>CM060562.1:20589085-21189085 GCA_030625065.1 Alectoris magna
TAATACTAATAATACAAATAGTTTGTTCTTCTCATAACTGCATATAACTGTGAAGTTCAATCTTAAAACACTTAAGCATTTTCAAAAGTCAAATTTCCTTAAAATCCGCCAAATTATCATGTCTGCAAAGATAAACGAAAAGTAAAACCATAAAGAAAAACTGTAACATTTCATTTTCATCTTTGAGAAAACACATATGATCCCTCTCTTCCGAAACAAATATTTCATTTAGAACTACACTCAAGAAAAAAATAAAATAAAATAAAATAAAATAAAATATATATATATATATATATATATGTATATACAAATCATAGTGTTTCATCTTAGATAAATGAAGTATTCTGTCCAACAACCATGCTGGGACAAGGCCTCTGGTAATCAGTCTGTCTTTTCACACAAGTATTTAGCTTTCATCAAAAAGCTGTTGCTCACACGTAGATACCACAATGAGCAACAGCCTACTTTAGTTCCCAAATTAATAAGAAAACTAAACCTCTCTATGAAATACTCCTTTCATCCTCTTTTGTCTACCAGAACACTACAGTCTGATTCCTTATGACCCACAGAGACAGCAGGAGAAAAGGTGGCTGCCTAGCTACTACACTGAACCTCCAGCCCAGCATGGCAGTGTAATGCACAGTCCAGACTGATGATGACCATTTTCATTTCAACCAAAGCAAACAAGATTCAGTACAGACAAATAACAGGAAGTAAGGGGATTTTTGTGCCTTTTTTTTTTTTTTTTTTCCTCTCTTTTGGTGAGTGGGGCTTTTTGGTTGGTTAGTTTCTGGTTTTGGTGAGGTTATTTTTTAGAAATCTTCTAAATGCGATTAATGGTTTTGTTTCCCATCTCTTTGTTTTGAAGCATGCAATTAATTACCAAAGCTTTTATATCTGGTTGTTACAGTTTGAATGTTCCCTAAATTGTGATATTTATTATTCATCTGTCAATGAAATAAATTGCTGTGCACTAGGATAGATTCTGAGAAAACTGTGAAAACCCGCTAAGTCAAATTTATATTTAATTGGCCAAATTTCTCTCTCTCCTAAGTAACATCTCAGGCCGGGAGAAATTTGTAGAGAATTGTCATTTTAATTTTCCCCTATTTGTGACAAAAATACGTGATTTATTTGCACTACAAACCTAATTCAAATAAAATAAAGGACAGCTTCTTGGAATTAGTGGGATATTACTCTTCTGATATTTTACCATTTTATATCTACTTTACGTTTAATTTGCATGTGAAAGATTATTACACGCACACAGAAAAAAATTGATTAATATATCTCTGTCAATGCATATGTTGTAGAAAGGTTTACATCTCTTCTTTTTTTTTTTTTTTTTTTTGAATTATTTACTTAATACTGCAAGAAAGCTACCGCTATTCCACAAAGACTAAGGCTTAAGCTGTTTCATGAAATTACTAGTCTCTGCATTATGGAATTATAAATCAATTAATATAATAAAAACAAATTATAGATCCTAAATAAAATGACAATTTCATGACTATTCATGGTTGAATTATAATTCAGAAAGCCATGAATCTGATACTGAATCTCTGACTTGAACAGAATAATTCCCAATCTGTATTTCTCAAAAGCTTAAGAAGAATATTAACGTTTTCATAAAACTGTATGACATTTCTTCTGTTTGAATTGATTCACAGTGGTGGCAGTATTATTTATTCTCAAAAAATATATCCATTGCATTTTTTGCTATATGCTGTTAGATTATATGACTTGCTCTTACAGTTTCACACTCCTAAATCCTATTTCCGATCAATACATTTCAAACGTCTCACACTGCCCCTCAAGGCCCAGTACTGCTTATGTTTCTGACTACTGTGTTTCTGAGTTTGCTGGCATGTAAAATCACGGTATTGCAATTATTACAATTATTACATAACTGATTCAGTTTTAAATACTGAACATACTAATATCTTAATTCTTCATTATTTACGTACTTGTTCATTTTCTCTTTGAGGGACACGGTTCCAAGTAAAAAAGTCCTTCAGTTATCTTATTTTTCATTTGCTTCTCTTCAAGCAAATGTTGTAAGACTTCCACATTTTTTATCATATTCACACTTTATTGTATTCAACTTCACCAGGAAAAGAATACTCCTAGAAATTCTTCAAGAACCAGCCAAGCAAATTATCCATCACAATTATGAAACTTATACGGCTGTGTTCAGAACATTGGTATAGTTTTAACTTCTGTTGTAATCAGGACTTCGTACAGATAGGGTTCTTCCCACTTGTGATGATGAAAAACTGGAATGCCTCAGTATATGCATGCAATGAAAGAACATCTTCAGGTGGACAAGCTGAAATGTCTCTGAAAGGTATTCTGAAGGACAGCTCAAACAACACTCAGAATTGCTACTTCACAAATATTAACCTATACATTTTACAAAACTGAACATACGAATTTTACGAACAGCGTAATACCATGGACCTATTCATAAACTGCTCCATAAGGTAGGAAGTAATCACATTAACAAACCCTGTGGTTTCAGGTCTTGGATGCAAATCTGCTACTGTATGACATTACATCAGATCACTGAACCTACCATGATTTTCAAATTCTGTTCACAGCCTGAAATGGTGTAATCTCTATTTTAAAAATAATTTATTCAAACTGCTATAATGGCATTTGCAGATGTTAGTACGTTATTTTTCAAGTGACTTTTACGATACGGTAATTCTTCCAAAACCTAATAAGATTCTGAAGAGATTTTTTTGTATCAGTTTTACTTATCTGGTTTAATTAACATTGTCAGTTCAAATAATGCACTTCTAACTATAAATCAGCCTCTGGTTTTCACGTTTCTGAAGTGGGAGTAATAATACTTATTCACCTCTCTGATCTTTGTGTGGAACATGCTATTGAAAAACCAAAACATTCTCCATGTTAGTATCGTGGTACTAACATGCAAGTTGCCAGAAAAAAATGTACCCAGAAAGAATTCAACCTACTTTAGTATAAACCTCAGACAAGACAAACAATTCAAAATAAGGTGGTCCTCACAGAGACTTTCAATCCAAATTTGATTACTGAAGGTAAAAAAATCCTGTCATCTTAAAACAAGTATGGATGTAGAATAAATCCAAAACCAAGGACTGGCATTTTCTGGAGTAAGTCACAAGCAAAGACCTGAAAGCTTTTCCCTGCTTCTATACAGTGTCTCAGAAATTAGCCATATGTATAAATATATACATCCGCAAGAAATATACATTTTGGAAATACTTGTTTTGAAAAACTTTGCAAGAGAAAAAGTTATCTTATACTACATTGGAATAAGAGCTCTACCACAAATGTGTAGATTCTCCTTAAGAATGAAGAATATTGAGTAAAGACAAAGGACAGAAAATCTCCACTAGTGGAGATTCAGCATCTACCCCCGGGCAGCATTAGAAGAAGCCTGACAGGATTCAGGATTATATTCACTAAAATTAGTGTATTTGAGAGTTAAACTGAAATGCTCTGAGGTACATGCACTGGTCAGTGTGTAAAAAGTCATACATCTTCCAAATCCCTTTAGAAAGTAATGAGCATCCGTCACATTCAAAAGGAGCCTAGACAACCTTAAGGGAGAATTGATTCATATCTGTCTTCAATTTTCTTAGCACATACATTAGAAAGAGCTAGACCTAAATCTAGGTGTATATTTGAGACCCAAATACTAACTGTGTCTGCATTTCATACTTGCTGCATGACCTTCAGCAAGTCATTTAATCTGTCTGTGCTTCCTGTTCCTCAGCTGCAGAGTGGAAGCATCTCTTACTTTTTGTTGTAATCTGTGAGGATGGAAAATGCTGCATATGAGGTAAAAAATATTCCTGTAAGTCAAAAAGAATGAATCTAAACAGAGTCCACTTGAGTCCCCTTCTTACCTTATTTCAACTGCTATGCACCCACTCAACTTTGACGTTTACAGTTTTTCCTGATTTACCACATCATAAGGAAGATAGAGTCATGCTTAGCTGAACATTTGTTGACATAATTAACATGCTGCAAGAAAAGAAAGACTTGCAAAGCTCATGCTCACTGGTACATAAAGATATGCACATTTTAGAAAACTGAGAATAATGTACAAGAAAAATTAAGTTTGATGATTTAGCATCAGTCCAAATTAAATTAATTCCCAAGGAATATATTTTGGATAAAGATCAAATAAATCCCTTTAGACAGAAAGCTTGAAATGGGGCTTTGTTGAACATCATTAATGGTACAGTTTCTCCCTGCACTGATTAAGCTCATTGGTTGTGAGCAAGAAGTTTGCCCAGCAAGTGATCTTTCTTTTTTTTTCTTTTTTTTTTTCTTTTTCTTTTTTCTTTTTCTATTTCAAGCATGTCTTGTTTGAAAGGGATAATTGTGCCCAGCAGATCTTGTTTCTAACGCTTCTTATATATAGTGAAATACTGTAATTTAACAGCTTGCTGGGGGAACAAGAATTTGTTCCAGTTCCTGATTTAAATGTTTATGCTAATTGCTATTTATTGGCTCAGATGCAAATGATAGGTTGGCCAAAGTGAAATTTTATGACGAGCAAACTCCCCCCTTTTGTGCAAATTGAAAAAGTGAAACAAGAAGAGGATGAAATGAGCCGAAGATGGTCTTAATGGTTGCTTTTTAATGGGGAAGATAAAATTAAGACTGATTTACGTGGCCAACTCCCCTGTTTTCTCTTATCAGCTCATTTGGCAGGAAAAATGGAAAAGTAATTGTTCCTCTTTCAATGTGGGCCTCAAACCATTATTTATTGGCTGAAATTAATCGCTGTTTATCCTTCATTCACGTGGAAACCGCTCTATCAGCATTATGAACCCCAGCAACTCAACTAGTCCCTTGCAATTTAGCCAACAGCAAGTGCAGATCCTGATGAGCCGTGCCTTAATTTTCTGGGCTGTGGGAGTTAATGAAGACTCCTTTCTTAGGTGGACATATTTGTATTTCTACAACATTAATAACAAAGGCCCACACTTTCTCTTTTACAGCATGTAAACTTTTTTTTTTATAGAGAAAAAATAAGACTATTCCTAAAGCTCAACAGGGATGAAAGAGAAAACAGAGTGAAGACCAGCCTTTCCTGGTACAGTGTAGATCCTTGTGAGCTGAAGAATACAATAGGCAACTCTCTGACCGCTTCACAAGATGTCCTGTGCTATGGAGTGTGTAGCACAATTGTAATGGTTTGCCACTGAGTACTGTTTACATTTATCCTTCTCTCCTTATGTTTTATTTTCATTGCATCCACCTTCCAGCCCAGTACACTCACTATACCGGCTGCCCATGCAGTTAATGTCAAAAGGAAACTATGCGTCTGGGACAGACACAGCTGCATCTTATCTAATTCTGCCAAAGGGAACCAACTGGTGTTAACAATATGCACTTCGGGCAGAAGACTTTTATCACTTCTTTTTTGAGATGGTGCAAAGCATCACCCAGCTCTCCTTTCCACATAGCCAGGAGGAGAGTCAAATTCTTTCCTTTTTTTTCCCTTTTTTTCCTTTTTTTTCTTTTTTTTCTTTTTTTTCTTTTTTTTTTTTTCTCAGCCCCAGAATGCCCTTGGAAATAAGATGTTTGATTTCAGTAGTAGTAGCAGTTGCTGGCTTGAAAATATCATCAATAAGCAGATGCAGTTTACATCGTAATAGAGTGAAAAATGAATTTTTAAGCAGAGACTGAGGGAACTGTCAAGCTGGTTCAGGCCTTAGCTGCACCTGGTCCTTTTCTGCACCTGTGACAGTGGCTGGTGGATAGGGTAAGTAAGAAGGTGTGAAGCAGCCTTGTTTGCTTCTTTTGTCCAAGGGCCAGCTTGATTTCTAATTGGTCAAGACAGGCTTTATCCTGAAGCATGAAGTTTAAAAGGTTCAAGACCAGCAAAAGCAGCAAGAGATGAGAAATATGCTTCTGCTAAACACTGGTTCTGAACGTCACTGTTCAGGGATATATATATATATACATATGTGCTTAAATACATCCATATTGAAAAACAGTCCTAATTCTCTAGATTTCAATGGGTCCAAAAGAATGTGTTAAAACTGAGCAAGTTTTACATAAAGCAATGTGTGCAGCAACTTCAGCTATAGTGATGTATTATGTAACAATAAATATTGGTTTTGTCTTTCTTCATTAATGCTGTGAGGCAGATCGCTGGACCCAATCTCTCATATTTTTCGTAGGCCGGATCTAAAATTACATTGGAAGTCAGTAGACATTTTTCCACTGATTTACATGTGTTTTGGATCTCATCCAACCTTGGCACGTTACTGTTTTAGAAAGGGCTGAGGTAGTGAATTTGTCTCGGATTTGTAAACCCATTAATGAATTTCCAGATTTTACTTATGTTCTACTCACTTCTTACAGAGAGGGCAGGAATCTGCGACATGCGTGTGAAACTGATATTGGCATCAAAAGCAATTCAAAACGTTCTAATTAGTGAATTAATTTGCAGATAAACATTTCTGCCTTAATCTGTACATAATTAGAAACCAGAAGAGAATATAACCCTAGTTTTACAATAAAAACAAAAAATACAAATATTCTTAAGTTATGATTCTAAGCAATGTAGAAGGAAAGGATTCCCTTGCTTTTGGACATGATCCAGCTAAAACTACTTGTATACATATACTTCAGAATCCCAGACAGACTAAGAATATTTTTCTTGCAACAGGTTACACAAAACAGCAAAGGCACAGTGTTAGGGCAAACTCTGACGTGGATGGGAAATAGTATTTATGTGAATAAGCTGACAAGTCAACAGTATTCCTCCGGAGTCTTACTAATACTTCTTACTTCCAATTTGATGTTCATGGTTGCATGCACCAAGAGAAGAAAACAGCAAAATGTTCACAAATGCAACTTTGGAAATGTTCCATTTGGGTTCTGTATTCTCACTGGAACATATAAGGTTTTTCCATTTTGTTTCTTATCTAAGCTATGGCCTTGGTCCTGCTTCCAGTTTATTTAGTGGGAAGTTTTCCATTAACTTCAATAAAAGCAAGTTTAGACCCCGAAGACATTGATTGTGGCTGTGTTACAGTTCACCTCTGCTTATTGGAACACACTTCTTTTTTTCTAATTAAAGACAAGCCTGGGTCCTGGAGCTAAATTCTGATTATATTTTGGTCCAGATGTCTGAACTTGCTTGCCAAAATGGGACTCATAATCCTGTACATAAAAGCTTTGTTGAAAGTCTGAGTTTCAGAGATAATGACCACGCAGTAAAAGCCAGTACCTACAGTGTGTGTGCTGTGCCCATGCTTTCAGGTGGAGGTTTATGTGTTGTGAGAAGTCTTGGAAAGATATTTCTATATCTAGAAGCCATCTCAACTTCAGTCTTGAAGCTAAGACCAATTTCTAAGTCACAAGATATCAAACTATAGTTACTTATTTCCAGAAGTAAATTCTTTCACATCTCTTGAATCCCAGTTGTCTTTATTAAAGAGGAGTAAGTTTATCTTCTCAGTTTCCAGAAACAGTGCATGTTTGTTTTGTGCTGTCAGGGAGTTCAGCATGAATGGAGAATTTCAATGAAAAAGAAAAGCTGATCTTTCACTGTCCAATAGACTAATAAGTCCCGTTGTCAGTGCCAAGGTGAGTTCTTGACTACTAAGGATCACTCTTGCCACTGCAGGAACGTGTGCTTCTACTTTGTCATTCAAAGTACTGTGGCTTTAATATGAAAGACATGACAAACAACAGATCTGTTTAACTTTACTTTGACTTTACAGATTTATCATTAAATTCAACACTGCTGAAGTTGGCTGAGGACTCAGAATTTTATCAATAGTTAAGAGCTTCTTTAATATTATTTTTATGAATAAAATGTTAAAATTATATGATTTTCCTACTTAAGAGTATTCTCATTAGTTTTCAGAATTGTTAGAGTCCACTTGAGTCATTTGCATGTAGACCTTTAATGCAGCTGTATCAATAACTGAATTCTCTTTGGCCTTGCTGACCATAGTCCTTTCCACCTAAAAGTCATCACTGATTCTGAATGCAACAGTACTTGGGTGATATGGGAGTCTTGAAGGGATCTGGAACTAGGTTTTCTTTTATTTATATTGTACAAAGGCACTAGGTACTTAGGAAACACAACAAGATAATTCCCTGTGTGGAAAAGATCCACAATGAAACATATTCTCAGTAGAAAATTATAGTTCTAGGGAAATACAAGAAATTTGTATGGAGAACTACCTGGGGACAGTGAAGCACTGTTACTGCTGTTCCTCCAGTGCTTGTCTCTTATCAATGCTTTGGACAGAAACTTTGCCTTAGATTGTTGACTTCTGTACATAGAATCTACCTATATTGGTAACTCACTCGTATCTATTTAACTGGAAATAGTTATGCAATTTGGGATACGCTATCATTTTTTGAAGGAGATTTAAGGGGGCACATTCATGGAAGTGGGTCGTAATATATCTCCAGAGCAACCAAACAGAACTCACATGTGGATGAGCGTAACCTTCCAACAGATGTTCTGATTTTTCTGTATCTACGACTCATGAGATTTCCCAGGTACTGTTTTACCCTCTCAGGTGGATCCAACTCCCAGGCAATGTTTCTGTCTCCCTCAGGAATCTGGGAACCTATTGCCTTATGTATTATACTGTCATTCAACATATGCAACACGAGTGAAAAACACCGCAGTCTCTATTTTAGCATCTACTTTGATCTATGCTCATCTGTTTATATAATCAGAGGTGATGGTCCTACATTCTAATTTGGCAGCTTTCTAATTGCACTTTCACTGGATAAACAGACATTCAGTCCATGATAATAAGAAAAAAAAATATTACTTCAGATGCATTTGATGAAATCATTTCAATTAAGTTCTTTGCTCTTCAAAACACATGCAATAATATTTTCCTCACAGGAGTTCGGGGAAAGCCTTCTCTTTCAGCTGAACTGCTAATTCATTTGAGAATAACAACCTGTCTCATCTTTGCTGGGATTTTCTCAGCTGTTTATCTCAAGCTAACAGATTTCAGCTGAACCTACCTTTTTCATTTAATACGGCAGAAGCCTTGGAGAGAGAGGAACCAATCAAACTTTCATAATATTTCTACCATTTTGTTTTGAAGGTAAAGATCCCCTGCATGGGTTCACTGAAATATGGATAGCTTTAGTGTAAAGTATATATTATTTGTCTAAGACAGAAGACACCGCTACTCAAATCTGTCCATTACAACAAGGAGATTTATAGATCAAAACTCACCACATACCCTGACATATCCTGGTCCTCTCTGAGATTGACTGGGACCTGTGATAAGCAACACTCAGTTGTTTTTGATGGACATCCCCTGCAGCTCTCCTTCCAGGGAGGCATCAGCCTTGTGTTTATCTTGCAGGACGGTTCATCTTTAAGAAATACAGGAATTCTGAATTAGAAATTAAATCACAGGTTCACACATTTGCTAGTGTTGAACAGAAATGTAGATCGGAAGTTTATAAGTGATACACGCTTCTACAGGTAGATGAACCAGACTCCTGGATGGAGCCATTGGTAAGTAGATTCTGACTCACTTTCAGAAAAAGGAGCTCTAAATTTCCCTTCAGTTGGAAAACCTGAGCTGCAGGCAGCACTGCTTTGATGGTAACATGCACAGCAATGCCTACCTTGCTCATGAAGAAGGTTTCAATGACAGAAAGAAATATGATAGTCAGTGGAGAAATGACTTCATTCTAAGGAGTGCAAAGCAGGTATCTTACCATGGAGCAAAAATAAATTTGCAACATATTCCCACTCAAGCAAAAGTTCCTAAAACTGAGGAACTATGCTTAAAGATACACTTAGTACAGATGAGCTGAAAAAATATCTTTGCTGAAAAGGGACTCATATAGCTAAATCAGTACAGTGATTGTAAGTTCAGAGAGTCTGTCCATAAAACTAACACAGCCATCACTGTAATATAATGTGCAGGTAGAAGAATGCTGAAGAACAAGCAATGAAGGCAAGAACTTGTGTTGAAATGCTAACTTATGTCAGCCTCATATAGTGTCATGAAAAATATTTTTGTGCTGACAAAAGACAAATTTGATTAAATTCGTATCAGGGAGAACCATTTCTGATTTTGCCTTTCGTTTGTCCAAACACACCACTAAAAGCATACATGTTCTGAAGCAGATATGCTAAGCTTGGTTCAAGTGTTAAATACCAAGATATTGGGGCCATGAGGTGAGAGCGATTTTCGAAACCAGAAAAATTTAATAGCTTTTATTTTAACCCGATAACTTTCTCAATCCAGTTTACAGTGGTTATTGTTTAATTATTATTTAAAACAACAACAACCTAATTCCCTTAAAAGTGCAAAATCATAAAATTAAGAGGACTTATTACTGATGCACCTGTACAGTTTGTAAGCAATGAGTGCCAATATGCACTATAACTAGGCCCCTGCAATTTCCTGTCAGGTCCAAGTTTCCAGGTTATTATTAAATGTCATTGCTTTAAGCTTCCTGTGGGCAAAAGGTGCCGGGGTAAATTAAGTACAACAATCTCCTACTTTCCTTTCCCAAGACATGTTCCTAAGTTGTTTTCTTCAACAATGAGACCTGTAGGTACTTAGAATATGTTTCCATCTAGCAAATCAATCTACACTATGCATCTGCCAAATACATGGAAATAAATACAAACTACATTTTGGCTGACATCTCTATCTCAGCATGACAAATGCTAAAAATCTCTCCATCTCTCAAAAATTAAGCCGAAAAAAGCAGTAGAAAACCCTAATATTGGTTAAAATGTCAGTTGAATTAAATGAGAGTGGTGTGATCTCTACCCATGAGGGGAGAAAAAAAGCAGAGCAAGTATGTTAGAGGTGTAAAAAAATATTGAGTTTCACACATAACTTGTGGGAGCTGACAAGTCTGCTGGCAGCTGCCTGGTCACGGGGGGCTGTGAGAACACAGGAAAATGTAGACGGTGCCTTGATACTGAGAAATGGGGGAGAAACAAACAGAGCAGGGCAATGGATGTATTTCCTGACTCGTTAAAGCTCAAATTGCTTTGGCCTCAATTCTCAGTTCCCAGAACTGAGAAGGACCAAAATGATACTATCAAGTGAGTTAAGGTACGATGAGTCTGCTTTCTTTACATAGATGATATTTTACAAGACAATATTGATTCCTATTGGACAGCAAACAGGGAAGACGCAGTGAGGAGGAAGCAAAAACAGGGCCATTAACGTGTTCATGTGGCAGACAGCATGGACAGGGTGCGGGCACCTTCTCTAGGGAGAGCTGCCCTTCTTTTCCTGGGCTGGGAAAATGTAACCCCTGTTCTGCTGGCCTTCTTCATAAAATCTGTCTGCCATCACTTCCCTTATTTTGCTAATATCTGACAGGCGCTATCCATCTCTCCTTTCTGCTGACATAATTTACTACAAATAGATATACATGTATATTTTAGGTACGTTTGTGCATATGGTTGTGGCAATTGTAAACATCTGCATGCACAGATCAACATCTAAAGTGGGTTTTCTTTACCATAAAAGTTTCCCATGAAGACTGATGTAAAATTCTTTTCTTTTCTGTCCATTATCTAGCCTATTGCTTACTCTGATTGATCACCTGGCCTTCCCCTACAACCCAGTCATGGCTCCAGTGTAGTGATGAATCTGTATGCAGCATGAAGTCTATACATACTGGGAGCTGGTCAGACAAAAAACAAAATATAAATACAGATTTTAATGTGTAATCTCAGTTTTTTTCAGTATTAGTGTGAAGCTTGAGCAAGTTAATGAAAATATGATTCTACAGATATTATTTCATACCTTACTCCTGGAACTTTTAAGCTATATTGTCAATAATTTCCAGGTGATGAAAGAGAACACATTGTGGTTGTTTTCAGTTTTGAACTATTATAGTATTCTTTCAAAATTTTTTACTGGTCTGATTGAAGTATCATTTTCTCTGCAAAATCAGCTTTAATAAAAAATGTTCTGACAACAGCGTCCTATACTATCTCAAGTTTTTGAACTTTTCCAAATAGTCAGTGAAATAATTAATGATCACAGTCTGTCTTTCCAAATATAAAATTTTACGGATAATTAGAGGTTCTACTGGTCAGTCATTGAACTCCAGTTCCCACATATCCTATCAGTACCCTTTTTCGGAATGATATTTTATCCAATTGCCTTTGATGAATTCCTGCTGTGTGGTTCAGGGGAGGGTTGCTGTGTTTGTTTCTTTAATCTGTTGCAGTGGCTAAAATTTGTGATGGGTATTTTGATGCTAATTTTATGTGAATTGAAATTATTACAATAATTTTTATAATTGTTACGAACTTGAAGCTGTACTCATTGTGTTGTTCCTATATGCTTATTATAGTACTTGGCAGAAGGAAAGGTTTCATTACCTTCAGACAATCTACTTTGTTGGCAGCTTGGGGGGTGAAAAACCCCCACCTCAGCACATCACTTGAGCAAGCCCTTACCTCTTTACACATACTCAAGTTTAGTTGGCTTGGAGGTTTAAACATAATCTTTGCTAATCAGGACTGTAATGAGTCGAGCGTGGTTTCCTCAGTCTTGGCAAGTGGAGTGATCTGGGATTGAGGATCTGTGCAGACTTTCCAGGGACTCACAAACCAGCCCTGGGGCTGTGGGGCTTTGGGATGCCCCTTCCAAGGGCATGCAATTCATATCTCAGCCTGACACAGGCAACAATGCAGCTGCAGTGGTATGAAGCTATGTTTTGCATCAGCCCATCTCACTGGGTAGATCTGATTGGGTAATCTGAAGTCAATCATCTTCTTACTTTTTTTCAGTGCCAATATTTTCATAACCTTCTTAAGAGCAATGGTTCAGAAAAGCCAATGTAAGGAGACGTACCCAGTGTGGGCGGCCACCCAGCCACGCCTACCTTGCGAGTCTGGGTGCACTGTTCCTATTTTGGCTAATGACTTCATACTTTAAAGCACCATGATATCACATGGCAGGTTTTAGCAGATTTGAATTGTGTTGAAATCTTTAGACTTATTCCACCTTTCTGCCGAACATCGGAGAAGCTCCAGTTAATCTTCTTTAAGGCCCTATTCACTTAATGGAAACGCTTAGCTGCATAATTGCTTTGAGCCTATTGCTATTCCAAAAGGAAAATATAATAATCTAATGGTATTGTCTCTATAAGCGAATGAGAATTTCAGGAGTGGATGTTGGTGCCACCCATGTGATCCGGAGAGGTTAATGCAGTTAAAGTTATTTCACAGTCCATTAAGGAGCTTACGGTGACCCATCGACCTTTGAGCCAACAACACGGAATCCATTATCATCACCACGGAGGAGCCGGGGCTCCGCCGGCTCGACAATGGGCCCGGGAAATCCCAAGTTAGTACTTAGTCTAAAAAAATGCACTTTTCTTTCTGCTTCTTGGATATGGCTATTAATACACCCTCCTATAATTTGTAACATTAACATTGCTGAAGGTACAGAAAAGGACATTGAAATGAAGACGTCAAAACTGCTGACTTGGTTCCATGTATGATAATACTGGCTACATATTGAAATGTTGGGTACAGAATGGGTGAGCTCAAGATGAAGAAAGTCAGGGAACTCGAGGAAATTTAACAATAAATTATTGAAGGAACTGAAGCTCATTTAAGCAAATAATATATTTACTCCACATTTTCTGCTGCCACAAGTTAGTATTTTGTTTTGTTTCTATTTCTATTTTTATTATTATTTTCAAGGTTACAGGGTTCTTCATATGATAAAGAAACTCAGGGAAAAAAATAAAAAACATTTGGAGTTTGCTGTATGCAGCGTAGGCATGCTTTAGTTACACAAATATACTTAATTTATATTCCTTTACTAGAATGTTTACTGTTCTTTTACTATAACATTTTTATGAAAACACTGCTAACACTCTGCAGGAGGTTTATTCACAAGTATGCTTAATAATGTTAAAATACGTATGCATTTCACAATGTGCAAAGGAATTTTTGAAAGATAGTATCAGTCACAGAGAAAACAGATTTGTGGTGCCAAGAAGTAAAAATTGAATTTTAAAATCTTGAACTTTAGCAATAAAGTGTCACAAATTTCAATACTAATGCTGATGAAAATGCAACCCTTCATGTTGCTTAGCAAAATAAATAAGGATAATCATATGATATGCACATACTCCTGTATCACTCTTTATAAAAATGATACTACATTCTAATATGAAAAAGCCTTCTGGAAAAGCTCCAAAAACATTAAAATAATTTGTTGGCTTTAAATTTACAAATAGGAATATTAATATTGTAAGTGTATTTGTTTTGCTTAGAGACAAAAAGAAAAAGATGAATCTTCGTAAAATACTTGCAAGTAAATAAGGATCACATACATAACTGGAAAGTTGGTCAGTGTCTTTGATACTTCAGGATCTATTTTAACTAATTAGAAAATAAGATTACCATGAACATTATAGCACTGTCTGTCTGAAGTAAGATAGGAATGATGAAAAAGTATGCATAGCCATACGACTTTCAAGAGTGCAGGATTTTCATAGCTGAATGTGTGCTCAAATATTTGAAAGCAGATTTATGTCCTCCTGATTACTGTAAGAAAGAATAGTGTTGCTCTAATTATATTTTTTAATCACAGCACTTGAGTTGAAATTTGAGTCTGTACTATGGAGAGCTTTAAGAAGTTATTCTGCTTATCTCTTGTACAGAACAGTTAAAACTTTCACATATCCTAATTTCCTGTATGCTTACAAATACTATGGAAATAGTATGCTGGGACAAGATAATGTAGAAGTGGTTGCAATAAATACAACAGAATATTTTGTAAAATTCCAGAGCATTGTGTTACAGACCACAATTCCCTTTTCACTCCATTTTTGAAAAATAAAATTAGCTAAATGACTCCATTAAATGATGGAGATAATGTCTCTCTGACTGTTCAGCAAAAATGAAAGGAGGGGGCAAATCCGTGCAACAGAGTTAGTAGGCTTTGCATTACTGCAAAAGTTAAAATAGCTTTTTAAAAAGTATATTGTTTTTTAGCTCACCACAGAGACAGCCAACTCTTTTTAGAGATCGCTGTGGTCACCCTGTCATTAGCTAAATAATTCAGTAAGTAGTGAGGGGAGAATAACAATTTGAGTACTAAATGATAACTAGCCTTAAAAGATATTTTATGAGATACGTGTTATTTTAGAAAACTGGTGAAGTCATCAGGTTTTTACGTGAGAAGAATACCATATTCTTTCTGTTTCAAGTCCTTATTTTTAATAATGAAGGGGTCATCCTGTTAATTCCTGTTCTCCTTCTCTACAGCAGTTTGCAGCCTCACCAAGCCCCAATCCTCATTCTCTTTCTTTCACAGACACACAGAGGCACTCTCAAATACATTTACAGAGTAGCAATTATTGAGAAAGTAATCACAGTAAATTTAGGTGGGTATAATAATATAATACAAGTAATTAATCATGGGTGTAGAATTCATTATGTCAACAAACTAGATGAAACCTCCTTGGGAGTGTGATATGAAACAATATGTAAGAATGATTTCTTTAAAATGACAGGCAGAGATAATCAATCACAAAACTATCTGACAAAGCAACATATCCATAAAACTGGAACATTTGGGACCAGGAAGTGTAGATAGCGGTACTGAAAAATAAGATACGTTCTGCAAATAGTATTAATAAATGATATATCAAAACAGTTGACACATTATATTGTATCACTTAGGTGAAGAAATAACAGAATTTTTAGATATATTTTTTCAAAAGAGTGGATCCCTATAATCTTTACAATTAGAAGGATTAAGTCCTTGGGGGGGAAAAAATAATAATAAATCTTAAACATTTTAGCGAAAGTTGTAAAAAATGAAGTCACTCCAAAAGGCTCTGCATTTTAGAATAGCAGCAAAAGAAAGAAATAACATTAAGGCATGCACAGCAAGTCCCATCATCAGACACAGGCAGCATGCAGAAGCCATTTTTTCTATCTATCTGGAAACCATGTATAGGTCTACAAATCTCAGGCAAAAGTTAGCAATAACTTGGTAATGAAATAGTAACTGAGCAGTGAAAATCTTTGGACATAAATGGAGATCCAAAGTGAGTCTCAGCCTTCAGTAGCCAAAAATAAACCAGTTCTTGGCTGAAAGACATAAGTGCTATTGTGAAATTGATATCCCTCCTTGGCTTATTCCCAGACAATATGTTGCCTTTCTGGGGGCTGATCAATGTGATTGATGTGATGTGTGAAATCCAGGAGGGAGCTCCCCTTTAATCAAACCCACTGTCCTCCACTGATAGGCAGCTGTGGACTAACACATTCTTCCCACTCGCTCCCTCCGGCTCGCCTGAGAGATCATACAGTCAAATAAAAAAAGGACGAGAGGGGAGAGGAAAACAAACTGCCAGACAGGACATGAGAGGGCAGCAACTGAGCAGTGTATTTAGTCCTTAAAAAAGAAAAGGCTGAGTCTCCCCACACAGCACCAGGGCTGGCTCACAAAAGACAGCCCTCCTGCAATGCTTCAGCACTGGGATCTGTCCCACCTAGGCCGATCCCAATGCACCCACGATGAAGCCCCCTCAGCATTGCTTACCTCTCATCCCATCAGTTTCAGCATTGATCTGATCTCATTGTCACGCCTTGGGCTCTTACAGAGGTAAAATATTTAGGGCTAAAAATACCTTAAAAGGTTCTTAGATTTTGCTTTACTAATTTAGACATGATGTAATTGTCTGTGTAAAGAATTTTAAATACTGACCCGTTCTAATTTTACATATCACCGGCTTATGATCCTGTAGGTCTCTTTTTTGCTCATATAACAGAAGACATGCTGTACCTGCCCAACTGCTTTTGTTACTATAGTTCATGCAGGACATCCTTTTCGGTCAATCAGCAAAAAAATTGCTAGTATTTCTCCCACATGTGGAATGAATTGAATTGATCTAGCTTAAAAGATTAACATTACAGGAGGATAGTTATTTTTAACAGGCTTACTCTGATCAGTGTAAAGATTTCAGAGTAACAAATCTCATTTGTTTAACTTTTATACAATTTGCTGTATTATTAAAATACTTGCATACCCTACCTTGATGCCAGATTGCCAGCTAATTATGTCATATGCAATCAACTAAGAAAGTGCAGCCAGCCCTTACATGGAAAATGAATATGGTTTTGAAGCTAACCCAAGATAAAATAACTTTTTTCTGTTTCATAAATGTAGCACGTAAAAGAGCTTTACAATGTAGATCAAACATTATTGAATCCAAAGTAGCCAGAGAAAATATAGTTGGAGTAATGCCCATAACATGTGAGCAAATAAAAGTCAGTCTACTGAAGTTTTAAACGCATCCTGACTTTGAGTGTGTGGGCAACATCACGGAGTCTGTTACTAATCACAGAATACATCTTAGTGTCTTATAAATTTACAAAGACAAACTATTTTCTTCACTGAATTTCAGTGTGGCTCTTTGACACTGAAGGAGCAAAGGCTTTGTTTGGTGCAGCTGTTCTGCTCTTGTGACGGTGATGGTAGGTTTTATCTGATTGCTATTGCAGTCAGGAGTTGAAGGCCTGGAGAAGACTCCAAGAGCGTTAAACCTAAAGAACCATACTGTTTAAAGGTATCCAAGAGCACAGAGGTAGGCATTCCTGCAAGAAGACCTACCTTCCTCCTTTGGCATCTTGAGCATTAAAAATACGTATTATTTGCATCAGCCAAGACTCTTCCGTATTAGACAGCAGATAACAATCTTTGTTGTATGGAGGTAAAAGAGTGAAATGAGGCTTCAGTCACATTGGAGACAACCATCTCCTAGCTGTCATGCCAAAATGTATGTTGGCCAGATGTTGCCATGGAAGTTAACCTAATCTCGAACAGTTTTTTAAAGAAGAAGTGCAAATATGTAACGTAATTCAGGTTAAGAGTCAAGTTTTTGAAATGTTTATTTCTATCAAAGGAAAGCTGCATAAATGTTATCTCCAAATCATAATGTATGGTGTGCAAGAATATTTATTTTGACATCATTGAGCTACACTGTGGAAAAAAATTCAATAGAAAATAATATCAATATAATAATAATAATAATAATAATAATAATAAACCACTGAATATTTCAAATGTGAATCAGTTCACTAAAGTAAGGTATCAGTGAATATATATAGGTTGCTCTGAAAGTAATGCCTCCTATTTATTTCCACAGAAACTACAACAGATACAAAGAGAACAATAATAAGATTTGATAAAGAAAATTCTCAGCTACAAAACACCATTCTTCAACACAGACACCACCATTAGCTATGCATTTTCATCACTGATGAACAAAAGATTGAATGCTGCACTCGTAAAAATCTGCACCAGCAGAGGTGACCCTCTGTTTCACAGCTGCTATGACAATGTTGTTGCTAGGAAAAGATTGCCTGCACAGTACAACTTTCACTGTGCTCACATCCACTGTTTGGTCTCCATAAATGTTCGGTGTAAATGAATGTCAGTGGGTGCAAAATTTTCCACATGGAGGAGTTAAATTCCACACCTATGCTTCATATGCGCTTCCATGTCAGATACCATTTTGTCAGACTGCCCCTCTATCTGTCACATGGTAACAAAATTTAATGGATTATTTGTGAGAAGGTTCAACCTCTACTGCCATACAATCATTATCCACCTCTGACATTGTGGGCCAACATTATGAAGTAGGAGGCGTTACTTTTGGAGCAGCCCTAATATATTGATAGTAATGCTCATAGTAATGCTGGTACACATGCACTGAATATGCCTTCAGAATGAATATCCTACTAAATACTTTTTCACTGGAGTCGCACTGAAAGATTTCATACTGTGAGCTCAGTTGGGCTACTGCAGTGAGTTCTGCAGATAATGTCTAAGCACAAAAGCTGAACAATGGGTAGGCTGCCAAATTCTTATTTGTCCTTCACATGAAGACCATATTGACTGTTTCAAAAACTCTTTGTATGAGCCATTATTTTCAAATTGTTTCCCAACTTATACCGCAATTGAAAATTGGACAGCTCTTCAATTGCTCCTGCATTTCAATTGATTACCAATACAGGTTTTCAGAATTAAGAATATTGCTCTATTCTTTTCCACAGCATCATGTTGACTTTGGGTTGTGATCATTTAAATATTGCTGTACAGTTTACGTTGGGCTCTGGTGTTAAGATAACAGAAGGGAGAATCAATTAGATATATTATCTCTAAACTGTACGGTAAGTGATAAGACAACCCTTACACATAATGTAGCGTTCATTTTCAAGGACTTGTATAGTTGTACAGTTTTAGTAGCTTAAGTACCAGAGTGACTTATGGTGTCATATTCAAAGGAAAATATTTCAGAATGAAATTAAAATGGCAGTATTGTGGAAAAAATCAAGAAGATGGTAGATGGAAGCCCTCACTCATGTATTCATGAGAGGCTTACAAAATCTTGCAGTGGCTGACATCTAAAACCTAGCTTACAGCTTGGAGACAGAGTCTGAATTGGAGCAGTCTTTGTTCAAATTTCTTGAGCTTTCCTGACTTCCTCTTGTCCAGAAATCTGCTTTTATTCTTTAACAATACATCAGCCTTAAAACTGCCTTAAACTTAAACTTCCTTAACTCCCACTAAACTCAAGACTCCTATTGTAATGTTGTAGAAGTGATGGCTGATGATTTTTCATCCTTTAAATGAGTTGTCTCACACAGAATGAGTACTATGGATTGCTGCAAAGTCAACAGAATTTGAGTCATTTTCTGATATCAGCAAACTGGTTCATAATGAACTTAATTGTATTAATTGCCGATCTACAGTAACAGAAAGTAATAAAGAAATTCCGGCTTCTTAATTGAAGCACAAGTAGCAGCCTTTCTTTTTCTAGTCAACATTAGAGATTTTCCTCCATTCATTCAAATTCCAATCAAACTGATGGGATAACATTGTGAGGAAGGTCATATATACAAAGGATAGTGAGCTTGATCTATCCTCTACAAAATCAATGGAAAGTTTCTGGTTGGTTTCAATGAGAGTAAGACGGGGCCCATAGTCCTTTTAATATTTGCATGTAATTCTTCAGAGTCAAGTAAGTGCTCTGCTTTTAGTGACTTTGAAAAAGAAAGGACCATTCCTCTGAATAAATTATTCAAAATCAACCTTGGAAATATCTCCCTGTCTAAAATACACTTATACCTCTGTCTTCTTTTGAAAGAAGGTAAGGAATCGGCTTCTCAGTAAATCATTTCCATGTCTATTAACTTCTAATATATTACTTTTTCAATGTTTCCACTGTGATAATACCTCACATGAAATGTAAGGATGTTCCCTTAGATTCATGGCTTTTGTAACACACGCAGCTCATCCAATAGCCTATTGATCTGTATGTTGTTTGAACTGGATTTGCCAATTTTGCATTCTTAAACTGAGACATCTGAAGGCCCAAGTAACCAACATGCCATGGAAAATTAAGTCTCCCACTGGATCTAACAGACATACAGATTCCTGAGTCTTAGGTTCTCCAGTGAGTGCTCATCTACTGTCTCTTCATGACACATATTGTCTAAATAACACTTAAGAAGTATTTTAGCACTACAGCTGTGAATAATGCAAATTGGAAAAGAGTGGCATCTTTCTGAAGCTGAAACACTTCAATATTTATTTTATTTAACTTGACAAGTCATGAATCTGAAAAGTTTCATAGCTAGAATAGATAATACTGTAAAGGAAACATTACTTCAGAAAATGGTGTCAGACACTCAGACACTGCTATATTTACTCCATGGATGACATAATACTTGATGAGAAATACGTTATGCAGCTGAGGATGCCAGATTCTGTGTGTATAGAGCAAATTTCTGGCAAACTTTTGCTCTAGCAGTTTCTAATATTCTTTGCAATATCAGTCTTATCTGGGTAGCTACAGAGCCCCTTTTATAGTCTTTGTACAATATTATGATGTTATTAATTACATTGTTATGTTATTATATCATTAATAATATTTTTCTTATTCTCTTATTGTCAAATTCTAGTCTCTAGTTTTCACTGCTCAGTTTTTTTTTCAGTTTTAAATGGAGATTTTAAGCAATTAACAGTTTGGTAACGCAACATTTTCTAATCTTATACAATCCTATAGAATTCCCCTTAATATCGCTAGATACACTTAGACAAGCTTACTGAAATATGAACTGTACAAGAATATTTTCAGTAGCCCTGCAATTCAAAATCCAATCAGTTTCCTGTTTCAATCAGATGGAAATGTTCTGCATCATTTTGCACAGGTGGTGGATCCAGTCCTAGATGCTTAGTCCTTCAGACATCATCTGGTTAGACATACCAAGGTTCAAGACAGCCTGCATTTCAAACATAAATTCAAAGGTGCTGCACTCTGATGCTGTTTCTGCAATACTGTGTAATCCACTGAGAAATTTTGCAATGACAATGTTTCTTTGAAGTACTTTTGGATGAATAGAAGCTACAAATTCTAGAGATTACTGTGAAGATAGGTCATCCATTGTCTTTAATGCCACAACAAAATCTGACGTAGACATAGAAATTAAAAACCCTTCTTAAAATATTTGAGTATATTATAGAAATGTTATAATTCGAAACCCTATCATTTTCATTAAAACAAATCTGAAAAATAATCATAGAGTTAATGTATTATTTATCTTAAAATTAGTGTTGTATTCTGAAAAGAAAGAGTAAAAAGTAGACTAGAATTGAATATTTTAATCGATAACCATTGAATTTTACAACATTTTTATGGTAATAGGGCCTTGCAAACCACCGTAATTTCGGACCACAAAGTACTCTCAAAATGCATTTTCTGTGCCGTATTTGCTCATTCTCAAATCAGGCTGCACTTTCGCAAGACAGAAGAGCCAAGCCACTTGGCATCTCCAGCTTCTCCTCTAGTAGGACAGCAGATTCACTTCCTGCAGTCCAAACTGTCCAAGGGAACATCCTTGAAAGCTTTAAGGCACATGTAAAAAGATCTCATCTACTTTGATGAGCCACTTTCTTTGACACTGTGTATGCCAGAGACCCCAACAGACAAGAGTGTTTGAAAGATGAAAGTACATATATTTATCCCACATCCAATCCCAAAGATGTACTTCAGGAAAGAAAAGTTCACTTAAATTCATTCATCCAACACAAGGAAAGGGAGTGGAAGCCAGTAGCTTTTGTAGCTATGATTAGTCCATGGCTGTCCTAGGACAAGGGTTGTTTGAACCCTTCCATCAGCAACTGGTCAGCAGAGCCAGTTGCTCTTCTCAAGTCTTAAGAGTGGTCTGCATGACTTCTGGACATTGAAAGAAAACTTAAAATTCAAAAAAGATCCTCAGATACAAGAGCCTGTAGGATCTTATCATTTGAGCAGGTACTTTGAAAAGTCTGTATTTTGGATCTAGGAGCCTAACATGGCAAGGAGGTGACAGACCAGACCAATATCCTTCATCAGTTGAGCAATTGTGATCCTGTCAGATGTGAGGGGTTGCATGGTAACATTCTGCTGAATTTCTGGAGGTTACATCTGGTGAGAAATCATGACTAAAAGTGGAAATATTTTACATCACAAAAATAAGCTAAAGGGAAACTCTTCAAATTCTGTGCTTAAAAAAGAAATCTCACCAAAGTTTTTAAACTCTCTGTTTTGATCAGTTCAAATGTACCATGGTATTTTACATTGCTGTTCTTATACCTCTGGATTATAGCAATCTGAATGGTAAAAAAAATGTCTGTTTGCAGTAGTTGGAAGTCAGCTGGATCAAGTCAATTCTCTCAAGTGAATCCACGTATACTGATTTACACTGCAGTTGATCTGATTATCTCATAAGAGAGACAGCAGCTTTAATAAAAGCCTCCCTGTAAAAAGTGTACCTATTTATTGTTATCTCTAATATTTTGGTAAAACAAGAAGCACTTGAAGGTAAGCAGCTTTAATGAACATATTGATTTCCTTTATTTAAAATATTAATGAACTGACCGAAACAAGCTATGTTTAAAAAAATATATCAGATTTAAACAACATGCATGATGTTTTCTACATGATCCCAAGTGTTTATATATTAAAAACCAAATTAAAACTGATTAGTTGATAATGACTGCAGATGCTGACCTTTGGAAAGATTTATTAGTCCTGCAAACTGTGAACTGGGCTACCTGCTCATTCTGACCTTGATACAAGAACAGAAACAGCGAATGGTAGATTTAACCCTTGCTGATTCTAAAAATAAATTCCAGCTAAAAGAAACATCAATTGTGGTCAAACAGCAAAACTTCCAGGCTGTGAATACTAAGACAAGTTGTTTTTTGTTTGTTTGTTTGTTTGTTTTTAATTAGGCTATCCACAGAAATCAAATTCATGTCCTCTATCTCCCTGGTTCTTTACTAACAAACACATTTTTTACCTGATGTAAAAGATTTGGGGAATAGTTTTATTATGCAAGCTATATAATTTCAGTTAATTTCCATTCAACAGCAAAGACAAAAGAATGTGGATAATACAAAAAGACAACAACTGCCTTGATTAGGTCTTATGATGGGCCTCTCATTCACTGTCCATTGCAGGCAGCACAAATATTCCCACTGACTTCAATATGAGAATGCACAAGTCTTATACGTGGAGAAAACTGTAACTTGAAAGCAGACATTGATCAAGGTAAAAAGTCAATAAGACTCGTAAATATCTGAGAAAATGATTTAATTGCAATTTAGGCTTAAATAATGATGATAACTGCAACTGCCTTAGCTCACTTTTATTTATTTATTGTACCTTGTTTTCAAGAGCCTGTTAACAACTCTTTTTAAGCTCACAATTCATGCCTAATGACCTTAATACTGCCCATTACAACACTGATAAAGCCTGCTTTCAGCAGCTACTCTATGCCTTACTAAATTAACACCAAACATCAGTGATTATTCCTGTGCTTTTAAGGATAAAGCACTGTAGCCTGAGCTGTCTGGTAAATGGATTCAGATGAGCAGCAACTGGTTATACAAGCTAATCTTAGATAGTGGGGGGAGGAATAGGAGTAGGACTAGGAGGGAAGAGGATGGTTGCTTTTTGTTACATTTTCTTTTTATTCTGTTCTCTTTTTTTCCCCCCTACCACCCTGTGATCTACACTGCAATCTGTTTTGTCCGTTGCTTCTGACAGTATCACAGGGAACCTCGCATGGTTAGATTGATTGGTACCTCCAACTTAGCCATTTCCTTGCAGAATGGCTGCCTGTTTTTGCCTAATGATGTTACATTTGTCCTGCAGATGATGTAGAGCATGCTGCAGAGGATGAACGGCTCTGCTCTGATCACTCCTTACTTGGCAAGTACTCACGCTTCACACCAACACTCCTCAGCACCATTAATATTATATATGGATACCCTTGTCACAGATTTACATTTGGTGATCCGAAATCAGGACAGGAAGGGTGAAGCACGCGGGGGGTGTGTGGGTGAGGAGGTGAGCTGATTTATTGTGAGGACTGTTGGTGAATAAAAAGGAAGTGATCAAATTTATATTAATGTCTTGACCTATATTCTCAGCGCTGATTTTTTCACCGCTCAACCCCAAAGTGTCTTTCCTCCTGCAACAGATTTCAAGAAGACTTTACAAACACGATGTCTAGATCCACATTTGCTTGCCATAAAATCTTTGCAACCACAATTTTGTGCATCAGTAACAGCCCCTGAGGAGATCAACCAGATATGAAGTAGAGGCCAGGCTCTCAGCCTCTAAAGCAGTACATGCATAATCTGGGCATCCACAACTGGAACCCCAGTCACTGATGCTATAAAACATAGAGAGCAGTTGCTGTGTTACCTCAATTTATGTACAAATTCATAGATACTATGTATGCAATTCTGTAATTCTATATATGTAAATAAGAAATGCATTTAAGTCTTGTGGCTTGCTTGAAAGTTCACCATAGAAAATCTTTGGCTTATGGCTAACAAAGAAAATATCAAGCCATTCTCAAATATGCCATGAAGATGGAGAATAAAAGGTCTCAAACTTTGAACAGCAGAAATAAGTTTACTTATAAACTACCTTTAATATCTTTTATTTATGCCTTCTAATATCTAATTATTTAGCATAATAAATTTTTCATCTGGTGTTTTCTTTTGTTCATGAAGAAATGAAGGGATGAATCATAAATCAAATGAAGGGATGATTTGTGCATGAAGGGATGAATCAGAATTCCAGAAGAATTCCAGCTTCATTTTTCAAATGAAGTAGACCACAGAAAGGATGATGCAGAAGATTTTCTGAGGCCTCTTATGAGGTATTTGCTAAGTCATCTACATTCCTTACTGATTTCTCAGTGACTCCCTTTAGGTCCAGAGGTCAGGTCGCTAAATAGGAAAAAAACTCAATATTTTGAAGATCTGTGCCTTTCCTCTGCCTGAGTCCAGTGGGGAAAATAAAGCTACTTTAGGAGTGATATGGCATATAGCAAAAGTGCTAAATATTGTTTCCTACACCTCTAAAAAAAAATGTTATGACTATGTAAATGTCCAACTGCCTGGTTGGCAGAAAATTCTCCCTAAATATAATAATTGTGAAACCTGAAAATTTGCAATATGTACTGAACAGCCTGTTTAATTTATAACTTTCACTTTGCTTTTGTAGATATATATATATATTTTTTTTCTGGGTGATAAATTGTTTCAAAGTGAAAGAACGGTTTCATATAGAAAGCACTGAAATAAAACGATGTGCTATGAAAGATCTGTTGTTGATCCAGAGAATATTGAAATGCACAGTTTTGACCATCTGTTTTAAAGACAGTTTTTTATTCACCTTTATTTTTTGGCTGTAGCAGCTGTCTGAAATTGTTACAAATTGTCAAAATATTTTTGGTGCCAAAAAGCTATGTTTTCCAGTACAGAAAAATGTTCTGACTATTGCTCTGCTCTTCCTGATATTCCCTGAACCATGCAAATATAACAAGTGAGATTATAAAAGCAGCCCAAATGATTCTCATATGGAAAGCTGTACTGACTCCAGCACTGTAGAAGAGCTTGAACCCACAGTCAATGCAATATTGCAATGAAGTGATAAGGAAAAAAAACCACTATTATGAGTACTGTGTAGTGACCCAGCGAGCTAAGCACTCTCTCCTACTCACTCCAGGTGGCTGGTCAGCAGTAAATTAATGATCTCTTAATACTTCTCAAAAGTAGATTCAAATAAGTCATTTACGGTTCATTAAATATATGCTCTTGGTACTTGAAAAACACAGCTTTGTAAAAATGGTTTGAGATACCTGATCTAAAACACAGCCTAGGATTGTTCTGCTTTCCTAATCTGACAAAAGAGACCTGTGTCACCTCACAGCTTTTCCAAAAGTATTTGGCATGAGCATCACTACACTTTTCCAGTTTTGGTTAGTGAAACAACACTTAACTAATGACCTTGACTATTTCGGTACTGTAGTCTCTGATTTCTAGCTAAAACGTTTATCAGTATTTGCAAAATTAAAATTTTCAGATTTGAAAAATGTGACAAATGAAGAATACTTATGCCTCAAACGCGTTTTTTGTGTGTTCCTTGACATCTAGATTTATTATCAATAGTCAACCACAATGTCAAGCACAAACTGATACTAGCTGATTACCATCAATGCAACTAGTCATGAAATAATACACCATCTTGCCTCATTGCAATAATAAAGTTTTCTAATAAAATGCTTTAAAATTACTTATGGTAATTTAGTTAACATGTTAAGGCTAACATGTACTGAGCAGGAAATTATGTTGTATTAATTTCAGCACTCACCACTCTTATTAGCCAATCATATCACTCTTCTTCTTCACATTTTATAATTATCATTAATTACCAATTTATAATAAGTTTATTCAGCTAATTCAGTGCTGTTCATGCCCCGAAGCATAAACCAATACTGGTATCATTTGAACCTGTGACTAATTAGAAAATTCTAATACCATTAGGTAACTTGTTCTATAAATGATTTCATTCTTTCAAGTAACACAAGACTTTTTCAAAAATTATGAACAGAAAAAAGAGGCGTTTCTGATTAGTTCCCTTGAATTTTGTCACATCAAGGTTTTCTAGGGTTTTGTATTGAAAGAAAATGTTGATCAGCAATAAGAAATTAGAATAGAATAAGTTAGTACAATCTAAGATAACTGAAATTAGAAAATAAGAACCAAATACTTGATAAGAGACTTTAAACTCAGAGAATTGAGAGAAAGTACAAAGCAGAAAAGCCTGAAGACCCAGACTCTTGAAGATAAGATTTGAGGTCTTGAGGTCCCATTGAAACAACCAAGTTTTAGCCAAGAGATTGCTGGTCGTTCAATCACTTTCATTGCATATTAAAAGAATGAACACAAGGTTGTAGATATTCCACACAAATATTCAGATAGATGCTTTGGACATATATACAGCTGACAGACCCTGATAAAATTCTGAAAAATTACCAACATTTCAACTGCTAACTAGCAGAACTAAGTGACCATCTGTCATGCAGCTCAGTTAATATCCAGACGTTGTAACTACTGTGCTAGGCATCTTGAGTGCCTCACCTCAAAACTCCCAGCCCATTTGGTTGAGAGTCTGTGATTTCTAAATTTCTGTCTGAATTACTATCTTCCAGGGTCTACCTGAATTTTCTTGTACATTTTTGACAGCTGTAAGAGATCCACCTCAATTCTATTTGTGTTGTCTTCTCACTGTTGTTCTGGTGCTCCCATCTGCAGACAGACAGAGAGGTAGAGGAGAGAAGGAGGACACAAAGAAAATGCTGACTTTGCAAAAAATCCTAATGGGACACACACACCTCTCATTTCTCAAAGGAAAAAGAATCTAGACCATGCTCACCAGTTCAAATTATTTTCCAAATTAAAGACAGAGTAGTTCTCTAGGAATCCGACCTTAAGCCACTGGTTGTTTCATCTGTGGATCTTTATTTCTTTCCAACTGAACCAGAGCTGCTAGCACCATCTGCAGAGGCAGTTGTCTTCCATGTTTAGCCTTTAGTGAAGGAGGAACCTTCAGGTACAGTGAGGAATAGACAGGTAAGGCACAAAAGAACAATCCTTCCCTTTGGGTGTCACTCTAGAGACACCCCACAGATTCTCCAACTTACAGTCTACCCTTACTAACCCTGAACTCATATGCTTCTCCTTTAAGCCTCACTGACCCTCCAGTACATGGATAACTGAAGGATGACGCTGAATCTTGGTGGAGACAATGTCACTTCAAAGGTGTTTTACTGTCATATTATTTGCCACATCGCTTCTAATTATGAGATTACTTGAGTCCATGAAGACAGACATGTTTTTGTATTTTCTTTAAATGTCACAGGAGTCAAAATACAGGTCTAGTTTTGGCTTCCATAAGCTTAGGCAACACACTCCTGTGAATGCTTTGGGTTATGTAGGACCATAGGCATAGTGATTGCTACCCTGGCAAATACGTGATGAAATTCTTGATCTGTTTTCAAAGCTGTAGCAGTGCCTCCAAGCCAGCGATTGCTGATTTACAAATTGATATGTAGAAGTACAGATACTGAGGTAGATATTTTTCCCTCTCATCTTGGTGACATGCTTCTAGCTAGTATCTGTCAAAAAAACTGACCACGGAGTGAACTCTAAAACCACTAAGCACAACGAATGACAGGTATTACCTTGTATTTCATCGTCTTTAGGTGGCACTGAACTATTTTGATATCATAAATAGGATGCAATAAGCATAAATATATTTTAATAGCAGCTTTGTTCTTCGCAGAATGGTATGGTGCTCAACATAAAATGCAGTGGGAGAACCTTGCTAGGACAGCGTTAGAGAAGGGGAGTCAAGGAGATGCAAATGAATGAGCATGAGACTCAAGTCCTAAATTGAATCAGAGAGTGATTAGTTGAACATTATACAGCATACTTGTAATCTTTGAAATCTAGTCTGATCTCCTCAACATTTTTGTCATCTGAGATTCTTCCTTTCATAGTTCCAGTTGTGCAAGGATGATTACTGTCTATCTGTGCTTTGGATCATAGAAACAGCTTCACTGATAAGCATTAGTAGTTATTTTAAGCCAAGTTTCAAAGAGAGTAGAAGGAAACCTTCAAGTGTGAAAGTATAGAATATCTGTTATTTCACAATGATGCTAACTCTGACTGAGGGCTAGATTTTATTTGATAAATATTTCTTATGAAATAAATTTTTCAATCTTACTCTTCATATTGCTACAGCTTATGCGTAGTGATTAAAAATTCTGATCTCACACGGATGGTTGCAAATCACGGTTTTGATTAATCAGAAAATTGGTTTAATCATTTGTTGCTCAGAATAATAAATTAATGCAGATGAAGTCCATAGTGCTGTCTGCTGAACTATGAGTCTGATACAACAGACATTCCTAAGAATTCGGAGAACTACTTAGGCGAGAAAGAATATTCAGCAATATTTTTGATCTATACATCTGTCTTTGCTACTCTGTTTGAAGTATTTGAGGTAGTTTGCTGTTGTATCTGTCCAACATTTAATTTCTTTTTGTATTCACAGACGGTAAGCAAATATTAGGAACTAATGTAGCGAGGCATATTAATATTATTAGCTGGCATTTTGAATAATGGAGTCATGATAAAATGCTACATTGGAGATGTACTCTGGACAAAGATAATTAATAGTCTGCTGACTTTATTCCAATATATTATGACTTTTCTACTTAGATAATAACTCTGAAATCCATGCTTTAAGAATTGATAATTATATGTTGGGTGGCACTGTGGCTTGGCTAGATTGCGTCAGTCCAGATATAAATATCAATAGAAACAGGATTTCTCTGATATTGTCACTTTTTAGAAATATAATTCCAGATTAAATATCAATTATATGGTTGTAAAGTCACCATAAATTGCAGAATTTTTATTTATCTTGTGCCTAATAAGGCAGAAGACAGGCTGAAAAAATAGAAATCATACAGAAGCACACTCTATCATGAGGAAAGGCTTTCAGGGGCTAAATAGGGTTTTCGCAGGCATTGCTAATGCTGGTTTTTACCAGTGTCAGAGATTTTAAATTTTTGATGTGAATAGTGCCCTATTAACAATGTTGTGGGTTTTTTGTATACAAATACCATTGTTTTCTTTATTATTTTAAAAATAATAGGTTTTCATGTACACAGAAATGCATTTTCAGACAGAAATAGATTTCCCAGTTTCACTGAACACAGTTCTCTGTTGATGGACTTCATCTCTTCAGTAAGAAGAGCATGTTGAAGACGAATATAAAGTGGACAGCTTTTACCTAGATAAAAGTCACCTGTCAATAAGTGAGTATCAATCTCAGAAAACTGATACTAACTCTAGGTACATGTCAAGCACATTTATTTGGAGTAATGCACTTCCTGTGGTGGGTCAGCTCTGCAGAAAAAAAATAATAAAAATAAAATCTATAAGTAGATCATGAAATGAAATAAAAAGTAAACCTGTTTTTGGCAGGTTGTTTCTCCTCTTCATCACTGACATGAGCGAGCATTTTATGACTTATATCTGTCCATCTGCTGCTGAATAAATTTTCTACCTGTGTGAAGATTCAAGAAGAGAGAATGGGATAATCCTCCACAGATTTTTCCTTGTATTATTACATGTAAGATGTAACACCATGAGAATGATTTAGAATTAAAACAGTTACATTTCCATATTTTGTAGAGCTGAGGAGTTGTAAAACTCATGAATCTTCACTAGTAGTTTTGTCACACGTTGATTTACCCATTTCAGAAGTATTTTGAATGTGCTCTGTGCAGATGTTAATACTCAGCTGAAACCTCTCTCTGTGTAGAGCAGAAATTCACCACTACACTAATCCTTACAAGGAGTCTCTTCACACTATTAGTGTAGTCTCTTCACACTATTAGTGTGAAGAGTGCTACTATATGAGCAGAATCTGAGCACAACTTATTATCTGAGTTTTAATTAAGCAATAAACACAATTTAATTTCTGTAGAGGATTCTGTCACAAGATCTAAAAGTCCTTTGCAATAGCAATGAAATAGGAAAGTGTTATTTAGAAAGGAAAAATAGTATTCATAATGGAGAACAGTCAAAGATGGGGTAACATATTTTTAACTAAAAGTGAAATCCACCACAGAATCAGGACTGGATGCTACATTTCTGCACTTTTGCACTTTTCTGCAGAGTTATCCTTTACTCTTCCTGGATATTGATGTTTGCACCCCTCAACTTACATTCACAATTATTCTACTCCAGAAAATTTCTGGAAATTTGACATTACTTTACTGCTTTGTAAGGGCTCCTGGAACCTCAGCTTCTTTCTGCACCTGAAGGTTGGCGACGTGGCTAAGAACTGTGGGTAACTTGTACTCAGCCTTTTCTTGCGCCTCTCAAAAATCTTCCTGGTTTCTAAATTGAGGAACTGGTGCTGAAAGACTGTATATTAATGTTGAGTGCCAAAAGGGTGGGATTTCTCTGTCTTCTTGTTCATCTGAATATATAATGAACCTTCATGTTGCAGATTGTTGTAAGAAATGTGGCGAAGCTACATGTTTTGTTTCTGCTCCATGACTTTACAAAGTACACAGGTTTCAGGGTTTCAGAGAGACCTCTTTCATCAGATCTGTTTGGAAATCTGTGCTGTAAAACAAGGCAGACCTGAAGAAATTATTTTCAGATTCTGGAGAATGGTGCAACATTACATGTCTTAGAAAAAGCACCAGGACAGTAATTTTGATTTACTATTTCTGGAAGCTGATATGTGGGATCAAAAGAGAGAGGTAAGATCAGATCCTAAGCAATGTGTCAAGAACTGAAACACAGGAGATTTTGTGAAAGGACGATCAAACCTAAAACGGCAAAATATCTTGATCTTTAATACCTTTCTGTTAGAGGATGTCCATTTCCATGAACTGTTTAGTTTACAAGAATTGATGCACTGCATGAGTTTTAAGAAACAACAGGGGATTTATGGCTTTCCTATTTGTTATCTGGATCATGAATATAAGAATTTCATTCTAATGTCCTGGAGCCATATCATGCCATTGATTTTTTTAAGCAGATTTTGCCATTGATTTAAATGGGGGTTCTGCTTAAAAATCAATGGTGCAATATGGCCGTGAGACATTAACACATTCAGAATATTGACAGAAAAGGAAAATAAAACCTTTTTTCCAAAAGCTCTGCCTCTAAAATTATCATTTCACCAGAAGGCCCAGACATTCTACCGTAAATTTTTAGCCTAAGAATAAATATTGTTGAATGGAGGTTAATAATTAGATTTATTTTTCTTTCCCAAAATATCCTTATGACTGGCATCCAATCTTTTAATCAAATAATTGACTAATCACTCACTATGATACAGCTTCACAATCGAGTCGTCCAGCAAAACCCATCTTTCCTGACCCTCTCCTTGCCACTTTCCCTCTGCACTTCACTTCAGAAAATGTTCAGTACAGTCCATTAAGGAACACTTTAATTCAAGAGGGTCTGGCTGATCAAGAAAAATTAAGCTCCTAATAACAGCAAAATCGAAAGAAATTTGGACAAAATGACTCTCCGCATCACAGATTTTGTTTACTAGTGGGTAATTAATTCTCCACATATGTTGGGAACATCTGTCGCAGTGACCTGCCATCGTATCTGTGAAATGACTGCTGTGCAGCTCCTCCTCAGGTCATTAGCAACGCTCTGAAAGGAATCTTCCTCTTTCTGTCCCAGATGGGTAGTGCTCTCTGGGGTGCCCACATCCCATGAGTCACCCAGGTCCCTGCCATCCTGCTTCTCACCTGCCTCCAGCTCCTACTGCCTCTCCTTCTGAACCAAGCAGTGATCAAAGAAGATCTGGTTCCCGATAGAAAAATGAGCAAATGAATAAAATAAATAAATAAATAAATAAAGGGAGGATGGATTTAATCTTCTGCTACGTCAACCAGAATCTTGTCACACCTTTGCGGGTTAGCCTTCTGGGCTAAGAAATCATCCTAATTTAATGCTCTAGCAGCCAAACTGTCTATTCTATTTGCACTTGTCCAAAGGGCTTTGATGAGTGGAGAAGAGAATGGGATATTTTTTTCTCTTCTGTGCTGGGCTTCCTTTTCTGCCCATACAGAGACATCAAGAAAAAATAAGGATGTGCCAAAGGAAGTGAAGTGATATTCTTTGGCCTCTTCTTCCATGTCTATATTAAATTATTCGGTCATAGAGATGAGCAGGTACAAGAAGTCTTCACCAACTAGAGAAGAATGATCCATGAAGAAAGATACATGTATAGATCTGTTTTTTTATTGTAAGTGAAGCAAAAACCATAATAAGTAAACACAAGCACAAAGGGGAAAGCCCAGTATCTGTACTTGAAAACCACATTTAGGTCATATACTGGCCAAGTACTGCTCGTGTGCCAATGCATAATCATATGCTTCAGAGATTTAGACATTATTTTCAAGGTCACACAAAGAATATTTTTCTGGTGAGACAAGCTCCCCTCCCTCCCCCCATGCCCATCGGGACTAGAATAAGCTGAGGAGGGTGAACACCTGCAGCTCTTCTAAGACACCTGTGTTTACAACAAATGCCATAGAGCCAACAAATCTTCTCTAGTCGAAAACAAACAAAAAAAAAAAAAAAAAAAGGAAAAAAAAAAGATGCAGACATCAAAGAAAATTAATCCATCATCTGAGATATCATTATACAGAAAAGAAAGCATTTACTGTAAGACTTATGCATCTCTCTCTCTAATTTTTCATTACAGACAATAATCCCTGCTTCTGCTGATATCAAATTTCTTTTGCTTTTAAAATACCTTTTCTTACCTTTCCTAAATGTATATTATATCCAGGATGTCCAGGATACATGTCTGCCTTTAACTAACATATGTATATATATGTATATATTTTCCAATTGAAAACTCTCTCACATTTAAATTCTGGGAGGATTTGATCCAAAGGGATTGGCTGCAACTCCATGAGTACCTGAGAAGTAAACTTGATTTACATCCAGTGACACTGTTGGACCTCTCTATTCATTAAAAACAACAACAACCAAATTTCCTTACTTCTGCTTCAGATAATAGTAGAGAAGAAGAATCCTACTATTAATATTTATTCTCAAATTAAGGAAGTACCTTTATGAATGTACTCATAAGAATGTTCTAGTTTTATTTTTCCTTCTGTGATATAAGCTGCTCCATATGTAGGCTAAAAATAAACCACAATTCTATGACTCATGAAGAAATTATATTTGGTAAATCATGGTATATACATAACACAAATCTTACTACTGAACAAAATTGGTTGTACTCATTTTTCAAGATGCTGAATTTGTTCGTATTTTCAGAAATCACTCGAATGAAATAGAAGCCAGAGCATAGGGCTGGGAACTGGAAGATGGGAACCTCTCCTCACCACTGAAAACTACTTGTGTGACCTTGGCAAACATCTTAAGACTCACAGGACTGATGACTGCTTAATGAGATAATCCACTATGAAAAATGGGGGTGGGGGTATGTGGTAAGAACATATGTGCATGAAAAGAGTTTCTGGGTGCTGTAGTTATGGAATCAGGCCAGTGTTTTAACAGGTGTTTCTATGTCTTATATACAATGTCTGAAATTTTCAAGACTGTAGCCACACACAACAGGATGGGTGAGATGTTACCATCCCTTCTATACAAACAGAAAACTCAGGAAATGAAACGTTGAAGGCAAATATTCTAAAGCACTCATTTGTGTGAGTTTCTTAAAGTTTCTGAGGTGATTATTTCTGAGGTATTTGGGTGTATATCTAAGACAAATATATTATTACTTTCATGTTCTATGTTGCACACATTTTCTTTTCATAATGAAAGAGTGAACAAGTAATAGCTATCTACTACTAGGCAGCCAAGTCTACACAAGTAGACAGCACTGACATCAGCTTAAGGTCTCTGAGGAAATCAGTATTTTAGGAGAAAATTATTTTGTGCTTACTTTCAAAGCTTAGCAACATTATTTTCCAAATGTATCTTCCAAAACTGAATAGAAAAATAAGATCTTCCAAGAGTTTTTAAAGGAGGGTGGGTTGGGTGGGTTTGGACACAACAGGCTGACTATCAGTGCATCTCCATTCTTAAGTGTGAAATTCTGATGGAATTAATAAAAAGTAAAAAAAAAAAAAAAAAAAAAAAAAGACAGAGACAATGGATGAACTACACTACCAGTGTTGCGTTCTGGTGATTGAAAGAATTAGGAGGCAGTTCTGAATGAAACATTATTTGAGGGAGATCTTAGTTTAGCACATGACAAGAGAACAGGCTGCCCAGGCTCAACCATGCTCAACCAAGCTTTGGCAGTGGGGAAGAAAATAAGCTATATCACCTATTCTTTGCAGCAACAGAAATACTAAACAAATTTTAAATCTGAAGATATGCAAGCTTATTTCATTGTTTCTGCCATGGAGATTTGCTAGAAGGTGCATGTATTTTGTTACATTTCTAGCAAGACTGTGTGTCTGAGTTCCTCAGATGTCTCTGAGGCTCAAGGAGAGGAATGGGAGAAGCACCAAGAAAGAGATAATCTATCAGCTGTGCAGGGCTCCTGACAAGTGGTCTCTGACCCCGCATGTCCTCCAAGAGAAAAGACTGAGTCATATTTATGTGCATTTGTACAACTTCAATTGCTGAATTGTACTTCAGTTTCTGAATGGTACCCATCAGAGCTGTAACAAATATATGGTAGTTATGGTAGTTACAGCAACATAGTAAGACTCAGAACCACGGGAGTTCTAAACCACAAGTTATACTAGTGGTGTATTTCCACTTTGGATTGTTTAGCAAATGCCTTATTGAAGAACTATTCCATTCTGCTTCACAAAAGTAATGATGAAAGAGGATCCATGCAGAAGGAATGCTCTAGGCATGGGGAATTTCTGAGCACTGAGCAATACAGACCTCTGAGTCCAGTACAAGATAGGCCTTGATCCAACCCCAAATTTTTCGCTGTTTGTTCTGCAGTCTGTAATCTCCAGCTCTCCCAGGGGAGTAAAACCAGCCACCAAATATCTGCTGACAGCTTTACATGTGTAAATCCATAGCAACTTCATTGAAATCAGCGGAATTAGTCTGGCTTGGCACCAGTAAGAAGAGCTGAATTTGACTTATTAACACAATAATGGAGGAATTATTTAGATTACACTAAGGATTTCTGTGATAAAAACATTTTGTTTTCATTTTATCAGTGAAAACATAAAATTCCTTTCAGGAATGTACAGAAATAGTAGCCTATAAGCCTATACACAAAGAAAAGAAGGCCTTAAAGAGCAGTACGCCGTCAGGGAGAGTGATACTAATCCCCAGGAGAGCTGTATGTAATTAGCTGTCATCATTTACATGGTTAGTTTCTTCAACACATACAAAATATACATGATTACAGTTCACTTACAAAGGATGCATTTGCTGCGTTCTATATCTTATGAATTTTTATGGCATGTAAGCCAGTAGCCATTGAGTTGAATTCTCTACCAAAATTTCTAGCAAACTTCCAGTTTGCATTGCCTGGAAGATGGCAGGAGATTATAATATTACTTCTCCACATTCCATCTAATTTTAATCATTCTAAAACTCATCGTTTATTTATTTATAACTACATTCATTGTAACATTTGACTTATTTATAAAAAAAAATTATATTCACATCTTCACAGATGTGTCAACATTTCAATTCAGAAAGCTTCATTCAAGATAATTTTGATATTTCAACTAAAACTAGTAGAGAAAAATAGTCTTTTGCACCCCAGAAATTGTTAAATTTTATTTATTCATTATTTATTTATTAATTATTATTTAAAAACTTGCCACTGAGGAGCAGGGCTGGTCTTTTTTTTTTTTTTTTTTGTCAGGAATAGGTATAGCCACGTGTGAGAGAGCTATGAAGTTCTGAAAAATTCCTCTGCAATGTGTAGAGATTTTGACAGGTAAATTGTTTGAGGACTGGATTCCGGAAAATATGTTCTCAGGAATCAGATCTGGGGAAAAGACACAGACATTAGAATGGAACCAAATATTTCTGGGCCTGACTATTCCTTTGCTGTTACCAATTGAATGTGGAATCCACTGGCTAATTGGATTTTTCACCTCCCTCTTATTATGGATTCAGAATTGTTAACAACTACTTTTGACAGAAAATTCATAAGCAAAAGTAGCAAAAGCAGCTGAATTATGCACAAGCACTAAAAAGCTTTCACATTAATCAGATCTGTTAGTTTTACTTATAATTTCAGTTTTCCTATTTTCTAAAAATAAAAAATAAAAATTGTAGATATGGACAAGTGTTCAGTAATGTTTCAAATCTGGAGGGGCTGGGGCTGAATACAGCTGGTACCAGCACAATTGGTATATCCAATCTTATGCTGCAGGATGTTGGTGAAGGTAAAACAAGATCCCGTAATACTATATCCTGTCTTGAAGGCTCTGGATCTTCCTTCTACAGTATCAGAAAGGGAACAGAGAATCATGAAAACACAAGCTAACATTTCCCAATTTTGTCACATCCTAATGTGTGCTTTCCACAGAGACAGCAAAGACAAACCCATGTGCTGGGCACAAGCCTAAGGAGAACGCAGTTGTGTTATGCGCAATGACACTTTTAAAGGCTAGAATTGAAATCAAAAGAGGAAGAAGCTGAATTAAATTCCTCCATTAGGAAAGAGAAATGCAGTATTTTTAAAAGTAAAATTAATGAAGGTCTTTGGCTGTAGTGAGAAAATATCTTTTTCTTGGCCTATGCATTGCTACTTTAATGAATATGAATTTCAAACTGTAATTCCGTGGAATAGATTGACTTGAGAGTGACTGACTGAAGACAAATACCCAGCGTCAACATGGCATAAAGTGCTGGTTTAGCACAAGTATTCATGGTTGGCTCAAATACATTTTAATGGTACTTTAAAGGGTAATACTGTCTTATCAGAGGTTATACTGACTGTACTTAGTCTGCTCTCTCACTGCTAGCACAAGAGAGTGTGCTTTAAGTCTAATAGTGTTGTACTGCCTTTTAAAAACTCCTGAGCTATAAGACTGTCTTTCTTTCCTCAAAGCTTAGAAGTCGAGGTCAAACAAATTTTGAGATGGCAACCAGATGTACAGAAGTGCTCTGAGAAGAGGGAAAGTTGAAACATAAGATAAAAGGAATATGAGCATAGAAGTAGGAGGGCACTGTTACCATGTCAAGACTAGACCTACCCTTGATCTATGAAATATATATATGCATATATTGCCAGCAAAATACTGGAGCATGATCCATTAAAATTGGATTAAAAAATCCAATTTTTTTTTTAAATTAAAATTAAAATTAAAGTGCATTAAAATTGGAAACTTAGAAACAGCTGACAAGGAGGCCAGGGACTAAGTAGGCAGGAAAAATATCTCAGATGTGTTGATGAAAGTGGATCATCCTGGAAAAAACAGTCCTCATATATTTCCATACAAAGGGAGAACAAATTTGTCCAAAACACACCAGTCATTCCCAGAAATTGGTTTTAGGCTCAGCTTATGGGGAGTGGATACCTCCAGGAAATGATTGAAGATTTCAACATACAATGCAAAGGAAATAGTGTAGAGTACATAACTGGAGCTTCTTTTAAAGGAATTAACAAGCAGAAATTCCTTTATGTGCTCATGCAGGAGAATAGGACTCCACTCTGCCCCAGAATTGGATGCTGGCCTGAGGGCAATGTTAAATTCCACCCACTGTCTTTTCTACCTTCACTGTTCTTCAAATTGCTCAGACCTCTTTCAGTGTTGCCCTACACTGTGAACATTGGTACACTTTCTGCAGATATTTATAAGTGAGATACACAGCACAACTACTTCAGGTTGTGCTAAGTGTTACTGATGCATGTAGCCAGCTTTTCTTAATTGTGCTCATGTCTTTGTTAGACTGAACATCAAGTGCAGTTAGTAGTGGTCCATGAACAGCAACTTCGCAACATCAGATTAACAAAGATGAGTACCTGCACTTATGCTAAACACTCTCAACTTATCTGAAGGCCTACCTGAGTAAAGATTGGAAAATGAAGATACTAAAATTGTGATTTAATAGTTTTAAATTGCTGTTAAATAAGCGCCCTAGTTTCCATCTGAGATTCACAACATTTTAAAAAGCTTTTAACAAGGCTGCCCAGCTCTCTACTACATTTACCTTTGTGGACAGAAACTGAAGTTTTGGCAGAGCTCAAACGTTTTCAACAAATGTGAGAAACTGGTAAGTGCTTAAAGAATGCATTGCACATGGCTCTTTAATAATGTATTTAAATTGCTGAGTGACACAGCTAAGGAGACACACATGTACCACACCTTCCTGCGCACTGCATGCAAGAGTGCATTTAAAATTTTGTCAAGTCTAAGCAGATGCTGTTACCATGACAAATCACTTTTTAATCAGTCATAATTTTGCACTAAGTGCTGTATAAGTGCCCTTTGTTTCACTACTTAAACTGTCAATGGCTAACAGTGGAAGTCACAGACTAGTGCCTGTCATTAGAAGCAATTGGAAAAAATCAATAAAATTTTTAATTAAAGGTGCCCAGTCTCTTGAATTTTTAAGGAAGGAATTCTCCTTGCCAGTATATCTTGCCTTCAAGCACTGTCAAGCAGATCAGAGGTTAACACGTGAGAAAACGGAGGTACTTGCAATGTGCATCTGGAAATCAGAAGGGGTATGAGAATTCAGGGAAAATATTTCTTATTTGGTTGATGGTATCAGAGAAGGGATAAAGTACATAAGTACTGAAGTCTGCAGAAACCCTAAAGCATGCTTTTCATTAGACTTTTTAAAATATGGAAGAATATAAAAGGAGATACTGCTGTCAGTAAAATTTGTAGTATTGGTTTTTCTGTACACACTGGTGAAGAAACAGCTTGAAGAAAACTTCATATTGTTGTCATTAGTATTGGAGTATTCGTGTTATTGACTGCCTCAAGCATCTCGTCTTTGTTTGGTCTATTTGTACCCAAGTGCTCAGTTTTTTTTCTTGTAGTGTTTTTACAGATACCTTCTGTTTCTCCTTCATCCACAAATGCATTTGTTGAAAAAGCAGATGTATGTTTCATCCATGGTGATAAAATCTTCACAAGTGAATCTTTAAAAGCAGCATTCAAGTAGAGTAACTGAACTCTAATTTCTCAAAAGAGAAGAAATGTGACAGAAATAAATTTAAGATCTGGACCAAATTGAAAGTCTTTCTGGGTGCTTACTGGATGGGTGTCCTTCCTATGTACGTTTATTTTACAATTAGCGTAGCATTTCTGGATTGGGTTAAATTGTATCCAGTCATATAATATGAAACAAAAAAAAACCCAACAAAACCAGTTTAAACGTATGGTGTATGTTCATTTACACTAGCAAATTATCAAGTAATTTTGTAGTATATATGAGCCTGACCTGATCTATAAAATCTTACATAACTTGTGTATTTTGCAGAGATTTATAATGCTGGCAAGAAAAAGAGAGGAAAAAAAATTATAATCTGTGTTGTTTTTTTTTTCGTGTAAATAATTCTAGGTGTTTATAGATTTCAATTTTTCTTCTTATAGTTACAAAGTGAAGAACATTAGACCATGAAACACAATCTGAAGTGTAAATAAAACCTTTGTAGGAAAAATCTGCCTGAATTTGCCTTTTGGTTAAATATTAGTCGATAATTACAGACTTCAGGAGTACTATAACTTTTTCAGGAAACATATGATGGTATTAGTAAACTGACCCTGTGAGGGTTATGTGGTTACAAGTTTTGTCATAACCAATGCTTCAGCTTTTATTTTTTCCTTTTAATTTCCCTTTCTGTAGCATGTAACCTGTTTGTGATAACAGTAAAATACTGTGTTGTGTTTATGTTTCTTGCTTAAGTTGCAGGGTTTCCATTAGGAGTAGTGAAGAAGACAATGGCCATTCTGCACATAGGAAATGTTTGCAATTCTCGAAAATGAAAGATATATCACAGTGACAACACTTTGGGGTTTGACAATGCATCCAATGCTTTTGGACACAGGCAGAATGCCTTACTCTTGTAGGCTGAGCTAGAGGAACTTCTTACTCTACTTTGGCGCCAGTTAGTCCTTCTCACTTGGTCCTTGACAGAGATCCAGATGTCTGGAATTTGGTTATTGTATACGTCGAGTCACATGCCCTCCTTCAGCATGTTTGCATGACTGAATTGGAGTACTCAGCTGTTACTCCCACACTCAAAACTGAGAGGTATCCAGAAAGAAGTGCCTGGGAAAGAGGCAATGGTAAATGGTGCAGTAGAGCTCCACCACTTGGCACTCAGAGTATCACCACCTTGGGTCTTGAGGTGCCTACTTTCATGGCCTTGGACAAGTTGCTTTGTTTCCATGCCTCTAGGTCAGACTCTAGTTTGGCCTTGTAAGAACTATGAGTTCATGAGACAAAAGTGCCATATAAGTTTAAAGAAAAAAGTTGCTGCCCTTCTATGTGTCTAGTATTTACTGAGGGTCTGTGTCCTCCATCAGTGCATTTTCCCATTTCTGTCTCAGACAATGAGCAGCAGTATTTCTGGGGAGCTTTTGCCTTTTGATCTCCTCTCTGATCTAATGCAATTGTCCACTGGCAGAAGCGCTGCGAGGTGCAGAATAAAGTAATGAAGTTAATCTGATTTCCATCCCCAACCCCAGTATCTACATGTCCTTATTATATTAGATTCCTAATGAGATTCTCCGTCTGCACTCCAGAAACAGGGCCGAAAACATATGTATATGTGAGGAGGAGGGGATATTGTGGAAGGTTGCCTCCATTTACATCCCATCTTTAATGGATAAAATCTGCCTGTCCTTGAGTTCTAAGATATCTACCTTCAAAAGATTTCTTGAGGGAGAAGCTACTGAAATTGCCAAGAAAGATTCACGCATTTAGCTCTGATGCATTGTTGGTATGGCAACAACATAAGCACAGAGGAAGGAACAGGGAAGGAACTTCTCATGAAGGCGTTGGGCCTTCCCACCTAGCAAAGCATGAGGATATCCTATAGTGGGTGGAGAATGTGTTGAATGGATGCACCTGAGTCACACTTGCACATAGGAACATGGGCTAAATGAATTTTTTTCATTAAATAGTAAGCTTATGTTTCCCACTTTGTCAATACAGAGCCTGCACACATCTAAAGGTCCCGTGAAAGGCAGTGAGGCATTACTTGCTGCTATGCAGCTCTGGGGAAAGTCAAGTAAACAAGAGAGGCTTGAATCCCACTTCAAGCTAGAAGGACCAAAACTTGATCACTTCAACACTAAGTTTGTCATTTGGTCCCAAGACAGAAAAATTTTGTTACAAATAACCCTCATGACAGATAAGTGTTTATGGATAAAATGATTTTAAAAGAAGTTTAACAGCCTCGGCTGGGTCTTTCATGGACAAAGGCCCATATCACAGCAGCACTATACATAATTCACCACAAGAGAGCCCCAGAACTAAGCAAGAAAGCTAAATTGCCTGTCACTTCCAGAAAAAGTGTTCCCTTTGGGTCAAGGTTGAAATCACTGGTAAACCAATGTGAAAAAGATCGCATTGGTCTCCGTATGGATTCTCTCCCTGTGTCAAGACAGCAGAGAAAGTAGACAGAACAAATGCTTACTAAAATTTCCATGTTATTCACAATTCCAATTTGCAAACCGGTGCATCACTCTCCAATCAAAGTGTGAGGGATAAGTGCGGCTGCAAAGGGGAGAGTATCAATATTTTCAGAGCAGCATTGATTCTTCCGCTGAAGCACAACAAGGCTGTTCACAGAACGTGTATTCCATTCACAGGGGTGTCCTGTCAGAGGTGCGAGGCATTACCACTTAGTCTGAATACAAAAAACACCTCATTATTACCCAGGATAGGAAATGCTGCTGGTTACAGGCAGTGAGTATGACTTCAGGAATACAGTTCATGAGAAGCTGATGCCATCTGGCTGTCATTAAGTGGGTGATTGTGGCTTCCTGTGATTGACTGGTGATTGATTGACAGGTAGTTGGGAGGAAAGGGATACAGCATGTCAGCAAGGAATGTGAGCCTTTTGTTTCAGATCTGTAAATTTTGTGGTGCATCTAGCTACCACGGGGGCAATTTTTCTCTTAGTCCCATTGGCACTGCAGCCTCCATTTCAAGTAGGCCTGAAATCTGCAGAGAAGAGATGGAGAGTGTGGAAAGTGCTTGGCGGAACAGACTCCTGCAAATATTTACAGCTTAATTCTGTGACAAAGTGTCATTTAAAGAAGATATTTTTTTTTCCTTCTTCCCTTTCTATGGCCACAATTCCAAAGGCTGTAGGAGTTAAAGCTTTTCTGCCATATCTTACTTGTAACAACTTTAAACTTCATAGTATTTTAATAACTTACTTCCTAAGTATACTTAGTTAAACAAGCAGAAACATAACTGATATTCAAAAAAATAAAAAATAAAATTACTCTTTCAAGGATCAAAATTGCTGCACTTCAACAAAATCATTGGGACTGAAGTCTTTCTGCCACACTGAAAATCTGAGGTGACAGCCTTGAATTGTGCTGAGCAAGGTTCATTTTCTTTAAATATGCATGGAGTAAACTGGAGCCTAGAACAGAAAATGTATATGGCAAAGGCTTTATGCGGAGATGGATTACAAGCACTCCACGTCATCTCTATGAGGGCTCCACATCATGGGAGTCAGTAGGATATGTTTTTCCTCTCCACAACACTTGCATGTATTATAATGACAATGCTTAAAGTTGCTTCTCATTATAGGATCTATGCTGGATGCAGAACTTGTGGTTTCACTGGTGCAGGCTCTCGGCTGCCAAACACCCAGTTAGCGTTAGTAGCAGTTAGTTAGAAGGTACTCCATTCTGAGCACATGGAGCAGCGTCTGAAGAAGGCTTCCAGGTTAGGAAACTTGTGCGCAAGAAATCCTCTTGTGGCTCAAGACAATCAATAGTACCTAGCAACTGTGTCTCACAGAAATTAGAAGTGTGTCTTTTTCAATGCATTGGTTAAATTTTGCCTTAGTACAGGCTTTGTGAGTGGGACAATCTGTGCACATGAAGGGACTCATCCATGTTTGGCCCTACCACATCCACTTAAGTATGATTTGTACATGCCTTAAGCTTGGGTTTCTTCTGGGCAAGATCTTTCATTTTAACACTAGCACTGTTGCTTCTAATTAAAGAATTAAAATAACCTGTACAATGTCAGCAAATATATTAGGTCACAAAAGTAGTAAATAGTCCCTGTTGATATTAAATGGGATTTCTGCTCAAAACATAGCAGGGTGTGAGTCCAAAGTGAGCCTGGTTGGGACTATCGTGTGGCCTGTAGATGCCTAGTTTCTTAGCTCATATAATCTGCATATAATGCTATAACGTGATAGAAAACACAGCAACAATGGCAGGATGGCTAAGTCCTAGGCTACAGTAAATGAGGACAAAAAAATCTGTTGATGTAGTCTAGACTTCAGCAAAGCCTTTGACACTGTCTCCCACAATATTCTCCCGCAGAAGCTGGCAGCCTGTGGCTTGGACAGGTACACCCTTGGCTGGGTAAGGAACTGGCTGGAGGGCTGGGCCCAGAGAGTGGTGGTGAATGGAGCTAAATCCAACTGGCGGCTGGTCACAAGTGGTGTTCCCCAGGGGTCGGTGCTGGGGCTTGTTCTCTTCAATATTTTTATTGATGACCTGGATGAGGGCATTGAGTGCACCCTCAGTAAGTTTACAGATGACACCAAGTTGGCTGGAAGTGTCAACCTGCCTGGGGGTAGCGAGGTCCTACAGAGCGATCTGGACAGGCTGGGTAGCTGTGATGAAGCCAGTGGGATGAGCTTCAACAAGACCAAATGCTGGGTCCTGCACTTTGGCCAAAACAACCCCAGGCAGCGCTACAGGCTTGGGGCAGAGTGGCTGGAAGACTGTGTAAATGAAATAGACCTGGGGATATTGACTGATGCTCGGCTGAACATGAGCCAGCAGTGTGCCCAGGTGGCCAAGGAGGCCAATGGCATCCTGGCTTGCATCAGAAACAGTGTTGCCAGCAGGAACGGGGAAATGAATGTCCCCCTGTACTCAGCTCTGGTGAGGCCGCACCTAGAGTACTGTGTCCAGTTTTGGGCCCCTCACTGCAAGAAAGACATTGAGGCCCTGGAGGGTGTTCAAAGAAGGGCAGCAAAGTTGGTGAGGGGTCTGGAGCACAGGCCTTACAAGGAGCGGTTGAGGGAGCTGGGATTGTTCAGTCTGGAGAAGAGGAGGCTCAGGGGAGACCCTATTGCTCTCTATAACTACCTGAAGGGAGGTTGTAGTGAACTGGGGGTCAGCCTCTTCTCTTGTGTAACTGGTGATAGGACTAGAGGGAATGGCTTTAAGCTGCTTCAGGGGAGATTTAGGCTGGACGTTAGGAAATACTACTTCTCTGAAAGAGTAGTCAGGCAGTGGAATGGGCTGCCCAGAGAGGCGGTGGAGTCACGGACCCTGGAGGTGTTCAAGAAACATTTGGACATTGTGTTGAGGGACATGGTTTAGCAAGAACTATTGGTGATCAGTGGATGGTAGGACTGAATGATCTTGTAGGTCTTTTCCAACCTTGGCAATTCTGTGATAAGCCCAAATGCCGCAACCATGGATGCAGAAACAAAGGAAGAAAATCCACTTACCTTTAGAAGGCATCCAGTAGGAAAAGATCTCCAATGAGATACTCTTGCCTCCACTGACAACCCTTAAATGAGGTCTGGGAAGGGGTGGATCCTGGCTCCACCAGGTTCAGTCACTCAGGTGCACTACAATCCCCTGGGTTGGCCTTGCCTTCCCACCAAGTGCTCAATCACTGTTTCAAGCCAGGTCTTAGCATTTCTGCTACATTGTAATATACCATTTAGTTTTGAAGAAACATTCATATAAAGCTCACTATTAGTTCAAATGCTTAGATATCAGTGTAGCCCCAAATAATAATTAAAATATAACTTTTTCCAAGTGTAAAAACTTCCAGAATACAATAATATATTCATATACACAGTAAGAAGCTAACTTCATGCTTAGAGCATAACTAGATCTACTCAGACAAGTTGTAATTGTTCCCATGGTGACTGTATATTATACAGGAATCCACTTAGTAAATTAAAAAAAAAAAATCATATTTGAACACCTGGATTCCTAAATGCCTATTATTTTTTGATGATACTAAGTGGGAAGAAATATTTCACAGCAAGGAAAAGTAGGACCCTAATTTTACTAGAACAAACAAGTTCGATTTTATTTTTTTTAATAATTTCATTTTTTATGTTGGTGTCCTGATACAGAAAGTAGCACTAGCACACAGTGCAATACCTTTCCTCCAAGTCAAAGCTCGTATTCCAGCATGGCAAGCCCAAATAGTATGTTCTTACAAGGAGAAAAACTGAGCTATCTCAGATTGTACAAATTATCACATTCAGCTCAAGATTTTACTCAAGGAGTCGACAAGACTACTGCTGCTTTAAGGAAAGATGGTCTCCAAATGGTTTATGAAGTGATAGATCATATATAAATAGGTTGTTTGCTCTCAGTACAGATGCCATCATTACTAACTACTTTCAGGCTCTTTGAGAGCTAAATAATTTCGTAATGCATCATTGAACATTTAGTTGCTTCCATAGCAGATGGTTTCAGGGGTCCATCTGCTCACAGCAATGTTTTCAACAAGCCCCCTTCACCTTCACCAAAAGGTTCAGAAGCATTAGAATATTCATTCCTCACCACAGGTGCCTTTCCTGGAGCCTCCCCATACACAGGCAGAGTGGGATGCACACTCAGAAAGACAGAGATGGCTTCTGAAACGTGTGAATCTATTGTTTATAGATTACTTCTGTCAGCACGTGAGGAGAGCAGTAATGTTAGAAAATACGAAGCATCAGGTTACCTGGAGCACAGCTTTCATTTGTCAGAGACAAGTTTGTTTTTAACAGGCTCGCATCTAAACACAAAGAGTTGAATACATTTTAATAGCATTAACAACATTAAATCTGTGTACAGTAACAGTTACATTTAACTCTGTGTACACAGCTAAAATTATTAATACTATTAAAATTTTTGTACTTTGATGCACATGCTGTTGAAAGATCAGCACAAACACCTAAGTAACAGCTGCTGGAGAGAGAAATCTGATGCAGTGGAATTCTAATATGTCAAATATGTATTGCCTTGTAATTCCAACAAGCACAATAGCCAGGGAATAAGTTATAGTTATCTTTTTGTAAATTGACTGTCCTGCATTAACTCTTGCAGTAGAGATGCAGTGAAAACACTCAAGAATGAGCTGTTAACCCTTTGTTGGGCTTTTTACCTTGAAGTGACTAAAATGCGGGCCAAAAATTACAGGAGGTACAAACTTCATTTTGCAGGAAATATAGATACATTTGATTTCTTAACTAACTACAGATGTGTCATTCTGTTATCCATTTCTCAGGTAGCCATGTAATGAAAGAACTGCTGTAGTTTTCTCAAATCTGGTAAAAGGAATTTCAGAGAAGGAGAACACCGCTTCATAAAGACAGATCTATTGAACACAATTGGGACACATGAGTTGGAAGAGCCTAAGCATCTGAGTTACCACCTCTTGTTTTTCACAGGATCTACCTAGAGTTGCATGAACTTATTTTCTCAAAATGTGTATATTCCTGCACAGATTTTCAGTTTCTTAAAGTATTTGGAAATAGAAATTCATGCAGAATTAATCAAAATGATCTTGGAGGATCACTGAAGCCCTTCCATCTACTAGAAGCTAAGAGATGTGTTTTAGGGTTAGGGTTAGTAATACCAATTAATAATGATTAGTAAGTAAGAATGCATCACAGCTATGTGGCATAATTCAGGCACTGAAATAAGAGATGCTTCAACTCTTACATGAAGTTGCTTTACAAAAATATAAATGTGCAGAATCTGCTGAAATATTCCCTGTCTCAAAAACATGAAGTCTTTTATGTACATCTATAATCCCTAGCTTAACACTGTGCTTCCCTTCATCAGGAAGCCTAAACCTGTATAATAGGAACTCAGTAGTTCTTTTGCCTGCCTAAAGCTAGAGAAACTCACATCTTTAAGCAATGTAATGAATGTTACACTTGCATCAAGATAATCCCAGATATGCATGCAGACTGGGAGAAGAACACATCAAGAAGACCCCCGAGGAGAAGGACTTAGCGGTCTCAGCAAATGAAAATTTGGACATGAGCCAGCAGCATGCTCTTGCAGCAAGGCCAACAGTATTCTGGGCTGCATCAAAAGAGGATTTTTCTCCTCTGCTTTGCCTGTGTGATCCCCACAAAAAGATATAGAGCTGTTGGAGGAGGTCCAGAGTGGGGCCACAAGGATGATCAGAGGGCTGGAGCACATCTCCCATGAAGAAAGGTTGAGGGAACTGGGCTTGTATGGAGAAGACTCCAGGGAGACCTCACTGCAGCCTTCAAGTACTTGAAGGGAGATTATATCAGGAGGGGAGGAACTGACTTTTTACATGGTTTGATAGTGATAAGACTAGGGGGGATGGCTTTAGACTGAAAGAGGTGAGATTTAGGTTAGATGTTAGGCAGGAATTCCTTACTCAGAGAGTGGTGAGGCCCTGGCACAGCTGCTCAGAAAAGCTGTGGGTCCACAAGATCAAGGTGGATGAGGCCCTGTGCAGCCTGATCTAGTGGGGGGCAGCCATACCCACAGCATGGAGTTGGGGCTGGATGATTTTTAAGGTCCCTTCCAACACAAGCAATTCTATGACCTTATGAATGTCTGTCATCTAAAATCATTTTATGAAAGGAGAGATTTTATTTGCACTGTACTTGGTACTTAACGTATCTAAAAAAATTTAAATAAAATGTGGCTTTTCCTTAGCTAAAACAAATAGATTGCACCTGCCAGAGTTAGGGTAACAGACCAACAGCTTGGATCTATGGATAGATGATAATTAAAATAAGAGTCTCCAACATCAAAAAAAGTAGTCAGATGAAAAAATTAGTATTTTTAAAATGTAAAAGATCTTTCTGTAATTTTTACCAGCAAAAATCTTATATATGCTACACTTGTACACAGCCACAAAATAATAAAAGTTGGCATGCACATATGTGTAAAAAAAGGATCAGTGAGAAACTCAGTTTTACATTTGGAAGAAAGGGACTGCATTTATTTCAAGGCTTTGATTTCCATCTATCCTGTCTACTTTGTTCTGTTATAGGATCACATTATTGAGATGGCTGTATAAGGTTGTGATGCTGCAATCTTTCTCTAGCGTGTAGCATCATTGATGTTTTATGGTACTGGTCATTTTATGAGTGGTTTGTGTTTTTTGTTTGTTTGTTTTTGGTGTTTTTTTTCAGCTGCAGAACCTTAGCAGATGGCTATTTTTGGTCAGTTATTACATACTCATCACAATAGAATTTCATGTTCCTGGGGACAAAAATCTGATAATTACCAAATAATTAGCTCTAACTACTTTTACACATTGAAAATTAGAGGGCTGAGAGACATGATCTGATAAAACCTTTGTCCTTCACACTCTAAAAATATTATGTCAAAAATCTGTTACAAAAATACAGTGCAAGAAGGAGTTGTAAACTGTCTCAAATTCTGAGGTGCATGTTTCAATGCACCATTCAAGTTAACTGAATTCTTCCCAAGCAAAGCAAATCCTGCTGGTGGGCTATTGCAACTACTTCTCTTATGTGTGACTGCAGCTTACTCACCTGCTACTCTAAATGCAAATTTCAGTCTCCATTCTTGAGTTCTCAGGGGTGGCTCTCATGAACATAGTTTGACTTTTGTTGTTTTAAAAAACCGAGAGACTATTTCCCCACATACACAGCTTTTCTGAAGGTTTTTGAGTAATTACACTTGTGGATACAAGAATAGAAGAGGGAAATACAATGAAAAAATGCAATACATATTTTTAACTACAAAGAATAAAGCTGAGAACGCTTCATACGAATATATCAAATAAAGAAGAGTCTTATATCTGACTCCAGAAACCAATCCAGCCTCTGTATTCCATGCAATCTGAAAGTATTTCTTTTCTCCTAGTGCTTGGTGAACAAGAATTTCTTGCCCATTTAGATCATCCCATGACAAATTTCCCTTAATGAACTTTCTTGCTCTAAACTGCGGATAATTGTCCACAGGAAGTGACATTACATCACATTCAAGCTACAGGACTAGCTAAAACCTGGGAACAAACAGCTGCAAATAATCTGAATTAAAACTGAGGCTGATTATTGCAAGATAGGCTCCTAGCAGAAATACACTCCAGCTGGTCCTGAGTTTTTACATCAAAAGTCCAAAGAAGCTCTTCTCTGAACTACAATCTTATGAGAATAATGCCCACTGGAAATAAAGCTGGCTGCTTCCAGGTCAAGAGAAAATAATTTTCTTTTTTTCTTGTTTATTTGTTTTCTTTTTCCCTCCTCTCTAAAAGAACGTTAAAAGAACTGGTGCAACTCCAGGCCCTGTTCTTTATGTTTCACTGTAATTAGTACTCCTAAGTTTTGATTTTTATCTTGCTATGTTGAAAATTGAAGGAAGAAGTACAGGGAAACTACAGTTAAAAAATAATACATGCTCAGATTTTTTCAATGTCTTGACCTATAGCTCTGGTATGTTAACATAATTGAAAATTTCTCTTGTGTTAATATTGGAATTATTTCTATATGGCTGTAGTTAGTGAACCTCAATAGTCATTCAAAACATGAGCTGCTGGTGCTATTTTTCTTACATGTTTTTAATTGCATTTCTCAATGTAGTGTTGGAGCAAAAAAATTGTGAGCTAAAATATATTCATGAAAGAAAATTATTCCTGGTATTCATAAGGATACTGCAGCTAGCTGACCTATGTTTTTAAAATGTATTAATTATAATGATTAAGTCTAAGTCAATTTAAGTATTTCACTAAACATGAAGGATCATATTGGTACCTATGTATGTTTCACCTCACTGCTAGCTAAGCTTTCTTACTTTCCTACCTAGCCATAGAAGCTGTTATTCCCCTATTTTAGACATTCATTACAAACTTTTCGGTAACTCTACGATACCACACATTCCCAAACAATATTAATAAAAATTATTTTCTTATAGGATGGCTTTTAAAGGTGTTTAAAAATTAAACTATATTTATAACCAAGTAAGAATAATATGGGAAAAATGAAATGCCCTATATCATCAAATATGAAGACATAAAGGAATAGTGCTGGAGAATGGAAAAGAAAATCTTTTCTTTATCTAAACTGATATTATTATACACGTGCATACATCTTATATATCAGTAAATTTTGTATTAATTAGGCCCAAGGAATGTATACATTTTAATTATAGAAACCTCAGCACAATGCCCTCCACTATGCTTAAATACAGAGTGAGATCTACCTAATGGTTTCTCAGGCTTTACACCTTCTGTACTTCATTTACTTTTAGTGGATGTCCGATAAGCCTTGACTGATAGCTTTTCCCTTCTGTTGCCATCATAATCTTTCCAATCTTCCAGCACAATTTCATAAGGAATTTGAGTCATTTTCTGCCCAGACTGCTGTGCCTCTAATACTAGCCTTGCTTACATGTCTAATAGAATGCAGGATTCTTCCTCTCTTTCTGGCCCCTGGGTCTTTCTTTAAAAGAAAAAGCTAACAAACATGCCAACTGGTATAAAAAAGTGGGATGTCAGTGCTCTGGTGAAATACTGACATTCCATGTCTACAACCCCAATTTTCAAGGCAGTGTACAAGTTGGAAAACCACCAGTGGCAAGAACAGTTGCCATTTTGAATTTCATTCCAGCTCTCACAATAACACTGTGGAAGAGACTATCAAGCTTTTAATTTCTATTTACAAATGCAGGTAGACAGAGGTCTAAGCAGGAATGATGCAAAGTATGCCAAATCAATTACTGTATAAGTCTGGGGTCTGCACATTTTGTATTTGTATAGAGAGAGCTATAGAGAGATTTCACTAGATAAGTTCTTTAAAACATGTAAGTAAAGGAGGGAAAAGATAAAAGATGAGTAAATTGTAGCTTTTTTTAATATTCAAATTTAAGGGTTATAAGTGTACAGATAATCAAGCATGTGCTTTATGAAATAATTTCCTGACATTTTAGCATTTATATTCAGATTGAGCTAATTAGTACGCAGTTAACTTTTTGCTGAAGAATACAATTCATTAAATTATAGAAAATAAAGTTTCTCCATTACTAAAGTATAAAGAACTTTCTGATATCATTGTGCTGATGAACACTACCCACAGCCTCAAATAGATACATTTTCAATTTGTTTCATGCTATCATAATGCTAAGAATATTAATCTCCCATTTTTAACTAATTTATGTTTTTTCTAGTAAGTGTGGGAAACTGTTTGTGCATATTTATCTAGCTCAAGTGTAAGCTCAATGTGGCACATGGATCTACTCTGACACATTTATTAATGTGTCATCAATCTGAAGAATCTGCCTGAATTTTCAAATATAAATTGAAGCACTAAAATTAAAGTTATTTTTAAACGTATTTGCAAATCTGCATAGACTTCAAAAGATGGAATATAAAAATGAAACTGAAAATATGCTGTGGTGCAATTATGAGTCTGTAGATACAGAAGTAGAGAATAATCCAATTATGTCGTTAGTTGGTTGCTTATGATTAAAAGATAACAAAACAGTTCATAAAAATAATTAATACAAATAAGAATAAGTTTTATTATTCTTAGAGTGAATGCGTGGTGGCAGTAATTTCCAATTATGTTCTTCTCGGTCTGTTTAGATGCTGAGATTCTATTCTAATGGACCACGGTTTTATTCATGAGTGTATATAAGCATATATCAACACAGTAAAAAACAAGCAATACAAAACAATCACCTACCCTAATAATTTTATCTTGATTTCTTTATGATCTTAAATTAAATTGAGTCAATCTCATCTGCAGTAAGTGAATTTATATCATAGTTTTAATCTGAAGATTTATCCACGTTATGTAAAACTTAGTATCTGGATAATATCATTGAACCGGGCGCAAGGATTTATTTTCAGTAGTAATACCAAGCAGCTCCTTTGAATAATCACTAGGAAAATGTTCCGTTTATAGAATGCAAGATTACAATGTAGTGCTTGGATATTCTCTCGACATGTTATGAAAGCTAATATTTGAGGAAAGAGTTTCACTCAGACATTTTTAATATGTTCATTCGTGTGTGATTGCTCTGGAGAGGAAAATAGTATAATGTGCACTAAAAAACCTTTCAGGAAAGCGTGGTACAATTACATACCAGATTAAGCTTTTTGGACTGACCTGTTATTCAGTCCATATCACACTAATTATAAGTATTATTTACAAAATCATATGTTCCAGAGGTATGCATATTAAGTTGATATTTTGTTCCAATATAAAATCACCTGAAGACACTTCAGATCATTGACAGCATTTTAACCCAATTCAGAACACATACAGTTTGCACTTTTTTTTTTTCCCTGGGGAAAGCAGGAATTTCTTTCTTTCTTTCTGGCTTATCTGTGAAAGTCATCTCACCATTAAGAAGCATCACAGTATCTGAAATTTTGCAGCAGTCCTGTAAGCTCCATCTTTAATTCATACAGTTTTCCTTCCTTGTCTGCATGACTGATTATTTTCAACCTTTGGAGTTAAGAAAATTCCTAGTGTTGGCCATATAAACGATGCATTAATTCTACATTTTAAGGAAGAGCATTCAATTCCATCTAGAAAAAAGTAACATCAGGTTGTTCAGTGGGTGGAGGAGAATGGAAGGCTCTGGCTATTCAACTATTTAAACGAGTGCCCTGTGCACACTTTGGAAAAAGACAGGGACTCCCTGCACCCATTTCTGCTCCAATTTAATGAAGTTGTTAAAGTAGCAAGACTGACAGGTTAATTATCCTTTATAAAAGGGGGACAAATTGAACTGTGTCTTTCCATCATTTTTTGATATATCAAGAAGCTCCTGAGGTGCTCAGATGCCACTCTGGTGAATAGAACAACTAATCCACTCTGCTATTCTTTGCTGACCCTGGTCCCCCCATCGGGGCCTTGGACTATATTGCAGTTGGTTTTTTCTTGTTTCACATTCAACAGATTCCACTTTATTATAAATTCAGAAGGATTTTTTTCCTCCATATGTTGGCTGACAGCTCCCCTGAAATAACTGATGGCTAAATTTAAACTCTGATGAAAATTAACCCGAGTGTTAAATGCAAACAGGAGCTGCTTGGAAAGAAAAGAGTTATCATGGTAAATGCCAAACAGTGGAAAATGTGTGTAAATTAATGGAGTCTCACTGGTGACAAGCTGTCAAACGGTTTGATGGCTCTTGCTACTGCTTCAATCCCACTGAAGTTGGCCAGAGGGCAACATGGACAAGTCCTGCTTTTCAAAAAGACCACGGGATGCTTGACAGTAACGCTAACTAGATCATCTAAAGTTCATGGTCAAATAAGATATGTTTTTTTTCTTTTTGCAAAGCTTTGCACTAAACAGAAATCATGCACAGCTGGGCTATGAATGAGATATCAAATTGCAGCTTCAGTACAGCGATCAAAACAGAATGGAGAATTTAGAGACTGAGGAGCGGTGGGGAAAGGAATTAAGTTGAAGTTTGTATCAGGTGGACAATAAAATTCTGGTATCACTGTATTTGTTGAGCACAGAGAAATGCTTGAGAGCTTGCTGGATGAAAAATTCATTTTTCAGATTGGTATTTTAATTTGCTTTAAAAAACAAAATTCATTTTGGTCTTTTACAGAATCCTTCAGCTGAAGTATCCTTCAACTCTAAAGAAAGCTCTGATATGTATCATAAGATATATTCCTCTCTATAATTTTATTTTTCAGCAATTGTATGCTGTGCATTTAAAAAATTAATTTGTTCTTTTCTGCCTTCAGGACCTTCTATGGAAGTAGTGCCTAATTTTGACAGCATCTGAATGCTCTCATATAGCCCGCTCAGGCAGAGTTTCATTATAGATTTAACTAATTTAGTGAGAATTAAGCTGAAACTGGTATAACAGATCTTTACCAACCTAAGAGATTCTGGTTCTGACAGTTTTTTTCCAAAGCTCTAATCATGAAATCTTTTCTGTTAAATACATTCCCAGCCAAATTAACCAAACTTCTGTCTAATTTTTCTGTAGATTGGGCGTGGAGTGCAAGTCTCCGTGAGCAACCACTCTTGTGGATAATTAATGATTGCCAGTATTTACACAAAACTAGTACAGCAATATGCTTTATGGAAATGACTGTCTGTATTGGTCTGGGACATTTCTGCTACACTCATGCTCAGAGCGACTGTTTTTAAAATCTTTGTAAATGTCACACAGTGTAAAGAGAAACTATATTTGAATAATACCTTGGAGAGGACAAAGGATGAAGTGTGTAGCACTACCCCCCATGAGCCATCCAACTCGTGTGACCCCCACTGCTCCATGTTACCGCCTGTGACTGATGTCACCTGTCCACTGATCTGCTTCTCCATGGCCTTTCTCCAGGATTACAAATACTTTTTCCAGTTCAAAAAAGGCACTGACTTTTTGAAGTTCTCCTTCTCCTTCCACAGAAAGTTGATTCCTTCATGACAGTGATCATTGCCTAAAGATCAGGACAGACAAGACTACATCCAGAGTCTCTTTCTGCTGTATGAAAGAACTTCAGTCTTGCCTCCTGATATACTGTGTACAGGAGACCTGGAAGAGGAAAGTCTGTATCTCTTGATACACAAAGATTCGATATCACATTTGGAATTCTTAATTATTTTAGGTGAAACAAAACTAATATTACTCATAACTGGAGGTGCCTGATGTTCCCCATAAGTTTTCTTTCCCTGAGACTTTCCTGCATATGAGGGAGAGTAATAGCTGGCATCTTGTTACAGCCAGATATTAAAACCTGTCTTAATGATAGGCACAGAAGCAGTTACATCAACATCTATGTGATTTCTCATCTGGTCAAAGTCGGTTCGCAAGTTGATAAATTGTATCTACATCGTTAGAGAGAAGGAAAATAGTTTTAATTGTCTGAATTCTCTGATTAAATTACTGCTAAATGTGGGCTGCACAGGAGTGCTATACATGGTTAATCAATATCACACCAAGAAAGCCAGTGCTCTATATCACACTGCCCTCATAGTTTTTTAGTTACTCATAGAGTAACTAAAAAAAAAAAAAAAAAGAAATAATTAAAGTGTGAAAGCATATACAAACTCTGTTTTGATGTAGAGCTGTTGGAGCAGGTCCAGAGTGGGGTGGTGAAGATGATCAGAAGGCTGGAGTGCCTCTCCCATGAAGAAAGGTTGAGGAAACTGGGCTCATTCAGTCTGCAGAAGAGAAGGCTCCAGGGAGACTTCATTGTGGCCTTCCAGTGCTTAAAGGGAGATGATAAACAGGAGGGGGATCCAACTTCTTACAGAGTCTGATAGTGACAGGAGGAGGAGGAATGGCTTCAGACCAAAGGAGATTTAGTTTAGATGTTATGAAGAAATACTTTACCAAGAGGGTGGTGAGGCCCTGGCACAGATGCCCAGAGAAGCTGTGGTGCCCCATCCCTTCAGGTGCTCAAGGACAGGTTGGATGGGGCTCTGGGCAGCGTGAGCTGAGGGGGCAGCCCTGCCTGTGGCAGGGGGTTGGAACTGGGTGATCTTTAAGGTCCTTTCCAACCCAAACCAATGTATGATCCTATCATTTTCATAAACTTCCTGTGACAGTACTATGTGTTGCTTCTGTCTCACATCAACCAGTTTTGAAATCTAAATTATATAGAAGGAAGTCTGATGATTACAAAAATACTTGCCAAAAGCAAATCAGTCTGTACTGTGTTTCCAAGATTGTAACACTCTGGACAAGTTCATAACTGAGTGCTTTAACTGGAAATCCTTTTTTCTCTGTCCTGTACAAGCTGTGTTGTGGTGTTCACTAATCTCAGCAACCCTTTTGACTGCACAGTGCTGTATCAGGGTCTGGAGACAGAGATTGTTTACAAAACAGCCTGAAGTAATCCTGATTTCCTCAGAGAGAATGGGATTTTTTTTTTTGCTACTTCTTGTGGACAATGGGATCCCCTCTGTAGTGACTGAAATAAACAAAATTTGCCTGTGCATTTAAAGCCCAGAACTTTGAACTCCATATTTCTCACCAGTTGCACAGATATGATAGAACACAATTTGCTTTCGGGATGTGCATCAGTTTTTCCATACCCAGGAAGGTTTATTTCTGAGCACTCAGTTGTGTAACAAATAGCTGAGTAACATGTAATTCACTAGATCCATACCTTCCAGTTGTTCAAGTGTTATGCCCATTGATAAATTGTGTATTTCTTTATTGTGTATAATGAAGTGCCATCACAAATCAGGAGTACTGTTCATGTATTTCTACAAACAAATACATGCTTTCAGCATGCTTAACACCACATTCATCATACATTTTAGGTTACATGGACCTTGTGTAGAGAGGAGTGGCTGCAAGAAACATGATTTGAAATTAAATATCCATAGATCTGTGATTCAAGAGCAGGTCTGCTTTCTATGTCACAGCCAGCACCCTTTATTTGAGACACAGCAGGGTATCTTGTTTCCTGAGATACACGTGGGTAGGTGAAATCAGAAGGTGATATGCTGTGCAGTCCCGGAGGACTGGAGGAACCAACTCATGCTCAAGTGCAAACTGCAGTGAGCCAAACAGTCTGACTGTGCAGTCAAAGCAGAGTACAGGATAGAGGAAGGAGCTCTGCAGCAGAGATAACCTTAAAAATGCCTAAAATATGGATCCCACAGATCCAAAGCAGTAATGTGAAGCTGTTGCCATGACAGGTGTGCATCTTCAGGGTTTTGCATTGAAAGCAGTTGAATATAAATAAGGTGTACAGACAGTGCATAGAGGAGAAGGGGAAATAAATGAATGCTCTAACTGCTAGGCTTGGTAACAAGATGAAAGCATGTTGAAGTTGACATGCTTTGTGCTGCTGCACAAAAAAAGCTGATGGCAAAACAGAATGCCTCTTTGATGAAGAAAAAGAAAGCTATGTATCTTAGGGGTGTTATGGTAAACATTTCATTTATTTGCTTAATCAATAAATAGCTGATTGGCTATCAAGAGTGACTTCGGCAATCTTTCTGAACTGGGACATTTTCAAGAGAAAATATTTCCTAACTCTGGGGTCTTTAAAAAAATCACCACTCCTTAGGGAGCTGTAATCTCCAGTACCCAATATTATTCTACATCTAAAAACACAGGGCTGTACAGAGATACAGCTCATCTGTTAAACTCTCTCCAGAACAGGAGGCAGTAGAAATCTGCCAGCATGGTCCTGTGTGAGTGTTATTTGCACAGCTGGAAATGTAGAGCAGATCAGATTAAAATACTTTTAGTCCTCAGCAAGTGTCTCTTGCATAGGGTTGTGCTGTGCCATTCCTCATCCTCACTGGGAGCCAGGAGAGGAATGGCTAATACAGCTCATTTGTGCTTGGTGCTGACATGCCTGTGCCTACCAGAAGGGCTCCTGCAGGGTTTACCACTTTGTTGATGGTTTTTCCTAGAACTACTTCTCATTCGGGAAGAGTTAAATATGTATGTCAGCAATGACCAGGTCCTGTCAGATGTATTCCACACAGTTACTCTTTGAACAGTCTTCCATAGAAATTCATAACTGATCTTTGAAATTTGACTCAAAGATTGCCATTGTTCTGATGAATATCCTACTCCCTGGGCTAGAAAGTCCCTATTGTTTCTCTGGGAAGACTGGGAATTATTTCTTTAGAAGGAGAGATCAGTAGGATGGGTGGAAAATAACCCTCCTAGAAGACTATGCTTCTGATATTTCCCACATCCTTCTTTTATCAATAAGCACAATGTCATATTTCTCTATAATGACTTTTTGTTGTTATAGGTGAGAGGTCTTTTTAATCTTAACATAGCTTATAGTAGCTGGCTTTGCTTTAGAGGTATTCCACTAAATGAAAGGACATGGGTTAAAGAAGAGTCTGCTCCAAACTTCTGCATAATGTCAGCATGGGAAGTAGTTGCAAAATGTAGATACAAAGAAAGGAAAGGGAACTATAACCTAGCAAATCAAGAATCTTTAGCCTGTATGAGATCTTATAGTATTTCTGCTGTTGATATCATTGCATATATGCCAAATAAGAAATACAATGACAGTTAAATATATATGTACAAAGAAAGCTAGCAAACCACACTTTATAGGAATCAGCTTTCTGCTTATCATGAAGTGATGGATAATTTCTGGAGAGCTTCTGTAAGGGAGAGTAAATGATGCAACTCAAGAAATAAGAAAATGATGCTGGAGTAATCAGGATGTGAGGTGAGGAGATACTGTCTGGGAGTTATCTTTATACAGTCAGATGTGAAAATAGGTATCATGGAAATGGCACACAGTAAATATCTCCAGTGTTTAGATACAGGCTTCTGTGTAGGCTCTGTTGGTGATAATATCCAAAGTATACACCAAGACAAGTGATAATAGAAAAGAAGGGAAGAAAGGAAACCTGGGAAGGAAGTCATTTGTCTGAAAAAAAATAACAATGTTTAGGGATTTTTTTTCTCAGTGAATTTACTGTTTAATTTACATTAAACACATTTGAAGGGAAGTAATAATAATGCAATATTTTATTTTTGAAATTACGTGACAGATTTATGTTTCAGTATAAAGGTTGGCAGAATCTTTAGAAGGAAAAGCATAGAGAAAAAATGCTATGCTGACCCAGAACCAAAGTAAAACATCTATCAAAGTTAAGCAAGGATAAAAAGAACTCCTATGCAGTACGCTTAGGGAGGTAAGAGGAAAATGTGTCAAAGCTGATGGGCTGAAAGTCATGGCAAGAAGCCAGGCTGATGGACAATGCTGAAGAGGATCAAGTCAGAGGGATGGGATTCGGCAGCTAAGAGACCAGAAAGAAACAATAGTTCCAATTTAGCTTGGAACAGGTCAAATGAGGAGCCATTTTCTTGGAGAGAGTTTAGGAGAGTTGAAATAGGGTGTCAGAGCAAATTAAAGATATCAAGATGGGCACATGCAACTGAAGTTCAGTTGACTCTTCATCATATGTGCAAAAGTATCAGAGGAAGAAAGATGGTGAGAAGAGCAGAGGCCATCAGTCAAACTGAGAGGAAGACTAAGGCCAAATGAAGCAACTCACCACAGCAGGATTAGATGGGGAGTGAGTAGAGAAACTGAGGATTTGAATGAAAAAAGACAGCACTGGAATGATTAGAAGGGAGTGGGAGAATCCTTAAGTGCATGTGAGATGTAAAATATCTGAGGAAGGAGACCTTGTGCCGGTCAGAGTGAGTAGCCAAAAGGAATGAGGGATGGAAAGATGTTGAATAACCTTTTTATGGAAAAAAGAACAGGAGAAGACACTGGGAGGAGCAGAGGCACTTTATCTGTAAGAGTAAGAAAATTCTCAATGGAGAGATGGAAAATAATACAAAAGATGGAAAAGTAATATAAACTCAGTGGATGAAAAGCTGGCAAGATTTGTACAGGTGTCACCAAGGAGCAGGGAAGAGGGAAAGAAGAACTGACAGAGTTCCTTAGAAACAATCATCTGCACCCTCTACAAAGTGGGATGCATTTAGATGTATTTGTCTACATATTTCTAAGCTGATGATCACAGGATATATACTAGCAGATTAACTGCAGATCTGTACCTGAAGGGTATTGGAAGCCAAATCTTTTAAATGCTGTATTGTTAGTTGTGTTGCCAGAAAGCAGTTATTAGTTCTGTTAGCAGAACATGAGTCATCTCCCCTAAAGTCTGTGAATCTACTTTGGTTATAATACTGACCTGCTTATTTGTCTAATGGGTTAGAAATTAGCTTTCACACCCTGTCAAAATATTATTGCAATTATTACAATTTCTAGCCGGATCAGCTAAGTAGTTATTAAACAGGGTGGATATATAGGCGTTTTGTGTTGTTTCGTATTTTTGTTTGTTTGTTTGTTTAATATAGGATACATGTGGAACCCTGGTAATTAAAACATCTAAGGGGAAAAAATCTATGTATTTATTTGTAAGAAATTAGTTTTCTTCCATTTTCCAAACCCTACTTAATTCTTAGTAACAGCTATTCACCTTAACATCTTCAAATCTATTCTTTTTTTTCTCTCATTCTTTTTCTAAAATGATCTATTTATACCACCAGTAAGGAGAGAGAGAGAGAGATTTGCTGCCTTGAAAGTGCCTACCTCTCCAATTAATGTGTTAAAAATTCTACATTTTCTGCTTGCCTGCAGGTATGTCAAATAAAAGAAGATTTCAGACTTCCTGAAAAACAAAAACTTCACAAAAAATAATAATAATAAAATAGTAATATAAAAACTCTCACCGTCTAAGATGCCCCTGGTCTTGTTACCTTTTTAGATGTCAGAAAACATTTCCATGAAATGTGTTCTTACAAGCTAGTCTGAACTGCTATGAAATGCTCAGTGGTTTGCATTGAGTGACATTACTCTTGCAGACCTCTTGTAAAAGTGCTTTATCAGATGATGTTTTGACAGATTTTTACAGGCATGATTTTGTTTTCCCTTCCTTCTTTCATGAATAATTGGAGAAATTGATTTAAAATCCCTCCCTCTCTTGTGTATTGAGAGGAAAAAAAATATTCTTAAGTCTTTACCTACTCTTGAAAGGCAATTTCAAAAAAAAACCTCCAAAGCTGCTGGAGTTGGAATTACACTGTTATTAGGACTTAGCAGTCCATAGGCCAGCATTAATAGATAACCAAGCTCCTTGCTGGTTTAAAGCAGTATTAGCAGGCTTTCAAGCATCCTGAGTGTAAGGATGCTGTGCGATGCCTAATCAGTGACCGACTTTCTGATCCCCAGCGGATTAGAAATAACAACTCTGCAAAGCGTAGAAGACTGAAAGATGCAGAACTGTCCTGTAGCGCTGTATCAGTCTACAGGTAACTGACACTGTGACTTCCTCTGAATAACTCGAGCCGGTCTTCCTTCTCCATCTTTTTACCTTTCTTGCCATCTGTTCCTGCTGCTCCTGCAGCCTCCCCGCTCTCCTCCCGCCAGGGTCTGTCTAAGCAGAAGGGTACGAGAGCCTCTGATGAGGTAGGCCTCGGGCCCCTCCATCACTCCTAGCCACGAGGAGAGCGCCAGCTGTCTGGCTTCATTTGCATTTTCTCTCCAAAATAATGAAATTAGCCATGAGTATCCTGAGGTGATGCGAGACGCAAATTTAGGCTCGATGTGTCAGTGTGAGCCGGGGAGGGAGAAGGAAGGTCATGGAGGCATTCGGAGGATGCTCACAGCATGGAAATTGAGGGCAAGGAAGATTCTGCCTCCTGCAAGAGGCACAAAAGCACTGTGACCGAGGGAGATACCCCGTGTGCATCGAGCCTTTCCACCACCCCCACCCACATGTTCGTGTTCTTACATGCAATGGATATGTCTGCGTTGCCCCAGTAAAAACTTTATTCCAAAGAGGGATAAAATACAGCTGTGGTTTATCTTCATGCCAGCCGTGCTCTGAGGTCAAAATTATGGCTAGTATTTTAATTTGTAGGTTATGGATGTTTCTGATGAAACTGCTCTTGCCTGCCACCACATGTTTGCCACAGCACTAACATTTTTAATTATTTTAATTAATTTGGTCATTTAGGACTTGCCACAGCTGTTGTACAGCACCACAGCTCCCTGGCTCTGCTTCTTTTTTCTGCTTGCCTGAAGTAGAGAGGAAAATGTTTGTGAAGTATTCCTAAAACTATGTCCAGCAGAGATGAATGAAGACAGCAGGCTGATATTTAAGCTCTGCAAGCTCTGTCTGTGCTAGTGGTGATCATGGTTTCTTTTGGTTTTGCTTTTATTCTTTGCATATGCATGAACAGGATGTGTTTATACAGTGTACAAGGAAGTAGACTTTTCACAGTCTGTAGTTTATTTGTGTTAATTATTCTCCAGTGATAGTGAATGTTTGGATAGTCATTATGATACACATAGAAGATTTACAATAGAGAACTAATTCTGCACCTAGATGAGGACTAAAATATTCAGAAATATGAATTTTGAAAACAATTTTTATTTTCTTCTGTGCATATTTGCTGACATATCCTTATGAACTAGTTTATGCATGCAAGCAACAGATTCTGAGAGTATGTTACAAAATACTATCAAAAAGCAGAAGTTTTCGTATTTAAAAATTAGTGTTCTCACTCACAAGTGGATCCTATTACACATTTATCCTCCCAAAGATAATCAGTGTACTCAGATTTTACTATCAGATGCTCACATTAAACTTCTCGTGGAAATGAAGAATTAGCTATATATCATAAATTTATCCCAAGGGGATTAGTTTATGCAATTAATACATTTAAGAATAAGATAGACTACAGGAAGTTATTATTGATTATTTCTATGCAAATTATTTGCTCTGCTGCAGCAAGCTAGGTTGCTACATGCACATAAATATATGTGTGTCCATAAAGAAATGAGGCCCCAGTTACCAGGATGGATTTTGCAACTCATTGCATGTCCAGTCCATGAAGCTGGTGAGTGCTTCAAGTGCAGCCTGCACGGTTGCACATCCTTGTGTTGCTGTGAAATCAGATGTATCACACAGTTTTTCATCTTTCATTTTATCTACATATCAACTATATGGGTTTTCCATCCAGGGGTCATGGGGAGCTGTGCTGCGCAGCTCAATTTCATTATAAATATTTATCAAAATGCTTGAGTATAATTTGCCTTGATTTGCACTAATTACCAACTTCTGATAACTTCAACTCTAGCTCAGTTATCCACTTGCATCTTCAAACATTTTGTACTTCATTACTTGTTCTCTCCTACCACTGTTCACATGTACTTAAAGAGTAAATAAAGTTAGAATAAGCCAATATGGTATTGCCCCTTTGAAGTCTTCCATTACTCTGAAGTGAAAATAGACGCCATAAGATTGGACTAGGATATTTTTAAATTCATTAGTTTCCAGTGGTTAAAGCCAAATTGCTTTTGCTGTTTGTAGTACAGTAGTTTTCGTCATACCCTTGTATGTTTAAGATGTGATAGAAGACATCTGTGACATTCCTGTATCTTATTAAGGAGGACATGGATATCTTCTGTTACAGCCATGAAAAGGAGTAGATTCACATGCAAATGATGACTGCTCAAACATATTAGGCATCTCCTTCTTAGGAGTTTCAAAGTCCTGTTTTTTTTTCTCTACAAGTTCAATGGCAGATACATATCTGACAATGTAGATATATCTATTTTTCTTTGTTGATTATTCCATTGTATCTCCCAGGCATTTCTATGCTTGCTTACAGTTCTATATCATCTATTGTTTCCAGCAGTGAAATAACTTTTCCAACATTAAATCATGAATATATTTGATTAGTAAAACATGTAGTGAAAATGCATGGTAAAAAAAAAAAAAAAAAAAAAAACAACAGTCCCAAGGGCCCAAATATACCTATTTTTTGGAGGAAACTTTACATCTCATGAGTATAGGGAACATGGAAGTACAAAGTGTGAAGGTTCTCTGAGACAGAGCAAGTTAAGAAGTACTTTGGCATCTACAATTATTCTTAGATATACTCAAGATGTCTTTTTTTTTTACTTACTGACCAGATGATAGAATTATTTAAATATATGGTAAAAAGAAAATGTGAAGTCACCATTACAGCAATCTTTAACAGTCTAAATCTAAGTAAAATTTAATTCCTAACATTCTTGCAATCTGGTTCTCATCTTTCTATCACAAGTTATTTTTCCAAACAAACCAATGACTCAGACCCCTTAGTGCTTACTCACCACTTACAATGATGCACCTTGCCTGACAGCTCTTCATGTCAATCAAAACTCTGGGTCAGGCACTTATCAATTGACCCTGTGTTAAAGATAGACCCTCATTTCAGCACCTGTCAATAGCATCTTTTGATGCATTTAGAGTGGAGGTTATATCAGTAGAGTGATTTGTACAAGAACGTGTGGAGTCAGAAGAAAAGGAAATATTTCTAAAGTTGGCTTCTGGTTTATTTTCTTATTAAAAAAAAAAAAAAAAGAAAAAAAAAGAAGAAGAAAAAAGAACATTGTTTTCTTTGTCTGTAGGACAATTTTCACTGTACTGATATAATTGGGAAATGTGCTAATAGCAAGCAGTGCAGTAAGTCCTACCAATACATACTGCTAAAATCTTTGCTAGCTTCCCATTCCTTTTCTAATATAAATGAACACAAATCAAATGCTGGTCTCTTGTACTGTGCTAATGTGTAAGGAGAACCTTTTGATTATTAGCTGCAGTTACCATGAGCTCCCAACCTGGGATGGTGTCTACACTTCTCCTTCTGAGGTGTTAATCACAAATCTGCCAATCCTGTCCCACTTACAAGACAAGGAAAGAAATGTGAACATGTAAAAATTCACAGAGGGGCCCAGGAAAATTTCCCTGACACACTCCCGCTGTGACACCACAGCAATTGAAGAAGGCCTGTCATTTGGTTGTCAACCTTTGACCTCAACCAGACATATTTTGAAATGATGTGAAAAGAATTGCTGTGCTGTACGGCTGGCTCCTTACAGCTTTGCATGTCTGTCCTTGATGTCAGTCAAAAGTAGTTAACTGGCACCCATGGAGTCTTAAAAAAAAAAAGCTCCTTTAAAATATCAGTAATGACTTCTGTTAGCAAGACTAGCTCTTGTCAAGTAATGACTTTACGACATAAGGTATTGTTTATCTAGGCATCGTTCTCTTACTTGCATTTTAATGAGTCTAATTAATAATAAGTTAGAAGTCCTCAGCTATTTCTTCACAGCTGGACCATATGCACTAATTACACTGAGTGTGCAAACTTAGACTAATCCCTTCGTCAAAAGAAATATTTTAATTTAAAAAACCTCAATGTACTTTTTTTTCACCTGATTACTTTAAAGATGTAATCTTCCCATTCTGGCAAATTTGCACAGAACCAAAGTAAACCTGGGAGTGGAGAAATTCCATATTTTATAGTTTTTCTCCTGGTAGACTTCATTCTTAAAATAATTGAGGAAAAGAGCAGAGTGGTGTCAGGTTCATTTTTGATGTGCGTTAGGTTCCATAAAGGTAAGAGATAATAACTTTTAATTTGAAGGATAATCACTAGTTTCTAGGAAAAGATCCTTCCTGAATAGAAGGATAAAGGATAACTAAGTCTTGGTGCAGACGAGCGGGGGTTGTTTCTATTGTCAAAACACAACAGAATATATAACACCAATCACACAACTGCCTAAAAGTGATATTATTAGTTCCAGTGTAACAATAATAATGTCAATATTAGATCAAGTATTACCATTTGAAATTAACAAGGGTGTTTCCCCATAAATATACATATTTGCCAACTAATGAAATATTTACTTTTATAATAATTTCTCATTTTCATCTGATAAGGCAAGTTGATTGATTCATTGGTGTTTGCTTCTTTTTTTCAACAAGAAAAAGGCCCTTCAATATTTTTACAGTTCTTTAATAGTACATTTAACTACATAACACCCCATAGATTGCAATAGGGTACATTAGGAGCTACAGATAAGAACTATAGTTAACTTCCTACTGATTCTATGTCTGTGTTACATGGTTAAGTAAATTTATATCAAAATAGGAGTGGTATAGAAATTCAATAACTAAGAAGAGAATGTAAAATAAATTCTGAAATCAAAATCCTGTTACCAGATGTGAAAATGTTTAGTCATCAGATGTCCATAGAGTTTTTAACTTCGTATAAGTTCAATCTCACATTTGTCTGTCTATCTTCACATCAGAAGAAGAAGTCAAGCAAGTCTCATAAAACATGGAGCTCCCCAAGTCCAGCTGACGGGATCACTGTTGCTCAATTTTGTTGCTTTCAAGCAACAAAATCTTGACAGAATTAAAGTTTCACTCAGCTTTTATGTTAGCCAGTCAAATATGTTAAATTCATATCCTTAAGCAATGAAAATAATTGGATTCTTGTTCTTGGGTTGAAAGGTAGATTTTGGCACTTTCAATTCGAGTTTTTCCAATCAATTCCTCATTAACAGCAACCTCAACATATGATGGGGTTCATTCTTTGCAGATATGCTGTGCCTGAGCCCAGGTCCTCTACTTTTTATAAGTTACAATGCTACATATGGTTAGCTGAAACGTCCATAAGCATCCAGTTCACTAGCATGTGAATTTCAGTGGCAGAAATGGAAAGAATAAACTAGAATGAGCAAATGTTGCTATCAGGAGGAGAATGTTTGATTATAAAGTAGTATTTTTATATATACGCATTGTAAAGACCTTTTCCACAACAAAACGTGATGTTAAGCAGATAGCTCAGTCTAAGTGCATTTATAGAACTCGTGAGGCCTTTCATGAGGAAAAATTGACCACATGAGACAAAATTTGGGTTACCAGACAGATACCCAGTTTCATCCTGAAAACTCACTGATGATGAACTGAAAGCAGTTATTTGTGGAATTCCTATGCTCACAGGCCAGTCAGGGACCACAACTCTAATATTCACGTATTGATCTGAGGAATAGGAAAGGTTCATTTTCTTTTATTTATTTGTTTGTTTGTTTGTTTGTTTGTTTACTGAGAAAAGCACAATTTATTTTCTTATGTTATGGTGTTTCCACTGTGTATCAAAGGCCAGTGGAATGAAGAGGTGAAACCAGGCAGATGTAAGTTGAGACCTTTTCCTCATCACCCACCCCAGCATTGTTTTTGCCAAAATATTTTACTATATTTTATCTAGAATCATTTTAGCTATTTCTGAGAATTTCAGGAATTCCAGCATATCTTCTGGGAGGCTGTTAGGACATCTAAAAAAGTTTTGTCAATAACTTTTCTACTGATGCACTCAGTTTACATTTTCCATTCCTTATTTTCATTCCATTAGCCCCTCCTGCACATCACTATACATTTCTATAATTCTTCATTCCTTCTGGCTCATCCAAGCTACATATCATTGCAAACTAGTAGCTCATCCTCCCCTATTTGTTGTTTAGCCAAGCTTTCACTATGTATCTTCATACTTTTCAATGAAGATAGCACTTCAATGAAGTGCTATTAACCTTTCGAATATTGACTCTGGAAATATAACAGTTCTTTCATAATTAAATACTCCATGCATAATAGTTTGCATGAAAAATTTATACTGATAGTTTATCTTCTTTACAGAATAACAGTTGAATGAAATTAAGAAGATCTTCTACAAAACTATAACAAGCACTATTGTCATTTGGAACAGAGGGAAACTTTCCAGAAACACAATTCATTGAGTCTGAGGTTTCTATTCTATGTTGTTCACTTTGAAATCTGAATCTATTGATTACTTCTCTAATTTGTATCATTTCCTTGGGAATCACCAGACAAACAGAGTTATTACTCTAGACAATCTCCCCTCACTTAAAAACTTATGGCCTAATCCTCAGCACTCCTTTCTGTGCATCAAAGGTCTCTACCTTCTTTGGACTGCAAGTTCTCATGAGTACAGACTTCACTGCTCCAAAGGGCAATGTGATTCTGGTATAGTCTCATCTGTGACCCACACCTGCAAAAGTAGCCCAGCATAAAACAGCATCTAAGAGATTATTAGCAGGGCAGAGAGGCTTCATCAGATCCAAAGGAGTAGTTCTCCTAGCTCTGTGCTCTGTTTTCTGACGGCAATTGCATGTTTCATAAAAGGATTTTTCTCTCCCTCATAGGCTTATGTTCAGCTTTTTTCTTAAGGAGGTGAATGTTTTGGGTTAGGTACTGCCCATCCACAGGTGTCCTTGATGTGACAGGGTGAACTCTGGAGTCAGAGTCTAACAGCAGCACTGAACCAGATTACATTGAGGAATAAACAGAGGAAAGGCAGCAGAAAGGACCCTGAGTGGAAATCCCTTCGGTTCCTTTCCTGAAGAACAGCTGCCAACTACAGTAATTTAGGGTTTGATCCAAAGCTCCTGGAAATCAGCCTGCTTTCATTTTTGGTGGTTATTAGCTGCAGCAGCACTGCCCCTGAACACTCAGGACCTCCAGTTGTGAATCACGGCATGGAAGAAAAAGAGGCCGACTCTACCTAAATTACCTCGTCTGTACTTAATTTATGCTGATGCTAAAGTTTGTTCTCTGAGGACCTTCCAAATATAGACACAAAATTCTGTTTCCATTGGAAAGCTGAGAATCTTTCCTCTCCAGAAGGTTAGAGCTCCAGTTTATAACCTTGATATATTGTCTCATCCTAACCTTGTTATTTAATTAAGTCTGGGCTTCAGAGCAGTGCAGTTCTGAGGTGCTAATACTATGTCTGTTGAAGAAGAGGACATTGCTTTGTTTTTTTAAAGGCAGAGCACCTGTGTAAGATTTACATTTTAAATATAATACTAATTATGATCACAGAACTTACTTCTACAAAGTCTTTCGCTCTTTGATTCTCACAAGGCAGATCTAGGTAATTCAGCTGCATTCAGGTGCATTTATAATATTCACAATTATTGTTAGCTATGATTACGTATTAATCTAACCATATGGAATTAGAATATTAGTCTCAATATTGCAACTAATGTCTTATTACCTTTCGGGCTTAGGACTTTGAGAGTTTGTGGAACTGTTCTGGATATATTTGAAGAACAGGAGTGTGACTGATTTGCTTTCATTTTCATCTTTTTTTTTTTTTTTTTCAGTACAACCAATGTACTGTTTCCAGAATACACTGGGAGACTGACCTCATCTCTCAGGTCCACCTAAGATCTCTACTAAGAGCTGTAGCAAGGTATTTACATACATTGTTTCAAGTATTTTTTTTTCTGTGTATAGCTCTTTAAGATGTCACAAAATGGGTTAGCTGGAGATTACTGACATATCTAGCATTTGCTATGGTTAGATAAGACTGTTTTACCATATTACCATAGAATGATTTTAGTTGGAAGAAACCTTAGAGGTCATCTAGTGACAGCTCCCTTGCCATCAGCAGGGGCAACTCCCACTAGATCACGTTGATCAAAGCCTCATTCAACCTGACCTCGAACACTTTCAGGGTTGGGGCATTCACAGCTTCTCTGGGCAACCTGTCCCAATGCCTCATCCACCTCAACATGAAGAATTCATTTCTAGTCTAAATCTACCAACTTTTAGTTTAAAGCCATTACCCTTGATTTAATTCTATCAGGGCTTTAGCTTTCCTAATCCAACCCTTGGCTGCTCAGATGATTTTCTATATATTCCACTCAGGCTACTTGTCCTTGCTTCCACTCTCTGTAGGCCCTTTTTTTTTTGTATATGAGATTGTCCAGGAACCTCTTGTTCATCCATGCAGGACTCCTGATGTTTTTGCCTGACTTCCTTGTTGTTGGAACACATTGCTCCTGAGCTTGAAGGAGGTGATCCTTGAATACTAATCAGCTTTCTTGGGCCCCTCTTCCTGCCAGGACTTTGTCCCATGCTACTTTACCAAGCAGATCCCTGAACTGGTCTTCTCTCCTGAAGTCCAGTGTACTGAGCTTGCTGTGCAACCTCCTTGCTGTCCTAAGGATCCTCCTGAACTCCACCGTTTCGTGGTCACTGCATCCAAGTCTGCCCTTGAGCTTCACATTTCTCTCAAGCCCCTCCTTGTTGGTGAGAATATATAGAGGCAAGTTGTTTTGTGCTTTTTTAAAGGGAGCTATTTGCTGTTGATCAGATCTTTTAAATGATAGAAGTGTTCCCAGGGGAAATGGATTAGTAAGCAGAGGGTAGATGAGGCAGTCAAAAGTACAAACTGCAATTTACCACATGGTCTGCGTAATTTATCACGCAAATGTCTCTGACACATACGTGCTACATGTGTATCCTACAAGTTTGATTGTGTAGCTCTTATCTACTTAAGATTTTACCTAGTCTTCTTCCAGTGCTGAAAAAAATGTTGAGTAGCAGAGAGAGTTTGCAACTGCTTAGTCTGTAGAACACAGTATAATTATGAAAATATTCTTTGTGTTGAGAGGATCATCACAATATGATCATTAAGATAGATGCTGAAAATTAGACCCAGACTTTGTTTAGATATGAAGGTACGAGAAAGAATAGCATCTTAAGAACCTGACACAGGTTAGTTAGAGAATATTTTGTGCATCTCTACACACTGTACATGTGGTACTGAACAGAGGTGTCTGCGCTAGCTAACACATAAAGATGTATTTTTGCAGTCTGCAGATGACTGCATGGATATTAATGAGATTCAGTCATTTGTGCTAGAGGCAACATTTCTCCTAGATCATCTTCTTTGTTCCATATTTTTATCTCCTGCTGCATCAAAAAGGTTTAGTTTGCTGGAGTTTCTTTAAAAGTTACATTGTGAAAACCGTACAGGCATCATGCTGTGTTCACCTGATAAAGTTCTGCACCATCAGTAATTCCTACAAGGCTTTGTGCTCTTATGAAAACACTGAAACAGAATCGGTATTTTAATAGAAAGAGCTTATTGATTAAATTGTAACACATCTATACTATCATTTTTTTTCAGCTGTGACTATATATTCTATGCAGGTCCTTCAACAAATGAGTGTTACCGATAAAGAGTGAATAGCCACCATTTCTTAATTACATTTTAAATTAAAAATGGAAAGCGCTGTACATGTTGTTAAGACAACAGTGCTAAAATAAACAGAATAAATACAAGTTTAAGGGTAAATTTTTAGTGAAATATAACTTAGAAAAGGAGTCATCATATCTTGCTATCATCAATACCATTAGATAGCATAACGTAACATTTTCATTATCTAAGTTTTGACAAAAGGGATATTCAAGAGAGATCAAAATAAAATAGCTTAAAAATACGTGGTTTAAATTTCTTTAAATCCATGGTAAGCAGTGCTGACAAACAGAGGATGACTACCCAGAACAATGGTATGTATTATCCCAGCTAAATGAGTGGTGAAAATGTAATGAAACCCTGTTTTGAGATAAGTATGTAGGGAGACACAGGCCAGCAATGAGAGTTGCTGATGAAGTCACCCCTGTTACTACCCCAGATTGTTACTTAAGAAACCCACTAGAGTTTCCAGAAGAAGCTTGTGACATTCTGTAAGTTTAATCATGTTCAATTCATTAACACAATTAGAGCTGCGAACAAATCTATCGACACAGCTAGAATTACTTAGAAACGGCTACTAGGTCATAGATTATGGGAACTTTTCCTCCATCTCTATATGTCAGCCATGATTCCCTGGAAAAATACATCAGCCAGTCATTTGGGAATATATTTTTCATGGAATAAGCTTGTTATTTTCTCTAAATTAGTTTTTGCATTTCAGCAGAAAGGCCTAATTTCATCCTATTATTAAAAGTAGCCTGCAAACAAAAGATCTTAAAATGTGTTACTGTCACACACTTGTGATTGATTCCTCTGCTAAATTTGTTTATCAACCTATTAATAAGAAACATTTTAGGTCCAGAGCTTGATCAAAATCAGAAATCCTTCAAAATTTCTGGAGAACTTCTCTGAGATCCATCATTTTGTTCTGAGCATGTGTACGGGAGTACTAGAAGTAAATCAGTGAAGTGATTGGCAATTCAGGGAGAAATGTACAGGGGATCCCTCACAGGAGAAAATCCTTCATAGAAATCCTTTTCCACACTTTCACCACAGTACCTCCCTTTTTGTGATCCACTCCCTACACCCGTGAGTCACAGGAAATTTCTGCGAGGTTAAAACACTCTTTGCAAAAGTGTTTTCATGCTATTGTACTTCTCAATAACCTGACTCCACTAGAGCAGGATTGCCACCAAATGCCTGTGGTTGTTTTCACAGGCCCGCTGTGATAAGGAAACCAAGCAAATGGAAGGAAATGGTATGAAACATTTTGGGCACTCTGCCCCAGTTTGCACTGATTTCTCTACTTTCTATCTACCTTGAGCATTAGAAGACCTAAGTAACAGAGATAAAGGGAAAATTATATCTTTACTTTCCTTGGTGCATGAGGAACTTGTGTGAAGGATCCCCTCTAATTACAGGTGATTGGGAAAAATCTCATTGCAAATCCGAGTAGAACCAGAAGGCTCCTAAGGACAGTTAAGCAGTCCTAGTTTTGTAATTGATAGATGGTGTAAGACTACAGGCTGTGTGCATATTGGTCCTTTCCTTTTTCTTTCTTTAATTCAGTTTTACAAGCACAGCTCTGTTCCCCTTGTTCACAGGACACAAAAAAGCCCTGGATAAAATAGGAAGTTTCACAGCAATTTACTTTTAATACAGAAATATTGGTCAGCTAAGAACCTACTTAGAGTGAAGCTCAGAAACAGCTTGATCTATTTTCCAAGGAGGTTTTGTAGCTCTAGGGGCAAAGCAACAAATAAAACCAAAACACTGGAAGAGTCTACACTGTTTGTCACTAATTTATGACAAGCAATAAACTGGATCACCACTGTTCCTTTGTTAGGCTTTATGAACAGTTTGACAGGTCTGGATTCTATCTAACAGAAGGCAGTAGTCCGCAGCTCCATGTCATCTGCTTCACAGATTTATTTCCTTGGAAATAAATTTGATTGGAATAGTCATTTTCCAGGAGGTCCTGACACAGATGTCTACAGAACTGCATGTGGCTCTCCATCTCTGTTGCATCCTTCATAGAACGTATAAAGTGTGTGTGTGACTTCTCACCACAACTGAATAATAGTCTCTGGCACTAACACAACTTAGCATCGCTTTCCAGAATCGTTAACTCTCATTATTACATTACAGAATGGGAAGAGGACAGGGTATTTTGGGTCAGGACTGGCAATGCTAGTAACCAAACACCTGTCTTTAACTAGGCTAGGGTGATCTTATGAATTTTCAGGTATCTGAACATGGCTGAGAGGCATCTTGGAAAACTGATTTATTTCCTACCTTCTTCTGAATACGTGGAAAGTACCAAAATAAAATACACTTACCCTGAAAGACACATTGCAATAGTAAAATGTGTATGTAGCTTTTGCAACATTCATAGTATATTAATTACAGAGACGTTTCTAATAATATGGTTAAACTGTTGGATCTACCTTAATTATACCATTAAAAACCATATATACTGTGCATTCACTATTACACAAGCAATTCACAGAGCATCTAAAGGCCTTTAATAGCTATCATAAAAATTAATAATAAGATATGTAAAGGATAAGCTACCATGAAAACGTCAGAGGAAAATGATGACCTGTATATTTTAGATGATGTAGCCTGCATGTATGCTATGGTGCTGCAGCAAAACTACAATAGCGTTTGGTACAATTAATCAGAATTAATCTTTCCTGCACAGAAAGAATCCAGGAAAAGCATATTTGTGGCTACATTGCAACAGAGAAGCTAAAATGTAAATCTATCTGACCTATTGCATCTTTAATGTTATTAAGCAAATAAAATTAATCAACTAAGTTGATGCTATGAGCGCTGTTCAGAAGCCAGTGATGATCTGACAATAACGGTGCATATTATGTACAACACAACATGTTATGTTATGTTGGTGATGAGCTGAAGGTTGGGCTAGATGATCTTAGTGGTCTTTCCATCCTTAAAGATTCTATGACTAATAATAATAGATCATAGCCTTTTTTATCATTAACTGAAAGACCAGGAAATGTGATTATCTGTAATAATATACACATCTGACTCCACAGCATCATGAAGAGATACCAGACCAACTTTGGGCTGTAGGTACAGGACTCATGTGTGGATTGTGTGTCCATTCTGGGAAGTAAAGCTGTACTGCATCCAATTTGACTCTGGAATGAGCTGTGTTAGACACACCTGTGTGGTGGACACCTCTGCAACAACACCTTAAACAAGGTTAAATGCACCAGCATAAACCAGCATAGTATCCATAAGCTTAACTTATTTCTTTAAAGCAAAAATGAAAAGTACAGAAAGCTGGAAAAGGTTTACATTCAGAAATAGACAACAGCTTTCAGTCTGCAACTAAGCTTTTCCTGGTCCAACACTAATACGTTCTTTGCATTAGTTTTTGACATCGGTCTTTCAGTGTATTACAGCAGTAAGTCATTGTGGACCTACTACTGACATAGCAGTGGCAGAAAACTTAGCTTTGATGTATGAGAGACACAAGTTCTGCCCCTGGCTTCCTAAAGCCTCTTCTTGCTTACAGCATAAGAAATGTATCAGTGTGGAGTTTAAATCAGCACAGTGGCTGAGACTGACTCAAATGCACAGAAGCTGATTGATGAAGCATGATGCATCCCTTAATTAAGCAGAAGCTACTAATAAAAATGAACTTACTGGATGATTTGTGTGATTCTTGCAAGGCGGCCATATGTGCTGCACGCTGGTAGTGGGAAAGGGTGGTATGCAGCTGATGATGGGAAACTACAGAAGAGGAAAGTTGTTAAGAGAGGCAGTTTGGGCGCTGTCACTATCTCAGGGCAGTCTGTAATTAATGTCCTTCTCACTTATCCTTGTCTCTGTGAGAAGCTGTCCTCTCCTCCCTCTCTGCATCCTTTCAACATCAGTGCTTGCCATCACTGCTGCTCCTACACCAGTATCTAGTTTTACTTCTTCAGCTGTGATTGCAGCATTTGGGGGAGATAAAACTCCTTGAATCTGCACATCTGTTCCCTTTTCTGTGAGCTATAAACGTGCTTGTCTAAGCAAACCTTTACAGTAGCCAGAGTCCAGGTAGCTCTCCCTGTGCTCATCTCGCTGCAGCACCCTGGCTGGGAGCTGCAGCAGGGGCACACTGTATGAGTGGGACCTGGAGGAGGCTCCTGGCAGTCAGTCTCTGTGCCATGGGCAGGAAACCAGCTGCAGTTGCTTTATCTAAGCGTGCGGTTCACTTCTTGAAGACCCAGATTAGTCTGAGTAAGATTGCACAACCTCATCAGGAGAGCAGAAGCATTACCAAGTAACAGCCTAGAAGTTAGGATGTTATGAAAGTGTGGGAACATTATTTTGCTTACTATGCATGGTCCTCAAGATATCCTGCTGTAAACCAAAGATTTGAGAATACAGTGTAAAGGGAGAAGAGACGTGTGACGTTTGTATCCTCGGTGTCTCCACTCTCTATGTCTGAGAACTGAGACATTACTTCCAGATGTGTATTCTTTTATCAGTCTGAAGAAAATTGGCTCTTATCTCATTTGTATGAGGGATATGATATCTTCATGTAAATAAGCATTTTCCAGTTTTGTTTTGTTTTGTTTTTTTTATTCAACTTTTTCAGTCAACTTTTATTAAAATCAACCTGAATATGGGTAGGCAAGAGTTCTGTGGGAATGGAGCATGAATTTAGTGTAAAACAACAAAACTAAACCTTAGAAAATAAGCAAGCCTCTCACAAGTAACATAATGAGACTGCTGCCCATAATGCATGTGGTGTAGTTTATTTGTGCTTCTCAGCACAGCTGTAAGTCTGGCTACAATGTTCAGTTGCCTTTTATGAAAGAGATGAAGAGGGAAAACAAATGATTGGAAGTCAAAATGGGGAGGAAATGACAAAATTTTGTCTGCTTGGTTGAACAAAAAGAAGGGAATCATATGAACAATCTTCATATTTGTGAAAGGTACCTGGTAAAAAAAAGAAAGGAATAAACTTTTCTCTGTGCTCTTTGACAATAGGGGGAAAAAAAAAAGAAAAAAAGAACAAAAAAAAAGCTTAAATTGAAGCAATGGTGATTCAAACTTAAACATTTGGAAAACTTACAAAGAACAAGGATAGTTAAACACTGGAATGGATCGCCTAGGGATGTTTTGGAATCTCCATGATTGGAGTTTTATAAGAACAGGTTAGACAAACATCTGTCAGGAATGATTTAGGTATAGTTGATCTTGCCTTGGGGTAGGGGGATGAACTGGATGACCTCTAAAGGTTCCTTTCATCCCTCTTTCTATAAAAAATATGTTCAGTGATCGCGTATCGAATTGAGCTTGGCACCTTTTAGTAAACCTCATTGTTTCTGCTTTTCTGTTGTTCGCTTTGCCGCTCGGCCATGCTGCAGAATCCAGGTTTCAACAAGAATCTTAAAAAGCTGTCTGATGCCAAATAGTGCTCTGGTTCTTTTACACTGTTACATTTAATTAGGGTTCCTAATTAATCTTCTCTGTGTATTACACTATATCCAGCCATCAATGTTAATAAAATCTTTGCTTAGTTTAAAGACTCTCTGAAAGTTTTCATTTGGAAAGTGAGACCATCTGGCCCCTCTACCTCACCAGGATTAGATTCTGGGTAAAGTGTACTCCATCTGTTTCTGAGATTCATGTACATATTACACAGGAGTGTGTGCTGGGGCAAGGCTAAGGAGGGATTTCATTGCCAAGATAGCTGAAATACGGTCAGATCTGTCTAGAGAATCTCTTTGATACTCTCAAGGCAAAGAAAAGAATCCTTTTCAAAATGTCCTCTTCAGAGCAGGAGTGCTTACTGCTTCTCACTGTGTGAGGTGAAGTCTTCCACTGAGGTATAATTCAGGACTGAGTTATTTTAAATGTTGAAATGGTAATCTGTTTTATACTGTGTTTCTCTAAAAGGATTCTTCAGCTTGCCCTGGTATTGCTGAGATGTCTCTGACTAATGTGGGATGAAGGGACTGTGACACAGATAGAGTTTGTTAGTGCAGAACAGGCCCACCTATCGAAACAGTCCCTGAGCTAGTACAAGCTCAGTCCTCTCTGCTTGGTTATGCAGTCATATACCCTTAGCACCCTACATATGGCGTCTGGCACCTCTCTGACATTATTAGACAAATCGAATGTCTTGATTTACTAAACAAAGTACAGAACATTTTGCAAACAGTAATTTTGACAGTTGCAATCTTTCCTCAGCTATGATTATGCAGGTACTTTTTAAAATGATCGTATAACCAGATGAATGGATTTCCCAGTCTTCTCCCATCATACAAAGCAGCTTATTTGGAGCAGACCTGTGATTGAAGCACCTGCAATGTGGCTTCTGTTCCAGCCATAGCACAAACTTCCTTTTAGTCTCACCCTATTACTCACAGAAGACATAAAGAAGTTGCGGGAAGGTGGTAGTCAAGCCCAATCACCTAATTGGCAACAGATATTTGCTTTATCATTTCAGGCCCATCCCCCACATTCTGCTTTTATTTGGGTTGGATGATGTTAAAAATACCCTGGGAATTACTATAAAATTTGAAATATGAATATGAAATTTTGGCTTAGGTACAGATTTCTGGGTGAAAATCCAGTCAGAATGAACCATTTTTTCATATCATTTTGATAAGCAGCAACTTGTAGAGTTTCATAGCTACTGAACTGAAATCCCAATTCTGATTTGACCTTAAACCTTAACTGACATTCAACTGGAATGTCATTTTTTCCAGCATATTTTATTCAAAATTGATTGCCATAATCAATAGACTGTGCATGGAAAAATGCCACACCCTGTTTGGTTCTCATTCTTTTTGGTTGAAATCCATGGAGAAAAAAAAAATGTGCAAAAAAGTCTTCAAACAGTAAAACTATTTCATTAAAAATCACTATGGGTGTGTGGAATTTCTTGCTCTCTTACAATGTGCCCTACATTTGTTCATGCTTTTTTTTAAAAACAAAAACAAAAGCCAAAAACAACAGCAATAAACAAAACAAAATAAAACAAAGGGGATAGTTTCAAGAGAGAAGTGTGACAATTTTGTCTCTGGATGTAAAGAGCCATTATCTATGACTTAGCTTTCTCAGCTTACCTATTTAGAACTTCGAGTAGATAACAGTGACTTTCATTGATGCTGGCAGATTTATGGGGCCATCATTAAAAAAGAGCGAAGTGGCCTTGATCAATGTTTTCAATGGATGAGGTATGTACTTACTTTCCATCAATATCAGACATGCATCACTACTTTTCCTGCCTGTTCTTCTTCTTCTTTTTTCTAAGAAAAGATATAAATTGTGACAAAGTGCAGAGTAACTGTTTACTTGAGGATCCTGCTCTAGTTTTCTGTGGAACAGACCAATACCTGCACAAAAAATTTTATTCAATTTCACACCTTCCTCTTTTCTGATATGTTTGATGTTAGATCCGGACACGATTATTTTGCATCATCAGTGCCATTTTTGTGTTTCAGAAAAAAATAGCAATAATTTCCTTTGACTCATGAAAATCCAGATTATATCTGTCATATAATCCATCACTTGGTAACAAATACAAACAGGTTTCATTATCTGAAGGGGCATCATTAGGATTAAAAAGGGAGAACAAATTATTTTCAGCATTTAATTCCACTTAGTGACATATAAGGGACTTTTTAACATTATATTACATGGTTCTTCAAGTGTATTTTTTAAAGTTAGCTCTGTCAAAGAAATGCAGGAATAACCTGTTTTGCAAATACTTCAAGCAACTTATTGAAGGTTTTATGAAGTAGAGCTATAAAATACATACCTCCTACCTCTGACGTTCCAAGAGTGGTTTTAAAGGAATTGAAAGCAAAAAGCTTCTGAACAGCCTCAGTAAACCCAAGCAGCCAGTAGGGTTAGGCCCACAGCTAAGACACTGAGTTAATCCCATAGCTGTCCTGCCTTTGCCCCACAGCTGGCAATCTGCTTTGCCCTTCTGCTTGGTGCCATATCAGTCTCATCAGTAATAAGGAAAACATACCTTCTGCTTTGAGTTGCTTGGGACTCTTACGCTGATCATCTCTCATTTAAACTGTTGCACCACATACTGTGCAAAACTGTGTTCTGGTAGGTAATTTTCTAACAATTATTGGGCTGTACAACTTATGCTATTCTTCTATGTATTTTAAAGAACAAACCTGAACAAAAAGAATTTGAGAAGAACAGAAGAGTTACGTATATGAAGCAAATAACTAGTGAATTGTCACCCAAGTTCCGATCATCTCTAACATTTTCTTTCTTGGTGGAAGAATATTTTTCCTCTATGAAAATCTATTGGACCCTGCACTAAAAACACAGCTTTTCAGACCTATATTCATGTCTTAGAAGCAATTCTTGCAAGGCATATTCAGACATGACTCAGTTGTTTCTAATCCTATTCACTTAGAATTTTTGCATAAAAAAGTGCCAAGATCCATCACTCAGGTCCTTTCTTCAAACTTACAGACAGCAATAAAACATTTAATCTTTGATTTGTTTTGCTAACTCTGTGTGACAATCTGAGTAACAGATGTATCAGCTAAATGTGGTCATGCTATGAAGAACCAGTTTATCGATTTTGAGAAACAGCATGGTATATATATATTATTATATATATATATTATTATATATATATTATTATATATATATATATTATATATATTATATATTATATATTTTGAGAAACAGCATGGTCAGATTCCTTTTATCAGTGTAAAAACCGGGGCAACCTAACAGTAATCAAGCTCGACAGAAGGTTAGTAGTGACTTGTTCAAGGTGAATCTTCTCTCACCTATTACTTCAGGAGTTCTTATGAGAGAATTATGGTATTGTGAAAACGTTACATTTCCTCTAAGCTATGAACAATTTGGAATTTATGAATAATTTGGATTTGAATGAAAATTAGCCAGCTAATCTATCTCCATATATAATTACTGAGGAAAATATCTGAGTCCTTCAAATTTTGGCTGTTCAAACGAACTTTTCATATTCACAATAGAATTTGTGATTCTTCAGAAAGAATTCTCAGGAACCTGTGGCACAGATTTTATTTTCTTCTTCTAAATAGGCATCAAAATACATTCATTGTTAAAAAAGTAATAACAAATCATTAATAATTCTGGCTAGCTGCTACACTGGGAAAAACAGAAGAATAACAAAATCAAAGGAGTAAACATTCTCAGCTCTCTGAAGCTTCAATTTCTCTATGTTCTTAAATTGTAAGAGCAAATTTTTTTGCACTTGTTATGGCAATCAGCTTTGTAAGAAACTATTTTCTTTGACAAATATTTCTGTTCTTAAAAGAAGCTATGATGAAAGAGTGCATTTTTTTTCCAGCTTGGAACACCTTCAGCAAGAGTGGCTTTGAAAACGATGTGCATCTGAACATCTTTACAAGTTTGCTTATATCAGTCATATGTGTGAAGAGAGAAAGAAAACACCAGTGAGAGGTGAGCATATCCTATCAAAATCTGCTGATATTTGGAGCAACCATTATCAAAGACAAACCAGAAAAAAAAAAAAAAAAAAAAAAAAAAAGGAGGTAGAAAGGAAAAAATAAAACAAGGAAAAGAAAAAAAAAAAAAGAGATATAGATAGAGATACCCTAAAGAGCCAGATTTTACATGTTTCACTACTAGAGATCCCTTACAATAATACCATACGAGAAATTTGCAAAAAATTCTCAGATAAGTTGTTATAGGATCTACAAATCTTTGGGCATTCCTGTCCTTGGTCATAGCTTCTAAAACCTTCCCCAAGAACGGTTAGTCTTGTGCATAATATAATGTGCCTCACTGTCTTCTTCAGGTCAAACCTGCCAGAAACCTTTTCTGGCAATGGAGATCCTTTTTTTTAGTTGAGGTGTGACTCACCAGATTGCTACTGAGCAGCAAATGACCTACCACATCCAATCTCTGACAAAACTATGAACTTCTGTGTACATACATCTGGATTCTTTGTGGCACTGGGACATTCTGTATTGGCCATAGACATATACATATATATACGTATACGTACATATTGTGTATATATGCATATATAATAATGAGAAGTACGTAAATGGGATAAACACTCATTTAGTAAAAGTGCCTTGTCATTTTAGCTATGATTATGTCTGAGGAAGAATCACGCCGTCCTCACTGTAAAAGTATTATATTAAAAGAGACCTGCACTTTGAAACCTTTCAAGCATCTTTAAGATTTTTAGTGGATGTTGATTCAATTGTTAAAACAGCTGATTTCAACTGAGTGCATAGCAGCTATAAAGAATTAAATAAGTAGGTGGATATATTTTATGAGAAATGAAATACATTGTCACTGTTTCCACATTAGCAGAATATGCTGATGACTAAATAGAAACAAAAACGTAGAAGGAGCCAGAGCAAATATTCTTGTCTTTTAACTAGAAACATATCTTACCATAAATGGTAAGATCCCACCACTCGTTTATGCACTTATAAAATATAAAGTCATCAAAAACCTTTCCTGATTCTTGGTGTTCGGCAACAGCTGTGAGATATATGACCATGAATAGAAATGAATGAGAGCTAAATCATGTGTTAATCATTCCCAGAACTAGGTCAAACATAAGCTCTCTCTTGATGTTTACAGACACAGCTGCCTGTCACGGTCATCCTTTTCAACTGTCATTAGACTACAAATGACGAACTAACAAGTTGTAGGAGCTGTGGCCCCAAATATCTACGAGAAAAGTGGTCTCAGTCAGAATTTCTGCATTCTCAGGGGCAACAGCGACTTGTCAGTTCATTCTTTACTGCAGAGACATCGCTTTGAGTCACTCCACTGTAGATTTATAAATGATTGACATAACTGTTTTGAATAACAGGGACTGATTCACACCCTTGCCCAGAATAATTCCGCCTCTTCCATTTTCCTGTTTGACATCTGGATAAAATATTCCCACTCCTTTTAATATGTGTCACTGGATAGACATCATAGGGAAGATGATTGTTTCCATGCTTCTTTCAGTTAGTACTTTATTTGCTTGTTTGGTCTGGTTCTTATGCTGGCTGTGTGGTCTTTTCCCTTTTCAAGTAATTTATCTTTCCTTTAGATTTGTGTGGCAATAGCACAAAAGGGTCTCTCTTCTGAACAGGGCACATGAACCCTCTCGTGAAACATGACCAATCGTGATACTCACCACAGAACCCCCCAGAAATATGATGGGCAGAGAACCTGGCAAGTCTATAGAGATCTGGAGTTCAGCACTGACCTCTTCCACATCCAGTTTCTATTACTGAAACAAATATGTACATCAGTGGAGACACATATAAATGCACCCATTGTAAATGACTTTTGAAACAGCCCAGCAATTTGGATAGTTTAAGTAATCACCTGTGCTGAAGACGGGGATGAAATTTAACTTTTGAAAATACAGCTGTCATTAAACATTTTGATATATTCTGTGATTTAGAAATAAGCTGTCCAGTCAGCCATTGGTTGCAAAATGTTCATGCTTATGTTACTGTCATGTGTGTTCAGGGAACTGTGAAGAAATGAGCAAGATCTTTCTGCTTGGGAAAATGTTTAGATGTGATTCGAAAATTTGAAATCCACACTGACTTCTTTAGAATTCTCCATTTCCTCTTTTGTTAAAAGTGAAGTATTAAAGGCAGATCAATTCCTGCTTCATCTGTAGACGGCAAAGCTTTGTGGGGGAGGAAATCTATCTACTAATATAGGGGCCTGTATATCAGGAGGGAAAGAAACTTTAAGGGACACAAATTTCTTCAATATTTGAGATATTTATTCCCAATAAGTGTTTCAGTAAGTTTTTCTGTTGTTGTTTGTTTGTTTGTTTGTTTGTTTAATGCCATCATTAGTATAAACTACAGATATGCTATGTTGCTCTGAAAATGGAGCAATAGGGAGGATAAAAGAACAGATCAAGCATGGAAAAATGCAGGACGGCGAATGATTCCTAGCAAGAACACAGGAATCTAACGCACCTGGCACGTAGCTTTGAAAAATGGGCAAAATGAAGCCAGGAAATATCTTCTGAAGTAACAAGAGACCACATCAGTCTGTTTGGCCAGGGCTGCATAATTTTGTTCAAAGCTAGTAGGCATGTGTGAGGTGGTTATTGCTGCAAAAACATAAAGTATGGACAGTGTGTTTCATGTTGGTTTTGCATCCTATGTGCAGTGATTCACTTGCCTAGATTTTGGCCAAAATATCAGCAACATCAGCAAGAAAAACTGAGAATGATCCTGCTCAAGAGAGAGAACTTCTTACTTCAGAGTATATAAAAATAAAGTTTACCACTTGTTTTGCTTATGTGTAAATGATTAAAATCTACGGTTCTTTCTTTATCTACCTCTCCACCAGAGTAGCTCAGACTATAAATCTAATGAAGTGGCAATAAACTGGAAGAACAACTGTTGTTACTAGAAAATGATATGGTGGAATCAAATGAAGCATGTGGATGAGGAATTACCACCATGCTATGCCACAAATGTATGGAGAAAAAGTAAAAAGGCAACTAAGCCGGTTCTCATCTTCTTTTCACAAGATGCATGTCTTAACAACTGGCAAGCACTGTCCCTCTTTAAAGATAGTTATCATGGTATGAGAACACACAGCCTGTATTTGCAAGTGCCCCTTATTTGTACAGTAACCAGAGATACATTATGTAGATGGTTAGGTTCTTTTTTATGTTGTTGAATAGTTTCACCCAAAACAAAAGCAATATTATGATTCATTAGACAGCACAAAGTAGCAAAGAGATATGAGAGTTCAGTTTTAGACAATTCTAAAGTAGTCTATTTGCATTAGTGGCTGTCACATGTGAGGATGCTACCATGCCACACATACAACAGCACCAGTCAGTGGATATTTTTTTTAATCATACATTATATACATAAAGCGTCAATGCTTTTTTCCTGAAGTGCCTGAATGATTTATCTCAACAGATTTCCACACTTAGGAATTTCTTAACCAAAAGATTCTCAAAGGAAGCAGTTTAATGCAAACTCTCAATATGTCACATTTTGGCAGTGATTGCTTAATGCAGCAGTGCACTAATGAATTGCTCCACTGCATCCTCTGATCATGAATATGAATCGGAGTACTATAAACTGAACTCAATGTACTGATAAGTGACTGTATCTGATTGTGCCAGCAGCCAGGTGATTTTCTCATTAATGAGCTGAACTATTAAAAGATGGAGGAATATGAAGCCAAGCCAGCTTTGCAGTGTCTGATATTCTTTGCTGACATTTTTCCAGAATTATCAGAAACTTCTGTCAACTAGTGAAAGAAAACAAATTTTAAAAAAATGTATTAAGAAAGCAGTGAAAACAAGTAAAGCTCTGAGGTCCAAATTCTGTTTCTGATGACAAGAGTGTAACTCCTTTATGTTTGTAGTATTTCTGTTTCAATACCCAAATTTTACATTAAGGAATTACGTATTTTCTCTGCTTTTTGGTCTCTACTGTTCTGAATACAGGATCTTATGGCCGTCCATAAGAGTCCAAGCTCCTCATCCTCCTAACAGACTCCTCCATGCAGCGCTTATGGATTCATTAAATTGAGGACCATCGACTTACGAAGGACATGTTGCAAACACATCTTTTGGAATACCAGTAATCTGTAGGAAATATTTTTGAAATTTGATCTTCTCAGAGCCTTATACAGTGTCAAGCATTGGTAGGTCAAACTGTGTTGTTGTTTACAAGCATCATTATTTTACTTTGCAGTTTAAATGTGGTCACAGCTCAGCTGGACACAGCCTTCACTGTAAATCCAGAATGAAGGACCTAGATCACTCACAGTGCTCCTATCATCAGGACCTCTTCTATCATACAATTTGAAGTGTGGCTTATCTTAAAAAATAACAACTAACCAACCAAAAAATGCCCTGTTGCTTGAAAGCTACAGCATCAAATTTGGACCAGAAAATTGTGTACAGAGTAAATCAACATGTAGTCAACACTATTATAGTAATTCTGCCTCTAGAGGGCATTACAAGCTAAATGTTTTCCATGAGGAGCGTTGAGAGCATCTTGGATCAGCCCAGAAGACAGCCCTTAAATTGCTTAAATCAAGAGATTTTCTGTGTTAATGACATCATTTATGTAGGAGTCAAACAAAATTATTGGGCAGGAACACCAAAAGATCTTTAATCTACAGGGTAACAACAGATAGATTCTTTGAGAAGAAATGATGTTACCAGACATTTCAAATATCCCTGAAAATTCTCATGATGTGAGATCCCGTGAGCAACTTGTAGCAGAAAAATATTCCATTTTAATGACTTTTTGCCTGAATCCCTTTTATAAGTGCAGTGATCCCCACTGGTGGTTAAACCCAAAGATTATTAGCACGAATGCTTTGAATCTTTAACACCTGGAATGTGGGCCAGTGTATGCAGTATAGGAAGAAATAACAGTATTGTTTGACTCTGTCAAGATCTATGATGTATTTAAGGTGAACAGGTAGCACTGAGTGTCAAAGTATTAAGTTACAATCTTTTTATGCATTAGACAAGTGGCATAGTAACATTCTGCTAGCAGGATGGTATTACAGGTTCTTCCCAGTATTTGCTGCTTCCTGAGGGTATTTGATAAGCCTCTTTAGCCGTGCAGTATGATGCCCAACAGTATTTTTTTCTTCTATGCAAGTGGATTAAATCAGTCCAAATGACAACAAAACATTTGTGTTTCCATGTCTGAGAAGGAAGGATGGTGCACCTCTAGTTTCAGGCAGAAGATACTGTTTTAATTGTAGAAAACAACTACTAGGATGCTTTGATATATTTTGGCTATGGATGCTTTACTATTCGTATTTTTTTTTTTTCAACCAAAATTGACTATATTTGATGAGGCAAATCTGCAGTGATTCTTTTGATTTTTGGATACTGCTGTGAGTAGTCTGTCAATTATCATATCCCACTAGATTTCTAGGAAACGATATATCTTTCAGATTCATGAGTTCAGATTTTCAGTGTTCCTTTCCCTGTGCCTCTATCTATACCCATCCTATGTTTATAAGACTGAACTGTGAGAATATGTTGTAACATCCCCTATAAAAGAGAAAAATCTCCTCTAAAGTATACACTATCCAGTAACAGAGTGAGGAAGGAAGGAAGGGAGGGAGAAAAGGAAGAAAGGCCGAGAGGGAAGAAGGGAGAGAGAGAGGAAAGGAGGAAGACTTATCAATTATTGTGAACAATGTAAAGAGGCTTGTGGGAAGTACCTAGTTGATTAGAAACTATTTTTTTTTTCCATTTTTTGTTGTTTTTCACTTGTTTCATTGTTTGTTAAGAGGAGGCAAATATATTTATTTATGTATGTATACTTCTTGGGTTATATATATATATATATGTATTAGTCAAACAATTAAAATAAACAAGGTTTCAACCTTCATCTGTGCTGTGGACTCTTTGCTGTGGAGTACTGCTGCTATTGCAGTGCTGGTCTGCAAAGCAATCTTTGTTTTGTCCTAGGGTCAGAGATACTGAAAGGAAGAAAGAGAAAGAAAGACTAATCTGATAAAGGCATTGCCATTTCTAATCGAACTGATGGGAAACTGTGGTATGGAGTTAAAGAGGCAACACAGGGTGAATTTCTCTGAAGTGATGAACTACCTTAAAGCTGAAGCAATCAAATAGATAGCCCTCACATCTAAAAATTACTGTGGCATCTTTATTCATCAACAGTTTTGCACAAGTGTATCATGCTCAATCCCCTCCACAAACAACTAAAGCACTCTGAATACATTTAATGAGATTAAATCTTAATGGGGAGACTCATCCACTGAGGTGTCTCCTTCTCACTTTTCAGAATGAATTTTTCATTTCCATGTCAAATAATAAACTTTTCAAACTGTGAAAATCACAAATTCCAAATAGTAGCAACACTACAGCCAATACTAAACTCATAACCTACTGCAATGGAACTGAAAGACCTTTCACTCTTGTGTAGCTCCAGAACTTTTCCACAGAGGCAAACAGCTGAAAACCCATGAAAGTGAAATTTGTGAATCCTGGTTCAGAAAGTGCTCAGACATGTTTACATAAACCTACATCCTATAGAGTTTTCCTGAACACCTGGAGAGGACAAGAAAACAATAAGACAAAATTCAGCAATAAAAAGCCTATCACTGAATATCTGATTCAAACACTATAATCAAATACTATCCAATAAAATACTACTTGATTCAAACACATTCACATGAACTGAAGAGAAAGCGTGGTAGCCAAAAACTCCTGTAAGAATTCACTTGTGTCATTTGAAGGATGAATTTATGATTTGGTCCTGACAAAATGCTGAACTTCTTGGAGTCTTTTGAAATTAACGAGCTTTGAAGATATTCAACATTTTGCAGTTGAACTGCATGGTAGAAAACATAGCAGTCTAATTCCAGTTTTGTGTGATCAGATGTATTCTTCGATAAGCATCATATGAATATGTTCCTATGTAAAAGGTTCTGCTTAACACAGGAGCAAGACTAAATACATCCATATCAGTTTTCATGTCTTTATCTTTTACTTCTCATAGTACTTCAGAATACTAAATATTCTAAAGAAAATGTTGAAGAACAATGATTAAACAGCTATATCTGTAGTTGAGATTTAAAAAAAATAGATTTAACTTTTAATTTTTCTCTTCTTTAAAGCTAGCCTCACTTGCAAATCTCTAATCGGTGTGTTTTGGACTCTTTTACTTGATTTCTCTAGTTCTGTATCATAAAGAAGTTGCATTTAAATAAAAGACAACATTTTCAGAAATAGTTTCTAAGTGCCATCCAATTTTCCTAAGATAATACTGACTTATTTAAAAAACAAACAAACCCTATCTTTGATTAATGTTGAAAGCTGTATTGCTTAAAGATCAAGCAAAATCAATTAACAGTACTTGAGACATAGTATACATCACTTTACAAAAAGGTAATTTATGGGACATTCAGTCAACATACTGCCGTGCATTTGCTGTATTACATTTATTGATTACTTATCAAGTGTCTTACATTGCATAGTTTACAGAATGATTACACTATTTGCCCAGCCTTTGAGTAAGTTTTTCCAAACTTCTCGAAGAGAACGATCGATGGTAACACAGTTTGAAAGTCCTAAAGAAATAAGAAAGAGAAAAAGAGGAATGTTAAGTTTAGTTTTCATGTCTTTACCTTTTACTTCTCCTAGTACTTTAGAATACTGGATATGTTACACATATGTAACAATATTACGTATGTGTAATATTCCTTACACATATTAGAATATAAATTACAAAAAATAATGTGTATACAAAATGTACATTTTAATATAATGTGCACGTTAGTTTGGAGAAGAAAACAATAATCTCTTGGTGCAGTTGCAAGAAAATATGTACTTAAAATACAGTTCCAAGTAACTATAGGCAGTGCAAAGATTTCCTGGCTCACAAGACAGATTTTACTGTTGCTTATGACTCATGGTTTACAAAATTCTATTCTCCTCTGTGGAAATCAGGTAAGATAAAAAGAGCAGCTTATTCTTGCCTTTTTTTTTTTTTTTTTTTTTAACTTTTCTGCCTTGTATAAACTTAGAATACAGATATAAAATCAGCTGCATGGGAGAGAATAAAAAAAAAAAAAAAAAAAAGATGCATATTACATAAATATTAGTGTTATCAAATTGACCTTTAAACTGACTATAGAAGTCCGGCAGAAAGAATACAAGCAGGATGATTTCTGAGCACTTTTTTTTCCAGGAAAATTTATTCACTCTTACACTGAATTTTTTAAAATGCAGATGTTTACAACTCCACATTGAATAAGAGAATTGAAAGAGAACCTTCCCTTGGAGTAAAATAAAAACACAACTGACAAAAAAGAGCATCAAATAAGCTAAGTATTCTAAACATAATTCTGATTTAGCTACTTACTAATTAACACCTGTAGCAAGACCGCATATTTAGTATCATCAAAACATTCCTAAAAAAGATATTTTCATTGACACTGAAATATTAAGAATATTATCAGCCATGGAAAATACTTGTTCATTAAAATCTTCTTTCTTTTCAGGAAGTAATATGCTAAGAGGTGTTATCAGCTTCCCAGGCTCTAATGGTTAACTTCAAAGAGAAAACCTTCCACTGTCAAAATGATGTTTGTGAAAAGGTTTTATGGAAATGCAATGAGTCTTCATAAAATGTCTGGGGACAAGCCAAAATGTGTACCTGCACAGCACATTTTGCAGTTTGAAAAGTTTGGTTTTCTCTCAAAAACAAAATAGTAACATTTGTTTTCCGAAAGCTGATAAAAAGTAGAACTGTAATTTCCTGGATAATTTATATTTACTTACTTCACAGCCCACAGTTCAGCTGAATCTCCATAAGCAGGCAAAGCAACTATGACTTCTGGTAAGCTCTATGCTAACACTGACTTAACTAAGTTTCACCTCCTGCACTTCATACTTCCATACCATGGCCACATCTTTTCTTACATCAGATACTTGAATTTATTTGGTATGATTCCTTCAACATTCTAGAGCATAAATCTTAAAGCAGCAAAGTAGATACATACATTCAAAAGGAAATAAATACTTCCTCTGTGGCATTCTTTAATGAATTGTGCCTCCCAGTTTCTTACCCAACAGAAACTGCCTATTTGCATATTTTCATATTATAATTAAGAATGGCACAGAATTTTAATTTTCATTGTGTGTTTGGCATCACAAATACCTCCATAATGCAGGAAAAATTGTCCATTCAGGCAATTCAGAGCAGATTAGACTATCCTTTCTTTTGAAAATGGGAAATGTAGTCTTTTTTACATACAGGAGTGTTAAGCCCTGGTTTAACAGTTTGGGAAGAAAAAAAAAAAAAAAAGCAGAGAAATTGGGGTGAGACGGGGAAACCAGTGTACACCCCCTACATCAGGATAAAATCAGGAATGGCGACTCTGAGCATTGAAGAAGTCTTCATTTGCTGGAGCAGACGGCTTTTGCCATTAGGATGCCTGGCCAAACAAAAACAATTGGCTGCCAAAATTAGCTCCTTGGGACAATTTAGGAGCTTTTGAAGTGAACAGTTTTTTGAGCTGGAACTAAGCCCAGGTCCAGCTTCAAACTCAAATCAAGATGACAAAGAGGAAATTTTCTGTGCCACACGCCCCCTCAGTGTAAGATTACTTTGGGTTGGCAGCTGCACTGTTTATCTTGTTATTTAAAGCTATCTCACTAGATACTCACAACTGAGCATTTAAACAACTGGCTCTGATTATGACGACAGCAGTTATGTTCAACCACATTTGGGAAACATCACACAGTCTGACGGATAATGGAATTATTACTGGCCTTACAGTTTGACTAATTTAAGAAGTTTATAATGAATACTAGATGAATGTTGCACAAAATGCACATAAAATATGAATATATTTTGAGGAAAAGACACACGGCCATTTCTATATTTAAAGAGACAGTATTTAATCAGTTTTTAACAGCCTAAAAATGGCCTGAAAATATCGTTAGCCTTGCAAGATCTACTTCTGCGCACTGAATTGAGCCTATCCTACTATATCATTGTAGCTGATTGCTACAGAGTACTGAATTTAGAGTTATGTAAAAAATTAGTTTAAATTATTTTGATTATTTTGCGAGAACAAAAGTTGTGAGTGCAGAAAACCACACTATTCCAAAATTATTTTCATCCTGTCACTGATGGTAGCAGGAATGAATTGGCTTACGAGTACAAATTCCCATGTACTGGTGGAATAGAGTTTTGATGCTCCAAGTTCTTAGGAGCATGGATCTGAGTTTTCTTCATTTATTAACTTTTCAACAATGCATTTTTACAGTGCAATATAATTTCCAGAATCAGAGATCTGTAATTTGCATGACATGAGACCTATTTTTAAATGCCCAAGCCAAGTTAATATAACACCTCCTTTTTAAACTTGTCAAGCTTTGACTCCTTTCACTCCAGTAAATTCTAAGTGACTCAACCCAAGTGGTAGAGCTTAACAAGACCTATGAACTCTTTCAATATATTTGACTACTTCACTGTCCTGTGCACTCATCAGTTCCAAACAATTAAGATAAAAAGGTGACATAAAACCACCAAATAAAGATTTGTCTCAATTAGCACACTCTGATGACATAGATTAGATCTGCCAAATGCTCACATACATAGTTTATCTTTGGAAAGTTATTATTAAAGTAAATTCTAAAGGAAATTCACATCTGTGTTCATGTACGTAATACAATGTAAAAACAACGGGTAAACAAGCAAAAGCTTGCAGAGCTACAACTGGATGTATGTATATTCAATTGGATTGGATTATTATTAAAGGCTTTCAAAATTGTGCTGCCTCATATTTCTAGTGATAAATTTGTACTAACGATGCTTTTTTCCAAAAGATCTTGAGTGCGCTGTACAATTTCCTATAAAATAAAAATGCACTTTGGAAAGAGCTAGGAAATACGTTCAAGCTGGGAAATTTAATGAAGTGGAAAGTCAACCACTTCAGTCCAAAGCAGACAAACAGCGGCAGCACGTCCACTCACAGATTTAAAGGCCGGAAAGTACCATTGCAACAGTTTATTATTAGCTCCTGGATATACACTTCAGGTTACTTCCTACAGCAAATCTATCAAGTCCATAACAATTAAGAAGCTAATAAGGATACGATAAGCTTGGAATAATTCCCTTACAATGAACTTTGATTTCTGCTTAACAGTATTGCATAGTCTTTCTCTGTAAAAACAATTAATTTGTTGACTATTTTGCCATTTTGGGCCCCTCACTACAAGAAAGATACTGAGTTGCTTGAGCACTTGCAGAGAAGAGCAACAAAGTCAGCAAAGGGACTGGAAAACAAGACTTATGAGGAGTGGCTGAAGGAACCGCTGCTGTTTAGTCTGGAGAAGAGGAGGGTCAAGAGATACCACATTGATCTCTACATCTACTTGAAAAGAGGTGATTGATAGAATGTGAGGCAACAGCCTTAAGTTGCAACAGGGAAGGATTAGATCCGATATTAGGAAAAATTTCTAAACAGAAAGGATGGTTACACATTGGAATTGGATGCCCAGGGAACTGGTGGAGTTAATATCCCTTGAGAATAGGGATATGTGGATGTAGTGCTTAGGGATGCCATTTACTAGTGGACTTGGCAGTGTTAGGCAATGGTGGGAGTAGATGACCTTGAAGATTATTCCCAATGCAGATGATTCTATAATTCCATGAAAAGAGATTTCTTTTCTTACATAAATAAAGCTTGAAGCTGTTGCATACGGTTGTATGAATGAAGATTTTCTTTCTGGGTGAGAAGTAGCATGCAAAACTATTTCAAAGATAAATCAAATATGCTCTCTAATAACCATGTACCCCCTCCCTACAACGATGATTCATAGCACCAAGTCCTCTTTTGAGCCAGTTTAAAAATATGGAAGATATGGTATGATTGCATGATGTCAACTATGATTCCATGTGCTAGGCAGTTTTTAACCAATCAGTGCAAGGTTTGGATCTTAAAATCTTGTGTGTGTGTGTGTGTGTGTGTGTGTGTGTGCTAGAATATCTGTTGCTCCTATAGAGACCTATGGCTGTAGGAAACTTCAGTTAGGAGTCAGTGGCAGAAGGAATAACTGAAAAGTTGCTAGAACACTAGTTCTGTCTTCATGTGCACTTTGCTACTGCACAGTAAAAACAGAGAACAAATGTCACTTCTCTTTTGCTTGAAATCAGTACCTACAGTAAAAATAGCATGATTTTAGAGAATGCAGTGAGAAATTCTGCATAACAATCCATGCTATAGTTCCTTAGTATGTGGTAAGCACACTGTGCAATCTTGTTTTTTTCCATAAAGGTGAGATACAGCTCATGTGCATACCTCATTTGAAAATCAGCCAGCACTGCCAAGAGCCATTGTACAGCCATAGTCCACAAACCTCTCTGTTTAAAATTGTGGTCATATTTAAGTATTCCCTATGATCCTAATGCTTGTAATAGTAAAATTAGAGTTTTAAATTGAACAGTCATTGTAAACCTCCTGACCCATTAATAGCCACAGAGGTCTCTAACAAGAAAGAAAACCAAAAATGGCAAGTTGTTATTCAAGTGAAACGTTGATCCAGCTAACTTTTATTCTTAGCAAATTTATCAATACTGGTTAACAATACTTCCAACTAGTATGGGGCCTTCTGACATGACAAAATGAGTGTAACAACCCATTCTGTCAATACAACAGAAATGTCATTTCAAGTACTCAAAACCCACTAAGCTACCCTAAAAAAGATTGATTTATCTGCTCTAGTGTTTCTTTGGGGCAAACTTTTCTCACAACTGAAACCAATTAGTGGGCCTGGCACTTGTAGTGCAGAATGTAGGTCAGCATCAAGTAATAAAAAAGTATTGACTTTTCTCTGTCTGTAAGCAGCATGAAAGGGGTGCCATGGCCTTGTCTTATATGAAAAGAGCTCCATTAATTTCACTTATTTCAACCAGGGCTGTCAAATACTAATGCTTCTATTGCACTTTTCACACAAAGTACATTGACACCAATCCTGGCCTCAGTGAAACAAGTTTACAATATTTCAGACAGTGAAAGGGGTACTATAATTTTTAATTCCCTGTTGTACATTTAGTCTCTTTAAGCAGCATTGGTCAGGAGACCTATGGAGAGATATGAGCTGGGACATTAATAATGGCCACACACTTCTTCCCATGGGCCACAAAACCTATTCCTTGGGCATAGTTTCAGCAGCTAATTAGCCATAAAGTTCAGGACGCAGTTGTTTGGCAGAACTCTGGTGGTGTTTGTTTTGATTGTTTTTTGTGGCTTGTGGGCAGTGGGCACAGACTAACAATTCTGCTTTCCAAAAATGAGGAATAGGTCTTCTGTGACTTAAGGCTATAAAATTGAAAAGTTAATGTGTTAACCAATTGGGTCAACTAGACCCATCAAATAAGAGATAATAACAAAGCCTGTATTATGCCTTAGGGACTGGATCTCACTGTGTGAGTGCAGAGGTATTGACTTGCAGGGAAAAGCTTGCCTAATCGGAGTTCCCCACACTAAAGTAGACAAGTGACCATTGCTACGTCAAAGGGGGTAAAATGATTCCCTTACCTATTCAGCTTGTCAGCACAGTGGAGAGGGGAAAAGCAAGGAGCCATCATCTTCCCCTTGGACTGCCTACTACTATTACCTATCCTAAACCTTTTGTGTTTTGTTCTTTTGCTTAAATGCAATGAGAAAAGCTGCTTCCATGAAAACTTATGAGCTTCTCCACATTGTGGATCAACACAGCGCTTTACAAACTGACCTAAGATGTTATGAATCCATTTCTCTCTATTCTCTGCAATATTCCTCCTAAACTGCCTGTTCTTTTTATCCCCGCAAGTGAAGTTTATGGTTCTTCTTGACAAACTTGAGGGCCCTGAGTGTGACGTCTAACTCATTCCCTAATTACCTCCAGCAAATGCAAATGACATTAACAACAATAAAACTCTTTGATTTAAAAAGTCTGGGTGACTATGGAACGCAATTTTATACTTACTTTAATGACTTTGTAAGAGCAAATCTTACCCTTTGAATCAACTTGCCATTAGATGTTAAAATAAAATGATATTGTATAGACATCATAAAAGGCAACTTTAAAACCTTCTGGGTTACACTTACATCAGGCAAATTTTTTACTTGTTAGTTTTAATCTTTTATTGACATTATGATAATATGTTGTAAAAACAAATCAGGAAATTATGCTCACAGTAGGAAACCTAACAACACCATTTTAATATCCTATCTTCCAAATAGAAACAGAAAACATTAATTGCTATTTAATTTATGTAAGAAACATTTCATTATCATTACAGTTAAATTTTCATGGAGCTTTACAACTACCACTGGCTCTTACACGTTTCATCTTTTGGAATGATAACTGACAAAGGCAAACTCAAATAGGACTTGCCAAAAATTATGAAATGTTATGGTTCATGAATTTGAAAAAACACAGTTCTGACAATTACATGTACATACAATTACATACTTACTATATGATGTCTCCAGTATGAACAACAGAGCAGTATATGCTCCTCTGTGACAGTCTAACATGGAAATTATAACTCTATTCCTCACTTGCTCTAATATTCTGAGAAGTGCTCTACTACTAACCTGTGTTCACCTGTGTTTGCTTGCTTAGAAGCTAAGCTGTGCCAATTGATGGTTTGGAGATAACTGGCTAAAACAAATGAAACTCTAAATCTTCTCTGCAGGAAAGAAGTTCTAGCCTCTTTCTGCCCCTGTGTGGTTGGAAGCACCTCAGACAAAAGAACAAAAGCAGATCCCACTACCCATTTCCATAGCTCCTCAAGTTAAGCAACAGCATGATATAAAGTGGCTATCCTTTTGAGAATTCTACAGTAGTCTGAGCCACTCTTCAGGAAATTACAAATATTTCTGACTGAACAATATATTTCTGTCTTTTCAGCATCATAGAACTGTAAAATGGCCTGGGTTGTAAGTGACCTCAAAGTTCTTTTAGTTCCAAGACCCTAGCTATAGGTAGGGTTGCCAACCACAAAATTAGGTACTAGATCAGGCTACCCAGGGCCCCATCCAACTAGGCCCTGAACTATCCTTGCATGGGGCATCCACAACTTCTCTGGACAGCCTATTCCAGGGCCCCATCAGTCTCTCAGGGAAAAATTCACCTTTGACATCTAATCTAAATCTCCCTTCTTTTAGTTTAGTATCTGCATTTATTAAGCATTACAACTGTATCATACCCTACAGTGCCTTCTCACAAGAAAAGGCAAATTATCTCATATTTGACAGAAGTTTTATTCAAGGAAGAATAAAGAAAAAAGGGGGAAGAATTTTGTCTAGTGAATTATTTTTCTCGTAAGCTTGCCTGTATAAAATTAACCTGCAATCTGAAAATAGCCTGCTCTTTATATCATGTACAATACAACCAGCAATGGAAATTTGTGGTCTGAATTTGCATTTGTTAAATATGTTTAGTATCCTGCAGTCACTGTGGTTGCCCAAGGGGAAGGAATTCCCAGCTGTACCCTGTAAGTTCATTTAGCCCATTTATTGATGATCTGCAAGCCAGATACTGTTTCACTCTTCCTCCCAAACATGTACTAGCTTTGCTTTAAAAAGTACATCCTCCTTTATAAATGCAGATGCAAATAATTAATTTATTTATGTGCATAAAGCTAATCTACTGAGAAGGAATAGATCACCACTATGTAGATACTTTATGTGCTTTTAGACATATTCTGAGCCAGCATCAATATTATAAGAACAGTTTGCCGCACAAAGTTATAGTGTGTGCAGTACTTTTTTCAATGTTAGGAAACAACATCACCCAAACTCTGTTTTGCCTAATGTCTGTACTTGAACCAAAACTGCCAAAGATAATACTCTATTTTTATGACCTAATGTATTCTTTTGTATCAAGTAAATTAAATTAAGACAGCAATGTGAATTTCTCCACTAACTATTTCATAGTTGGATACCCTTGAACTTTACTGAATCTGGACCTAAAAACAAATGTGCACTTGAAATAGTTTAATTTGTACTCAGAATCCCAAGAGGCGTTTATTATTGTCATGTAAATCCCTACATCTTGCAGTGTTTAAATGTATATAGATATATTTTTAGGACTAGAGTAAATGTTAATTTAAGATGCATAAATAATATCTTGTGGAATATGAAAATGCACTAATGAGTAATGCATAAACCTTTTATGAAGTTACTAAATCTGAGGTGGAACTATGCCTAACTACATTCCAAAGTAGAAAAAATGTACAGGGTCTTAAAAGCGATGAAAAGTAAAGGATCCATTTTTATCACGTTGTTTGTATTCTTAAACAGACTCCTTGTCCAGTCCATCATGTACTCTCTCATAGCAACAGGATGTGCATTAGGAAATAATGCATTCAGACTAAGTATCTTGACTTATGCCATTTATATGCTGCTTCTTTCATTGTCTAATCTGTTAAACCACAACATTCTCTTTCCAACAGAAAATAAGCCAGTGCCAAGTGCTGACTGCCAAGATAAACTCAGAACCACTTTTAACCTGCTGGACTATAGCCAGAAAATGTTTAACCTGCCAAGATCAAGTTGCTACTATCTCTAACTTGCCAAAATCATGCCACTAGGAGTTAAGGAGGAAAAAATCTAAACTGAAATCCTCATCTGAAAACATTTTTTTCTTATCAGTTTCAGTTGTACCTTTTTGAACGAAAGTTGTAGTCATCTAACATCAATCAAAAATATATTTTGATTCTACCGTACTTGGCATATGCAGCAAAAATAATACTCAGCAAGACTGCATCCACTTTGATATTGTTCCGGATAATACTTTCCAATCCTTATTGCCTTCTGTGCTGAAATGACTAGACCTGTAGATGAAAGGAGAGTGGTAGATGCTGTCTGTGTCAACTTTTGCAAGGCTTTCAACACCATAATCTAGAGAATCCTTTTATCCAAGTTGGTAAATTATAGTCAAGATGTGCAGACTAACAGATGTAGTAACTGTCTGGAGTATCAGCCACAAATGGTAGCAATTAATGACTGGTAGTCTAACTAGAATCTGGCAACAATTGTATTTCCTCAGGCACTGTCTTGAGACCTATCTTGTTTAATATCTTCATAAGTGACCTGGAGGTGCAGCTGGAACGTACGCTCATCAAGTTCACAGACAGCAACAGACTAAGGGTGCAATCGATACACTTGAGGGTAATTATTCAGAGTGATGCAGACAGGCTAGAGGAATGGTCTGTCAAATAAAATTCAGTATGGACAAATGCACCTGGCACAGACTAACCTGAGGAACAATGTTGACAGTTTGGGTAGCAGCAGAAGAGAATCATGGGGACTGGGCAGACCATTCACTAAATATGAGCTAGAAATGTGCCATGCACTTCTGAAAGGTGAGAACTGACTATATCACAGGAATATAGCCAAAGAAGTAATATTCCCCTTTATTTCATGCTTGTTGGACATCTGGAACAGAATACCTACTTTTTGGCTCTCTAATGCAAGACTAGTGTTGATAAGCTTAAAGTCCACAAACGATTCACCACACTAATGGTGTCATTTTAATGTGATGAGTTACATTTTTTTTTTTTTTTCTTTCACTTGGCATTCAGAACTCATTGGGAATAAGGAGTTAATATTCCTCCATCAGTCACAGAATACAGTTATTTTTTGTTTTTGTGTAGTCTTCATACGGAAGCACACATAAGCCAGTAAACAAGCAGAAATATACATTATAACTGTGAAAATACTAAAAATTAACTGAAAGACTAAAACCTAGAAAAAGTCTGATTTTACTTTAGTTATTAGAAAAAGCATGCTTTTAAAAGTTTACGACAAACATGCAAAAAAGAAAAACCTCAGATTATAGACTTTCCTTAGATTTTAGACTGGCTCTGTAAAGTAAATTCTATAATCTCCTAAATAATTTGTGACTTTTTCCAATATCAACGTGATATTTCTTAGCCACATCAGTATCACCATATTTTTTTTTTTTTCAGGCTTTTCAGACTCATCAAATTCACATCTAGATACAGATTTTTGGGATTATCAGCACCCCCCTTCGTACTGATAATCACAAGTAGCAAATAACAAAAGATTAACTTATTGTTATATCACGTCTAGAATCAGTATTTTTATGTGGTATGACAATCCAGCCAAGTATGCATTACATTTCCTTGCATCTCTCTCTTCATAAATTGAGAGGATAAATTGACACAAATTGAGAGGATATCACATATTATTAAAACGAGTGCTTAAAGCAACATTTCTCTATGGTAACACAGAAGGACAGACTGTCACTAGATCACAGATTGCTACTCAAGTGGTATTTCGTGAGACAATCATCTCCTCATTTGTACTTCTAATTAAATTTATCTTCAGCTCCTAATCTTCTGACTTCTCTAAATATAAAAAAGAAAGTTGGCATCCACTGAGATCAAAGATAATTATTTCAGTTTCTGAAAAGTATATCTGCAAAACTTCCAGTTCTTAGGGATTTAGGACAAATTATTTAAGTACGGGCAAAATCTTGATAAAGTGAGAAGTAACAGAGAAAAGCAAATGTTTTTCACACAATTCTTACAAGAATTTTGTCTAACTCCCGTGTCTTGCTCTTTGTGAGAAAGATGCTACTGGATGCTAAGTTCAAAACTGGTTTTTACATTTCTGAAATTCTCTGTAGTTTAGTACAGTAGTGTTTCCTAGGTTGCAGTACCTTTTGCTGAGTAGTTACATTAGTCTTCTATGTTCCACAAGGAAAAACAGTTAAAAGAGATTTTAACCAACTTTGTTCTTAAGGAAAACAAATGTATTTTAAAAATGTATTATATAATAAAGTTACACTTCGGATCCTCTGTACAACATAAAAGATTACTGATTGATTATAATCACCTAGTGTGAATGAGAATGCAGTCTTATTTATTACATTGATTTCTTTTAGCACATAATTATTTAAGAAAACACTTTTTTAGCTTGAACAGAAGAAATATCTGCAAACGACCTTGCCTACCATCTCTATCAAGAAAAGCATAGACTGTACTAATTCTCACTTTGGTGCCATTGAAACTACTTTTACAAAAGCAAAGTTCACTTTAAAGCTAACCACTGCCTCCCCAGCTTACTTTCTCATGACTCTTCACAGAGCATAATTTAACCTGACCAAAAGCTGTATGTACATAGGATGTGCTAAATACTGTGCTATTTTTCACACTTTTTTTTTTTTTTTCATTTGAAAGCTAATCGAAATATATTCTTACATTATAGAGAAAAGTAATGAAGTACGTACCAGTACTTCAGAGATAAGGGAGTGCACAGGACTTTATGGGCCTAATTCTGAGTATATGTTTCCTTGCAAAGACTCTCTGCTGCTGGAGTCCTTTGTCAGAACACTTGAGCAGGTGACGTCTTCATGCCTGGTGGGGATTTGATGAAGTCTAGAGCTATAAGAAAGATGTGTTCCCTGTCAAGTTCCATGCAGGGAAGACATTTTGTGGAAGATATTTAAAGGAACTTGACTTGAAGAGAATTTATGTCATGTCAGAAAGAACAGTCAAAGATGTCAAAGAGGAATACTCACAGTGAGGAAGGACTCCTGCTCCCTATCCTCACAACCGCATTCCAAAAGTGAAAGGATACGACTAGGCAAAGGGAACCTATAGTAAAATAAACACTTTATTCTTCCAACAAATTACTTTCCTGTGGCACAGTGAAAGAAACTGCTTTCCTGTTTTGTAAATATAAGCTAACTTCAGAAGAAACTGAAATAATGGAACAGGAGGAGGACAACGACTTTCTCACTTTGCATGCAACTACTCTGGAGATCAGCTAAAAATTGGAAAATTACACATATTCTACCCAGCGTTCACAAATGCTCTAACTAATTAACAACACTGGAAAATAGCTCCTAGTAATACCTTTTTTCTTCCCCCCCCCCTCCCCCTTTTACTATTTACGTATAAAAACATATCTTTGTGTATCCTTTTTTACTTCATTTCTCAGTGGTGCTTACTGTTCCACTCCTGTTATTTTAAACAGCTCAAGGGTCTCCTTGTTTTAAAGCTCTCCCCTCAAGGAGAAGGGTTAGCATCAATAGTTATTCACTTGTGCCACAGATTTGTTTTCTCATTGACACAAAGCTAGTTCTTGTCATATTTCAGATGATTAAGAAATTTCAGGGAGAGGGACATCTGAAATTTATGGCCACTCATTATTTCAGATTCAAGCGTTCAGAAAAATGAAATGGATGACATGTATTAGCACAAATTCAATAAACACACTGCTCACAACACTTGAACTAAGATCATGCTGTTGTGGTTCTGATATGAATACATGTTATATATAACAAATGTGACAACTTGTGCAAACATATTCTATGGTCGTACATAAGAGAAAGTTTATCTCATTTTTTATCTGGTTAACTTCCAATGTAAATTTTACACCCCTCTGTATATGTTGAGGAAAGAATTTAGCCTTAAACATCTGTGCCTTTAATGCCTACACAGAACTTTCAATGTATAGCTGGATACTATTATATCTTATAAATGATAAACAGATTTACTCAGATTGTTAAAATGTTTTATATGCTAATTTATTCATTGACAGTGTAGTAGCAATGTAAGTTATACTGTGAAGTTTCCCATACTTTGAGGACTTTGGATTTGACCTGAAGTGCAAAACTACTTAAAATACCAACACATTTTGGTCTTCCTGCTGCTGAAGGCTTGGGTATCTGTAAAAACTACAAATCATGCCAAACACTTTGAGTGATATATGGAGGATCACAATCCACAAGGAAATAAGCTAAGACCAATTCATTCATTTCATTTAGGTCCTTCAGTGGGATTTGAACCATCCAGTCCACAAACCATGTCTCATGAGATTGCAGTATACACCCAGCCCACTGTAATAATGATTCATATACATATATGTGTATATGCTTTATTGCTACCTTTAGCCGGATTAAAAGCAATACATCAAATTTTATATTTCTGCCTCTTTTATTAGCTTTCTAGCACTTGATCAGCTGATAGAGGCAATAATGAAATGTTTTTTTATAAACCAGAGTTTGTAAGTCCTGTCCTAAGAACGTAATATTTCAAAAATAGCCTAAGCTTTGGGGAAAAAACCAATTACAGAAACAGCATTAAAAATGCCAAGCACTGAGCAGAAGCAATTCTGGATCAGTTTAAAAAAGTGATTGATGAAACTCTAATCTGAGCTGAAGGAACAGTTTCACGACAAGCTGTGACCATTCCACACACTTCATTAGCTGCCATAATTAGCCTGGTGTTTCAATTTGTTAGAACTGGTGGGGACAATTTTACTGAGAATGCAAACATCAAAAAACAGGGTGCCTCAGACTTCAGAAGAGGCTGATGAGAAGCTTTTCTAGTCTCTGTTAACTAAAAGATTAATTACAGCTGATGGGAGGCTGTACTCTGATTGTCACTCTGTCTATGTGCATTACTTTTAGCATTAGAAGAAAGATATGGTTGACACTGCACTGCTCAATCAAGCAGCTTCACATTAGTGTACAAAGTCTGTGTTAATATGCAGGGTTTTTTATTGTTTCTCTTTTTCTTTTGTTTTCTCATATCCAACAAGTTATAGTGTAAAAGAGCAGTGCATTCAATTGCTAATGATCAGTATCTGTCACTTACACTCTCATTCCTTCATATAACTACAAGTGAGAGATCCTAACACGTCAGAAAGCCATGGGCTGGGAATATTGTTAGTTCCTATTATCCCAGCCAAAACATAAATTTCTACTCAGAGAGACTCGTTATAGAAAACAAAAGCAGTACAGTTAGAAAACAGATACTGTGTTCATCACAGTCTTTATCTTGTGCTGTATACCATATCTACTAATATCCCTGTACATTAACCAATCAAAGCTTGTAAGGTTATTTAAATGAAAATGAAGATGGAAGTGAAAAGGTTATTATTGAGTAATTCTGTAACTCTCTTTCTTGAGTATTAACACACAGTAATACAACTGTTCATAAATAACTACTGATGTGGCTATGCATTTCAGTTTCCACATATATTTTCTGCTGAGATCAACAGAAAACAAAGTATAGGAGAGAATGGGGTTTATCATCTTGATCGTGGTGAAAGATCCATTTAACTTACATTTGTAAGGGGTATTTTGAAAACAGTTTTTCACTGGCATTAAATGAATAAATACAGAAGTGCACCATGTCACTACTTGAAATGGAGCAAACAAGTTCAGAGTTGATTCATCATCTAAATTTTAAAGAAGCAGTAGCTGCTTATGTTAAAACCATTAGGACAACAAGCAGCCTGTGTTACTTGTAGTTTCTCATTCACTCCATCACAATTGCACAAAACTTGGACCACAATTTTTTCCTATTCAGGAAATGTAGATTACTCTCAGATTCTAAAAACGTATACTACATTTTACTGCACTGAAGTCTATTGCTCTGAGAATAATCTACACTTGCTCTCTGGAGTGATCATCAAAGCAACAAACATGCAGCCTTTCACTCAGGTTGGACATATATCCAGCATAATCTTTCAGAATTCATTCAAAGCAGATATATTTGATAATAGCATTACAAATTACACAGCTATTCAATCATAATGCATCAATACAATAAAATACTTCTTTCAGCTAATGTTTTCAGATGTGATATTCTGAAATCCTAACTGTGTATGTTGCAGGAAACCACCAATTAAAGATGAGATTCAAAGTGTCTGTTTTTCCGTGAAGATGAATAACAACATTCTTCCTAGAGTATTCTTCCTAAAAGGAAATGATAGAATTTTTCTGCATATCAATTATGGTCATTACTGGTTATCACACATAACTAAGGTAAGTATTGAGAATTAATCTTAATATCCCAGGCATTTTTGAATAGCAGCATGGGCTGTGTTAGTCTTACAGAGTTGTGAAAATCTTCATTGCTACCATTTTAACTATATTTAATCATCACAATCAAGCTAAAGGTGAGTTACCAAATAATAAGTAGCATGCTTTTGCAGATATGCTCCATCAAGAATTACTACTGACTTCAAAACCTAGACTTTACTTTAATATTGTGACAAATTGGTTTGGTCAAAATACATTCTTTGCTGGATGTAGGAACAAATCTTAATTTCAAGAATACTGAACAGCCCCTGCAAAACTGTCATCAAAAGGTAAGGCCAAACATGTCCCAGTTTAATGAGAGGATTTTCAATTCCAGTAAATCAAATAACGTAACAATAGCAAAGATCTAAAACTAATATCAATTAATTATTTTGTAAACAGACATTAGTGTTTCCAGCTCAACTTACAGGTGGGTTGTTTTTTTGTTTCTGGACTAAAAGCTCTGCCACAATCTGCTGTAAGGTCCACTGAGTGTGCACGGACAAAACTAGGCAAAATACTCTATTAGTAAAGCTTTTTTTCTCATTGAACGAGAGCTTTTAAAATGTTTGAGAAATGTATAGAATGGAAAGTTAAATATATATATCTATCTCCCTCAAAAAATATTGGTTAAAGTTAACTTATTAAAAGGCAAGATTTTCCTTCTATGCTACAAACATGCAAGTTGCATTATTAAATGAGGAAGGTAGGGAAAGCAAGACATTTATCATCCTACAGACAAATGACACTGAATTGCTAGTTAGACAGTATAATAAGTACCATCTAATTTTCTCTTTCGAATCAATTTATTCTTCAAAGCCTTGGATCATCATCAAGGGACTGCATTTTCCCGTTGAGAAATCACAGGACTGAAAATCAGGTTTTATAAAATATTTAACTAGTTGCCGACAAACAACTACTAGAATGGATTTGATTAGAAGAGTAGTGACAGTATCTTTTCTTATGCAAATAACCAACTGAATGGTTTGACTCATCCCAGTCACCACTTTGTATTATTCCTTCAAAATCATACCCTGTGAGTCATCAGCAACCTTTGCTAGAAAGCTTTCCAGCTTTTCTTTCCAGCCTTCCAGTTATCCACACATTCTTTTCTATATTTAGTTAAACAGTAGCCATGTTGTATCTTTTAATTTGCTTCACAATTTAAGCCTTCCACACTTAAGAAAGTAATTTCAGAGATGGCTGATACTTAATAATCATTTGCATTACGCAATGAGTAGTTTTTTTTAAGGGCAGCGCAGTAGCAGCGATCTGAAGAATTTTTCTCAAAATGATAAAAACCACCACACAAGAACTTTTAAAATGGGAATTCTGAAAAGGCTCTTTATAATAAGATGTATTTCTGTAAATACAGCATTGGTCAAGGAATCTGGAAAAATCATTATGTCAACAATAACAAGTTGAAATTCTGATTTTCTTTCCTAGAAGACTAAATAGATGCATCTTACAAAAGAGATTTCACTTTACTCCTGTAAATCAGAGGTAATGTCTGCTGTTCTCACTGCCGTTTTTGACATATTCCTGGCTTTTTGCATGTTTGCTTTTCTTTTTGTACCACCTATGACTGTAGCCAAATGTCTGAGCTCCAAGAATCTCACAGTTCTAAAGAGTGATGCTGTTGTGGGAATCACCCTATGTGGAGTCAAGGAGTACAACATGAGGATACAGAAGTGCTCTGACTCACCATGGTTGTTCTGAGGACAGCAGAGAAAATCCAAGAGATTGTCTTTTCATGAATTATATAGAATGCATTGCTGTAGGATCAGATTCTTGGATTTTGATAATTTAATTTGATTTAGGACATATGGGAGTGTTAGTCAAATAAAAAAAATTCAAAGTGTTAGAAAGTGTTAGAAAGCAGCCTTAACTTGGAACAAGAGAGCGGATAATCATAGAACAATAGAATCATAGAATGGCTTGGGTTGGAAGGGACCTCAAGGATCATCAACCTCCAACACCCCTGCCACAGGCAGGGCCGCCAACCTCCATATCTAATACTTGACCAGGCTGCGTGGGGCCCCATCCAACCTGGCCTTGAACACCTCCAAGAATGGGGCATCCACAGCCTCTCCAGGCAGCCTGTTCCAGCACCTCACCACTCTCCTGGTAAAGAATATCCCTGATATCCAACCTAAATCTTCCTTCCTTCAACTTAAAACCATTTCCCCTTGTCCTGCTATTATCTACTCTTGTAAATAGTTGGCTCCCCTCCTGTTTAGGCTCCCTTTAGGTACTGGAAGGCTGCAATTAGGTCACCCTGCAGCCTTCTCTTCTCCAGGCTGAACAAACTCAGCTCCCTGAGCCTGACTTTGTAGGGGAGGTGCTCCAGCCCTCTGATCATCTTTGTGGCCCTCCTCTGGACCCTCTCCAGCAGCTTCCTGTCTTTCTTGTCCTGGAGGCCCTGGACTTGGACACAGTACTCCAGATGGGGCCTCAGGAGGGCAGAGTAGAGAGGGACAATCACCCCCCCCCCTTTTGTCCCCCCCGTCCCTGCTGGCCACCCCTCTTCTAATGGAGCCCAGGATACCATTTGCTTTCCGAGCTGCAAGAGTACACTGCTGGATCATGTTAAGTTTCTCATCCACCAAGATAACTCATGCTAAGGGTTCATCTGAAACATCTGAATAGATCCATAAAGTTACACTAGCAGTAATAATTACACAGGAGCTATGTCATTGGCCAGAGACTGCTAGAGTGCAACACAGTTTTCCAACAACCCTTATCCCTGACATGGCTCATGAAGAAATCAGTAGTGTAAAACACAAACTCTTGCAGATCACCTAATAATTCCCGTACAATAGAGCCACTTCTAGCTGCCACATTATGTCAGCTTTACATTGCTTAGGAAAACACATTGCAATTGCACTGGAGAAACTAAGAATCTGATACTCAGAATGTCCTACCTCATGTTATACTACCTCATATTAGAAATGTTATGTATGTATGTATATATGTAATGTATATTATGTTATACTACCTCATATTAGAAACTTCTCTTAGAAAGCATACTAGTAAGTATGGTGTCTAAATTTTTAAAACATTTAATAAGGCTGATAGAACAGATCCATATTCCTCAGGGATACTACTCTGCGTTAGAAAATATGCTTGTGTACTTTTTTTTTTTTTACTTCTGATCAAAAAGAAAAGAAACCAAGCAAATTCCTTTCAAAATTGTTACAGTCTAAGAAAAAGTTTAAAAAATCACACATATATATTATCTCAAGTATAATCACTGCCAGACTAAGAAAAGTTGAGTTAAAGTGAAATTTAAATAAACTTCAGTGTATGAAGGAAGAGGTGGAAAAACACGAATAGCTACTTCTCCTGCGGTAATACAAAGATAGCTTTTCTGTGAAACTACACGACACACTGGCCTCAGAAGAATGTGAAAGGAAATGGGTTGACTGTAGAAAAGTCATGTGTGTAGAAAAGTCACGTGTGTAGAAAAGTCCTGCTCACTTTCTAAGGATCTGAGATTTTCAGGCCATCTCTTCCTGCATAGGTGAAACTTAAAATGTTGCTCAACTTGTTCTATACCACAAGTAAAAATGAAAACAACTGAAACTATTGAAGTTCCAGAGGCAACAGACATCGTCCAAAATAGCATGGATTTTCTGAATGCTCAAGGAATTCTTTTTCATCATCGAAACTCAAAACTCAGTAAAATAACATAAGAGCAGTTGAAACACTCATGGAAACCTGATCCTTGCAATGTTCCTTATGGTAGAAAGCAAGTTAAACTCTCCTCTGTGATCTGTTACCTCTGTTATCCCAAATAGGACACTTCTGCCAGTTCTTGAACAAAGAGGAAGAATTTACACCTTCTGTAAATCAATGAAATACCTGGTATTATAATAATGCTCTTACATTCATTTTATAACTTGAGCTTGAAGTGCATCTACAGGTCATTATATGACTGAATGGAATACTTCCGCAACTTCACCTAATCTCAGCTGATGGCACTCACTATCCAACAAAATTGATGGAAACTGCTGGTTGTGCTTTGTGCTTTTATCCACACTGCCTGAATTAAGCTAAAAGCTTAATTCATTTAGCTCTGCCTCTGGTGACAGAGGTGGAAGCTATACAATTTATATAACCAACAACTATGGTTTGCTCTAATGGTTATACAATACAGCATGAAAATGATAGTGATGTTGACTACAGCCCAGTTTCTACTGCTCCAAGATAACTAGAATTGTGTTGGTGGTGTAATACAAGTGCTGTTTTTCCCAGCCGAGGCAAGGCCATCACAATCAGAAATATTTCAGCTTGATATTTGATTAATGCCAGCAGTACTCTATAAGTGATTTCCACTCAACATCTAATTATTTAATTATTTCCCATTATTAATGGAATGAAACAATTCAAAACAAACAGCCAGAATGACTGTTTTGCAGGAAGCTGATGATCATCAATTCATACATGTAGAAGTCTTCCTAAAATTATAGTACACTGGCCTGTTGAACTTGAAAGGCATATTTTATCCCAATCAATGCATAAAAGTAAAATTATCCATAACTAAGGCATGTTTCTCTGCTGTACAGTTCAGCTGTAATGATCCCCACACACTGCACTTGCACATCAATTATGATAATCATAATCACGGTCGTTAAGCTGAATGTTCATTATTATCAGGATGCTGGTGACAGCAGATTCAATCATCGGGTGCAATGGGCAGGCAGTCACAGTCCCACCCAAGTTTCTGCAGACAGCGTTGTGCCACATTAAATCTATGATGTGTTCCACATCCCACTCCATTCCAAAAGCTGTAGACGGTAAAGGTCAACTTTATGTTCTGTGCAATATGCTTAGGTTCTCTAAATTAATTCCTTGCAGTACTGGATATTTTTATGCTTTGTAGATAATAAAATTCTGTTTAGGGCCAAAATGCCTCTGCAAATAATGAAACAGCGATGCAGTTGTACTGTAATTCAACTCTAATAAGGCATCAGAGGAAAGAGTATTTCAGCAAAGAATGTCTTCAAACATCACGTCCCGAGTTTTCCAAATAAGAAAACATTTAATGCTGTCATTTAAGTCAGTTTTCTAAAATGCGTACGCAAACTATCTCCAATACCAATTAAAGGCTGTAAGCTATCATTTCTGCTTCAGTAAATATGAACATATGTGAGTGTTTTGACAACTGAAAGATTATAGTTAGTATATTTGATCCCCTGACTGTCCAGCTATTTTGGGACCTATCACTGTAAATTAAACTCACAGTGACTGGTAATTTTTTTATTTTTTTATTTTTTTAATATTGGTATTTCTCACACATAAATCAAAAGTGATCTAGGGTATTTAGACATACATTGTTTCAACTTTAAAAGTATGCATGCATTTTTAATTTTACAGTAGTTTACAACTGGATAAAAACATACTCTTCCCCCACTAGAAGTATATTATTATTTACATTTCTTAACTTTTTTAGTTTTTATTGAAGAACAGAACTAGTTTCCCCTTAGCATGGTATGTTTTTTGAAAGCTAAGTGGAAGTATTCCAGAGGAAGTATTACAAAGCACTATTTTTCATTGTTGCTCATTTTGCTTCTGAAGTAATTATATAATTTGTATACTAATTCTGTAACTTGAATTAAAATGCTTATATATACGTGAAAATCTAAAGGAAATGCAACCAGGACACGCGCATGGACACATTGAAAACCTTTTTAATATACAGTTTTTAAAAAGGCAGTTGATATCAAATACTACTTCAGCAGATCAGAGGGGTTATTGACCCACCAACCACAGAACTGCCCCCCTGGAAGAAATTACACCATGCTTTTTCTTATCAGCAATGATAAGAAAGATTTATCTAGTATACTACTTTAAGAAGTGGAATATACATCCTGGCAGTTATCAGTTATTCAGGCTGTAATAATGCATTAACATATATATAATCTCATGGAAACCCCTCCAAATGGCTGCATTAACAGATGAATTGTTAAGCAAAACTCCGAAATGAAGATTAATTTTGATTAAAAATTGGAGTTGGAAAGCTGTTTGTCATGTTGAGTTGACGCATACAGCTACACATCTCCAGAGATTTAGGTTGAAATATATCCAAGATCACAAGTCAGTTTAGTGATATCAGATAAGTCCCATAATTTATATAATACGTATTTATAAATATATATATAAAATAGGATATACAATATAACAACTTTTACATTTTTTGATATTGTCATTTCAGTCTGACCAAGAACTGCTAAGGACTGGAAGAGGGAGAATTTTTAAACTGTAACATAAGTATGACCAACAAATCTTTATACTGTTTTACATACATATGTCATACTCATGCAGTTGGACTCCAATCAAGTCCATCCTCCACTAATTGCTTTTGAAAGACAAATTCATCTTTTTATTTGAATGCTGATCTTCAGGTTTTTATTTGCAATGCAGTTTAACTATTTCTGTGTGGTAAAATATCAAAATGTTATTTATGATCTTTTTTGAAAACACTTTGAGAAAAAAATACGACTAAAAATATTACTTCTCAAACTAAATTTCCTTGGAACTTATTATATATTTACAAGTATAAGTTAGTTCCAAGGAAGTAATCACATCTTAAAAGCTCTCAGAATTACTTAGGTTGAAGTGACCTTTTCAGATCACCTATTCTATCCCCTTGCTCAAGCAAAACCTGCTAGAGCTGTTGGCCCAAAATCCTTTTGGGTTTTGAATATCTCCAATGAAATGAAGGAAATTTTAAAACCCCCGTGGACAATATGTTCCAGTGTTTGACCACCTTCACAGCATGGACTCACTAGACAGTACTAAGAATTTGGTTCCATTCTTATTCATTCCTTCCCACTAGGAATTTAAACACATTAGTGAGATGCCCCTGATAATCTCCAAACTGAAGAGTTCCAGTTCTCTTAGCCTCTTGTTGCATAAAAGATGTTCCACTTTATCATCTTTGAGGCCTTGTGCTAGAACTGCTCTGCCAGAGCCATATCTTTCTCATACGGGGAAATTATAATGTGATTATGATATCTAACGAAAAAATAGTAATACAAACACATCCACGAACTCAAGTTAGAAAGCTGTTTTGGCTCATTTTCATCCTTTTTCACTAATTTTATACTACTGTAATATCCTAACAGTGTAATTCCTTTTTCATATAGTTTCAAACAGTGTGTTTGGTTTTGCAGGAGTTGACACATGATTTAAAAAAATAAATCCTTTCTTGGTTTATGTATAAACCTACTGTGAAGATTCAGAGGTTCTGAACCTTTGGTTTCCTAAAGTTGCTTAAGAATCTGAAAAACAGGTAAGAAGCAACTGTTCAGTTTTCCTTTTTCTATATCATGCTTGGTGAGTGATGGAACTTTTTTGAAATCTCATACTGTATGAGGTTTCAACCACTGAAAATAGTTTATATAACATTGAAAGTTCAGAGGCAAACTATTTCTTATAGCACCACAAAACTGGAAATATATGAGATGTTTCTGACAAAGAAACCATCTTAAAACAAAAATAATTCTCCATTCACTTGTACTATTTTTTGAAGAATATATGCAATATAATATTTTTGGTGCATTTTTTCCATAATTTTCTGAAGGTCTGTCTTCATGTGCAAGAGTAAATATATGTATTATATCTTAAACGAGGAAAGGCAACACAGAAACAGCAAAACTTTACAAAATTGATACAACTGGATATATACTTAAGAATGCTCTTAAATCCATATCTAGTACTCAAATTTAACTTACCAGAGTGTTGAGGAAGCTTGATATCTCTTTATAATAGCTCACTGTGATTTTATAACATGCTAGAAATATTGGATTTGATTATCTAAGGGTTAGGTCCTATCGCATACAATAACTTTCTAAAAAAAGTAAGCCATTCTTTAACTTTTGCAGTGACTTACCTTGCCTGCTATCCACTTATTAGGCTGTACTTCTCGGAAATGCTTAACTCCATAAGATTCTTTGCCATTTTTTTCCGATGCATGAATTGACAGGTCATATTTCTCATTTTTATGATACGAAGAAAATGGCAAAAATCTGAAATTTAAGAATATTTAAAAATTACTACATACTACTCTGAATGCCACAGGATTTATGTAAATCAAATATCAGCGAATAAAGATAATGTGCGGACATGCATTCGTGATATTTCCCACTCTAACTTCTTGATGTAGCATCTTCTCCCCCCAGGTAATGTGAAAAATATTACAGAATTTTTTCTTATAACTGATTTTAAAAACAAAATTGGAACAAAGAGCTATTGAGCTTCAACAGCATATGACTAGTATTACTAGATTATTACTTCAGCTGCATCTGTCCTACCAATGGATGTGGGAAAGGAGGAAATGAACAATGTTCATTTTGCAGTGATTTGCTTCTTGATACAGGCAATGCAGTCCATGCCACAAGTCAATGGAAGGTACAAACCATGCACAAGTAGAGGGCTCATTTCTAGAGAACCTCGCATTCGTCTTACAAGTTGTGTAGTCCAAAGGACTCAGAACACAACTTCAATCTGATCGTTCCATCAGGATGGAAATATTTCAAGATGTCAGCAATTTAAGTATAAACCAAATCTAAATTGCTCCGGAAAGAACCCCTTCTGTATACCAAAACAGAAAATGAATCCTTTGGCAGCTGCTAAAGTAAAATAGACTGTAGTCTAGTTTGTCAGAATGAAAACATATAGATAATACTATCAATATTCACATATTGGCAGGACATAAGGTAAATCAATGGTTTCTTTTAAATTTGCAAATCCTGTACTTTACTCTGAAGTGATCAGTATTTCCTGATTAGTGATCTTTTGGAGCTTGATTCTTTTGTCTTTGATCATAATAAGGGTGAACTGCCTTCTTGCATACTGCCATCATACAGTGAAATTCCAGCTACCCACTTCGGACATACAAGAGGTTTTCCGATACCCCTAATCGCATGGACAAGTGTTTAGGGTTGGACTCACAGTAAACTGTGTGAAGGAAGGTAAAGGACACTTCTTATGTAAGAGATACTAAAGAGATCCTACAAAGATGTCTTAGTTTCACCTCTCTATTTTAATTTGCAAGAAAAAGAACAAACAGGTACATTTTCATACAAAGGAAAATCCCATGAAGGAAGCTCTTCATTGCTGGTATTGCAAAAAAAAAGCAAGTAGTATTCTTTACAAGTGCAGAAGAATTATTAATTTAGAAATACCTGTTTCAGGAGTTTAAAGCATCACTTTAACTGCCACATGTGTAGTTAATTAAAACCTTTTCAGTAGTTGAAAGCATTTCAGTATCTAGAGTCCCTATGAGAGTTAGATGATAGTCAAATAAATTTTTATGAAGAGAGGGATAATAAAAACTTTCCTTCTGTCTCTTGGATGATACAGACTCAGAAAATTATTTTCACTAAATAATCCATCAGCAACTGTTTGGCTTGTTTGTATTTTTGTTTTGTTTTGTTTTGTTTTTTGCATTTAAATTCCACTTCATAAAAATAAACTATTTTGCAATTTTACTAGTTATAGCAATTTACTCTATCAAGTACCACAAAAAATATTATGTAAAGTTAGCATGAGAAAAACACTGAGTTAGCAGACTTTTAAATTATACAAATCTGTAGTAGCATGTGTATACTCATGGGAAAGGACACTCTCACATAAGACAGATTATGGTACTTGTAATGCTAATTTGCACATGGGATGGACATCACAAGCACACAAAAATTAATGCGGCCCCAGTGTCCCAGAGAATACATCGAAGGTGCTGTGAGCCGGCTGCTCCACTTGCAGTTTTTATCACTTCTGAATTGCATTTTAATAGTACATTTTTCTTTTGTTCAGACATGAAAGGAAATTGGCTTTCTCAGGGGATTGGATAGCTGTGAAGACAAGGCTAGCAGTTTAGGGATTTGCCTATATATGCACAGAATTTAGTTGAGCCATAACATTCATAATTCAATATGAATACTGAATCAGTAAAATTTACACAAAAAAATGGAAAAAAAAAATGAGAAGATTGGAATATAAAGTAAAGGAAAACAATAATGATTCTAGTTTTTCCTATAATATTTCCAGTGTGGAGGGCTTGGTTGCACTGTGGACCATTTTTATTTATTTATTTATTATCAGGCCAGTTCTCAGAGTAATCCACTAGGGCTGTTCTGAAAGCAATGTTTCCTATTTATGATCTTGGCGCACAATGTCAGAGACAGATATTGGTGGTATGGCAGTAAAGGTTGAACCTTCCCACCAATATTCCACTACATTTTGTTGCCATGTGACAGATGGCAGCAGAGGGGCAGCCTGATAAAATGGCATCTGAAATGCAAGTGCGTATGAAACAAAGGGGTGTGACTGAATTCCTCCACATGGAAAATTGACACCCCTTGACATTCATCAATGCTTGCTGGATTTTTATGGAGACCAAAGAGTGGATGTGAGCTCAGTGAAGTGTCGTGTGGTGTGTTTCAGCAGTGGAAACAGTAACATGACAGACAAGCCATGTTCCAGATGGCCATGCACAGCTGTCACAACATGAAATGAAGAGCATCTTGATCAGCTCATCCACACGAATCAGGAGATGATGACATAGAAACTATGTGAGGAGCTGAATATGCTTCAGTGCTTCAATGCAATGGAAAAGATGGTGGCATCATCGGGACATCACAAAATATAGGAGGCATTCTCTTCAGATCAAACTCTGTATGCTCTACCATGATTCCAAACAAATATCCATACATATATTTTAACATTTTAGGACTGTGAGTATACAACTAACTGTATACTCTACATGCAACTTAGCACAAATATAATCTTCACATTCTACTGCATATCTTTGACTATCAAGACCATTGACTGGAGTAAGTCAACCCAGAACATATGTCTGTGGTTGAGGAAAAAGTTAAAGCAACTATGAATTTTTTAACACTGAACAATAAAAGAATGCTAAAATTGAAATGAAAGTACATTAAAAATATAATGGGATATGATGGCACGAAGCAGTAATTATTTTTTTTTCCTGTATAACCCCTTCTTGCTCAATAATAAGCAATGTTTAGAGTCTAAATGTCACTTACATATCATTCTTTCATAAACAGCAGCCTGAATGGAGATTACCACTGTTTTATCTTTGAATGTGGTAGAAATAAAGTTGCAACGCTTGACTGTGAAAATTTCAGGTCAGAGCTATGTGAGCAGATGCTGACAGGGACAAGTATCTAGCTACAAGAAAAGATGTTTGCAAATTCAATGTCTGTTTAAAGCAAGAAAAAATCATTCTACGTGAATAAGTAAATAAAATAACATTAAAACATTCTTGTATGTGTGTGTTAAGTAGATAACCAAATTAATGAGAGCTATATGGAACTCATTATAGCCCTGCAACCAATAATAACAGTGAAATAGCAATAGCTCTGCAACAAAATTCAGTAATGGCATTCTGTTCTATAGCTCTATATACACACCTAACACAATTTTTCCCCAACTTTGTGCTTTGAATGTGATAGAAGAGAGTGATGGAAGGAGAAGAAAATTAAATCCAGATAAACATTATAAACTGCCCAAGTTTAGACCACAGTAGTTTATACCATAAGCTCACTTGAGTAGGATTCAGCTACTATCAGCTTCAGCTGGATTTCAGCTTTTCTTCTCACTTAAGTGTAAATTCAGAAGTTCTTGAAGGATTTCAGTAAAAATGACAGAGACAGAAGTAGCAGGATGAAAGAAGAATTAAATTCCATGTTGATGTCATATTATGCCACAAGGCATAGTCAGCATAAGCTGAGCCTTTCTAAAATTTCGTGACTTAACACGAGGTGAGTTTTCTCCAAAGAAGTAAATAAAAAAAGGAAAAGTGATTTCATTTTGTCCATCAGAAAAGCTTAAATGAGATGTGCCAATAAATACAGACAAGACAGGGTGAAAGAGCGGGAACCAAAAGGAGAAACTACCTCAGGTTCTGCAAATAGCATTATTATATAAACAAAAACTGAGAGAGGACCAGGACCACAGCTGGCACTGTCACTGGTAACGAAGGTCAGTTGCAATTTTTCCAGGACCACAATCTGTTGGACTGAATAAGACATAGAAGCCTTGAATTAGGAGACAATCCTAGATTTGACAGAGGTGAGATATACTTACATTTCAAAAGATAGCTTAAATATCTGTTAATAAAAAGAAAACTTGCCTTTCTCTGTCCCTTGATTCATTCTGTTCTGTACCACTATGCTGCCACTAATTTAATCTCTCTAATACTTCCTTTCTATATACTTTGCCCCCCTCGTGCTCTTTCTTCCTGCATCTCTTCACCTATTACTTCTTCTTTGCACTCTGTCTCCTGTTCCAATATCTCTCCGTTTTGACAGGAAAGAGGCTTCTTAAATGCTGAAGGCTTTCTAGTTAGTCTGACCAAGTTGAGAGAAGCAGCAGCAGATGCGGACTCTAGTGTCTATGGCAATCCAAGAGAGAAAGCTTCCCATGCAGCAGTGCAAACAAGAGGGAGGAATTGTCAGGGAATGCTGTCACAGGACAAGAAGTAACAATTTTAAACTAGAAGAGGGTAGGTCCAGATCAGAAATTAGGGAAAAAAATCTTCACTACGAGGGTGGTGAGAACTTGGAACAGGCTGCTCAGAGAATCTGCGGATGTCTCATGTTGCCTTGACCTAACTCAGATGAAAAGAAGCTTCCTCTGACTGTAATGACCATGAACAATTAGCTCCAAATAAACCATCTGGAAGCTGTGACTCTTCCCCCTCCCCACCTCTACCCCTCTTTTGTTTGTGTTTTAAATGAAACATGTAATGAATTTCAAGCTTTCAGATTCAGCTTTTACCTGAAGTCAGTGCTCTAAGCCAACACTCTTCATTTTTCCATTTGGTGAACAAAGCAAAAAACAATGGTTTTCCACAGCAAAGCAATGGCAACAGAGTGCCATTATGTAGTTCATAATAAGTGTACATTAAAAATCAAAGTTTTTTATGCAGCATATTTTACTTAGTGCATCTAAGAAGATGAACACAGTATTTTTGCAAGACAAACTTATTTCGGATGCACTCTTGTCTGTAGTTATGTGCTACAAACATATGGGTAGTTTTTCAATAAACTATCAGTAGTTTTTATCTTAATAGGAGTAAATCTAAGAGTCCTTTGTCTCTTTATTTAACCCATGTCCGCAATACCATACAGTGACGAAGAAAAGCACTGTCTAGTTCCTGTAGGAAGTTAAAGAGATCTCTTCTGTAGCAAATTCCAGAACTTCTTAATTATACAGACTTATTAATCTGCATCCCCAGTGTTATAAAGTACTAGAACTTCATTAGAAAAATTAAGATGGAAAAATGAAGGCGCTACTTTGTAAATTTCCACTGGAAATTAGCTGGAAGAAGCAGAGGAATACTGGATCAAAAGAGGGTAATCATGCTTAACTGTGCCCTAGAGCACCCGCATGTATAATACGATTTGCACAGTAACTACCTCTCCTATTACTGCTTGTTTGGAGTATTCTGTGTTAATGGGGTTAGCTAATTTAGTAGTTTAACTTAAAAAGACTCTGCTGATTAATAAATGTTGCACACTGTGCTAGTAATTAAAATAAATGGAAGAGTTACAAATAGAAGTTGAATTGTTAAGAAAACATTATCTGAAAATATATGATAATCCCTGTTTATCATAATACAATAACAGTCCGGAAAATATGCAGATTGCTGAAGTTGCAAAGCATATGAAAAACCAAGCATAATTTGAACAAAGTTTTCAAATGCGTTCTATCCGCATGACACAAAACATAGTGGCCATTTTCACTGCAGCTGTCTCAGAGATAGAGTAAAAGAACTTAAAAACATAAAAATAAGATTTTTCAAAATCTTAAAATTTTATCAAATAAGAGCAACTTGTTTTCTTATATTTTATTACCTTTATTGCTGTTCACATTTTTAAACTGTTGCCTTCAGGTACATCTTTGAGCACGTCACTGTGTAGCACAAAAGCACCTATGCTGGTTTTATGCTGAAAACAAGTGTGAGACACAGTGTGCAAACATTGCACTCCGCTGCACGCAAGTGAATCCCTGTGCTCAGGACTGGTGTGACTGCCTCTAGTACAGCTCTGAGCACAGAGAGCCAGCAGTGAGGTGACTTGCCTTATGTCACACCAGCAGCCAACAATAAATCAGGAAGCCTCAGCCTTGGTTATCACTGGCTTATCCTTATTGTATCACCACACTGCAACTCATTCTGATGTATGTGGACTTCATAAAGATATTTAATAGTATACTTTGGATCATGAGGCATATTATGTGAGACAGCTTTTGACAAAATTAATGAAAATAATTTACATTTTTGTTCTCTGGAAAATTAGGCCTGTATATTGCTGCATACGACAGAGTAAAGAACTTTTCATGCTCAGTGGTCTAAATATGCTGGATCCAGCAGTTGGTGTCTCAAACTAGACACTAGTTTATTAAGTGGTCATCCCAAAGGAGTCCAATTGTCATTCCTCTCCAAGTGGAGGGGGAAATCACTTCATTTGTATGAAAAATAGCATAATAAGGCAGTAACGGCTTCAATTACGCAAGAAAAGGGAATCATCCTTATTAGGTTAGACTGCCCAGTTGCTCTTTCAGTACAAAATAGTAAAATCCAGCAGTTGCTAAAAGCATACACAAAATTTACTCATTTATTTGGCATTTGCACTGCTGCTGCCTACCTGAACCTCTCCCATTATGTCTGCATTTTGTCAGAAGCAAGAAGTTTCTCAGAGCTTGAAATGTTTAGAGACAAATGTATAAAGTGATTTCAGAGCTTTTTTTTTTTCTTTTTATTTTTTAAACAAAACATGGTGGGAATTCTGTGTTGTCTGATATAACAGCTATAAAACACCAATATTCATTCTTGAAAAATACAGATCAAGGACTCTGTTTCTCCTTACATGCAAGCACAAGCTTTTCCACAAATGCCACACACTTCCTCTGCTCTTTCTCTAATTTTCTAAAATAGAAGAATGATAAGCATAGGAAGCACAACCAGGAAGAAATACAGTCCCAAAGTACACAATTACGTAGAAAGAGACAAGAAATTTGTCAATTCATAATAGACACTGCTGAGAAAAGGATTACTGTAGAGTCTGAGTAACCCTTTGTTGACTCCTCCCTGGAGACCACCATACCACACAGCAGCTGCGGCATCACTAGTGAGTGTTAGTCCTGATGATGACCTGCAGCTCTGTCATCACCTTTTCAAGGTTACAGATGTGACCCTTGCATGGTTGGTTGAATCTGAAGCACAAACGGAACAATCACAGCCTGAAAATGTATAATCTACTATACATTTAGTGTGCATGAAGCTGAGAATTACTGCTTCTGTGCATTAAGGATGGCACTAAATGTTTCTTTACCCATAAGGTAAATATAGACTGCTGATCACCTGATATCTGTCAAAGATGGCATGTCCAGATTTGAACTGTACAAGTATAAAACCTTAATGATTCACTTAGAAGAAAGAAAGAGAAAAATAAATATTTCAAGATAAGACTTGAAACTGGCCACATAATGCCCTCAGAGGTAAATCTTATCAAATAAAGACTGGAGAGCATATATTCATTCCCATAAGTGAAGGACTTAATTCCTCCTCATTTGGAATGAATAATCAAAATCTTTTCAGTGAAAAGAACACCTTAATTGAGAGACAGAAGTTAATTATTACTCAGTATTTTCTAGATTTCAGTAAGATAAGTTAAAAATAAAAATAAGTTTTAAAAAAGTTGGTTCAAGTCTAAACTGAGATTTGAAAATTAAGGTGCTTTTCCTCATTCTGAATAACAGCAAACACAGGAAAGAACAGAAAGGTGAGGTACATTTTTAGTTTTAGAGTCTCCCTATTGTGTTTGATATAAAAGGAATAAAAACAATACTACGCCTTATTTTTGTTAGCAAATAAATAGAAAAAAATAAAACATAACAAAAGTAGCTGAACAAAGAGATTTCTTTTTTAAGCTGAATCTCCTTCTAATATCACTGTTAATATTCAATTAGGGAAAATATGAGAAAAAAATTAATAATCAAAATTAAAAAATACATTTGATTCTAGCATACTGAAGTTCCCATCCTTAAGCTAACATGTGCAATATGGAGCTGACAGCAAAGTATCACATCCTAGTGAATCAGTGCATCATAGGCTGCTCACAAGGAAAATGAATTCCTTTTTGTCCAGAATTCTGGTATTCAAATATCAAAGGATTGCTAAGAGCAGGAATTCAAGGGAAAAGCTGACAAAACATCATTTGTTTCTAGTTAACTACAGAGACAGAACAGGTGAGTTAATAGGCTTTATTATGATTGGACAAAAGTGTTCCATCACAATAAGAAAGGAGCTGGAATGATTTTAGCAATAAACTTAAATCTTTTTGGACAGATTACATCTGTATTTGGGATTGTATGGAAAACAAGCAGGTTTCTCTCATGCTATTACAAATGCCATGTCTCAGAAAGACAAACTGCTTCAGAAGTTATTACAGTATTTAAAAATCATGTTCTAACATGTGCAACATGTGCTCCCTTCCCTTCCAAGTGAGTTTTGGGAGTCTTCTTGAAGAGAAAGCAAGTCTCATCGGCATGCAACATTTCCCTTCCCATAGTCTGGAAAATTCTTGAATATGAGGACTGAAACAGTATGTGTTCCTTTGCAAAGTATGTATGGCAAAAAGGAATTTGCATTTGTTTGCTTATTTCCCATTAAACCCATCTGTTGCATCACATAGTACTATTATGGCAAGATCTTCTATTGATTCATAGAGATGGAAGGCACATGTCACACAATTACAAGATAAGGTCTCTGCCCTGAAGAGTTTATAATCTAAGGACAAAGATTTAGAGAGAATGTACAGAGAATGTTTGCTAGTAAGCTGTCAGGTTTGACATTTCATTTTGCCAGGCATGAAAGGTTTCTGAAAGCAACAGAATAAAGAAAACATTCTCATAACAATATAAGAAAACAAAGAACTTACTCATTGTCATGTATACATTTTCTCCATTCCTCCCTTTTCATTTCCTCTCTGGCCTTCTCTAGTCGTGAATTGATTGATGCTGCCACTCGCAAGGTTGGCTCCAAAGGCTTGTAGCGCTGCCGCAATACTTCAGTGGAATCACGGAAAGGCCCCTGAAAGGTATAGGATAATGTAAGTGTTTTATTGTGGGGCTATAGTTCTTTTATTTCCTTCTTTTATTCAAGACACATCACTGATGAAAGAGGGCATAGAGTGCCTGGGAAGTGTAGCAAGAAAGACTTTTCTTCCAAAATAATTAAAGCAGTTCATTTTGATAGAGAGTTACAGATAACACAAAGGTTGATAACATGCTTTAAAGCCCCACAGAGAGAATGAGAAATGTGCAGTCTAGATTTATTTAGCTTCCAATAAATATTTATTATTTAAAAACAATACATTGTTAGAACTGATTAGAAGAGCTTAATTTTTTTTCTTGAAAAAAATACTGGTGAAATAAAATCTGATAAACAAGTATTAGCTTCATCTTCAAGCTTAAGCAGAAAGTCTTTTCATAGGATAAATCATGTTTCACCTTAAAGAACATGCTCTTTTCAATTTTAACTATAAAACTATGTGGAAGGGAACCTAATACGTGACTTAAAACACAATTCTTCTAATACAATTCAAACTAATGACCACCATAATGTAACTGTATAGAGATTTTTGAAAAGTCTAATGCCACATTTATCTCACTAGCCTCAAAAAAAAAAAAAAAATCCTAAAAGCTCCTATTTATTTCATGTGTGTGTATACATCTATATTACACACACACATGCACGCACAGACGCACGCACACACAAAGTCTATATATAGAGAGAATATATAAATATATAGAGAGATTTTTCTTCCTCTGGTTAACAAGTGATCATACCAGCATCTACCATTTAGCAGCACAGATAAACAGCAGGAGAAAGTCCTTTCCTGCACCATCAAAGTGTCGTATATCATGTCTTCATTTTAGTACAAACCATTGTGAACTTACATAGAGTACAATTAGTGCCATATTATGCTCAGGACAATTTAGTGGCAACTCTGGATTTAGAAGTGTTACTAATTAATTTTTATTTTATTTTCACCATTGCTGATCCTGCAATGAACTAGCAAAACCTTTGGAAACTATGAACAGACAAAGAATCCTAATCACAGTCTTTATTCTTTAAGATATTCTTCTTTAAATAGGTTATCACTAACAAGTCACAGCTGGAGTTACTGCAAGCACTGAGTGAAGACTGTGGGGCTAATAAAAAGAAATGATTCACGCCTCATTTATGTTCACTTATGTTTTACATTAATAGAAACCAATAATAGGAACCAGTTACCATAAAAGTCATGGACCGTAAATAACACAAATGGCAAATAAGTATCATCTCGTACTTTTCACAGCTGGACAGGAGGATTGCTATATTTGAAAGTACTTAATGGATTTTTACTGGAACTTTACTTTTTAAAGACACAGCATCATGATTTGGAGATCTTTTTAAAGATCCTAGTCAGTAAGCAAGCATATTGCTTAAACTTATTGCAGACACTCTCTTGATTTCACTTCCTAAAAGTCCCCACCAAAAAAAAAAAAAGTTCATTTAGCATGACTACAGCGAGTCTTTTAAAACAGAATGAAAATTGCTATTGCTTGTAAGAGAATAACCAATACTAAAAAGGTCATTAAAACTGGGAAACAATATTTTAGTAATGCATAAACTAACTAATGATCAAGATACAAAATAAGTTTTAAATTCTTAGTGAAATGATTGAGATATAAAATCAGTTTTAAACTGTTAATAAAATGATAAACAGTCTCTATTGTAAGATGTTTGCAGAGCTGAATATACAGAGAAAAGAGGAAAGAAACTTTTGTCAAGTAATATCAGAACAGATATGTTTGCTTTTGGAAAATATTCTTTCCGAATATTCTATTTCTTATTCATTATAAAATATGTACACATAGCTCACACGTGTAAGGGCCATTTCAGATACCCAAGGAAGCTTTTTTTCTCTCTCTTCAGTTTTTAAGAACTTTTAACTCTTACTCAATTCGTAGTTCAAATGAAATTAGTAGAACACAGCAAATACCAATGAAAGGAGGATAAAAAGAGTTTAACTATGCAAAAGGTGTCTCCAGTAAGGCAGTGTCATCACTAACGAAAGTGAGGCATATTGTAGAATATTGACTTTACCCTAACTTTCTTTTTAGATTTTTCCATTTCTCTGTGTCATGTATTTGTAGAAACCTATCTAGCAATAAGCACCTAATGGATATATTTAAGATGACAAGACCTCTAAAAAATCCATTTGTTTATTCCATTTTACACGATGAACTCCAAAATTTGTTGTAATCTGTGAAAAAAAAAATTGTGCTTAAAAATATTTTCACATCTGCAATGCTTGCAAACATCTCAGCCATTCTGCTTCAAAAGGGAACCAGCAATTTTCACCCTAAAAGACACTCACACCCCGTGTTATGTTTTTGAATCTGTACTGAATAGCATAAATATTATTGCTACAGATTTGTCTACCAAATAAAAGGGTCAGCAGATAGGCATTCTTAATACTTCATCATAAAATCAGAGACTTGTGATAAAATCTACACAAACTCTTATATTCCTTACTGTCTCCATGCCGGGATAGTCACCAGTATGGATAAAAGGAAAAAAGACCCCTAAAAATGGGAATATGCTTTCTGTTATAAATGCCTTTGAATGAATATTGAACTAATTTCAGAATTATCTGAGCTTCTATCAAGCTGTAATTCTAGTTAACTTAGTAATAAAAAAGTTAGATCTGTAATAACTAACATACAAGCATCATTAAAACATTTACATACAATATCTCACATATACAGAGCTTAAGTATAAAATGCTAAATACCAGTTACCCCAAGAGAATGCTAGTAGATAGCTAATTTTTGTTCTTTTAAGCACATATAATTCTCATACAATATATCCAACCCTATTGGCAACACAGTTTCTAGATATCTGAATGAACGGTGGAGTAACAAGTGGCTCACCCTGGATGTGACACACATATATACAGAAAAAAAAGAAGCATGGTGCCAGAAGGTGTTATCACAGAGAACTAGGACACAAGTATAGCCAGTAATTAAATTCCTTACTGTCACACTGGACAACTTTCAGGATGATGTATTCTGATGGGTTTCTATTTCCAGCTGTTTCATCAGCTCAAAACAGTGTCCTTTCTTTAGACAATACAACCCTAAATTGTCAAAGTGTTGTGCAGGGATTTAGCCGTGTGACTCCCATTAACATCAATAAGAGTCGCGCAGCTAAATCCATGCGCTGTGCTTTGAAAATTTGCCCCACAGTGTACATCCCAGGGTGCTGAAAGGATTAAAGTATTATATAGTAAATTCCCTCTTTGAGGTGCAGAAAATAAACAGGACTCTTCTGGTTTGTTCTGGAAGGCTGTCTGTGCACTACTGCTGTGTGTACATCTGAACTTAGAAACATCCATAAAATATTCCACACCCAAACTGAAGCCTGTAAGATACGTTATATAAAATAAAGTGGTTTTGCAAGAGCAAGTTAGCAATGTAAAAACTATCACTTCTCTCTTTATTTAAAAAGCATGACTCCTGTACCATTACCACCTATGCAAAATCTTCCTCTGTCCCGAGAGACAATGCATTTAGTCACATCCCGTTGAAGGACTGTCATAGTCCCTTTGGTCCCAGAAGATAAGGCTATAATGTCATATATATCTGGTTTTGAACACACATTCAATTTCAAACTCCCTGATCACTAAACAGTTGGGTCATGCTTTGACTTGGGTTTAACATGAGTCAATGAGCTTATTATATGAGGAAGCTTAAACAGGCAAAGTGTGGGGACAATTGGAGGGAAGGACAAAGGTGGAAAATTTATTTGAAGTTGATCCTTATTATTACAAGCAGTGTGGACCTCTGTGGGACTCACCTCTATTTCTGGCAGATCTGCATCTGTTCCTTGTGCTCTAACCCAATTACCTCTGCTTTCACATCCCATCACGGATACTGACTTGTCCTCCTATGGACAAGTCAGATGCGATACAAAGGTGAGAAAAGCCTCTTGAGTGTGTGTTAGCCTGTGAGACCATGGCAAATTCAACCAATATACCACATGTAAATTGTGGCAGATGGCATAGCTGAACAAAGTTTGAACCTAGCTGGAGCTCAAACTTAAGACTGCATTTGGAAATAGCCATGTCAGTTCAGAGCAGTTACATACCAATAAAGATATATTATGTATTGTTAATTGCTCATTTCTGTTATTTATTTTTTTCAGTTAAATGGTAGCTTTGATAAGGTCTTATTTAGAACCACTGTCTTCCTAAAAAACAAACAAGCAAACAAACAGGGTTCTGAAGGGCTCCATTTTTGGGCCACTTCTTTTTAATGTTTTCATCAAGTACTTGGATGCAGAACTGAAGGCATACTGACTTTGTGGATGACACTACACTGAGAGGAGCTGTTGAATACCTTGAGGGTAGAGAGGTTGTGCAGAGAGATCTTGACAAATTGGAGAGCTCGGCAGCCACCAACAGAATGAAGCAAGTGCCAGATTCTTCACCTGGGATGGGGCAGACCTACATATATGCATAGACATGGGGATAATAGGCTGGAAAGTAGTCCCACAGAAAGATAGCTGAGGGTTCTGGTTGACAGCAAGTTGAACCTGAGCTAGCAGTGAGACCTGGAAGTCCAAAGGGCCAACTGTACCTCTTGGGGGCTTCAGATCCAGCACTGCTGTCAGGTGAGAGGAAAGACTGTCCCACTCTGCTCTGCGTTGTGCAGCCTCACCTCTATCACTGGGTACAGGCTGGAGTGCCACAATACAAGAAAGACATAAAACTATTAGAGAGCATCCAAAGGGGGGCTGTGAAGATGGTGAAGGATCTAGAGGGCAAGATATGTGATGTCCCTTGGCTTGGTCATCTCAGAGCAGAGGAGCTGAGGGGAGATCTCATGGCAGCTGCAGCTCCTCACAGGGAGCAGAGGGGCAGAACTGAGTTCTGCTCCCTGTGACAGAGACCAGAGGGGCAGAACTGAGCTCTGCTCCCAGTGACAGAGACAGGGCCTGAGGGAACAGCATGGAGCTGTGTCAGGGGAGGGACAGCTATGGATTAGGGGCAGTGTCTGCCCCAGAAGGCGGTGGGCATAGAACAGGCTGCCCAGGGCAGTAGGCACAGCCCCAGTTCTGGAGTTCAAGGAGTGTTGGATACCGCTCTCAGACATACGGTTTGGATTTCAGGTGGTGCTGTGTGGAGCCGCGAGTTGGACTCAGTGGTTCTTGTGAGTCTGCTCCAACTTGAATTCTATCATCCAAGACGTGTACGAGAAGTTCTGAAGATATTACAGTCCTTCAAAGTCAAGTTGGCAATAAAATTTATGAATGAGATAGATACATACAACAGGAAGTTAGCTGACTGGGCAAACTGAAAAATTCTCCAGAACGGAAGACAAAATCCATTGTCTCAAAAGTAACTGTACCAGGCATGTCTTGGAAAGAGCTATATGTCTGAAAAAATATCCACTTTTCATCAAGTGAAGAACATAAAGGTCTCAAAGGTCTATCTGCTGTGTATATTGGACATATTTCCAGTGGGTTTAGATAAGATTGTAAAAGCTGTTTTGCCATTCTGTGGTACATTTACTCCAATGCATTATCTTGGAGATCTCAAATACTTAAAAGAGAGGGGAAAAAAGCTATGTGCAACACATGTTGACATCAACAGAAAATGAAATTTAGACCATGACAGTTAAGGAAGGGAGCAGAACAGCCTGATGACTGATACGGAACAACGGGTAGAAACTTTTGTAATTAAAGGTGACACACAGATGGTGGACACAAAAGAGCAGGAACTACTCCATATTGAGAGGATATCTTTTAGCTTCCACATGGAAAATAAGGTTAAAAAAAAGTAAGCAGTTATTTCAACTGGCTAATTTGTTCTACTACCTTTAATTATCTTTATCGAACCTAAAAATTTTACATCTGATGAATCAAGACGATACTCAGTTATAACAGATCTCTTTGACTCTCAGAAATGACTTTTTTTTTTTTTCTTCAAAGCAAAGACTGGAGAAATCACATTTCCTTGTTTTTACATAACATATACTTTTCTTTAAGACAGATATGTTTCAAAGACTTATATCCTGAATGCAAGCATGAGTTCTATAAATAAAAAGAATCTGTAAAATATTTAAACAAAAGCAGCCAAAGAGATACTGAAAAATGTTACCTGAGGTTTCTGTCTGCCAATAGGTGGCAGGGGCTCTCCTGTGGGGAAAGTTGGAGGTCTTTTACAAGTTGGCCAGTCATACAGATCATATGTGAAGGGACTCTTTACTCGCTGATGCCTGTGGCTCAATGGCTTTGACTGCCGGAGCAGCAGTTCCATTGGATCTGGAGATTTTCTGAACGGCGAATTGTATATGCCTGCAATCTGAATAGAAAACGATGAGGTTACTTTTGACTTCAACTAAATTACAGTTCTCTTCACAAATGCATTTAAACAGGATAATGTAATGTGTAACCCATGTTTCTGCCCTTTGAATGCATGTAACTTTCATTTTATGCAAGCAAGAAATACACAGATGATCTTCATGAACCTGAAATTGTACCCAATGTACAATAGAATACGTACAACGTTCTTAATACTTTTAAAGTAGTTCTAAAGCTCAGTTGTTTTTTATTGTATTTATTTGCTAAGGAGTACTGAATAAACAGAATAAAAAAGACATTATTTTAGAGATGCCTACTTACCTTTAGGGAAAGGTAAGTAAAAAAGTATATGTTCCTAACCTTGCTTTTCTTAAGCCTCCTCCTGAAGTACAAACATCTTGGAGCTGAAAGAACTGAACAATCCCCAGTCAGCTCTACTGCATTTTTCATTAGCATATCCTACTGGGAAATCACAATTCCTTGTCTCAAAAAAGTTAGGTAAGGCTCAGTTCCACCTTACCTAATGGACCAAAATAATGAAAGATGGTAGTTTATTCAAAATATTTTTAGTAAATTTTAAGGGCTATAAGCTCAAATTCTGTACCATATATTTTTGTCCCATGTTATACATTTTCTTCTTTGTGTAAACTATCCCACCATATTATCAGAGTAACTGTGTGATGGTAAAAAGGACATGAATAGAGATAAGTGGTAGAAACATACTCATGCCAAACAACTACTGGTTGTTCCTTCAGCTCATCAGGTTATCAAATTAAATTACAGAGATCCATGCTTCAAATACCTGGCAAGCAGGTATATAATCACACATAATCTGTGTGATTTTGAGTGATTGCAAAACAGAAGTCCATGTGTTATTCTGGGCTGTAAGAAATGGCATTGCTTCTATTGCTCATATTTAGAGAAGTATTAATAGCCATATGAGTTCTGAAACTGCATTTTGTAATCTATATTGTGATACTATGCATGTTCTTGACATTTCTTTGTTCAAACATTTGGCAGTAAAGTGTATTTCATACTGTGTTCAAATACTGAAATGTAGCTGTCTCAAGGTGCACAAATTGGATTGACTTTTAGCACTTTTAATGACACCTAAATTAGCCATAATAGGTTTGGGAACCCACTGATTCAGTGTCGTTTGGATTATTACTGCTGAAAAGTTGCCTTAAATAAGAGTCATATTTCATTGCTCTGTTTTCACATATTATCAGGTTAAAAAATACAAATGGTGTAAGAAATATGAAAACAGATTTGGATTTTTAGTGAGGCACATTTGTGAGGCCAGCTGGACACCTTATAAGATGTTGTGCCTTCTACTGCTGAAACTCTACATAAGATCTGGGTCAAAATTAATTATAAAGTGCATTTTAACTAATGATTTTTCAAGCAATCCTGTTAATTACTTTACATTTTAATTATATGTGTTCAAGTATTCAAACAGACAGATAGCAGAGCAATCAGTAGAGTTTGTATCTAGACTGATAAAATTAATACAAATTTACTCTAAAATCCCCAAGGTTTGTGAGTCGGTTTTAAGCCTATATTTAAAATTATAAAAGTTTGGTAGGGGATGAGTTTGATTCTATTTTCTAGTTCAAACCAATCTCTGCTAAAATTGCTTCCATTAATTTTAAAAATATCTCTGCAAATCAGTGTCATTTGTGCCATTCCTCGTGTATGTGCTGTGTATTGATGAATGCCCTATTCACTCCACCCTCTGTAGAGAGATGGCAGTATGCAGAAATGTAAGAATCTGAGGATCAAAGCCCTTGGCATTTAATAGATTTTCATATCTTCTCAAGAAAATTACTATAAGAAGTAAGTTAAAAGCTTGAACTTCATCTTTTCCCTGCTTTAATACAATATCCTCTCAACTACAAAACTGCTGTAGCTAGTACTGCTTTTTTAATGGCAGAAAAATACCATGAGATACTAAGTCATACTTTGATTTCAATATTTTCTTCACCTTTAGTCCACAAGAATATATTTTACCCTCCCAAATATTATGATAGGATACAGAAAGTACCTCTTCTGTGGGAAGTATGACATTTTTCTGTACTCATGTTCTTCACAACTCAGAAAGTCCTCTGTCAAAGCCAGATTTCTGGGACTTCATTTCCAGGAACAATTTTCCAAAGTGACAAACACTATGGGGAAATCTGTGCTACTGTTAAAAAACCTGCAGCTGAGTTATTTGCAGTACTGTCATGCTAACTTCCAACTCAATAAGACCAAGGTAATCTCAGGAGACGACTCTGCTAATAGCTTCTTGCTGACCTCCTTGCATCAGCCTCTTCTGCTGAATGGTGGCCCAATGGTGAATATGGCAAATGAGGTGTGAAAGCACAGATTTATTTTTTTATTTATTTTCATAAGACTGGTTCTCACCCGTCAGAGGAAAAAAAAAAAAAAAAAACGAAAAAAAAAAAGGAGGGAGAGAAATGAGTTATACAATAGATATATTGATATATTTTTCCCTTAGAATTCTCGGCCTCAGACCTTCCATCATGGAAACCCAAGCATGACCTGGAATATTAATTGTGTCAGGTCAAGCATACTGGCAAATGTACCATTTGTTACCCAGTCATCCTTAGCATTACATTAATATTTTGAATGATTTTGCATTTCTAACACTCTATCATTTAGTTTCTCCCAAATATTTTCTTACATTTGTAATTAATGTTGGCGTACTAAAAATATATGTATATTAGAAAAAATAATTTAATGTGTATGTTTTTTAATATTCTGTACCATTTACACCCCATTTATATATATATATATAATATATCTCATTTCTTGACTTTAAGTAATCAAATTTACATCCACTATTCCAAACAAGACATGCCCTAGAAGATATAGTGAAGCAACTACTTTGCAAATTGTTACATACATGAAAAGTTAAAAATAACGAAGATAAGCTGAAAAGAAACTGCAAGTACGAAGTCAATAGAAAATGCATCCTCACATATTAAAAATACATTTTACTGTAGTTCAACTCAACTACAATAAAGGTGTGTTTTAATTTATTTTTCATATCAACTCAGAAATTCTGAAATAACATATATCATGAACATAAATGCTTCTATTAACAGTTATATGAAAAGAAAAAAAAAACACCTTAGATGGAGGTGGTCTTTGCAAGAAATTGTCACAATAAGACCATGAATAAGGTTCTACTTTCTAACTCTGTTCTTTCAATAATGTCTTAAATAAATCCTTCTTCAAAATGCATGTAAGGAGACAGAAAAGACTTCAGCAAAATAGGGAATAAACTCAAAAACCCTTTTTTTCTCCAGTGTAATTTGTAAAAAACTAAGCAAGCTGAGAGAAGAGGTAAGAGATCTTTAAAAGCCATAAAAGTAAAAGCATGAAGGAGAGCTGTGAATGAAATATTTGCTAGAGAAGGGATTGCTGAATCAACACTGACCAGTGCACTTCATCATAATTATCAGGACATACTACTGCCAGGGGATTTATAAAAATCCCACTCAGCAAATAATTGCCCTGCTGTTAGGAGATAGTCGGAGTGTTAACACACTGTCACAGTCCAGCGTTTAGTAAGATATTCAACATTCAATTACTCTTGCTGAGAACTAAAAGGAAACATGATCGTTTCTCAGCTACTGCAGTTATGCTTCCACATGAATTCCAGTGAACAATCTTGTTAATCCCCAGATATAGTTTCTCTGGGAGGTAAAAGAAATACCTTAAAACATTAATGATTCACAAGAAAAACCCTTGCTTAAATGATAGTGCAGCCACATCTGTAAGAAAAAAATAAGTTTAAAATTACCAAATATATAGCTTATTACAGCCTGTCAAAATATTCCATGCATGATGAAAGTAGGATATCTCTAATGTGGAATTTGTTGGGTAAGTATTCATCTATTAAAATTCTGTATAATAATAATAACCTAGCAACAAGTACACTGAAATGATGTTCACTAAATCAAATTTGAAACTTCAAAATATTTAAGACACATTACAGTGGCATAACAGGAATAATCTGTTACTTTTAAACTAACACGAATATGTATTTTCATGAACAATTAATAGATATAGTGTGAACTTTATTAATATATTGGAAAAATATCATGGTCTGGTTCACCATTCTAATTCAAAATAAAATTTTCTTACATTGGCTGACAATAGAAAAACTGTCACCCAATTTTATAAATGACAGTTTAGTGCTCGCCAAGTTAATGCTACTTTCTAGGCCCGATCCTGCAAACTTTATAAAAATACTAAATAATAAAAATATACTCTAAGGAATTTGTTCTAAATGAATTAGAGGACCTTGCTTGTTACTGTAGTTAAGGTATTTTAACTTTGAGATAGCACTTTTATTCAAAGACAGAAGAATTCATAAATGAGTGATGAGGAGTGTACATTCTTTCAAGTGGGATTAATTACCTGTCTTCTGCTCAATATAAATACTGTTTAAACAGAGTAATAGAAGCATTAATTATTGTTATTCTGCCTTCAGATTTTAAAGCTTGGTTCAGTCCTTTTCATCTGTGAAATGTTTGTTTGATATCAAAACAATAATGCAATCACATTTTAAATGCATATTTAGGAGTAAAACAGGCTGCAATTTTATAGACTACACAAAGAGGTGTCAAGGAAACATTCAAGTCTGGTACCCTGCTCGCAGATCATAAAATCAACCACTAACCCTGCAGAGACACTAAGCTCAACTGCAGGAAATCAGAATATTTTTTGAGTCTCCAAGCAGGTAACAACTGCTTAGGTATTTACACAAAATGACAAAAGAGGAACAAAACCTTAGCTTAATGCATGGGTCAGTATGGCACAATATCCAAAACATGGCAGCACAGCAAATGCTGAGGAATCAAAAAGTGTATCTGTCTTTCACTGCTTAACTCTCTGACTGAGGCTTGTTCCCTCAAATCTCTTTCATGTGCAGGCTGTTCATGACTTGACCAGATCAGGAATAATGACTTGAATGAGTGAGTGATGGCATGGGAAACAATACTTGTTATAAAGATGCAAAACAATGACAGAACATTCAAAGTTTTGTTATTGACTTCTCATTTGACTTCTAACTGATTTCAAAACAAGCAGAAAATAGATTTTAGCTTGATTAATGACCCTATTTTTAAAATACGAATGGGAAATTCCATTAGAGTTATCACTAGTTCTTTAAGAGCTATTGTGAGTATGGGATCATATATGAATTCTAGGAACCTCTGAAATAAGTGTGCTTCTACAAACACCCTGTGAAAATGGGAATTTAAGAGCTTAGTCTGAAGAATAATCCCTGAAGGTGGTTACACATTCTACATCACATGCAAAATAAAGGCAAAAACAATATTAGAAATATATACAGTTATCCTGATGCCCACTGCAGGATGGACAGACTTCCCAGATTAACAGTATATATTAGATACTAAATAAAAGCTCTGAATATTGAATAGACTGTGCAAGTTAATGAAATAACTTCACTACTATGCTATTAACTTGCCTAAGAGCGAAAAAACAAAAGACTTGGTGTGTACATCACTCATCTTGAAGTCTCATTAAAGCAAGGATACCATCAGTGCTACTTCTTAATCAACAAGAAGGTTTGCTGTTGAGAAATGTACAGCATTTTATCTTCATGACTTCTTCCATGCCATTCCTGACCTTCCCTCTTCTCATGCACTCATCTCTATTTAGCATATTACAGCTTCAAAAATTACCTCCGTAAAACCACACATCACATCACATCAAATTTGTACAAACACCAGCTGGGCTACTACATATCAGGCAAATTTATCCCAATAACTACTTTAGAAACATCAATGGAGCTCCACTCTATGCAAGTGTGTGAATGCGGCTCCATGTGTGAGCGACTTACTTCATATTTGTACTATGTTGTAATTTCTCTGCAATATAGATTCTTTCTTAAAAGTGTGTAGCACATCATACACAAAGCCCATATTCAATACGTAACTCCCTGAGTTTTCTGACCCTGCAGCAATCCAACCCTTTTGCCAACTCAATTGAGAATAAAATACAAAATGTGGTCATGTTTTTTCTAAGATCTCAGCATGTACACTTTTGATACATCACACAGCTTGTCCTTTAAACTCTGCCATTAATCCTATCCACAGGAGTACAGGAAGAATTTTTCGTCTAGAAAAAACACAGAAATACAGGTTAGGCAATTCAGATTCTGAAAAAGATGTGTCTATATGGACAAATCTTCAAACAACTGACTTGCAGGACTTGGCATAGGATCAATCCCCAAAAAACTCCATCTTTACATCTTATTGTAACTTCCTTCTAGCAACAGATGATCTGTTAGTGCAAAATCTTTCTCATAACTTTGGACAGAAAATAACAAATTTTCCTGCTGGCATTAAATGGAAAGTATCAAACTAAGATGATTTTATAAGAAGCAGACTTTAGAAAATTAGTGTGCAATACTGCTGTGCAACATGGTTAAAATGAATTATTTTCCCCAATTTTAATTTTATCCTTTCACTCTAAAAAATAGAATGAAAATGTCTCATTTCTAGGGAGTGTGAGAAACAGAAATTCTTCTGGAAACACATTCACCTGAAAAAGACATACTTCCCCTCTCTAGTGAGATGATCACCACTTTTTGTAGAAAAGGAAAGGCTGATTGAAAAGGATATCAGCAAAAATGAAAAATATGCAGAAGTTGGGTTGTAAACTGCCACTTAATGGCTATGGCAGAGTGAATATAGGGTAAATTCTCCAGATGCCCCTTAGCTTCCAGCACCTGTCTTCTTTTTACATCACCACAATACTGTGTTAAGTAGCAGAATTTTGGTCCTGAGTGTTCCCAGGATGAGTAATCCTAAAGAGCAAGAGCTGTGCTCTAAGCAAACTAAACATTTTTGATTGTCTGCAGAAATAATTCAAACTTTATTTTTGAAGTTCAGAATCAGCAGAATTAATCATTTAGATGAAAATATGTTTTGTTCAAGTACAGTGCCTTCCAGAACCACAAACAGCTCAATCACTGGCCACTCCTAGTTTACCCTACTTTGTCTTTTGACAGAAACATTAAACAGCATTAACTGAGATTCCTTACAAGCAAAGTGGATTGTAGGTGAGTATAGTTTCCCTTGAATTATTTTCCTTTACTGTGAATCTGTGAATTATCTGTGAATCGAGAGAAACATCTGGAATCCCAAACAGAAGTGAATATGTGAAGACTTTTGGATCAAATACACTTGTCACAAATACTATAAGAAGAGTTTAATGTAAATTGAGAATCCTTTAGAAATAATATCTTATAACAGAACACTGTAGCATGAAGTGCTTTACAGAGTAAAGCTATTAAAATGTAACTGCAAGTCTGTCTGAGAGCTAGGAAAACTCACTTCTTCCTCTTTAATTTAAATGGGATTTTTTTATGGTGCAAGCTTTGGAAAGTAGTAAGAAACATCTGACTTCTTGGCAGAGAAGCAATGAGTGGATATTAATCAGCTATGGTTAGGTGAAGATGTTCAGTCATTGGGGCACTTCCATTAAAAAAATAAATAAACATTTTAGTTCATCTTCAGGATGTATTAGTGCTTATAATTAATGGTAATTTCATTCTCTGAATCTTTTAAAGACAGGATAATAAAAGTACAACAGTAAAGAGGAAAGAAATAAAATGTAAAAGGTAAGAGCTAATTCATTCTTCATGCTAGCTCAGTCCTTGGCCTTTCCTGAACAGACAGCCAGTAGTAACAAATTACATATAATAATTTTTTTATGTGGACTGTTCACTCAGGACTAAGCTAAAATGACCAAACTTGCAGTCTTGTCTCTTAAACTGTGCTTCTGAAGATCAAAGGGCAGTGCTCTATCTGAATTCTTATCTTTATGAGAATAAAACTGCCAGGTGTCCAGAGACAGAGTGAGTGTCAAAAAGTTTCATTTGAAATAACGTTTATCCTGTTCTTGGTAGTTAATAAATGAAATTTCAACGATTTTTTTAACTATTCAACAATAACAGTCTATGATGTGAAATTAGCGTGCTGCTAACCAATATTGCGGAGAGAATGAGTCAATTTGGTCTTCAAAGCAAGCACAGTTCAAGGGCTAGTTGATGTTGTGAGCTTACACTCATTCTATGCAAGCTATTCTTTCTCTTAGTATTTAAAAGAGACAGGAATTGGAGGAATACTGAGGCAAAACCTGAACACTTTAATAATCCAAAAATTGAAAGCTCTAATAATTACAAGTCTTTCAAATACAGATTGAAGGATACTGCAAGAGCATTCTTGGTTTATCATTATGGGGCATTGCCCCATGCCCCATTTTTTTTACTCTTTTATAAGCACATTCTTCAGTTTGACTCAGGTAAGTCCTCAAATTGATCAGGGCCCAAGAGAAAGAAAATCCCAGACTATAAGATTCCAGACTAGATATTAGGAAGAAATTCCTCCTTTACTGTGAGGGTGGTAAGACACTGGAACAGTTTGCCCAGAAGCTGTGGATGCTCCACTCCTGGAAGCATTCAAGGCCAGGCTGGATGGGGCTGTGAGCAACCTGGTTTAGAGGGAGGTATCCCTGCCCATAGCAGGGGGCTTGGAACTCAATGGTCTTAAAGGTCCCTTCCAACCCGAACCATTCCATGACTCTATTATTTTGATGATTGTAAGTCAAGAGTCTGAGTAGGCATTCATACAGAACTGCACAATTCATTTTGTTTTTCAAGGTCTCAGGAGTAAACATATTCAGATAGAAGATCCCATTGAAAAGAGGACCAATATTAACTCATCTAATCTCACCAGGATTTATCAAAGAACATGAAGTTCAGTTTTGGATGCCAGGCTGGGATTGACTCCACACACCAGGGCAACAAAAAGATGAAGTGAGGCATGTATAACACAACATTGTCAATAATATCAAAACAAGTTTTATAATTATGTGGCTAAGCCCCCAAGCTTTTATAGACACTATATGACAAAAAGTTTTGCTTTTTGGACCAGTTTCAGATCACCTTTTCTTAAAAAATGTAAGTGTAGTATATGAAATATTTGAAAATGTTAACCAAAAAAATTTATCTGCTTAAAAGCAGAGGAAAGTTGGAGAGAAGAGAATTAAATTCTCTTTTACTTCACCCACTACAGTTGCCACCATGGGAAAAAAACTAAAGTGTAACGGGGTATCTACAGTAGTGCCAGCAGCAGCTGACACACTTGCTCTTAGCTCTTACCCAGGATCAGACTCATTTCAGCACTGTTGCTCACTCCACCAAGAGACATTTAAACAATCCATCTCAGTATTCTAGCTTATCACAGCTTATTTGGATTTAGTCTATCATACATTCCAATCATCACTGTAAGGCAAAGAAGATCAAACTTTGCAAAATTTGTTGGAAGGCTGCAAATACCAGTGACAGGAATCGCTCAACCATACTTCAACAAATGTGGACTCTTCATGCTCACTTTTACAAAGTGCCATCAATGTATTCAGTAATTCTAGTCCATCTTTCACTGACTTTACAGTTTGTCAGCCCTTTGCAAAGGACAGCCCTTTCTACAAGTGTCCGCCTTGATAGTACGACAAAGAGCAGAAGTAAGAAACTATTCAATTACAGTGAGATTAGTGAATACATAGACAGGAATTGCAGGGATAGAGATGGATGATATATATAGATAAACATATTTATAATATATATTAAATATTAACCTTAAAGATCTTTTTCATTTATTACTGACAACTGAAAAAACAGATCATGACCACTGTAACAGAAACATTACACTGTGATTATGGACCAATAAAATCTTAATTATTTCAAGTTTCATGTCTCAAAAAGAACTTGTAATTCATTCATAGTATGACTGATAAAAATGATGAAAAAAAAATAGGAAAAGGTCTGCATTGTTATTTCTACTCTATTTCCAGTAATAAATGACAAGAAATATTCTGAACAAAGGCAAAGCCTTGTTAAATATGTACTGCAATTTTTATTACATTCATCATAAAGTCAGAATTTATCCCATTGTTAAGGTAAAGACAAAAAAGGATAACGTACATATATACATATATATATTACATATATAAAAAATAAAATTTGAAATAGAGGATTTTATTTTTTAAATGGTATTTTATTTGGAAGCCTTTCAGTTGCTACCTCACAGATTTATTTCTTGCTGTATTTTCACACTAGAACCTCTTGCAAAAAGCAACCAGTAGGTGGAGCAGACAACATAATTTATCACCTGCTAACTTGACTGTTGTTTTTTTCATATTTATAGAAATCACGTTGGAGAATTTTCTTCAAAGGAAGATAATGCATGTCAGACATTACTTGACTAGTTATTGAAACTACTGGCATATGTTAAGAGCTCAGTGTTTCATAACAATGAAGTTTTAGAGCTCATACTTTATTTCTCTAGACATTATTTGACAACTAACTTAGTTTAAATCAAACAAAATTTGCTTTCTTTTTTCAAGCCAACTCTTACACCTGTAAAGAGCATTATGTTTATATATATATTACATATAATATATAATATATATATATATTATATGTAATAAATATAGTATATTTATATATTATATAATATGCATAGATACTGCAGGTACTACAGACAGAAAAAGAAGAAAAAAAGGTTGCTGTTTTTCAGAAAAGACAAAAAACATTTTTCTGTCTTGAAGTTGGCAGGATATATATATATAAAAAAGTATTTTCCTTTGTTCATCTTCCTTTCCTTTAAACTTCTTTGCTAAAAGAATCATTTAATCCAAATGAATAGCTTATGTCTATTAAATGTTTGTGTAAGTGCAATGTATTTGTACAAGTAGCAGTGGGAAATAGTCATGTTTTGTTAGATTTTCATGTCAAAATAGACTCTGTTAATTGTTTGCAAAACGTAAACTGTAAAGCGTACACTTTTACAATCCAACTATTTCCCCGAATTTCACTGTTTCATGTTAATGGAAATCAGTAGGTGAAAGAAAAATTAAAAAAAAAAAAAATACCCAACATTGATGTAATGCAGATAAAATAATTTAAATGTAGGCAAGCCTTTCTAACATTTTTAGGTAGATCAAACTTCCTATGCCTGAGATTAAAGTGTTCACACACTTATTCTGCTCATATTTTGAGCTTACTAGAGGCTGTGTAATTGTATTAATTCTACAGCTAATATACCATGGCTCTCAACAAGGCCAATTAGTTTAGGTTCAGCCCCATGTTATAGCTCTAGATTGGCTTGGAAAGTAATCAAAGCAAGCTCAGATCTGTCTATATAAGGCTATGTATATATACCTGCTCCCAACAACAACAAATAACGTATACTAATTCAGAGTTCAATCTCCATTTCTTTTCTTTCTCTTTTTTTTTCCTTTAGAAAGGAAACGGTTTCTGAAAGAAATAAATGTTTGAATGGGAAGTTAATACCAGAAAAGAAAGTTGACTTTATCATAAGCCATGCTTTTATAAAAATGTACTAGACAACCCTGTACATTTACAGCATCAGCATTTGTAAGATTTACTTTTTGAAATGTGAAATAATGCTACCAATTAAAAATTGGCACAGTCTTACATACACACACGTATATATTTTTAATCAGTGCAATAAGATTATATCTGTGAAATGTAAATTCTGAATTCAATACAGGATTAACAGCTTTAAAGCCAGAAGGGATCGCTGTATTATCTGCTACACTGTGTAGAGCTACATGCTTATTTCCCCATTTAACCTGTAACATAATTCTGAGTTAGTTTTGTGGGCTTCAGCTTGTACAAAGAGGAACTTGACATATCTTTCTTTACTGACAATTCCTTTCTGATGATAAGTAAACACATTTTTTTTTCCATGCTTGCAATAAAACAAAAAGATTCACAATATATAGGACATATTAGAAACTATTATTGCAAATACAGATTTTGTAATGCTGTCCATATAACTTGCTTGAGTATCTGCAGCCTTGATCCCTGCTGCGGCTCATCTCCATCATTACAAAAACTTCAGCAGATCATCTGCACTCATTGGGCTTTAGTTAATATACGACTTCAAAATAAATCCATTTTATGGGCCTCCTCTTTTCATTTGCTATGTCCCCAGATTACAAAAGATATAATTTTCTTTACTCACTCAGAAGTGTTGACTTTTGCTGCCTGGTTATACTGAGACAATGAACAGACCTTGCCCAGTAATCCAGTTAACTATCCTTTGAAGACAGCAAGAAGCAGCTGTAGTCAGGTCAGAAGAGCAAGGATATTGAGAGCAAATTGCCAGGCACAAAGCATAAAAATGGTAAGTTCTGAAGAAAAATCATCTGCACTGTACCTTAGGAAGATATTAAACTTTATGATTATGAGGAACTATTAAATTCAGTTAAATTAAAAAACAGTTTGATGACAATAAATTGATGGTTGCTGTTTTTCAAGGTATTTGTAGGTGTTCCCTTGATTTACATTCATTCACATTTCAAAATACCACTGTAGAAAGATGTTTCTTGAAGCATCTGTTCTTCAAAAGTATCAATACTTCTTTTTGAAGAACAATGTTCTTCAAAAATATCATAAGTTCTGTGATATAGAAAAAATTCTGTAGACTGAGTACCTGTATACACAAGTCATCTTTGCAAGGAAAATCAAGTATATTCTTGTTCCAAAAGATTCTGAAAATTAAATTCTATGTAATTCTGTAAAATCAAAACCCAAATTCATCAGATCATAATTACTGCCTCCCACTACCAGAAGTCCTCCAGGTAGATGGCTGAAATAAGGCCTCTCTTGCCATTCCTTAAATAAGTGTCACAGTTTGCTAAGACATTATTATCAGAATTGAACTAAGTTTACTAAAATCTTTTTAGACAACAATCCTCTTAATTGTCAATAACAATCAAACTTTTTCCCCCAGATAAATGCATTAATGCCTACCTAATTGTTTTACATAAGTTTCTCCAACACAAATATAGTATAAAGCAAAAGAAAAACAACACATAGAAAACTGTTAATATTCTAGCTTCACATCTGGAGAAATTAATTACTGTTAATTAATTTTAGTTACTAACTAACTCCTTCAGAAAAAAAGTCATTCAGAATTTTCTGTTGTTATTCAATAGCATTTTTATTGTGCTTTTTTTTTTTTTTTTTTTTTTTGGCAAATGAAATTACTCACATTTTATTGGAAAATTGTGGGTTTTTTTATAACTGATATCCAGTCAATGCATATAGATTTTAATTAATGTTTAGATTACAAATGATTCCCAAACAGAAGAAAATATTATTTATTTTTGCCACTAAGTGGCATGGTATTTTTCTTGCTTTCCTTAGGATTAGCACTTCTTCCACACAGATAATCTATACAGATAAGTAACCAATCAGATATGTAAAGTAAGAAATGAGTAAGAATCAAGGAAAAGAAGCATTTAGTTTATGTCAACATATCCCAGCTGTCTGTTATTCCTTATTCATATGAAGTAAAACCAATCACCAAGCACTTACGGTTTATGTGAAAGTTCACAAAAGAGCACTAACAAAAGGCAAAAGCACAAGCATTACCGATCATATTCATTTTGTCTAAGATACATCTATGGCTATGCTGTCTGCAAAGCAGCACACATAAGAAAGCTTGAAAAATATATCACTTCTATCAATACAAAACAAATTAATCAGTAAATATTTAAAATTTATGAGGCATTTCTATGTAAAAACAATTATGCTAAATAAGCTGATTCATGCAGTTCTAGGAAAAGCTTTTGCTGAAAAACTGCGTTTACAATCTGTCTTAAAAACAAAGAAAAGACCGAACCAGTCCCAGCATTAGCTCAATTTAAAAAAGGGGAAAAAATGAAATCCCTCCTCAGCTTAATAACTTGTTAGTTCTTGACAAGTGCAACAACACAACAATAAGCCAGTCAAAATGAGTTTTTAAAGCGAGGTTATGCCCTTCGTGTTGTGTTATCACAGTGGCAGATCAAACTGCTGACTTGGACTCTTTCTGCCAGCAGTGCTGATGCTGCCTCTATGAAGCTGCTGTCGTGGAATAGTCATGGTACCTGCTCTTGCCTATAGAAAAGCACTAAATTGAACTCGAAGTAGTGTCTTTGTGATATCTTTTCAACAAGTCATGTCCCATTCAGCCTGCTAGTTTATCTCTGTCAGGCTGGGGGCCCAAGTGGTTTTCATGAGCTGTCAGGAACAGGTATACCAACCTGCTCAGTGCTAAGGAGGTAATGCATCTTTCGGGCTTTGTATTTCTCTTCCTTTTCTTTCTTCTCTAGGTATTTCTTCTTCTTTTCCTTTTCACTCATTTTTGCAAATTCTTGGAGTTCGTTCCTGTAATAAAATAAATCTATCAATCGTGTGGTAATAATAAAAGACCTGGTAATGTTTTATTTTACTTTAACCCTTTTATAGTCTCATGGTCTTTTGCTATTAACTATTAGCAGTATACTGAAACACTAGAATAGAAAATTACAGTTCAACGAGTTCCACAGCAGCAGGACTCTAAATGGAGACAGCTCTGAAGAATAAGATTAAAATGCCAAACCCAGTATATTAGTTCATATTGTTTAGTTATTACTTTGAAGAATACATCAATCCTGATTTTAATAGTTTGATAAACTAAAATTTATAGATATTTTGTTGCCTTCCAGAATAATTTTTGTTTGACTTTTTTTTTCATAACTAGAAATTATTTTAATGTAGTAATGTTCCTTCATTTTCAAAATAGAAGCTGTTCACTTATGTTTCGACTAGTGCTTTGTGACATCTCATGATCTGCAAACAGGAGAGACCTTATGACATGAAAAAGCAAAGTAAACACAGGATAAGAGTTGATATTCTCTCCTAGACCTTTGAGCCTTTTGTAAAATTGAGTACGTATGCACAGAGAACTGGATATAAGCTTCTTATGCAACAATGTCGTTAAAAAGAGGAGTTTTCACAGCATTAAGTTTCTTGCACAGGTCACTTTATACTCTAGTCTGATAGCAATGGTACAGGCCACAACAAGAAAAAAACATAACAACTGTCTCATGAGGCAGTGTATGATTTTTTTTTCATTGTAAAAGAACTAAAGAACTGTACCTAATACCAGCTGGCAAAGAACGGAGAGAATTCATGATACCAAATGAACCAATGAAAAGAAAATGGCCATTGATTCCACCGCAATGGGTTCTTTCATGTAATGAGGTTTCTCAAAAATAATGCATACAGTGGAGAGAATTAGTGTTCTCTAAGAAACAAGATTTTGTGCTACTGTGCACAGTGCACATGTATGGATTTTTGACACATGTAAAAAAGGTTAGTTTGGTTAACATTTGCCACATTTGTTATCAAGAAATGGCTAGTTCAAATTGACTGGCATGCCAAAGACACCAAATATACTCAGTCAAGCATTTAGACTGTTTTAAAGTTAATTGGGTGAGTAAATTCTAGTCTTTTATTTATTTATTTATTTATAAGTGCTTGAGTATATGGTAAAATTAAAAACAATGACAAATACACTATTAATATATCAGGATAATTCAAATATTCCAGCAAAACATATTTAGAGAGGCCCACTTTAATAGTCTCATAGTCTCACCTGTTTCAGTGGATACTAAATAAGATACAACAGGACAAAATCCAAATCCTGTCACAAAGTGCATGTGAATAAGTTTGCTACTTTGAACAAGTCCGTTGGAACATCATATTACTTCTGAAAGTGTGTTTAAGATTGTGCATGTGATCTATTCTTAATATCTGAACTATCATAACATTAAAATTGTTTATCAACATGTGTGAAAGACTGAATTATTAAACAGAAATTGCAGTATAGAATTGTTATTTATTTCATGCTTTCTTTCAAGTTTTTATCAACTACAGTAAGTAAAAAAATAACTATTTACTCATTTTATTTCAGATGTAACAGAAAAAAAATAGAATGGAAAGGAAATAAATTAAAGATCGGAAAAGATGTATAGGTCTCTTTCAAACTCCGGAAATATTTTTTGTTGCAGCTTACTGTTAAAGGCTGCTAATACAATATTTCATACAAGGTTACTTATGAAGCACACTGACGTTTAAAAATCACCATGCTATGCTTTTTCAGCAGTGTAATTTTTTTCCAACATAAGATTAAATTGCAAAATAAATGAATTACTTAGAGTGGCATGGCCCCCATTTTGCCACCCTTCTCTTGAAAATTGCTTATTAATATGAAAAAAGAAGTTGGAAAATAGCCTGTTTTACTTTATGCATAGTGTTTCGGGGCCTCAAAGCCTGCAAAGCCAGACTAGCTGCACATTTTAGATTGTGTTGGCAAGCGGGTACGATGACCTTTCTGACCTGCATCTCAAGGCTATTATTAATCGCTAAGTAACCTGGTAAAGCCAAACAAATTTGTTTCCATTGAAAGGATCTCTATCTGTGTCTGAGAATTTGTGCTGTACCAAACAAACCTCATTAACTGTGTCCATTTTTGACAAAGAACTAGGAGTTGGAGAGATTGGCGACCTTTCTTTGTCCTTAAGGTACAGATTTCAGAGTCACTGCCTGTAGGTACATAAGCATTTTTACTTGGATACTCTTTGTTCTATATCAATCAATCATAAATAAATAGATTAATAGAAAATGCATATAGTATCACTTAAAAAAAAATGCCATTTTACTTTCAATATCAGAGCATATGATCTGTTTTACTAATTTAATACCATTTCTCAATCTTTTTTGATTACAGTCATCTATTCAGCTTTAGTATCACTTTAATATCAACATATTACTAGAGCTATTCGTGTCCTTAGATACTTATCCACTTATTTCAAAAGAGTGAACATGGAAGCTTTGTTATTTAGCATGTGTGTTACAGATGTATTAATAATGGGATATAAAATGTTTCCTATTGTCATTAAACTGAATTTACCAGAGTATTTTCAGGGAATATCTAATAGTTGTCATGTGATTAAATTAAAAAGAAATCAAGAATTAAAAAATAATAATTATTAATTGACAATCAAACAAAAAGTAAAAAATAATCGTAGAAATTCAACACAATTCATGATCTTTTTAGATAGTACTGCAATTCAAATTAGCAAGATCCTATCCAGATAATCATGTCTTCAATAACACTGCACCAGAAATCTTTCAAAAGTTTGCTTGTTTTTAGCAGTTACAAATAATCTTCAATATACATTCACAGCCTACACTTCTTGTTAGTTGCGCTAAAATATTTCTATCACCCCTAGTACTGCTGTGTACAGTTGTACTGAATATACAGACAGCACTGACTGGAGGATGGGAGCTCCCAGGATGATTCTCTTCTAAGAGGCAATGGAAAATAATACTGTATTTTCAAAGAATTTGAATAGGAGCAACAAAATCAAGAAATCAAGAAGTGGTAGGATATGAATATACTATTTCATACGTGAGCAGTTCAAGAACCACACATTATGCACTGTGAAGTGGGTTTCACTGTTACCATACAGAAAAAGGTATACAGGCATAAGTGATACTAAGGACATAAATCTGGACTTCCAAACAGAGTTAGAGTTAAGTCTTGAAGGTATTTGCCTGTTCAAAGAGAATAAATCCAAACTCCATTACATTCAATAGAAAATTCCATGAAATTAAATGATCTTTGGATTAAACCAAGCTTTCTCTTTGCTCATATACAACTCAAGCTCAATCAGCAATAATAAACAATGCTTTGTTGGGACTACATGATATTAGGAATACTAGCTACCATGCATGATCAATAACTTTATCCTTTCAGATTCTGGATGCAATTTGCTTCAGGATGAACCTTTCATGGTTCACTGTCAAGGAGGAAAACTGAATATGGAAAAATATTTCAGTCCGCATCAAATTTGTTGAGAGAAAAGGGTTCTGTAAATGCCTAACATGTTCTAAGTTAATTAGTAATCTTATTCTGTTTTTGCAAATAATCTGTCTTTTACATGGTTCATAATTGGAATAATAGTGCTTATTAAACTAACTTACAACTAAAAAAGTTGGTATTTTTTAACATAATTTTCTCATTGCCTTAAAGCATATCTAAGTTTTTTTAACATCATCTACTGTATCTTCCTACAAACCTGGCTTCCCTTGTATGCCTAGTCTAACTAGAGTTTCTATCACACAGAATTTTATGGAATACAATTTTAGAGGAAAAATGTGTAAGTTTTGACAAATATAGTGCTTTATCATGACTTGAAAACTGTTCAAGTCCAAAGAATATCAGTGTTAATTAGCACAAGTTTTCCATGCATTTTTTGTTGTTGTTGTTGTTTAAAAAGTGAATATGCAGTATATATAAAGTGTATATAAAGTGCATTTTCTTTGCAATAGGGAATACTCCAAGTAATTGAAACCAAGCAGAGCATTATCAATGTACATGCTCAAACAAATAAAAATGATCTTGTGTAAGAAATCTGTAAAGTAGTTATTGATTTGTTAATGACAAAATTATTTGCTTTATATAGTTTGACAATAAAACATTTTCATATGACAAGGTAACTTATTGTTATTCTGATACTTCATTATGCAGTAGGCAGCAGTGCTGGTTCCAGCTATGAGATGCAAATTTGGTTGACAGTACTCCTGCTGTCTGTATAAAGGTTAAAAATACACACATAATATTGTTCCTGGCAGTTTTGGAAAGGTCTTGAAGTGATGATTTCAGCAATATACAGATTTTCATAATTCTGCAGAGAACTGCAACATTTTACAAATTCCCACTGACCTACATTTATTAACTTCATCAAACAACTGCATTCTGTTTGTACTTCCACTTAAATTCTGTGATCCTTTGATGAGATAACCATAAGAAAATTGTAATATTTACTAAACAAAAGAGAATCCAGGAAAATCAATAGTCCATCAATAGTACCCAGAAGGAGTATAAAGTTACTGTGATTTTAAATAGTTCAGACTCCCAATGCTAAAATTACAGGAAAATAGCAGTAGGTGATCTTAGCGTAAAAGGAGAAAACCTAAATCAATTTTACCTTCCTGACTATCTATCATCCTCTCTCCTCAAACAGAGAATATGGAACCAAAAATGAAATTAGTGGGACAACACTTTTGGTATGCAACTGGATGCCACTTGCTTTCACATTACATTGGTGTACATGAGAATACAATGTGACTTGCCATGATAATATGATTTTACTTTTATCTGTTACACTTGGGTAAAAAATGAGGCTTATATAGAGAGAGCAGCCCAGGATTTACAGGTAGTTTATAGAGAGTGCTATACTTTAAGGGCAGAATTTTAACAGAACACACACGTTGAATTCTTGAGTTAGCTGTGTCGGACAGCTTGGTCATCCTCAACCTACTTCAGAATACTTGAATGAATCTGTTCAAATTTACTGAGCAGACAGAAAGGCTCTGTAACCTCCTGCACCTCTCCACTATGATATATACCGCCATGTTACCTGACGTCTGCACCTGTGCAGTCTTGCCCAGTGAAATCTGGGATAAAACCATTCTTAAAAGAATATTATTTGTTCTCAAATGTGTACCAGATGATAGTTTTATTCACACAGCTGAAATTTAAACCACTCTTCGGTAATGCAATGATAAACACTGTTCTTTCTGCTGGGAAACAAAGAGGATTTCAGAGTGTATTTGCTCAAAATGTAAAGAAACTTAAAGTGATAAAGGTCCAGAAAGTGCTTCTGCATTTCATCATTGCTTTACTAAGTAGATTTTAGCTAGTATAAAATTCAAACATTTATAGCAGATTGGTTGCAGATATATGCATTAGTTTACACATGCACTGTGGCTTTTTTTTTTTTTTTTTTCTTAATAGAAGGGTGGGTGTTTTCTTCTTTGTAATGATGAAATCCCATTATTTTCAGTAAGAGAAAACTCAAAGTCTTCAGAGTAATTCTGGCATATGATCATTTTGTTGAGCAAAAGAATCAAGTCAGCTCTGCTTTACATAACATCCCATGCTGAGACACGAGTCTTGCAAACATTATATATATATATATATATATATATTCTGTTGAGTATTTTGAAACTGTGATTTGCTACAACATAAAGATATATAGTACTTTCTAAAGTTTTTGACATTTTAAAAGTTTGAAATAAAAGTAAACAAAAAGCTTAAATAATAGCTTTAACAGCTCTCAAACATCAGGAAACCGAACTGTAGGATATTCAATTTTTGATTCTGTTATGTATGTTGTATTCACCATGCTGTCTTATGAAGACAACTGCTGTATGGCCGAGCAAATGGAAGGGAGAACTTTAATAACGTAGATTTGTTTTTAAGACAGCATGAGGCTCAGGAAGAAACAGAGGAAAGAGTTTACTTACAGGAATAACAAATCTGTTCATCTAGAATTAAAATATAATCCTGAACTTGTTAAGATTTCAGTCTAGAAGAGCCACAGATACTGATGTTGAAAACAGGTTTTAAGTTCAAAGGATATACCTGCCTGGCAGAGTGGATTCATTTTCTGAAATTCTAATTTGAATTTAGAAATTCTGCAGATTCAAAAAGCAGGGTTAACGTCAATTCTGAGGAGGTATCCAGTCTGCCAAATAATGTTTCCATTGTAGAGACTTTAAGTCCAACACAAGCAGTTGAACTTCTGCAGGTTGACACGATCATCTGATCTGGATATTAAAATTATGTCCATTGTGTAAATGGTATAACTAAACTTATTTCTACCAATATGATATGCACAAGCACACATACACTAGATTTTTAAAGATCAGAAAGTATATTGAGAACCATGCTAAACCCTAGGCAGCAGGAGGAAGTGAGAGGCAGCTTGCACCCCTGGATACTCAGTTCATATGTGCATCCTGACAGAATCTCTTGATTAAAATGTTTGATCTCAAGTTGCAGTAAAACAGATGTTCCATGGGGCAGACAGTTATTAGGGCTATGAGGTGCAATAAACACCTATCACAAAACTAATTATATCAATCTGTTTGACAACTTAACAATGACATGTCTCTTCAAAATTTGGAGGACAGTTACTGGTTTGTCATTGCAATGAAGTGAACAGGAAACTAATAAAAATAACAAACAAAAGCAAATGGATTCTATAATTTTTAATTTTGAAGAAAAAAATTTGTTACACCTTAAAATCCCATTATTATTTGTGCACAGCAGAACACATTCTGCCCACCTTTCTTTAATCACACAGTGTACATTGCCAATGGAATTAGGCGACATACCAGTTCAACTGTCAAGGTCCACAGTGTGATCAATATGCTATGTACGAAATGTGATGAACATAGCAGTGAAGGGCATACAGTGAATGAACACCTTGTGCAGATCAGGAGATCAGGACACAGCATGTATCAGCTGATAGGAAAGAACAGACTGATGTACCCTTCTTATCCTTCCAATTTCCACTGCTGCACAGTTACTCAATGGAGCGTAATGGCTTTTGAAGTTACTGGTAACACAGACACTTTATAAATAAAATAGGGAATACTTTCCTTAATTCATTATACAGAATCTTCTAATTAAAGTTTTAACTCATATAGGATTTTCCTTACACCTATTTAAAAGCTACTAAATTATTTAACTTTCTGGAAATATGTAAAGTTAACATACTGGTCTAAATATTTTTCCTTGTGCACACAAAGCTTTGGGCTTATTCTAATTCCTACTCACTAGCAGCATAAAATGTCCTGTAGTTGAAAAACATTTTTTGTAAAAGGCATGATTTAAAGACTGAAGTTTTGTTAGCTTAATTATTTTGATTTAAAGTTATAAACTCATCCATTATGGATGCAGCATAAGAATATCGACAGTACTGAAATTTCCATGGGTTGAGGAACTGTATCCAAGTATGCTGGTTCAACTTTATTTCTGCTCAGTTTTATACTAATATAGCGAACTGTAACAGGCAGAAGCAAGCTATGGGCAAGCATTCATTTTTCAAGTGGGTGCTTGTCATGAAAAATCAGCCTGATTAGTCTAAATAGTGAAATTAGTAATTAGGGGTAACAAAGCTGATTTGGTCCTGAATGGATTACACAGCGCCGACACACAAATTATTCTAATGGCAGTTCAGCAGCAGTGGTCATTTCTAGCACGGTGTCAGGACTAAGCTGCTAAGAGAGCTGTCAAGTTCTTAATTTTTCCTGCAACATATGAATGAAGACGTCCAAAGATAGCCAGCTACCAATGAAAGTTCTCAGTGAATATAATGTGGAAGTATCTCTTATTTTTTGGCACTGCAATTCCCAGCAGACTGTGCACGCTACCATCTGCACGGTAATAACTACAGGAAAGCGCACTGCTATGCTATGCAGTTGCAGCTAAGTTGTTTCTAATACAAAAACACTCACTCTCATTTAAGCTGTTACCTTTCTGCTGCAGTGCAGGACAATATATACATGTATGAATTTATTTTACCTTAATATATGGTACTTAGCAACATATACAGTATTCAACACTAGGTGATTTAAAAACACTTTATAACTTCTAAAGGTCACCAGCTACGTTGATTTTTCTTCTCAAGGCTTTAAGCAACAATTTGAACGAGAAATCTACTGACTGACTCACATTTTTAACTTACTTTGATATTTAAAAGTCTGCATATGTTTGGTATACATTGTTCACATTAAATAGGTCTTACAATGGCAAGGCAGAGAGAGCTTTTATATATTGACCCATTATGTAGAGCACAGCAGTAATGCCAAATCTCACTACACTCTAATGATTTTCACTGTACCTGCTGGCTTTCTCAAAATCCCAAATAAGTTTGTGTAGAGAGTTCGTGTTAACACCTGAGCATCCATGATGTCACTTTTTCATGAAGCATAAAACATTATGAAAGATAACACAGAGAACTGTATTTTTAACATAACAAATGCAATCATTTTAGGAAAGATCTAATATTTTCGAGTACTATTCATATGCAGCACAATTCAAAACAGTGGCTAATTAGCAATATGAAATTATCAGCTAGATCCCAATTATTCAGAAGTGCTAGAATATATTGAAAATATTATGTAATCAAATCTCAAAAAATCAGACATTCTTTAGGTGATGAGAAACTCAGAATTAAACTCTATTGTCTGAAACTTTGTTTCTTCTACATAAAACAGTACAGTCACTTAGAAATTTAGGCATCCAATTATTCATGCCTAAGGAGTACATCTAATGTTTAGATTTTATGGTCTATACCTCAGTATACATTTTTTTTACTTGGAGTACTAGATCCTTTCTTGAGTAGGTAAGTCCGAAGGTGAACAGCGGTGAGGCCTACAACAACTAAGTACAAGCAGGCTAATGAGTACTGGATCACTTTGAGTGTCATGCACCTGGAAGATCAGATTAGTCTGTTAGATGAAGCTGTGAATGTTTTCAATCAGCTAGTAAACTACACAATGAGAGAATAGCCTAATTGGAGAAAAAAGGTTGAAAATATTGCTTTTGTTAAACACTCTCATGCTGCTTTGTTTTGAAGACAGCAGGAACCATGAAGTTCAAGGTAAAAGAACTGGGATTTAGCTTCACTGTCAAGGATAAACAGCTTAATGGATTCATGTAATTATCCCTACAAGGTGAAGAGTATGAAGAATTTGAAAGGAGGATAACGATAGGGAAATGGTTTGCACAGCTTAAAAAAAATCATGCTCACAGTATATAGAACTATACTACGGCTTGTAGAGGAGTATTACAAGTAGGATTCACAGAACTGAAGTTTTCTACAACCCTGTGATGAAAAGGTATATAAATTAACACACAAACTGATAATCAATCAGACTAAAAATGTTGGTTAGTTTTATTTATTTATCAAACAGAAAACAAAAAAGTAGCTATATTAATATACAGATTTTGGATATTAAAGGAATTTTCAGTCTATCAGAGGAAGATATAAAAACAAGCAATGGTTCAAAGAAGAAATTAAAGCAATTCAAAGGAGAAATATGGGAAGTAAGATAATTAACTTCTGCAGTAGTATACAAATGGTATTTTCTATCTTTTGGAGATATCAAATCAAATTAGACTGTGTTTAACCAAAGGTTACTGGACTAAAATAAATACTGTTATAAATTTGTCGTTGATGGATATGATGCTGATGGATCTGAAGTTAGACTAGACCATCTGATTCAGAGCAGAAGAGTACTCTGAGCATCGCTAGAAGAAAAAAAATCAGTAGAACAAAAAAGACAATTTTTTTTTTGTTTTCATGGGGCAAAAAAGAGTAATGCCTTTTGATTTTCTTTTGTTTCTTTATAGAAAAACAAGCTAAATTCCAAGAGATTCTACAAAAGATCTACGTGTAAATCAAGTACTCACTAATGTACCTGTAGATGAAAACACATGAGATGGATTATTTGGACAGTGGAGAGCGAGATTAGTTACTTTGCCATTTGTATACAAATTGCTTTAGTAAACAAAATGTCTGATTTTCTAAGGTAAAAAATTCACACTTTTTAATTTTATGCTTCCTTATTAAGCTGAAAGTTGCAAACAAAAAGAACCACCTTTCTTTTTAGTGACAAATGTACTGCCTTAAATAAGTAGAGTAAATGGCATATAAATTTCATTTTTCTAGTGTCATAAACAGATGACACTTCCAGTTCTCCAAAATATGCATGAAAAAATATTGATACACTTTCTCAAGAGTCCCTAGTCTTCAAATGGTAGAGCTCTTCCCTGGAAACTGAGTATAGCCTGTGTATAGATGGCCTGTCATGTCTCCACAATTAGATAAAACCAGAACTGCAATAATTTAATCAGTTACAATCTGAAAATTGTATTTTGAAAATCAAGTTTATTAATATGTAATCTTTAGGTAATCATATTTATGCTCCTAATTTACACAGTATTTATAGTATTCTACATGTCCTTGAAATAGGGAACAGGGACACTAGACTATGAAAAAGTGGCCTAGCTGCTGGAGTTCATAAATTTTGTTCAGCTTTGGATGAGTTCAAAGAATTGCCATGTAAGAAAAGCCTTACAGAGGGAATTTATCTGATTATGGCAGTAATAATTACCCAGCTGTTTATTGCAGATAGAGAAATAATTCATGTAGGCAATAGGCCGTGGTGGCAATGACACTCCGCATTTAGTAAATATGCAAACTGTTCACTTCTAATTAACCAAGCTAGAGGATGCCCTTATTAAATGTATAAACTAAAAGTGCCTTCCTGACAAGTGATGAATTGTTACATTGCACAAACTCTTGCCACAGAATTACTGGAGTGAACTTGGGGCTTAACTTCATTAAGAGATCTTGTGGGATAGTTAAATGAGGATGGACAGCATAACAAGACCTACCTGACAGTCAATGATATGTTAGAGCTTAATGAAACTGTAACTCTTCCCCTTTTCTACTTATTTTACAGCAAAGACACTGCTTCAGTCAAAACATAAAACTGTGAAGCCTGTCTTTGTAGGACAATATGAAATGCTACGATTAGTCAGTCTTTAGAAAATGTTTTATAAGATCTCAGTAATTTTAAGACACCTAGTTCAAAATAAATGCCTCAATTCAATGACTGAATGTCAGGACCTCAAATTTCTTTCTACAAACTAATTAAAAATTTTGCTTTGGATATAGGTGAAATAAAGCTTAATATTTATCCTCTTAATCCAGCAAATGAGCTTACTGCTATACAAAAATACATGAGAAAAAACAGCCTTCATATTTTTAAAGAGTACAGTCTAACCAATTACTTACATTACCTAGGTTAGTCAAGTTTATTTGAAAAGGTTGTTCTATATTACACAGAACTGGCTAAAATATCACTTGCTTAAGAGAGACTTAAATAGAATAAGAAACACCTGAGGTGTTTCTAGCTAAATTTGCACCAGAAATGTCGCTATTTAGCTTTCTGTGTAATCATATTGGTTCCTACCTTATTCTCAGTGCAATCAGAAATTATTTTCCTATGCAGTTAAAAAAAGATATTCCTTGTTTTATAGCTTTAGCTAGTTCATTTCAATTTCATGACCAAACTAAAAAGAAAAAACTTCATCTAAAAGTCTTGGTTTGCAAAATGCAACTGTGTTAATATCTATAAAGGTAGGTAAAGGGAAGACCTGAAAATGAGCTAACTTGTCATGAATTTTTTTTAATGCTCTGAATCAGTGCAGAAAGATAGATTTACGGACAACACATTTAAGAAGGAACAGCAATAACAATACACATGACTGTAGATAATCTAACTAGACGTAATGCTTTAAAATGATTCTCTTAAAGCTTTTCTCCGGTCTAATTCCCACTTCAGTTAGTGCAAACATCTTGATATAATTCACAGGAAACTAGATCAGATCACAAAGAACAACTTCAGTGATTCTAGTTGCATGTTTCCTATCACATCCAGCAGTCACAGCTAAAATTGTCTGGAAAAGGCATAGATGGCTCAAGTTACAAGAACTATCACTCAAGATTAATATTCAAATGAAAGAAAGCATATTTGGCACCCATCTCTGTTTCTATGGCTCCCAGAGAAAGCTGACAGGATATGTTTACATTCACAAAATTCTAATTACAGGCAAATAACTTAAAAACTATAATCTGTTTCCTTTAGATATCTTTGAAGACAAGAAAAAGAAGATGGGTTGGAGATAAATTAGATAATTAAGCATAAAGTGAAAGACAACATTACAAAAATGAGCTTTTTATTGTTTCAAGAACTCCAAGGAGCTGTCTGAAAGGCTTTGGCACTAATTGAAAAAAGGCTACAGAATCAATTGCTTCTGCAGTCAATGAGGAGGAACATTTTAATTGAATTATAAGACAATATATACATTCTTCAAAATACTTTGACACTTCAGAAAATAGCCAGCACCTGGACTTATCTTTATCAGAAAGAATCAGACAGATGGAGGCTGAACAAGTTCTCCTCATATTAGTATGACAACAGATGATTTATTTCAAGCCCGCTTTGTGGAAAACAGCAATACCTCAAAAGTTTTAAGAAGCAAAGTGTCTGTCATGTTAAAAGTAAATAAAACTCAGAAATGCTCCAGTAATCAAGAATAAACTCAATACTCTTACTTTTTTCCATGCTACAAGATCAAGCATATTTGCAGAAAAGCTAAACATTGGGTTAGATCACCAACAACATACAACACTACCGTATTTCACTGTTCAATAAGATTATAAAAAATTACACTGTATAAAAGATTTGTAAATATATGCATTACCAACTAAGTGATTTATATCACTTTGCATTATCTATTTCCTTGGCATTATCTGAAGAAGCTTTAATGATGACTGTGATTCCAAATCTGCTGATAGAACAGCTAGTCAAACTTGGATGAAAGTCACACACAAGGGCCACACTCAAGACCTTTTCACTACAAGAGCCAACAAAAAGAGAAAAAAATCGGTGTCAATCTTCTCAGCGTGTGAAATTCATGAGTTAACAGTGTTTACATACACTATGATTCTTGTGAAAAATAGACTCTGGTCTTAGTCTGCAATATGCAAGTCAGTGTTTATTCAATAGGAAAGAAAGAATAAATTACCTGCCTTGATTATACAAGAACCCCCTACACCAGTACCGTGCCACTGCTTTGCTAGTTTTCTGATAGTGCTATCTTACTGAGTTGTATATCTAGGAAAAAACTAAATGGTGCCATTCATCAGCAAAAGGAGCACTACATCCCAAAATCTTATCTCCAGTTGCACACCTGACATACAGCAAAGTTGCTTTACTGTAGTTTAAAGGCCAGTGTGTAGATAACCTTAGACAGAGAACTGTAAGTTAATCACAGAGTTGGACAACTGACATCATCCATAAATTATTTTGATACAATGGCACCAGCATGCTAATTTATGCTATGTCCATTTGCTTATCATGGATTGGAAACTGCTTCACATAAAACAAAATTCTAACATATCACATGGACTTACAGTCTATGCTAACTGCTTTTGGCATATTGCCCTTTGTAATAATTTTGCCAAGTCTCAGAGATGTTAAATGTAGCTTTAAGAATGCTTCAAAACAGAGTATTTTTCCTCAACATGAAATATAGTAATTTTAATGAGAAATAATTGAATTAATTTTAATACATTTATGTATGCAACCATCCAACTAATCCATATTGAGGCAGAATACAGCATGCATCGGCATTTATTCAAATAAATAATTGCAACATATGAAGAATTATTACAAAACTCTACATAGAAAATTCTATTAAAGAAAAAAAAAATAAAGACTATGTTTCCTTCTTGGTTGGTTTAGAGGTCCTAAAACCAGGCTCTTTTCAGTGGTGTCTAGTGCCAGGACAAGAGACAGTGGACACAAACTGGAACACAGAAGTTCCCTGTGAACACCAGAAAGATGGAACATTGCTACAGATTGCACAGAGAGGTTGTGGAATCTCCTTTTTGGAGATCCTCAAAAGTTCCCATGACAAAGTACTGGGCAATCTGCTCTGGATGGCCCTGCTTGAGCTGGGGGGGGGTGGAATCAGATGGTGTCCAGAAGTCCATGCCAACCTCAGCCATTCTGTGTCTCTGTGAAACCTTGTACAAATTTCAGAATTTAGAACTATGAAACTCATTTCAAAGTTACACTGAAACGAAACAATATAAATGTAGAGAAAAATTTGGGTATGCCCTTATGAAGACAGAACCTAATGTTCAAATCACTTCTCATCTTAAACAAGGACTCTATGAAGACCCTAAAGCCATTAAAATTATTGGTTTTGCCCTTTATTCTTCAGCCAGTCTGGGAGCTAAAACAGACAGCTATCTCCAGTTCTTACAAAAACAGCACCTTAGGTTAGGATATGCAGTCTGTTAAGGTGTGCAAATTCACACATAATATAACTATTATTATTTAATTATATTTTAGGTCAATTTCTGTTACATCAATTTCTGTTAAACTTAATTACATCCCTCTATGGCTTTAAACTGGGGCAGCTTCTATTAAGTTTACTTTCTCCTGGGACTTTCACAGTAAAGACAAATGATAAAGGTCCAGTTACTAAATGAGGGCAGCTATTAAATAAGGCCGGCTTGTATTAAAGCTGGAAGGTAAAGATGTGTGTATCAGATGAGACTACCCCCTGGTAAAAGAAATGTCCTGTATGGGGGAAAAAAAAGAAAAAAAAAACCAAACAACTGGGGAAAGAGGAGAGAGAAGGCAACAAGCCTTGTTCAGTAAGTCCTCTGAGATACCAGGCTATAAACTAACAGAATGTCCAAAATTCTATAGTAACTTCCTGTGAAGTGGGTGATAATTGTGTAGAGGCTTCTCCCTAATGAAAGGAGAGAAAACAAAGCACAATCTCTGGTTCCAGTGACCATGAGGTAAAGCTGTACCTTGAAAGGTCCTGCAATGTAATTCCAGGTAGTTGCTGATAAATAAAAAATCTATTAGCATTTTTATAGAAGACTAAAAAACATATTGCAGTGCAGTTTAGGACTACAGCATACCTTCAGAAAGAATACAGGTTAAACAAACTTTTGAAATGAGAAACTTATAGTGGGCAAACTATATGAAGTTTTATATGAGAAACTTATAAGGGCATACCATACTATAGTATAGTTTTTGGTTGATTGTTATACTATGAAAGTTCTAAAAATCAGTTTATTTTTTTTTACTGTGGTCTTTTTTTTTTTTTTTTTTTGACACATTTTTTGTCTGTGGTCAACTATTTGTGGAGAAACTTATTTCTTTCACGGTCACAGCAGTAATGCATATAGTCTGATGAACATAGCTGTAAGAAGTGATAAAATAATTGCATTGCTTCATTTACCATGGTTCTGTTGTTTCTTGGTATTCTCGAGGTGTGTGAAACACTCAAAAGCAGCTTAATCTGAATGCACAAGTATAACAGGGGCTCTGTCCATAGACACATACATTTTCATAATGCTGAAGCTGGAATGAAACTCAGCCACTTCATAAATGTACTCCTTTAATTTCGGACAATGCAAATTGCTATATTTGATTTCTACAGAGATACCTATTAGCAATGAAGTTGTACTCTCCCTTTTGATGTACTAGGGGATGGAAATATGCAGCGAATCCCTCCTCCACCTTGTTCAGTATTCCTAGTAGGAAACATACTGGGCCACCTTGGGGCCAAAGCAGTTGGCAGCAACTTAGCCCAATGACAGGAAAAATCTGTTTGGCTGAGGGCCTACACCTGATCTTCACTAAGCATCTGTTAGATTTAATCAAAAGAATGTTGAAGATAATATACATATTAGTTTTCAAATATACCTGAGCAAAAGATTACTGCAGCAATTCTTGGTTGGACTTTAGAAGTGAAGAATTTTTAAAACTGAAAGGATATGGTCTATTTGAACAAATTTTCCAGAAAACTCATTTTTATCTTTTTGGTTTTTAATCTGAAAGACAGATTTTATTTATTTTTTAATCTGATGATAGGTAAAAATTATTCTCTGAATTTCTGAAGGCAGAATTCAAATTATCAGAATATCAATATACCAATAGCCAATAAAGAGCTCATACACAGCAACGTTGACACAGTTTCAAGCACCTAAAATTACACCATTCACCTTACCTGTTAAAGAAAAGAAACTCATTGATTAAAATACCTATACAATTATAAGCACTATTTTTTTTTTTTTTTTTTTTTATGAACTGAAACAAATATTAGGGAATTCTGAACAAGAAGATATGACAGATCTTTTGACGATACAGTTGAAGAGATTTTTTAAATTTAGTTTTGCAGAGTTGTAATCTAACATTCTGTTCAAAAATACATTTAAATAGACTATGGGTAGGCAGTTATCAGTATATTTCACTACATCAAACAACATAATGCAGGAGTTATTTTAATGCTATTACAAAGAGGACAACAACAGCACCAACAATGGTTGTGGAAAAATAATATAAATTAATATGTAGCATTCAAGAAAGTTGGATAATTTGTGTATTACATACAGAAATTGCATATGCTGTTTTCTGTAACAGAATTCTGATTGTCTCTGTCATGTGACCTACATGAGACTTCCCAAAATATGAATTCCTTACATTTATACGCAAAGATTTGACTCAGCTTTCTGTACAGCAAAACCTGTCCTACTCTCTTTCACTTACAATGAGAAAGTAATACTTATATTCAGGCAGTGAGTATTTTGTCTGTTTTTTCTGTTACCTGTAGAAATTGTCACATATCAGGACAGTAAATGAAGAAGAGAGACATAATTAACCACTGTGTTACAAAAATTTCAATTTAAGTTCTGGGAAAGACAAGAAAAAGCAGAGAAACCTGTAACAATAACAGTTTTAGACAGAAATCTAACAGAAGAATCTATTGCAGCTATTAGGAGAGTCACCTTCCCTGTGTCCAAACTACCGTCTTTCTTAAGCCCTGAGGTCTGCCCACACTTCCTCTGTTGAGAGACTTTAGGCCTAATGAGGTTCTGATGTGCTGTGAATGTTCTGGTACTTAAATCAATGTGTACAGAATCCATGCGAGCCTTTGTTTTACAGGCCTGCCCTTCTCAACACAAGCCTCTTTGTTTTCTTAAATAGACATTGATCTTCCTTCTATAGTGTACAGTCACCAATGAACCAGCATGAGAAGCTGGGATACCAGCACAGCAGCGCCTTAATTTTTTTCCCAAATGATTGTAAGAACTTGAGTATAGGTAAATAACAATTAAAGTCAATTAATATTCACACAGTGGCTCGTGAACGTAACTTAGACTCAAATGTACACTTTCATTCTTTGTCAATAATCAATTTTCAAAACAAAATAACAACAAAAGAAATCCAGTTCAACAGATCACATTTATAGCATAATGATCTATTAGTTTTGAATATAGGTGAAGAGGCAAATTCTGTTTTATTATCCTGGCACAAGCCAGGTTATTTCCAGTTAATTCAAAGAAATTAGAATTCATAACAGTCAAAATGAGAGCAGAATGTGGCACAACATGCATAGGACTAGAATTACAGAGAATGACTGAAACGTACACATATATTTGATAATGGAGAGGATTCTTCACTTAAAAAAAATAGTTGTATTAGCAGCATCATTTTTTTCCAAGGAAAAGAAAAGGAAATTAAGGTTCTACCACATGGAGTTTCTATCTTTACCTGACAATCTCATTATTCAGAGAAATGGCTTCCAGGTACTTCTTCAGTGCATAGTAATTATGGGTATATTTTCGGACATAATATCCTCTCCATCTTTTCTGAATCTACAAGAAATAAAAACTTGTTTAGTATATTTCAAATTGAAAGTTTTTATGTGTATGAAATAACTGTTATATTTCCCAAAGAATAGGATGTCCTTAAAGGCAATATCAAGAAGAGGCACCACTGTGTTTAAGTGAAGAAACTGCATGTAAGATGTTACATATTGTAGTTAAATGGTGACATGAATTTACTATTAAATGCCAACATCAACAAATAATATCAAATTTTAAGTAACTGTTTATGTTGCATCTGTTTATGTTGTTAAGAAACATCTGCTGCTGCCAGTGGCATTGCTTCATGTCAGAATGGTAAAAAGAAGTGGAGCCTTTTTTCGAAGTTACAGCATCTTTACACTCTTTTGTGCTCTGGATATGTTGTAAACTGAATGGAAGCCTCCCAGTAACTCAGCGAATGAGGATTTCTGAAACCATCATTTACAAACTGTCAGCCTTTCCCATGTAAGATGATGAGCGTCTATTTGTTACACATTAATTACAATCTTCTCACAAAATACTATTCCTTCTGCCTAGCAGTTGAAGCTTAAACCATAAAAATAAACCTCTTTTTTGTAGTTAGTCCTGATATTGTAGTAAGAACAGAAATTATGTAGTGTCCGTGAGAAAGAATTCAGCTTGATGCATTTTAAATTGCATCAGTTTCAAAAAAACAGTTCAGCCTGGCTTTCCCCAAGTATTTAGTTTAACAAAACAGCTTAAACCTTCCCTCATATGTGAAAATGCTAATTATGATGTTTCTGAAATGATTACAGGTTTACTGGCTGTATATTTTGTGGAATGGGAAGAGAAGCATTAATTATGACTACTGCCATTTACTAGTCATATCTATCCCTCCATACTGCATCACAGGTACTGATGCTGCTGGAAAACATAACTTCTTTTCAGACATGCTGAGGGCTGTTTTCAGTCTTCGTTGTCTATATTGTAACAGATCAGTGTATTTTATATCAGTACATCTCAAAAATAGATTTACAATCTTTTCCTCTGAATTTCTCTTTATTTCTGAATTTCTCTTTATTTAGAGTCTGAATTTCTCTTTATTTACATTCTTCCACCCTTGAATTTATCAACCTATAAAATATTCTTTAGTTTCTTCTTTGTATTGTTTCTTTTGCTTCTAAATGTATTTTAAAATTAATTTCTCAATTTCCACCTTCAGTTCTGCCTTATTTTATTCCTGCTCCAGATCACACCTCGTGACCTTTGCAGCTTTGAAATGTTATGAGACATAACAGCAGAATAGCAAAAGCTACTACATAAATAAATAAAAAGTCTGAGGTCTTACCATCAAGGAGCAACTCCATGGTTAGAAGCTATCACCAGATGCATTGAAAAGAAGAACACTGAGATTTGCCGAGACCTCTCCTTTTCCTCTGGGCCTCTGGTTACTTAATCTTTTAAGAAATTCAACTCTTCACTTTATCTACAAGGAATGTTTTTCTTGTTTTCCTTTTGCATCAACTCTTCTCAGAACCAAGCTACAACTTTGTAAGTGGAGTAAACCACTTTTTTTGCTACTCTGTTGCTGCTTTCGACTGTTTTCTTTCCCTGACTTTCATTCCAAATACTGCAGAAGCAGCAGAAAGAGAATCATGAACTGTGCTTGATTTGGGAAAGAAAGCAAGGGAAAAAAAAAGCTGCCACTTGGCCAAATCACACATCAGACTTTGCTCACAGTGACTTCATCTTCAAGTTTTGGCAGAGCTCTTAGGAAACAGGCAAAACTGTCTCTACCCCTTCCAGTTCCTTTGTGGTTGAACTCTGTATCACTAACTGTGGTAACTGACAAAAGTTACTGCAATTTTGCAACTGCTGCCATTTTATGTGCTGAAAACAGTAACAAACTGGAACCATCTATAAGGAGATGATTAATTAACAACTGCATAATTTTAAACGTTGTCCATAGTGTCATTTTTCAAGCACAAAAGATAAAACTACTGTTTAAAGTAAAAACAGGCATTTAATCTGAACTGATGATACCTAGTGGTACAGTTATGATAATCATCTCTTTACGTAAGATGTAGAAAGAATCCTAGGAAAGCCTGCAGTAAGTCTTTGAGTGATATGTCACAAAAAAAGTAAAATGATTCACTAAAGGTATGAGGAATAATATTCACTTTTAGTGTTAGCATTCCCTTTGTGCATCACTACGCTTTTCCCCTCTTCTTAAATGAGACTCAAAACTAATATAAAAAGCTGGTGTTTTCTTTTACCTATGTATGTGTTGTTTCTTTGTTATTAATAAATAAATAAAAAAGAGTTCAACCTCTAGACATTGATATAAATAAATGTTATGTAATCAGGTGAGCATGGGAGCAAGAAAAGTTCACACTAAACATGCTTTCTTTGCACAAAATTGTAGTAAATTTCATAGTCTTTACAACTCCCTTTCTCATACACAAGTGCATTGGGTTAAAAAGGGATATAGAAAGAGGAAAGAATGAGCATGCCTTCAGAGATATGGGATTAAGCAAAATCCTTTGCATGTGAATAAGGATCTTAGCTTTGTTTCTCTGTTTGGCTTCAATATTTCTCAACAAGAGTAACTTGGCTCCCATATAGCTGTGTGCTCATTAATGCAGGATTATGGTCCCTTTGAAACTATTTCTGACAGTCTTCACCTTCCAGCATTAAATGCAGAACTGGATATTTGTGGGTTAAAGGATCAAAACTCAAATTGAAAGACAAAAGAGTAAAATTATGTAAACCTATAATTATCTCCAATAGGCTCGGTATACCAATTAAATATCACATTCTACCTTTATTTATACCACTTTCTGTCTAGAATGACCGCACCGAATGAATCACAGGAAAGAAACACTGCATTACATCACAAATTATTTTATGCTATGTAAGTTGTTCCAAAAGTTATGTCTCCTATCTATTTCCATGGAAATTACAACAGTTACAAAAAGCACAATAAAACTATTTGATAGAGCAAATTTGCAGCTACAAAACACAATTTTTCAACATAATCACCGTCATTAGCTATGCATTTTCACCAGTGATGAACAAGAGCCTGCGTGCTGTGCTTGTTAATATTTGCTTGGCCATCCGGTAAGCAGCTTGTCTTTCACATCACTGTCACCATTGCTGAGACTCATTATCCACCAGTTCATTGTGCTCACAGCCACTGTTTGGTCTTTATAAATGTTAGGCAAGCATTGATGAACGTCAATGGATGTCATTTTTTCCACATGGAGGAATTAAATTCCACATCTTTGGCTTCATATACACTTCCATGTCAGACGCCATTTTGTCAGGCTGCCCCTCTGCTGCCATCTGTCTTGCAGCAACAAAATACAATGGAATATTGGTAGGAAGGTTCAACCTCTACTACCATGTCACCAACATCCACCTCTGCTGTCATGGGCTAACATAATAAAATTACTTTAGGAGTAGCACTTGTTGATTTCTACTTCACTAATTATATGTGTCACAAATCAGAAGACTGAAGACTAATCTCTTTGGAAAAGAATACACAGCTATGCTGATGATGCTCTCACTTGTAATTTGAACATTCTGTATGTTTGCTTTTTTAATAGTGGACAAGTATTATCTTGATAGTAATGCAACATCACAATTTGGTGCCTTCTGTCTTTCATCTGTTTGGGCTGATGAAATACGGACAGTATGGGCAACATTTTCCAAACAGTGATGTTATCATAGAAGCTTTGAAAGCGTGGGTCACCTCAGCCAGTGAGATTTTTATGAGCATAGTATATAGGCTCTTGTTCATTACTAGCAAATTGACAAGGCCAATGGTGGTAACTATGTTGAAAAATAGTGCTTTGTAGCCAAGAATTTGCTCTATCAAATTGTGTTATTGTGCTATTTCTACCTGTTGTAGTTTCCAGGGAAATAAACAGGAGGCATTACTTTCGGAGTGACTTATAATGCAATACAACTATATTTCTTTTTAATTCCAAGGTGAATGTTTTAAAATTTCTTGGAAAAAAAGAGGCAAGTGTGTATGCCCTTCAAAGTAATTAGCAAGTTTCAACAGTGATTGGTACAAAACAATTATTGTCATTGATCAGCACTGAGCAGATAATTTTAAACAAAGTCATTGTGTGCTCAGCAGATTACAGCTTGTTAACGGGCAAGTTCTAAATGACCTCTTAAGCTAGTCAAATCAATGATGCATATTCCTCATTAAGTAACATCAAAATGTAAGTGGTCTTATAAATAACGTTTATTTTAAGCACTAAAACAAATGGCAAAACCTTGATATATCAAAAGCCATCTGCTCATGAAAATATTTTTTTTCCCAGGGATTATTTTTGCAGCCGAAAATTTATAGCATCTTAAATCTTTTAGGAGGGAGAATTATGTTGCAAATAAGTGCTCAAAAGTAAAATTAATTAAAACAAGTTATTTCTTTTAACTTACAAGGGTGAAACTGACAGTTCTGGTTACAAGTAAATGCAATACAGGGAGACAGAGATGTAGACTGACATCAAAACTATGAGCACGTACAATAATTCTAAAATCAAAATAAAAAATGTCTTTCCAACCAGTCACTGGAAACCAAAATAAATCATTTAATAATATTATGAAGCAAAAGCAAGTCATCTAATACAAAAATATACAAAGCTATTGTTATATTTTCAAAACACTGAGGCATTTTAATTGTGAATCAAGTCCATTATGCGTGAACGCAAGGCACTGTTGGCTTAGGACTGGCCATACAATTATTTCCTTGAACAAACTCAACAGGCCTTCGTTGCTGTTGTTCTGTATTTCAGTTAGTTCTTCAATAACCAGATAATGGCAAAAAAAACCACATTCAGTGTTTCAGAATTGTAGCATTTTAAATCTGCTCTGTAGATATGGCTGCAAAAGATATAGAGAGATGAGAATTGGATATTTGCAATGAAACAATGGTCTGTTCTCTTGTTTTCTACTGATTTAGATTTCCATTAAAGAAAAGGACAACTGAAAAAATGCCACTTTGAAGAATTATATCACCTAATGATTCAACATTATATTTCCATTACAAATGAATGAGAACACATTCAATTTCAAAAATGAAAGACCAAATGCAAAACACTAGTTGACTAGAATATGTAATTACCTTTGAAATTTGGTCTTCAAGTGCCTTCTTAAAGTACATAACAAACTTTTGAGAGAGGACTTGCACCATATGTTTTCCACTTTTTAACTGCATGAGTATATAGCATTTACCCTCTACGGAATAGTTGCAAGCCAGCTAACTAAAGAATAAACTAAAGCAAATAAGTACATTTTTGAACAATTCGATTGCAGTAAAACATTTTTAGCTCTCTAAAATGCACTGAATGTAAGATTCTTGTGCTTTTGAGAGAAACACCACCAAGTTGAAAACCTGATGGGAATCTAATGACACAGCTTTTGATTCTGACTTATCTGGGAGACAAGAAAGGCCACAGTTCTGTGAATCTTTCTACTTTATAAGAATCTTCCTGGGTTACTCTCCAACCCCATCACATCCCTACATCTGGTAGGGATGTACTACTAAACGTAATATGTTTATTTTTTATTTATATACTACTAAAACGTAATATGCCTTGCCTGGAGAGATATAGGCCTTTAAAGAAAACCAGATTTGGTTTGCTTTTTGTTTGTTTTTTTGTTTGTTTGTTTTTCTTTTTTCCCCACAAAATAAAAGAAGTGAAGGAGGCAAAAAGATTTCATCCCAAGGATTATCGCATATCCTTATCTTGTTTGCTTTATTTGTTCAAATACGGTTCCAGAGTTCAGGAAAAAAATGCTAATTTCAGTTTAATATATTTTGCAGCTTTCCCATGGCAACTGTTTATTTATTAAACTTCAAGGACTGTTTACTCACTTCTTCGTCTAGCAGAAATCCCTCAAAATATCATCAATGAGATCAGAGCAGCTCTAACCTATGTCTATGTCTGACAGTGAACTCATCCAGTACAATGTAACTCTTCTGACATCTGATGCACCATTTGTAATGTATTAATGAAAGAATAAGCACAGCTATTTTAATGAACATTAAACTTCTATTGTTTGTCAGAATTTTAAATAAATGTCTACATTTATAAGAATATTCCCATACAGAGTGTTTGTTTTATCATCATATATGGTAAGGTACAATGAACATTTCAGAGGGGCAAGGCACACACAAATGCCTTCAATTCAGCTACAGTTTTCAAATATAACCCAGACTACTGAGAGTAACTTTAATTTTTAACTATGTACTATTTCCCACTGTTGCCATCAGCATATCAATCAAGTGTATATTATTCTGGTTTGCTCATTTTATTAAAAGCAAATTCGGAGCACAATTGACTTTTCATTTGTTTAACAAGTGAAGAAATATTTACCCTGACAGCCATTTCATTGTAGAAATTCATCTTCATAATAAAATATGCTGTCTGTGAATCAAGGAAAAAAAAAAAAGATGGCATATATTTCAGTTAACACAAAGACAGTGCTCCTATTTTTACATATAAAAGATAAGAATCTTTATACATAATACATAATAAGAGTCCTAGGCTTAGAGAGAATAAAATCAAACTTTGTATTGAAGAGATAGGCTTCCTAATACATAATGCAGGCTTAACCAGAAAAATCTATGGTAGTCAAACTAGGAGCTAATGGAGATATATGATCATAAAATGCTCTCCGCTGAGTTTGATAATCAATGGTGCTCTACTGAGAGTAGAATAACAAAGCAGAAATATTCACAAGTGCTGGTGACACATAGTATTGTATGATTTATTCACTGGGGTTCTTTTAGCCAAAACTCACAGAAACATAAAAGGAATTCATATTTCAAGACGTCTGGTTTAATGAAAAATTCAAAGAAATGCTGTCTTCAGTCGAAATCGTTCAAGGATACGGATGCAGTGATGGAGCAAAATTGTGCCTTCCAACCATCTGTACTAAATGTTATGTACTTAGCTGTCTCCCGAGTAATCCTTGGGAATTTTGTTTCATTTAATATTCATTTTAACATCATAAAATCATAAATACAATGATACCATGTTACAGTGAATCCCCTGATATAGAAAACATTTCCTGAAGTCCTGGTTTCCTTCCAATAAAGTAGAATTCCTCTCATAGTGAACGAATCCCCTATTATACTAAGCAATCACTTGGCAGCATAGGTTATTTTAATGGATACATCACTTTAAACTAAGCTTTCACATCTGTTCCGCCCTCTAATTACAATGCAAAATGAACATAATTCACAATTGTATCATAAAAAGTAAAATATAAGTACTTTGAATGCAAGAGTATGTCCTTTATTTAGCACAACATGCAGCTTTTATGTTTTTCTCATGTTTTAGGCACAAATCAAAGGCAAAAGTGCTTTCCCCTGATATAGTGATTTTCTCCCCCATGGCAAACAGGAATTCACTATAAAAGGGTTTCACTGTAATTAGTGTTATTTGAATTGCCTAGTCTGATCCAAAGCAAATTGTCTGTGGAGAGCAGCAGGACTGGATTATTTATCAACAGTCTGGGCAATTAAGAAACAGTTGGCTGCAATATGTTATTTACAAATGAACACAATGATGCTACTTCATTTTAAATTCTCTTTCTTCATTACATTAAGCAAGGCATAATTCCTGCAGTTTAATTAAGGTGCATTTTAAATGCTCACTTTAATATCATACCAATCTACTAGTAATAGATACAGGAGTAAATATATTTCCTATATGAAAGAAAAATGCAAAACTGCTAAATCTCAAAAATAAACTTTCCCTTATATACCTATATGCATATACACAAGTATGTTTATATGTATTTTTTATATCTGAGGGAATCACGGTTCCAAATGTATGAATTAGAATAAATAGCAGGCTCTATCTTCACTTTTCTCTACGTAACTACTTTCTAAGTGATGCTAACTGTAGATATTGGAATGAAATGATGTTTACCACATCATTCACTTAAATTGGTATAATTTTGCTTTGCAAAAATAAGAGTTGCAGTACCACCAAATAGCTTAAATATGATAAGGGGCTTCTCTCCATCAGTGATTAAATTAACCAATCTGACACTTTTTTGTTTTCCTCACGCTTGAAGGCCTTGAGCATTTTGGTTTAAAGGCACTCTAATTCACTGCAGAACCTAACTTATCATCATTGTGCTCCTTACATCATTGGTACTGAAAGAAAGTGGGATCACTTTCCCTCTGAACTTAGTGAAGTAATGAAGAGCTCTGCAAATGCACCTCCCTATGACATTTACAGGCAGCTAGAGTGCGAATACACCTCACACAGGCATGACAAATCCATGCCTTACACTACCACTACTCAACAAAATCACTCATAACAGAAAGGGAATTACACATCCCTCCTTTTACTCGATGTTGCTCTAAATCACAAGTCAGTCAAATGGAGAATCGCTCATATCATTTTGTTTCACAGTTTGCTTCTCTTGTAAATTCTGATCTAATCTTCATTAGAATACAAAACAGTAAACTCTTCTTTTACAAGTGATGGACAATGTGTTTATCCCTATTCACAAAAACATAAGCATTATTTCATGCTTCAATTCAAGTCTGTATTTATGTACTTTCCTAGAAAACAAAATACCTCTGAATCCAAGGTCCTCTCTTATCCAGAAGACACCTGCTTACGTCCACTTTTCTCATGCCTAAGTGCAATTTTCTGCATTTCTGTTTGTGATCATTGCCTCTCATCATATCACTGGACATCAATTCCAAGGCTACATTTTCATGCTGACTCTCTGGGAAGAACTATCTCACTATCCCATCCACATGAACCACCACTTCCACTATGTAGTGTTTGTATCTATCTTTGTGGTTTATGAACAGATCTTCCTACTAGTTTACTTTAAAGGCTATGATTCTAGAATTGAATCTTTTTGTGTATGAACTGCTGCACAATGCTTAATCTTTCCCCTTTTTTACTATTTAAAAACATGTTTGGAGATTACTTACAAATATTTTCTGATCATGATTAGTGTTGTCTTTGCGTTTATACAGATAATACAAGCTGACAATTTCAAAGGACCAGAATTGTGATTGCAAACAGACATAGAGAAGGAACAATCATCTGGTCTGAGTCAATATACTTTTTTAATAGAAGAAATAAGCGTTTGACTAATTCCTGTTCATCTGGGAATTTAAAACTGGCTACTGAGTTGAAGCTAAATTATTTAAGATGGTTTCAAACTATGTACCATAAAATACTTTTTACATATACATATTCTTCCAAAGGGAGCTGAAAACAAGCCCATCATGTATACCAACTTCATTTAATAATGAAATGTTAGAATCCCATTCGCCTCAACAGGCGATTTCTTGTCTTTGGAAGTATTATAAAATGGAACTCAGAGACATAGACTGATTCATGTTTTGGTGTTTGCCTGGTTTTAAAACTCTTCCTTTCCTGCGGGTATTTCAAGACTTTCAAAACCTACTACTACCAATGTAACAAAGGCATTAAGAAACTTACAGTAGTAGCTCAGTTCTTAATTTTAACTTGATGTTAAGAAAGAAACCTTTTTACCAAAGCTGCTATAATTAGAATATAGAAAGCTCCATAGCTTTGGTCACATAAACTCTATAAATAGATTTTTTTATTAAGTTAATGAATGTTAAAAGTCAACAGAAGAGGCACTAGAGGAGTAACAAATGAAATACTAGTAGTGATACACATATGGACAGCCAATCTGATGAGCCTCAGCCTTTGTTATTTTCCGCATCAGTACCACTCACATTTCACAATTTTGAATATAATCATTAAAATGATTTACTGTCTATGAATCGTGGGTATTTTGTGCATATGCTTTGCCTTGTTTGCTGGCAGCAGATACCAATATAGTCATTATCAGCAGAGAAATTTTGAAGTGACCAAATTTTTTTGTGTTTAAGAAACAATCATGTCAAACATATTACTGCATTTCATTATCACGAGTCATTACAACTACTGTTAGCAAGAGTTCAACGTGAACATTAAGTGATCTTCTAACTGAAAAATTGCATTTCACTGCTGATAAGATTTTTGTTTCATTTTAAAATTTTTCAAATTCACCCAGTCACTGAGTGTGGAAAAATAGGCATGAATATAGGGAATGAACTTTGTGTCTAAATCCATTCTTAGAACAGACAATATAGAATATAGCAGTCTAAAGGGGCAAAATTATCTACTACTTGTATAGTTTTCAGGTTGGCTTCCAATCAGACTGGTCTATTCAGACCTCTCTAAAAAGTCAGGAAGCACAAATTGAGGCATTTGAGGGAAAATATGGTTTTCTATGCTGATTGCTCCACATCGCTTGCTGATGAGATTCTGTTTTTCTAAAGTTCTGGCTAATATTGGATGAATGTCAGAAACTGGATGGATTTGTTATATAATTTTGAATATGTTTTTAAGTGAGTGTGCTGTGCTTAAGGCTTTGTCATACATTAGAGCACAGAAACCAAACTTCCCTAAATTCAAGGACAATATTCAGTGAAGTTCTTTTTCTTTTTTTTTTTCTTTTTTTCTTTTTCTTTTTTTAAAGCAGAATCCAGTCCAACTACACAGCTTTCTAACCTATATTAAAAAATAATAATAATAAAATAAAAAATAGGACTGTTTTAGAAGATGGACTGAGAACCACAGCTTGGAAGGATGACATAATTAAGTTAAGCCAGGTAAGCTGGAAAAGGTAAAATTTTAATTAGGTTACTGATAATTGTAGGGGAGGAGTAGATAAGTGTTAGGCATACAAGTCTTCAAGCATAAAAACATAGTTTAGTAGGAGGCATGGACATTAGCCTGTAACATATGAGTTATAATGGCTCAGCTTTCTCCTTCTGCTTGACTTGTCAGTTTTGACTAAATACAACTATTAAAAAAATTCATCAAGAATAAATGACTAACAAGCCAAAATTACTGTAAAATATTAACACAAATTGACAAATTACAGAAGTTAACTACACATTAAAAACTTTATTAGTTTAAGTTAAAGATAAATTAGCTTCTTCTTAATCTCCTAAACCTGTTAAAAAGGTTTCAGCTAGCATGCTGTCATATACTTTTGCTATCTTCCACTCTTTCAAGGGAATTAGATTCACTGTGATCTGCTGTGTGCCTTAAGGCAAAACCTCAAACACCTCAAGGTTCATTAAGTAGAAATCTAAGGCACTAAAATAGAGAACAGTGGTATGTAGAGATATGGGCTTATATTATTTTCAGAAGTAGAAATAAGTTCTACAGGCAAGAACAAACAAAAAAAAATCATCTTGAAAAGCTCCAGTCCTGCCACAACCATCAAGCAGGCAGGCTTCTACATGAGCAGATCTCATGGCTGGATTGGGAACTGCAAACACTTTAGAACTAACTTAACTTGACTATCATGAACTGACTTACAAAAATTTATGGTGCTTTTCGTTATAGTAACAGTTAAGTACATGACTGCATGAATCAAGAATCAAAGTTTCAGCTCTTAAATTTCAAGGCAAGACCCGCCTGGAAGCCTACCTGTGCGACCTGGTGTAGGGAACCTGCTTTGGCAGGGGGGTTGGACTCAATGATCTCTGGAGGTCCCTTCTAACCCCTACAATTCTGTGATTCTGTGAAATGAATTACTCCATACTTATTCCATAAATATGCACACAAGATTTTTAAACCTGGTTTTCTACCTTAATCATTTTTCTGAAGTATCTTCTGCTTTGAAAACCTCTCCACCATTTCTGTATAGAAATCACCATTTTGTTCAGGTATCTAAAATTAAACACATTTAAAAATATATTATTTTGAGAGATTACAACTGCAAATGCATTATTTCCAGATATTAAGAACAATGCATAATGCATTATCCATACATACTCCAAACCGAAGGCCACTGCAAACCTACTTCATATGTATATGTGTACGAACACAGGCATAAATATATATATGCACACACATTGTGTGTAAAGCATTTACACACTTTTCAACTTATATATATACATTCATACATATTCACTTTACTTTTGGAAAAGTAAGTTACTGCAATCTTCCATATGTATATACATATATACTACTTCCATTATCATTACAAAAGACTTATGAAATAGCTGTAAGAATTTAATTTGCAAAAAAGCTGGTTCCATGAACTTTTTTAACCAACATATCTAACCACTTCAGAATCTATACTGGGGACCTTTTGTACTCCTTACCAATGCACATCTAACATAGAAGCCACTCAGTACAGCTACAGTCGCTCATTGGAGGTAGGCCTTCCCAGTACACAATTCAGAGCACAGGGGTAATTCAGGAGGGTAATTCAGAACACTCACAACTGAATATATTGAAATCGTGCTCCTAAGTCCATCCAGCTTTGGAAAGAGGGCATCCACTGAGCAGGATCACTCTGTATACAGCGGCAGAGTAAATCCTCCACTTACTGATTTACTTCTACTTACATGCTCATAAAAATTACATTGTTTTTTCTTATGTTACAAAAGTCATATGTGCCATTGGGTAGTACAGGTGTGTGCTCAGAAGCAGAGAAAATTGTGTGCACACATTTTTCCTATAGAATACATTGGTAGAGACACTCGAGTTTTCACTTTCTTCTGCAGCGTGCCACTGTCACTCATGTTAGAGAGGGGCACTGATTACTCTTGTCTGTCTTTGTACGGGCTTTTGACACAGATGGTATAGCTGATATTATTCGAAGGGCTGAAATATCATGCTTGTTTCCTTGCTAAACATGTGCATATGATGGCTACATCCTGTGACAACACACACAATGGACAATGGACTACCAGTGTTTTTTGGGGGTTTGTTTTGTTTTTTTTTTAATAATTGCAAATAATGGCTGTTCTTGGGAAAAATATTGGCCTTTAAGTGATTAATGCTATTCAGCCTAACTATTAAATTAAATAATACTTAGTAATAATAATTAGTTAAAATATGTCTAACATACTACCTCAGATAGGCTCGGACTCTGCATCCTCGAAACCAGCTCTGAATTTTGACAGCAGCTTTGTACACTATTTTTCTGTCTTCATCCACAGATCTGATAGTATAAGAAGGAGCAGTTATTGATAGCAACCGTAGCAAATATAAAAAGTAACAATACTTGTTGGCATATCAATTTACTACCAAAACAGAAAACTCTTTGTAATTATTCCTTATTGTAGCTTGTGATCTTCTTCACTGGATTTTTGCACCCAAAACTAAAATTTTACTTCCACATACTTCAATATTACTGCAGAAGAAAATAACTTAGTTTAGCCGTATAACATAAAGATAATAGCGTTAAGTCTCTGGAAGAGAATTTGTGACTCGCAGAATCACAGACACTTGATAGGCTGTAACCAATTTTGAAGATTTTAAAATCAGTACAGAAAGAAGACTAAATAAAATCGACATATAAAAAAAGTAAACTTTATTAGGATTAGAAAATAATGGAAAAACATAACAAACTGCCTTAGACCAATGCATGAATAAGCCCAAATAATGCTACAGCTTAGTACAGAATTAAAATATTTTTAAAAGGATATGAAAACTAAACATCACCGTATGCTACTGAAACCTTAAAGTATTACAACATCTAGATGACATAAGGCTTGCAAGAGTGTAGGTCTTATTCTCATATAGTACTGAATACCCATATTATATAATGGGGACTGTCTGTTGTAGCTGAAAAATACAAATAATTCTCTATTAGTAATTAGGCCTGAATTATTACGAAGCCCCCATAGCTGTCTATGAATTGGGTAGCTGCAGAGATATTAAATAAATTAACTACAGTCAATGTCATCATTGTAAATATTGAATGTTCATTAAGGATAAAGTTTTTTTATTAAGGAGATTTAATTTTAATACATTTTTTAATGAACAATACTAGAAATTTTATTTGTATATTGCCTGAACAATGATAGAAGATGTGGTGACAGATATCTATCTTGTCACAGACGTTTTAATTAATATAAGCTTATATTAGAGTAGTAAAGTAGATTTAAATCTTTTAGCTGGTATCTTAGGAAGGAATTCAAAGAATAGAAATATAGAAAAGAGGAAGAAATGACTAAGAAAAGGTTAGAGACAAATGTAAGAGAAAAATATTATGAATTGAAACAATGAAAGGATAGGAAAGAAATTAGATGCAGAAATTTCCAAATTTTGGATGGCTTGTAATATCAGGATATGAAATCTGAATGTAGCTTAATAGGAAGAGGAAGCCAGGAGTTAGAAACAAATTGTATACGTAATTTGGACAGATTCCAAAGAGATGACCATGGGGATCTTTTTACACAGATTTATAGTACTCAATGCAACAGCTTATTGAGTCTTGACAGGACTTTGCACAACGGGAATTCAAAGATGTGGATTTTGGAGATAACGTAAAAATGAAATCGGCAGATCATTGGTGTGTGCTGCAGGCCAGAAAGGAGGGAACAAAAGGAAACAAAGGAAGTAGAAAACATGCTGAGACTGCAGGATTGATTAGCATAGATGCTAGAGGAACTGATGATGAAATGAGGATACAGAGAAAGATGAATAATTTGTTTTTAAGTTGCATGAGGAGAAAGGTTATCTACAGAGATACTGGTCAGGCAGCTGAAGATGCAAGATAGACTTGCATGGAGAACTGATGACCTTGAACAGATCTTCAAGAACTATTACCTGTCAAAGTCTTACATTAAATTAGGTAGTACAAGCTAAAAGCACGTGTAGAAATGGGGCAAGAAACACAAGCAAAAGGGCCTCATCAGAAAGTTACTTAGTAATTCCAAGAGATAGTCCCTGCTCGTCTTCTTCATGTGACTCTGTCTATTAGGAGAATAGTGTGAAAAAGCAAAGAGGCACATAACGATACAAGGAATCTAAAAGAGACTAAGGAGGAGAGCTTACAGAGAGTTCAAGAAGAAATCAGTGCTGAGGGGCTGGATGCTAATCTAATGCTAATTGTGAGAAAGTGCAGGCTTAATGCTTCTTTGCATTGTGTTCTAATTGGGCAAGTCCCTCCCTAGGAGGGTGCTTTCCCTAAGAGAGACAGTTCAGGAGATCCCATACTCTGACACAAAATGGAGTTCTACATAAAGAATGACAGGAACATTACTAAGATCAGAAGAATGGCCAGGTTAAATCGATCTCTGGTCTAACCACAATCAACAGGTGGGACATTACAGCCATCAGCCTGCCCTGATCTTTAATGGAACAGATTTAGAGTCCTCAAACAGGAAATGCATTCTGAAAGATAAAGGTTTTCTAATTTGGGATTTACTTTCAGGCACTTCAATTGTTGGATTCTGCCTGCAGCAGCAATTTCTAGCAAGAATACTTCTCACCAGTGTCCCATTAAGTCAAGTTGCTCTGGAGTTTCAGCATGTTCTACACGTTCTGCAAAGTTCTGCTTTTAGGTTTGGACAGATAAGTAAAAAAAGACACGTATATTTATTTTTTTGTTTTAAAACCTGTTTGGTACACACAGACCTAAACCCTACAGGCTTTACTATTGGAGGTACCTGGAAACAGCACAATTAATACCAAAATAACCCCAACAAACTGAGTACTTTGCAATCTATACTCTTCTGCACTTTCTGACGCTTTAGATAAATTTAAGTCTTTGGGGAACCTGATATTTCATGCCAGAATATGGACTTCGAAAAGCGCTTTTTAAAAACACCACTGATTTCTGTGTGAATACCATTCAGCCATGTGGATAATAAATGAACACACAGATTACATACACAGGTACTCAGAGCATCCCAGATTTGGCAATTTTAACAGATCCATTACTGTAAGTAGAATAGTTCTGCAGTGGAAATGAAAGCTGGTGTTTCACCTTGCACAAAATAGTTCAAAAACTACTGCAAAACTGACACACTTCAATGCCTAAAGTTTGTTTGTTAAATTTAAAAGTTAAGCAAAAGATCTTTGCATTTATGTAGCATTCCACATCTTTCTATCCTTCATTCACTGGGCTCAGCTGAACAACCATTCTCAACTAAGTATAATGAAGCAAAATGCTGAGAGGAGCATTTAAAAACATGTCATAAATAATTTCATCTTCATTTTTATTCAGAAAATGCAGAGTAAGTCCAATGACTACTGGGGCTGTGCTGTCTGTAGAAGAATGCACCTCTGAGAGTATTTTGTCTCATCATTGCCTAAACATTACAAGGGGTTTTACAATTTCTGCTACTTCACAAAAGCAATGAATATGGAACTAGATTATTAATACTTTAAACAGGCATGAAATAAGATGCAGCATTTTAGGGACCTGGTTTAGTGGGCATGGTGGTGATGGGTTGGCAGTTTGCCTAGGTGATTTAGTGATCTTTTCCAAACTTCATGATTCTCTGATTCTATCAAAATCTCTAAACAAGTTATTCTGATTTGTTTCAAGGTTTTTCTGACAGCCTTGTTGAAGAAGTTCAAGATTTGCACCCTAAAGAACAGAGATCAAATCACTGGTCAGCCCTTTAGCTCAACAGGACTGTTTGAAACCTCTCATTTAAATTCTCAGCTGAAAACGTCTGAGTTTTAGGAAGCTGATGGATTATAGCCTATTCTTAAAAGTGAAACAACTCATTTTCAAAAAGATGTGTCAACAACAAACACACACACACACACACACACACAAAAACAACAACAAACCAACCAACCAACCAACCAACCAACCAACCAAAACAGACATCAAGCATGCTGCCCTCCAATGGATTTCTATGTCTGGCTCAGCCTACTTCTTCTAACTTGAAATGTCTGAAATTCAAGTGAAGTCTGGAGACGTTCAAGGCCAGTCGGATGAGGTCCTGGGCAGCCTGATTTAGTGGCTGGCAACTCTGCCCATGGCAAGAGGACTGTAGCTTGGTCTGTAAGATCCCTTCCAACCCAAACCATTCTATGAGTTCATGATAAGAGAAGATCATATAGCCAACTGCTGTGTGTACAGCTGCAACAGTATGAACTGAAGTTCAGTAAAAGAACAAGTAACAGAGCGCTTTATATGCAGGCAGAACTTCAACTCTTAACTTTTAGTAACGTTACAGATGTGTTATTGATGCTAATGGTGTTGTAACTGGTTTCTGAAAGAAATGCTGCATTAAATATCAAAGAAAAAGTAAAGCAACTATCCTAAATACGTGAGTTTTAATGTCACCTGTGCACTAATAAATACAGCGCATTTGGGTTTACAGTACAAATTCACAAAGTAATAAGATGTTTTAAAACATCTTATTTCCTAGAATATGATATGAGTCATCTGTTACTGCCTTTGCTGTCATAAAACCCCTTAGAATCCCTGGGCCAAGGGGATGGCAACAGGTGGCCTGGGCAGATGGTGCTCTGTCCCAGGATGTCTCAGCAGAGCAGGTGTCTTCTTCCTTTGATGGAGAAACATAAAACCTGTCGTGGGTACTGTAGAGGACTGACATCCAGAACCAAAAGACCAAGGACCAAAGTCAAACTCCATGATCTGACATAGCAACAAGGCACAATTTCAAATACTGTGGATCTTAAGCATCAGCTCTCTCAACGACTGAAGGACCTTCAGTTGTTTAAAGTGAGTAAATAAATAGATAGGCAAATAAATAAATAAAAAAAGTGGTGCCTTTCAGTAGCACAAGTTAAACATCGAGTAAAAGTCACACTTCCGGGCCAGGAAAGCACGGACCCTCACAGCTCCCGCACTTCACATGAGGCTTTCCAGATGCCGGTTTTCCCGGCGGGGGATGAGTAGGACAGTGCCTATTTCCACCTCCTAACCAGACCCTTCAGGGAACCTCGTGCTCGCTTCCCTCAGACCTGCCGGCAGCACGGAGGGGGACAAACGCCCGCCGCTTTGGGAGGGAGCAGCCGCCATCTCGCAGCCAGGGAAGGACGGGGCTGGCAGCGGTACAGGCGGCCCCAGCCCAGCGCCAGGATGCGCGTCCCATCCCGCTGGGGTTACCTGTTCCTGCGGAAATACTCCTCCCGCAGCCGCGAGAGCCTCGCCTCCAGCCGAACCAGCGCAGCCATGCTCCCCCCGCCCTTCCGACGCCACAGCCGCCATGGCAACGGGGCCACACCACTATGCGAGCCCGCCGGGGGGGGGAGCGGCGTATCCCGCGGCCCTGCCGGCAAGGAGCGGAGGGCGCGAGGGCGGCGGAAGAGCTGCGGTGCGGGAGCCGTGAGGATCTGTAAGCACGTCACGGGGGTGCAGGAGGGCGCGTGCGGCGGTGCGGAAGGAGAGGGGGAGTAGGCGAGATGGTCGCGGCCGCCTTCCTGCCGGAGCCGCGGCCGCTTCCGGGCTCTCATCATGGGGGACTGAGGAGCAGCGCCGGTCACCCGTGTCCTCCCCGTCCGGCCCTCGCCGCCACCCCCGACCCCCGTGGCGGCTCCCCTCGGCTCAGTCTCTGCGAAGCGGCGCCAGCCTCCCTGGGGAGCGGCCGGGGCAGGCGCCGGGTTCATGTTCCGGGTCGTCGAGCCCAACCCGACCCGAGCTCCGGCGGCGAGGAAGAGCTGGTGAGGCTGGGCCGCGGGCGGCGGGGCCGCCACTTGGGTGGGAGGGGAAGCGCCGAGGGAGCGCCGTCGCTGTGCCGGGTATGGGGTTCAGTGCTGGCAGTGAGGTGCCCCGGGCTCGGCCTGTGCCCAGACTCTGCAGGGTTTTGTTTTTCACCGTGGCACGCCTGCTGAACGCCTCGCCTTTTGGTGTAGGCTGCGGAGACGTCCAACGAGGTGTGGCTGCTGTTCTGGGCCCGTGTTGATTCAAACTGAGAATCAACAAGTGTGGCTTTGGCCAATGGCCAACGGAAGCATAGTAGGCGCAGCTACAATGAGGTTCATGTGTTGGTTGTTTCCAGATACTGCACAGGGCATCAAAAGGTTACAAGGCTGGTGAAGGGTCTGGAGCACAAATCTTCTGGGGAGCAGCTGAGGGAACTGAGATTGTTCAGTCTGGAGGAGGCTCAGGGAGACCTTACCACTCTCTACAGCTGCCTGAAAGGAGCTTGTGGTAAGGTGGGGGTTGGCCTCTTCTGCTGGGTAGCAGTTACAGGTCAAGAGGGAATGCCCTCAGGTTGCACCAGGGGAGGTTCAGGTTGGATATTAGGGAATATTTCTTCCCAAAAAGAAGTGATAAAGCACTGGCCCAGGCTGCGTAGGAAGGTGGTGGAGTTAGCGTCCCTGGAGGTGCTCAAGAAACACATGGATTCTCTGAATCTTTATTAGCGCAGTGACTCTAAAGGTTTTATTACATCTCTACTAGGACTATGAGCAATGGTAACTCAGTAACAGAAGATAGAAGAGTGAGTTTTGTTTACAGACAATGGAGATTAAAAGATTATTTGTGGGGAGCCCTGATGAATGTGAGGCATCCCAGCTTTGGAAACCAGGTTCCATTTCCTTCACAACCAGCTGGTTTTGATCTCCTGTATGGTATTTTTAGTATTTCTTGTATAACTCATAGGAAACTTACGGTTGATTTCATTTTAACTAATGGAAGTAGAGACATGTGAGATGAGTTTGTTCTCTTATTTGGTTTGTTGGTTTTGTTTATTTTTCTTGAGTGTTGATGATGATTCCAGGCCTGGTTTGAGGCTTTGCTACTTTTTCTAGAGAGAGTTTCTGTATAGAAACATCTGCTGGTAGAGTTCCCAGATTTTCAACAAATTTGCTCTTATCAATGTCTCTGTTTCTTATATGGGCATGGGGAAGAAGAGGAAGATGGGTTTAGTACTGAACTTTTTTTTTTTTTTTTTTATGTAGCAAACTTCTCCACTTCATTTGATAGCATCGCTTTTTTTTTTTTTTTTCTGTGGTTATTTTCATGGCTTCTCATATTTTTATATGAGAGAAGGCTTTCTAACTAGGATTGTATTTGCCTAGATAGCACATAGTTCTAGAAAATTTGAGTAGTGACATTAGCATATGTATTTTGCCTACTCTAACTTTGGTTGATGTAGTTCATAACACTTCAGAGAATGAGGTGTGCTTTTTCTGGCAGAACTATACTTATTTTATTACTAATGCTGCATGTAGCAGAAACATGGCTTAAGACCTTCCTAACTTGTATCTTTACTGTGGGAAAGTTTTCATTATAGAGTTAACTTGTCATTCGTCTTTAAGTTTTATATTTTCTACCCATGTAAAGTAATTTAGTTCCCGAGGCTTTAAAATCGATGTTCAGCAAAGCAGGCTATGAGATTTTGACATATACTTCTGTAATTGTCCTCAGACAGCGATGACTTTGCTTGTCCAAATACACTGCCCAGAGAAATTCAGTACTGAGAGAGTTATTGGCATCTTGTAATTTATAGGACTGTTAGTTAAGTAGTTCTGAAGGGAGATCCATTACAAATTCTAACAGTCCCTCAGAGTTGCACTTTTCTTATCCTTGTTCTGTCATTTAAAAGAAGCCTGTTTGATTGAAATGCAGCAAAGTATTTTTCAATGCGTAATACTTAACGTAGAAAATAAAGAACTTGATCTTAATAAAAATGTTAAGGCACTAAACAAGATGACGATTTCTGAACTGCTCAGAACTACTGCAGAGTAGAATTGTTCACTTTAGTATATCTACTCTGAAGCCAAACGTTTTTAATTTTTTCCTACAAGTACCTATGACAACTCAGGAATAGCTTGCAATTTGGATACTTACTGGGCACTCTGATTCTTCGAGCGATGACTTTGATGGTACAGCAAATTATCACCATATGACAGCTCATGTGATTCTCCACCTTGACAATTAATTAATGAAGTCATACATCTGAAAAGGGCAAGCATATCAGTAAATGGCAGCAATAGTATTGCAAGAATTGCTACCTCTCATGATAAATTGCCCCAAATCTCATTTCTGGCTGACCAATTCATTTGTGTTAGAGCGTTATTAAATGTCAGCATCTTCTGACTGTTGCTTAGTACTGAATACTTCTTCACTGTTAAATATGAGTGGAGAGCATTGTTTAAAAGGCTTGACAGTATTTGTTGTTACTCCTTCTTAGGTAAATAGCAATTGTAGGAAAGCCAGAGGAACTGATTACAAGTTTCTTTGGCCTTAATTTTTAGGGGGACCAGCAGCATACTCAGCTGATGAAATTCCATCATTCCTCATATGCTAATAACTTTCTCTTCTATAGGTCAAATGTAGGGGAATTCCTAAACCATGTCTAAAGTGTTTTCTCAAATGCAGAGTCGGGACTGAGAATTGACTTTAATGTATAACTTGGGGAATAAAATGTTGTTTGTACAGATGATCATCTAGAAGCTATGTATTTGATATCAAAACTAGTTCATTGAAAATTCCAGTGAGTGTAGTAAGTGTACATCTATAATTGTAGAACTATGACTTGAGTAAAATTTCCTTTTTTGAGGCTCTTCTGCACTTCTGGTTGTTCACGAAACTGATTTATATATGCACAGACATCTTCCTACAGAAAGAGAGTTTCGCTGCCTCAAAGATGAACTATAGCCTGGGATTTGGGGCTTGTTTTTCCTTTCTCAACCATAAATGTGTATCAACACAGTGTCCTGACTTGTCTCAAGTGTCTTTGATTCTTGTACCTGTCCATGTTCTTATGTGAAACTCAAAATAATTGTTTTCTGAGGCATAATTTTTGTAAGTTTGTTCTGACACTTTCAGATTTTAAAAAATTCATTAAAATAAAAGTTGCATTTGTATGGAGTTTCTTTGGTCTGCATGTCAATTTTACTCTGAATTTCTTGGCTCAGTCTTCACAGGAAGCACTGGGCCAGATTCTTAGAAGTGGAGAAGATTCTCTGTTACTTGACTGCTAGCTACTATGACTGTGATGGTTATTGGTACAGGAGTGGAATGCATTGGGGTCATTGTGTAACTTCTGCAAACTTGTTTGTGCTGTGGAGAACACCTAAAAAAGTAGCTAGATGCAGATATGGGACTGGATGCTCTGGGTCCTCCTGTTGAGGATGGCCACTGGATGACCAGTGAATTTAAATAATGGAGGCCCAACTTCTGTTTCTTCTATATACAGTAAATCTGTATACCATAATGTATAACAAAAAAAGAAAAAGTCAGTTATTTCCTTGCCTACTGTAGTATCTCATTAGCTGTTTAGTATTTTAAACTTAGTTATTTTGCTCTGATATTATTTCTACTTCATGCTTATCCCTAGAACAGAGAGAGTTCATTGGAATCAGTAAATTCTCTTGGCAGGGCAGTGAGATTTTTTCATCTGCTGCATCCTCCCAAGTGCTTACATCTGTTCACTCCAAATTTCAGCTTTGTGCAGCATTGATGTAGTCTTAAGACTGTTGTTTTGAGAAAATAAATTCTGAGGTGGAAAATAACTTGAATTAATACCTGTTTACAGATAAAGGTGCAGTGTGAGTGCAACCATGTCACAAGACATCAAGGAATCCATATGAGACAAGATTATATAAGTCTGGTTTTATAATCCCAGTGTGCAAGGGAGCACTTGATATTCCTGTGCTTTTAGCTTGTGATCAAGGTTGATTGTGAAGGCAGCAAAAATCATGGATCTGAGGAAACTGCTTTTCTTTGGATTTGTTATCAATGGTTACTTTTCAGAATTGATGAGGCAGGTATGGCATAACTTCTGCTGCAAGGAACACTTTGTCTATTTAGCAGAAAAATCTATAGATCTAGAAAGTAAATGTAAATACAGCTGTCAGTAGAAGATATTACCTCTTCTTAAAGTCATGTAACTTGACTCATTAGCTCTCCTGTCAGTGTGTTAAATGTTTGCTACATGTTTCATGAGCAGTCAGAGCTCTACATTGTGTGTTTTAGGTGGGGAGTGAACGGAAAGTATTATAGTTGATTTACATTGCAAAACCAAGTGCCTAAGTAGTAGTACTAATAGGAATTAGTACTACTATTTAGTACTTGATGAAATCATTAGTACTACTTCCGTTAGTGGTATCTATACTGAATATTAATGCTATAGGTGATCTATGTTAACTGTTTTGGAGTAGGTAAAAGCAGTTACCTTGTTTCCTGCAACCTGTCCTGGTAAGGGTAGAGAAGAAATGGGTCAGCTTTATGAGAAGATTGCTTCAGATAATTGTAAAGATCAGTGTAGGCAAGGTGTATTTTCTTATAGTAAAATAGAATCTTCTCCTAGTGAGGACATTACTGTTTATTGCTAGCTATGGGCTGTTGCTGTAACAGCATTTTTATAGCCTGCTGTGAGTCATGCTAAACTACAGCTCAACTTAATATTTTATCTATTACAGTATGTTGTTCTGTGTTCCTTATTGCAGTCTTTGAAATTTCTTGTCTTAGAGAACACAGTTGAGACTCACAGGTAATGTCTTTAATACTTTTTTTTTTTTTTGTCTGACTCCCATTATCACAGTTGTTTCTCAACCTATTTCAAACACAAATATTTTTGTTACAGTGATGATTAAACTATACTGTGTGGGGTTGGAATGCAGCCTTGACAGCTGATTGTGATCAATGCAGAAAGCTGCAAAACTGGGTTTGCCTGATAAATAGTACAATAGTAGCCATATGCTCTTTAATTTTAGAACAGTTGAACAAAAATTTGTTTCCATCAGATTGCTGATACCTGCGAGATCATAAAAAGAGAAAGGGGAGCTCCAATAAATTTAGAGAGATTTCTTGTTTTCTTCAGAAATGAAGTTTTAATGTGAGCCACTGTCACATTGAAAGTGCAGTGAGGTTAAAAAGCTGAAGTACAACGCATTGGGGTAAAACCTCCTGCTACAAAAGAAAAAAGCAAACCTACCCCATGCAGTAAGAGAAGCTTCAGGAAGCAAAGTCGAGAATTATTTTTAAATCATTGTAATGCTGCATGCCTGAAAGTATAAATAAATACCTAAAATTCTAGATTAATTGACTTTCACTTCTCTCCCTGAGTTTTCAGATAATTACCACTTTGTTTGAAACACTTTCCCAGCTATGTTGTTTCTCTTGCTTTTGAGAGTGCTTTTGTATGATAGAGAGATTTTGATTCTTGGGAACCAAATGGATTAAGGATGGTAGTAGAGAGTTAGATTCTTAGAAACGTAAGGATTAAAAACAGTTGTAGCAATCTTCCAAAGCTGTTTCATTTTTTACAGGATAATGCGAAGATTCTCTTGCGCTAAGAGACAAAGAAAATGTTAGGTTAAGTGAGAGTAATGGGACTAGAGATTATAGCAAGTTAGAAAAAGATGCAAAGAATAAATGCAATTGACAGGGTAGTTTCAGGAACTCAAAATGGTCTTGTGTTTTTAGCACTGCTTTTGGTGAGCTTGCTTTTGGAATTTTAAGTATATATGAAAACTGCATGAAAGGGAAATGTATCGTTTCTTTAGGTAAGAGTTTTCATGACCAACTTGGATTTGTTCTTAAGTGTCCTCATCTGTCCCTCTGTTAATATTTAACATGTATGCTTTTGTGTTCCTGACTATTCAGCTATTACTGTCTAAGCGTCTTTAACTTTGGAGTTTGTGGAATGAGGGAACTTATGTGCTATTTCTCAACTCTGTTGATGTGGATAGATAACTGCTTATTCATTCTGTCTTTAAGTTGTATTACAAAATCAAGAATTTTAATCTTTATTTTAAACACCCTGCGTAAAACTTACAGACAGTCCTTCATATTAATCAATTGACATAGTGGTGTGAGGGACATGAATATTCTTCTTGGCTTTATGTCAACAAAAATGATCTTCCTACACTTTGATGTGAAAACCTGTTCGTTGTTTTTACAGAGAAGGGTCACTGCCTTCAGAGAAGGATTAGAGTTCAACAGTCCATTGTTTTCTTTTTGTAGTTGTGTTCATGTAAAGCATGGGTGAAGTTACCAAAGACTGCTGAGTTAGGCATGCTAAATGCTAGAGAAACTTGAGGAGGAAGGAGTGAAACATTTAAAAGGCTAAGTCAGTAATCAGACGTTGTTTGTGATTAGGGATCCTTTTTCTTACATAAGCGTGTGACTCTATTGATGCTAGTACCTGGACATGGTGGGAAACTTTGTGTTTAATAGTCTGGAATTACTTTTAGCAGGGTATTCTCCCTACTTAATATCACTCCCCTGAATCATTTGGAAAGGTGTAATTATTCTTTGATAATTTTTTTTTTTTTGAATAGTGACTGTCTTAATTTTGGCATCTAGTTACCGTCAAGGCATAATTAACGTTAGAATATTTTGTCCCAGTGACAACTCTTAAACAGAACTCTGTAATGTACTACCAAGAAAGAATATTATGTATTCAGTTTCCCATTCATAACATTAAAAGATGCTCCCAACCTGCAGTTAAAGTCCTTACTGTGGTGATGCCATCACCAAGTGGGATCCTTGAAAGTCATGAAAATATGATGAGGTAAAAAAAAAAAAGCAAATAGTGAGAAAAATGTTGCTCTTGCCTCCAGAACAGAAACTCAGAATGGTAACTTTCAAAAGGAGAGTATACTGATGTGTTGTAAGTTCTGTAGGACTGACTGGCAAGGATTTGGATCTCAGCAGGAATACAGTAGCATTTACACAGTAGACAATAAGAGTATGCTGCCTAAAGTGACTTAAATGATGTTCTTATGTAAAGTTGTTAATGGGTTTTTTAGATTAATTTGTTGGTTTTTTTTCCTCTTGAAAAATATAGGCATTTCAGTAGGACTATGGAGGAGCTGGTTCATGATCTAGTCTCAGCACTGGAAGAAAGTTCAGAGCAAGCCAGAGGAGGTTTTGCTGATACTGGAGATCATTCTCGAAGTGTCTCTTGTCTTCTGAAGCGTCAGGCAAGAAAAAGGAGGGGACGAAAAAGGCGTTCATTTACCACACATCATCCTTGGGAGACTGGTCACTGTTTAAGTGAAGGTTCTGATTCCAGTTTAGAAGAATCAAGCAAAGATTACAGGGAGAATCATACTAACAAGAAAGACCACAGTGACTCTGATGACCAGTTGTTGATTGCTAAACGCAGGCCTTCTTCAAACTTAAATAACATTAGAGGCAAAAGACCTCTATGGCATGAACCAGATTTGGCTGTGGACAATTTAGGAAACAGAACTTTGCGCAGGAGAAGAAAAGTGAAACGAATGGCAATAGATCTGCCATCAGAAGTTTCTAATGCACTGACAATAACTCAACAGCAGGATAATAGAGATCAAGAAATGGACAATGACAATAAATCGTACCAACATCAGGAGTTTTCTAAGAGCAAAGTGAAAAAGAGGAAAGTAGCTGCAGTTCGACAAGGACCAGAAATCTTGGATGAAGGAGTAGTAATAGAAAATGAAGAACTGAACCAAGCAAATAAGGACAAAATGGAGTATGAGGAGCAAAAGGGCTCAGATGAGAACATGAGTGACAGGTTATTTTTTTTTCTTTTTACAGAAACTTTAGATAATATTTGTTTGCTTATGTTTCTATTACTAGTATTGGAAATATTGGTGCTTTTTTTCTTTCATTTCAGAGTCAAATTGCTTGTACAAGTGGCGTCTGTTTAACAAGTAACTTTTAAGGTTGGGTGATGGTTTTTTGTTTTCTTGTTTTTTGACATAAGTTAGCAGTTTGTAATACAAACTGAGCTGAATTGATCAGATTAACAGAATCCAGCATAAAATAGGTAGCAGAGGAGTAACAAAGTAATAGTAGTAATAGTACGTCGTAATTGTTTGAAAGTTAAGAATGACAGAGTATAGAAATGATTAATCCTGTTTATTGTTGTTGATTTTTGTTTATTTGTTTGTTTTTTCCCCTGAGTATTTCAACTGGAAACATTCTCAAACATTCTCTCACAGGCAAAAATTAAGGTTTACCTAATTTCTAGACATTAATGCTTTGGTTGTTATCTCTTCATCAGAAAGACTGTCAGTATTTAGGTTTATCTTTTAGACAGTATGTTCTTCTGGTCATGGGCATAAAAAGTCTGCAGGTTGCTAAGGATATACATCATTTATGAAATGCATAAACCAATTTACAGTTCAGAAACACCTGAGCTTGCCATTAGAAAAATGGGGGAATGATGACTCTTTGGCAGTATACCTCATCCATCCATTCCAGACAGCAGGCATACTACAATGGTAATTGTTTTGAAAGTACTATTTTGACAATACAGTAAGGTGTAAGTCATTTTTCCACCATACACAAGGGACTTTACCTGCAGGGCCTGGTAAGCCTGATTATATTTATCCCGTGTGCCTGGTTCTCAATGCAGAACTGTCAACAAGAAAGACTCCTATTAGAAGACGTAACTTTGATCAGTTGCTTGACAGAACCACTGTCCCTGTTTGTGTTTTTGTTGTTTGATTTATTTATTATTTTTTTTCCTGGGCATTTTATCTACAAGCTGTTGAGCAGACAGTTTGGTTACAGTAATAATAGCAGTATTGATAAATGACTAACTCCAATTAATGTCTGAAAAGTTATTTGAATTGTTTAATTACATGCTGGCATTGTCTCCCACCAGCAAATTATAAGCAGTTGAAAAAGTAATGTGAATCTTGACTTCTAAAAAGTGTTCTTTATCTCTCAGTTACTAGTACAGAAGCAGTACTACTTGGCAGCCAGTTTAGCTTCAGACATCTCACTTCACATTGAAGTCAGAGGTATGTCTCATCAGGGAGCCTTTAGAACACTTCCCTCTTTGATACAGGGAATTGGCCTCCCTCAGGATCAGTACCTAAAGACAGATGATTAGAAATCTTCCTAGGATCTAGGAACAGTTGCACGTTTTAGCCTGTGTGCATATGTCACGTTTTTTTAAATTTTATTTTTAAAATATTTGCTCAGCATTGATTCCTACTTTTTTTTTTTTTTTTCTTCTTTGAAGTTCAGGGCTCAGTTTTCTGGTTCTCAATGCCACTATCCCAGTATGTAAATGATTCTGGAGATGAATTCCTGTGCAGTTGGTTTTGAGTACCGGAAATTTCTGATCAGAGCCTGTCTTCCTTTTCCCCTTGTCCTTAATGTTAATTTCAGACAAATTTGGTGATATATGGAGTTCTGGAAGATATTTTAATTCTAATTAAGCTTTGATGGGGTTTTTTTGTTTGTTTGTTTTATTTCTATTTAAGTGACTAAAAAGAGAAGAAGTCAGAACTGTTGCTTTTGAAAATAAGAGCAGTTCAGCTGAGTCCTTTAGTAGAGGTGATGCTTACCCAGCAGTGTGCCAGTTGGTGCTCAGTGACTGCTCAGTTTTTGGGGCAGGATTAGTTAGTAACCACAAGGCAAGGGGACAGTTTTCTAGTAATGATGACTTAAGCAGATTATTTCCCTTTCTTTGTTTCTGCAAATGTGTAGATAAAGCTGTGAAAGCTTTTTCAGTATTAAAGGTGTTTGCTGCTGAAGAGAATCTGACTTTTTGTTCATCGACTGCCATGTTGCAATTTTCTCAGGTGGAGCTCCTGCCCTATCTAACTGTGGCCTGAGAATAATCAACACTCGTTGCTGTGGGATATGTCAGTATTGTATTGTTTGTACTTTAATGTTTTTTTTTTTGTTTGTTTTTATTTATTTTTTTTAACAACGGGGGGAAAAAAGTATGTTTGAAAGCTCCAAGATGTTATGTTGTTGTAAACAGGCTGGTCCTTCAGTAAGAATAATTGCGCAATTAAAATGTGGTATTTAAAAAAAGAAAAGAAAAGATACCTCTGTTCCCAGAATATGGAATAATAGGAAAATTTGGTGGGGAAAAATGAAAGAAATATGAAGGATGAAAGGATTTCCTACCTTTCATTTTAACATTAATAATAAGTGCACATGTAAAGTGCAAAGGAAAACACATCCATGTAAAGGAGGTGTTTTTTTCTTTAGAGAGATGTATGATGTAAAATTGTACACAACTAACTGTAAGGCTAGTAAGGCTATCTGTGTTGTAATTAAATTGGTGATGATTGTTAGAGAAAAGTTCCTAGCACTCACAGCATCAGAAGGCTTAAGTCTTGGTCTCCTTCACGAAAGATAGTTACAATATCAACACTTGTAATATGTCACCTTTCTTCTGCTTAGGACAACTGTGCAAATCAAGTGCTTGAGTCTCTGTTTTGTTTATATTATATAAAACATGTATGTATAAGTTTTGCTTATGTAGTAAGAATATATGTAAGCAGAACATGCAGCAATGATTAAGGAAACTTCCGTCTTCAAAGTTATTTATGTACATGAGAAGAAAACAAGAAACTTCACACTGCTTATTGCTTCCTGGTACCATACTGTTTCACGTTGTGTTGGAATGTTTTCTGATAAGCAGAGAAATGTAGAAAGAACTTGTGGTTTGTTTACACACATAGCTTGTGTGTAATGTTGAGAGTAACTGTAGTATTTGCAGGTTTAATTTGAATGTATGGTGAATTGATTATTTTTTTTCCCTCCAAAGTGCTTGATGTTCCACCGTGAGTAAAACATTAACTGTTGGTGAGATTACTTCCTGCTCTATTCAGTGGAAAGTAATAAGTGATTTACAAAAATTCCTTGTAGGTGAAATTCACCAAATAGTGAGTTGTATTATTAAAAGAAAAGAGAATATTCTAAGTGTTTAGAGATGCATGGAGTAATGTTTTTGCAATATGTGTACAGTGTAGAGTGAAGTACATTGATGATTTTTATTTTTCTTTTTTAACTTGCATGCACGTTGTATGCAGGCATTCTGATTTTAATGTTCTGGCGGAAACTGTGGAGGAGTGATCTGTACCTTCTTTTGTTTGTTTGTATTTTTTTCTTGGTATTGTGTTCATTTGGTGGTGTTACAACCATTGCCCATACTAACTTTGTCAAGATAACCTTTATTTTTATATACTTTGCTACTAGTGCTGTCAGTCTTTTTCTTTCTCAGTGAGACAATAATATATTGTGAATCCTTAAGCAATGAATTTTTCAGATTTTTTGCCAGCGATATTTAGAAAGATAATTTGTATTTTTTTCAGATTCCCCCATTTCACATGCTGAAGGAAAGCATAGATTGCTTTTGATTGAAATTTTTCCTATTTTATTGAGCAGTGGTGTTCCAGAATCAAGCTGAATTGCATAGCGTAAGAAAGGAGCAGTGAGCATTTGATGGAAGCACATTAAAAAAATGCGTCAATTCTGTCAGTGCCTCGTAGCAGTCACATCTGGCCTACTGTCAGGGTACCATTAGATTCCTGTGGTTTTATGTGCCAAAAATAATATTCTGTAGTTAATGGAACTAGGATATTTGCAGTTTGATTAAAAAATAATAATAATACAATCCTATTTTCTTTCCGATCTTTGGTGTGCTTAAGTTCCATCTGAGCACAGCCTTGTCTCCTTAACATTTTACGACTGAAAGATCAATTGTCCTTTTGATCTGTTTCTTTCTTTCTCTTATTACAGTGAATCCAGCAGTCTGAGCAGCAGTGATGCTGGTTTGTTTACCAATGATGAGGGAAGACAAGGTATTGAAACAATCTTTCCTTTCACCCTTCGAACAACTAACTTCGGTTGAAATTCCATTAAGTGTTACAAGTTATTTCATGAGTTAATTACTGTTTGAATTGCTATTACTATTTTAATGAGCTGAAATAGAGCTTTTTTTCGGGGGTTTTGAAATGTTATAAGAGGGTGTCCCAAACCCATGACTTAATTTAAAAAACTGTGTCTTTTAGATATTTTAAACTTATAAAAAGATTTTGAAGATATTCTAATAATCTAAACTATTTTTTAATTGTTTGAGCACTCCACTTTTCTGACAAGATCACACGATCGTAATACTGCCTTTCAGACTATTTTTGATGTGGCTTTTTTCTTTTTTTCCCCAAGTTGATGTATTTGTTTTTTTCTAGAGATGACATTTACTAAACAGCCGCTCAATTTTATCAGTCTGACTGACAACAGATGTACCTTGTTTTAAGCCTCTCCTCTCTGACAAACTTGCATTTAAAATAAAAATGCAGTAAAGATTCAAAATTTCCTTTGTTATACATGATCTTATCACATTTTTATATGATATAACTATTGAGGATAGCGTTCTAATATTTTGTTTTTTTTCAAACTCAGTTTTCACTGCACTGTTTTAAGTGCAACTCATTTAACCTGTGCAGTGCTAGCATATTTGCCAAACTCACAGATTAGGAACCTGCAATTCTTGACAATATAAAAAGATAAAGCAAAAATAGTCTCTCAGATAATTAAGACTTGCTATGTTGTTGATTCTGAGTTCATGGTATTGGAAACTACTAGGTCTGCTCCTAAAGTAATGCCTCTTATTTTGTTTTGTCGGCCCACAATGTCAGAGGCAGATGTTGATGGTAGGGCGGTAGAATTTGAACCTTCCCACTGATATCCATTACATGTTGTTGCCGCGAGACAGATGGCAGCAGAGGGGCAGTCTGACAGAATGGCATCTGATGCAGAAGTGCAAATGAAGCAAAGAAATGGAATTGAATTCTTCCATGCAGAAAATATTGCATCCGTTGACATTCATCAATACTTGCTGAATGTTTATGGAGACCAAACAGTGAATGTGAGCACAGCGAGGCAGTGGGTGGTGCATCTGAGTGGTGGCGACAGCAAAATGAAATATAAGCTGTGTTCTGGATGGTCACGCAGATTTTTACAAGCACAGTATTCGGGCTCTTGGTGGTGACTATGTTGGAAAATGGTGTTTTGTAGCTGTGAATTTGCTTTATCTAGCAGTGTTATTGTGTTCTTTGTATCTGTTATAGTTTCCGTGGAAATAAATAGGAAGCATTACTTCTGGAGCAACCTACATATTTTCTTATGTGTTTTTCCACAGACTACTTGATTTTGTGCAAGTAGTAAAAACTGGCATATTCTGTAGTAGTGCTTTACATTAAAGGAATGTCTTTTCTTGTCTTCTCTTTTTTCTTCTGCTTTTTATCTTCTAACATTTTAGTAGTGAGAGAATTTTCTTCGAATATGGAATAGAAGCGTGCCTGCTTTGCTCATTTGACCAAGGCAAGCAGTAACTTCTGCAGTGTATCCTCTACCTCCCATTCTAAGTATCTCATTTTACCTGCATTAATATGGAGCTTTTCTGAGTAAGTTAGGCTGTCTTTGAAAGTTTAGGCCAACCTTTTACATTTTTAAAAATACAAAAATGAGATAGCTACAAAAGATTTACATTTGCGTCCCTATGTGATTTCCTTTTTGACTTGCAGTTTTTTAAAGCGTTTGTTCTCTACTTTTGCATGTAGGATGACTTAATGCATTTCACTGCTACGCATTTTTGAAGTGCCCTTTTGATATGTTTGTATCAGTATTTTTTCCTTAAGTACCAAATTAAATTATTTAAGTTTTTGAATGGTGTTTTTGTAAATGTCAGTAATTTTCTGTTTCCTTTATTTATTTTGTGGTGGGAGTACAGAGGAGGGATCAGTGAACAACAGTGTTCTGTCACTGCTACAACGTTACTTTGAAAAAGGTGTTGGTTCTTTGCTGTAGGGCTGCAATTCTTTGTGTCTGTTTGCTTTTTGGACGTTGATTGAATTTGTAATAATGTCACGAAGAAAGTGTTAGACTTGAAGTACTATTCCTGAATATAAATAGAACAAACAAGAATAATTAAATTTGAGAAGGATATTGTCACAACAAAATGTTACTTTTCTCTACTTTGTGATAGTTGTTTTATGGGCTTGATTAGAAGTCCATTAACTTGACGCAGAATCTGATTCAAGCAGTTTTTAAATTTTCATTATAGTGTTATTTTTGTGAAGACTTCCATGAAAATAATATCAAAGGTCCTACTGTAAAACCAAAATTGCTTATTTTCTAATTATGCTTATTGCTGTTCCACCCTCCAAAATGTTAAGAATTTTCTCTATCCCTCTTATGAATTTCTCTCTGATGAGATTATTTCATCTTTATGTGTTAATTTATAGCCAAGTTGGGATACACATGACTGAAAATATTGCAGGAAGAAGAAAATAAATCTGATTTAAAAACAAAGTAGAAATCTAGGTGAAAGAAACAAAGCTGGAAAAGGACAAGATGAAAGCATTAAAAACTGTCTGATTTTTTTCGTTGTCCATTTTTAAAAGCTGTATTCCAGTTCCTGACTTCCCAGTGTCCCCCCTTCAGAATGTACATTCAGGGCATCAGCATCTTGGCCTTATTTGTAGTTCAAGCCATATGTTGCAATATGTTGTACAATACAATAGGCCTCACTAGTAGGACCACTTGCAGTTCCAAGGTACTTTACAAGTTAAGCTTTCAGCACTATATTAACAAAGCTGTAACTTTATTTAATTGTTATTTATGATTGTGCTTTTTGGAGGAACGAGGGGGTGAGGGATGGAGGAACGTCAAATAGCAATTTCTTAAAATAAATGTTTGCATTCCCAGCTCAACAACATCTATTAGAGCACTTTGGGAAAATAAAAATTTGACTTAAGGCCTCTTAGATCATGATGTGTAGCACTGAAAATGCCATTAAGATTGCAGAAAACTGGAAGCACAATTACATTAATAGTCTTAAGTAGTTGAAGTTGGAGAAGGTCAGGGAATGTTGAAGTTCTGCTGTGACTAAATTTTTAAATCTAGCTGTATTGTTATTTTGTGATTAAACATATATTAATTACAACGCCCTCTTAAATATTCCAGTACTCATTTTGTACATCTTTTTTGTTTTCTCTACTGATAAATTGAGTCTTACATAGCATCTCTGCTAGTTGCAGTTGTCAGTGTTATTTCCTGATAATACAAGAAATAGTATGTGTAATAGTAAGCATAGGTGCAAAAGCTTTCAACTCTTGTGGCTGTTTTCTAGTTTTTGTAGGTGCAGAAGAAACATGAAGCTGTTGTATGTGAACAGAATAATTGAAATACTAGCTACTGTCTGTGGATCACAGCTGTAGAAATCAAAGCAGAGGTCTTATGGTGTTACTGGAGAATATCAGAGAAAGAGTTGGAGGATGGGATGCTTTTTAAAATATTAAGAATATTAAGCCAGGAACTGAAGTGCCTTGAAATTTCATAATTAATTTGACATTTTTGTTATGATTGAACATAAATTGCTTCAAGGTAATTTTTTGAAGCATTGGTCCTGGTCAAAAGCAAGTGTGTTTTATTTTAAATTGGTTGATAGGAAAATGTGTGGGCTCAGATCTGTTTCTGGAGATCTAGAGGTGTTTTTAACTTTACTGTGCCTTGAAAGAATGTGATGTTTTAATGTAGTCTTGAGTTAAGTAGAGGTGGTGTTCAGCAACCCTAAGAGGAAAAGCAGTGTTGTCCATCTTTTGAAACATTTTGAAGGCAAAAATGTTGCTTTGAATTTGAGAACTGCCAGTTCAGTACGATAAAGTCAAAGTGCTGTGTTGTTCAGCTCTTGAACTAGGAGGCCTTTGTGTTATATTCTCTATACATGCAAGGTCTGAAATTGATTGAACAGACTGGATCTTCCCTGAGCCCTTTTGAAAAGGGTGATCTCTTAGGGTGAAGCAGCAGGTAAGCAAAATGTCTGAGAGTGCTCTCACTTGGATAAGAATAGCAGTAATAGGCTTATGCCCATTTCAAAGTGATAATCCAATCGAAAATAGTCAAAAGCTTCAGAGTTGTTTTTCAGCTTGCATGTGTACTTTGTGCAGGAATACCTGGGTTCTTTCATCGTGTCAGGAAAAACTTACAAGGTTCAGCTCTGAAGTCCTATATTCTATCTTTGGCAAGAAGTAACTTGTCAGTAAAGGAGGCACAAGAAAACATGTAATACCATAAGAAAGATGTTTTTGTTGGTATTTTCTTAATGTACTAAAATTCTTATTGCATAAAGAGGGAAGTCCTTCCCACGAAGGAAATGTAGGGCACGTAATGAGGGCACTGATTTCTTTCCATAGCCAATATTTGCCTTATCCTGCAGTCCACCTACCAAATCTTAAATTCAGCTATTTCTTCCAGAAATAATTTGTGTAGCTCTGATAAATGTTTGTTCCTGAGCCCAGTCGTGAAGACTGTGTCAAAATTCTTACTTAATGTCCTAGAGGAAACTACTTTGAGTTACTAGTAGTATTTTTTTTTTTATTAATCAAGATAACTAGAGTTCACATCTTATGACAGAATATTCAAAGTTTATTCGGAAAATCTAAACAAAGGAGTCCAAACTTAGATTACTGGAATTAACAGAAGGGTATGATTTTTCAGCCCACCAACCTCTCACCACTGTCTGTGTTCAGTATACTCAGGTATCCTCTAAAGAAATTATACCTGACTGAAGTGAGACAAGGACTAATGGTGAATGCCTTCGTGAATAGTAATAGCTATAAATGAGAATCTCAGAATCCTTAGAGTTGGAAGAGACCTTTGAAGGCCATCTAGTCCAATCCGCCTACAATGAACAGGGACACCACAGCTAGGTAAGGTTGCCCAGGGCTTTATCCAGCCTCACCTTGGAAATCTCCAGGAGTAGGGCATCAACAACATCACTGGGCACTCTGTTCCAGTGCCTCACCACCCTCACTGTAGAAGTTTTTTCTTTATATCTGACTTAAATGTACCCTCATTGAGCTTGAAGTCATTTCCCTTTGTTCTGCCACCACAGACTCTGCTAAAGAGTCTGTCCCCTTCTTTTCCTGTATCTCCACTTTAAATAATGAAAGCCTGCTCTCAGGTCACCTCATAGCTTTCTCTTCTCTAGGCTGAAGAGCCTCAGTTCTCAGCCTGTCCTAGTGGGAGAGGTGTTCAATTCCATGGATCGTTTTTGTGGCCCTTCCCTGGATGTGCTTCAGCAGGTCCATGCCTCTCCTGTACTGAGGGCTCCACACCTGGATGCAATACTCCAGGTGAGGCCTCACTAGTGCAGAGCAGAGGGGCAGGATTACCTCGCCTGGCCTTCTGGCCATGCTTCGTTTGATGCAGCCCAGGGTACAGTTGACTTTTTGGGCTGTGAGGGCACATTGCTGCCTTATGTCCAGCTTCCCATCCATCAGTACTCCGAAGTCCTTTTTGGCAGTGCTGCATTCAGTCCTTTCATCCCCCGGTTTGTATTGGTAATAAGGGCTGCCTTGACCAAGGTGCAAGATCTTGTATTTGGATTTGTTCCCCTGTGCCCACTGCTTGAGCCTGTCTAGGTCCCTCTGGATGGCATCCCGTTCCTCTGGTGTGTCGACCACACCCCACAGCTTAGTGTCATCAAAATAGATACTCTGAATAACCTGAATGCTGCCTGAAAAGTCTTCAAACGTTACTATGCAACAACTTCCCGTTTGGAGAAAGTGTGTTGAAGTTTATTTTTCCCTGGACTTAGATTCTCATTATTTGTATTTTCCCATTGTGGGAAGGAGTGGCAATGTCATTTCACACTAATGCATTTTGCTCTTAAATTTGCGTTTTAAATCTTGCCTTTATGTCTTGTGTCTTTCATAGTCCCACCTAACTAAAAAAAAAATAATGAAAAATTACATTCAGATACTTGATACTTTGAGGAAGAGTTAAAATATATAGCACACTCTTCAAAATCTAACTTTTGGATATATGGCAAGTTTTCTTTCTTGTCTTTGAAGATATTTTCTGGTATTCTATGACCTATGTGGTTTGTTTAAAAGAACATGTTTTAAAAACAAACAGCAATTTGTTTTAATTGCTGGTATTGTATATGAGGCATACGTAAGATCAGATTTTCAGTCATCACACTTTTGCTTTTGACTCCATGTGTGTAAATACTACATCTGTAAATGTTAGTAAAATGACCAGCTTTGCAGAATAATGTAGTGTAATTCTCAATCACATGGTACTGTCAGTTTTCATTTAAAATCAACTTTTTCAAAACTTATTTCTAAATGAACTTAATCAGATTAACTTCATTTAGTCACATCTGTTCATGATTGTTTTTCCCTCTTACTAGCCATACAAATCATGAAATTAAGCTAATTATATACCATTATCATCTGCAAAGAACTAGTTTCACAGTTTTATACCTTTTAATTCCCTGCAGGAGATTAAAGCTTGTTTTTTGTTAATATGTAAAGTGCAGCAACTTAAATGGATTTCCCTGCAGTTATTGCCAAAGGATTAACTAGTTTATTATTGTTTTTCACTATTGTAAATTGGTTTTAAAACATTACATTTTATGTGCTTTCATTGATGGCAACACTTGTCATGCTATTGAGAAACATTTTCCAAATAGAATTGCCATACACAAGTAATTGTTGTACAGCTATAAAGCAAAAGAAAGAATTGACCTGTCAGAGTTTATGGATGGTAACATCTGATTTTTATCTTCTCTGCTCCTCCCTGTTTTCTGGGGGGTTTGGGTGTATGTCCCTACACAGGTGATGATGAGCAGAGTGATTGGTTTCATGAAAATGAATCTGGTGGAGCATGTGGAATTACAGGAGTCATTCCTTGGTGGGAACAAGAAGACTCTACAGAACTGGAGAGAGAATTGCCTGACCCAGTCTTTGAAAGTATCTTAACTGGTACTTTCCCCCTCATGTCCCATTCAGGGAGGAGAGGTAAGTGACAGTCATATGCAAACTGTAGAATCGCTTGGGTACAATAGAAAGATGTCTATAGATTAAAGTGAGTATGTTAAATATTGAGAACGTTTTGGAGATGCCAGTTTGTTTTTTGAATTATGTCACTTTTGAGATCTCAGTAGTAGAAATAATCGGAAAGCTGTCAATGATAAAAGTCAATGTAAAGCTTAGCTCATTTTCTTAGTCTTTTTGTTGTTGCCTTGATGTTTGCATTGAGAATTAGTAAGTATTGCTTAAAATGAATCTTTATGTAGAGTTCTTTGACCATTTGTTTTCCTTTATGGTCAGGCTTTATTGTTTGTAAAGAAGAATTGAGTGTTCAGCAAGGATTGAGATTTTTACTAAGAGTATTGTCTAATTTTTATTTTAAAATATTTTAAACAACTGTGGATCCATTGTGTCTAATGGTAAGGTTGTTCCATCACTTCATTACCTCTACATATAGATCCACTCTCTTTCAGGACTGAAATTGTCAGACCTCACCTTGCTGCAACAATTTTATCTTACCTTACCTCCTTTCTCATCCAAATATAGATCTTTTATGTGAATGGTGGTCAAATTACCTTCAAACTACTTCTCTACGTGCTGAACATGCTGAATTCTTATGAGGTTTATTTTCCTGATACTTGCAATTTTTTTCAGTGGTCTTGGTCTCTGCATATTCACAGGATTTAATACTTTCTAGTAGTAATGATGTTGTAAGCGATGCAAAATCGATTTCCTGTAGTTTGATATATTCTGCTTATTTAGCCAATTGGGCATAAAACCAGGATGGGATCTATAGAAAGACTTCATTTTAGTCACAGCCTAGCCTTTCTTAACCACTTCCCTTCTGTCTTTTTTTTTTTTTTTTTTTTTCCTTTTAATACTCTGGCTATATTAAGATATTTTTGTTTAACTAAAGGTAAATTAATAGGTTATTATATAAAGGTAAATATTCTTCACTACATGTGATAGGAAATATTCTTAAATGAATCTCTTTTTATTTGAAGGTTTCCAGAGCAGGTTTAGTCATCTTCAAGGAATGCCAGCAAGAAACACAAAAAAAGCTTCAGGAAACCAAAATGCACTGGTAGGTCCTTTAATTGATACTAACATTTCTATGAGCCATTCTTATTGCCTTTTTGTTTGTAAGTGCATACTCCTCTCATTCTTGTTTCCTAATATTGCAAATAGGTAATGGAAGGGTAAGACTTCAGTGTCGCTGCTGTTTCTGTGCTTTAGAGTTTCTCTTCTACGGTTTTATTTTAATAGAATATATCTGGGTGCTAAAATGGCAGAAACAGTCCAAGATTGTTCCTCAATGCTTATTTTGCGCTTTGTTTAGAAAAGGTATTTTTGTTTTCTTATAATTAACAAAATTTTCGGCATATATCCTATGTGTATATGAAAATGTTTCTCTCCTCTTAAACTTCAAATGAATTCGGTTTGATTTTCTTTTTATCTAATACTGAAGGCGTTCTAGGATGGGTATGTGGTTGTAGCAGAAATGTCAAGTCAGGGCTTGAACCAGTGATTGAGCACCTGGTGAGAAGGCAGGGCCTACCTGGGGAGCTCAGCTGCATACAGTGCACCTGAGTGGCTGGAAGGGATGTAGACAGGACCCCCTTTATTTAAGGGTTGGCAGTAGAAGCAAGTGTATCTTGCTGAAGATCCCTGTGTACCTGAGACCTTCTGAAGGTGAGCAGATTCTTTCCTTTGTTTCTCTACAAATGGCTGTTGCATTTGAGCAAATCCGCACTTGCTGATGCTTAGAACTTCACTGTCATTGATGCGCTTACCATTGCATTACAGTGTTACAATACTAAATTTATTTTGGAAAGAAAATTTCCAAAATCTGCGTTGTTTTGTTCATATTCTGTTCTAATTGTGTAAGGGGAAAGAGCATATGCAAAAAAAAATGAAAGCAAATTAGTGACACGCCTCTCATAGACATCAGGTGTTCTTTAGACTCAGACTTCTAAAGCTATGACTACAAATAGGATTCATTTGTTGTTTTTGTGTGTGTGTGTTTAGCTCTAGGAGTAACATTTATACATGGAGGAAAAAAATCTTTCTGTCTTTGCTTTTCTGTACAAAAATGTAATTGCATTTCCCAATAGCTTTTTTTCTAAACTAAGATTCTAATGAGATTTTTAGGATTTTTTTTTTTCTTTGGAGGAAGTCATGAAGAGTTGACTTCTTAAATTGTTAAAATATATTTATTGTAGTGCAGTCTACTCCTTTCGTATCAGGAAAGTGTTTGGAAGACAAGGAGAGATGTGAAACGCTATCATATTGGGATGTGTTTATTATTCACTGGTAAATAATGAAGCATTGACTTTCTTTGTCATTTGAGAACAGTAAATGTTTTCAAATTTTAATTTGCCTCAGCAAAATAAGGTAGTTCTGTAAAATGTAAGTTCTGATGCATATGCAAAGAATAAGAAGGAACTGTTAGAAATATAACTTGTTTTTAAAAGAGACGGTTTTTATAGCCATTGAAATCTCTATCCAATAATTGCTATTTGAAGCAGAATAAGATGCCTTAAAACCTTGGCCTGTGATCTCTGCTGGTAGTGGTCATGAATTAGATGAATGTAATCTAGTTCTTGGTTTCATATCTACCTATTTTTATTTTTGGTTCAGTGCTTGCTTGAGCATATCTAGGATTTGTAGCCCATTTTCTCGGCTTATTGCAATTTCACTCTGGTATTTTATAGGAGCTATTATAACTGATAGGTTAGCTTCATGGTATTGATGATACATGGCTTAACTACCCTAAAAACCGCCTTTTCCTCTAAATGGTAAAAAGGTGATTAAGTTTCAATTGATGAAGATATACTGTGTATGTATATAAATGATAAAAGTCCCTAATGTTTATTTTCTTCCATGCTTTCTAGGTTATCCTTGGGAGCCCATTTTGTCTTCCAGTCATGATATCTCATATATAAAGATAGTATCATAGTCCCCTTTATAACAAATATGAAAGCTGATCTACTAAAGACTGATAATTCAGTTTCAGTTATTAAATATATCATTTACATAGTGTTGTGAAACAAGGTTGACATGTGAACGTACCTTCTAAACCACTGTGTTTAGACAGGAGAGCATATATGGAATGGATGTGCAGTTGCCTCTTCAGATGCAGAGTTTTCTGACCTTCCTAGCAACTATTTATGTGGGCACATCTGCTGCATCTGTCTTTGCAAGAGCTCATGTACTTCCTTTTAGGCAGTGATTGCTTCTTATAGAAAATCTTTTTTAGATACTTCAATGACAAAAAGTAATTTAATACCTGTGACATGTGATAAAACAGAACAAGAAGTAATTACTGCTATTAGATGGTAACAGTGAAGACAAGCAGGAATGCTTTTAGAAAGATTAATATCCTGAGGAAAGAACACTACATACTCAACTCATTGAACAGAGTTGTGATGTGACTTAGTTCTTTCATTTTATTTTTTTTTAAGCAGTGAGGAATCTGATGTCTCTATCACTGCTTTTACACAGACCTTAAGGGAAGCACAAAAGAAAGTGTATTTTCCTGCTAGGATATATTTCCTAAAGTACATAGAGTATATATTCAGTCTAAAGATACCATCCATATCTGTGGAAAGTGAGCACGTAGATAATGCTTTGTAAGACAGTATGTGTTTAATTTTTTTTTTCCTTGCATGATTTAGTTAAAGGTTTGTGCATGTAGCAGCTACTGTAGCCTTGAAAAGATTACTTGTTTTGAGAATGCAAAATGCAGAGGTAAGATAATACCTTGATAGATCATCACCCTCTAGGAGAGAGTTTGAATGCTATAAGAAAAGCATCAGGCTAAAGGTCTGTGTGATTATTTGCTGCATCCCAAGGAAGCTGCCAACTTAAGTAATTTTCTCACCATGATTTCTAGGAGCAGTGGGAGTGGAGAGCCTGGGGAAATTACCTCTTTGCAGGCCAGTTAGTGATCTTTAATGTGAAGTACCCGCATCTGATACTCAGATTCTGTCCAGATGTTCTTTCTGCATTTCATTCATTGAGTTGTATAAGCAAACTCATGAGACTTTCTATCATCAGTTTATTGCCTTTGAATCAAAACACTTTTTTAGTGATTGTGCAGAACTGCACGAGCATGAGAGAAGTAAAACAAGAACAACTGTGAACATGACAAATACCGTGGAAATCTCTACCTAATCTAATGTGCAGGTTGAATGAGCTGCCATAGAGCAGGTAGGAAAAAACATGAGCACAAAAATTTTTAATATATGTATGTATATTTTCATTGCAAATACTTATATCCCTTGGATTGTTCATTCTACTTACTGAAGAAAGGTACAGTTCTTAATGGAATCCATAAATTAAATAATTTATCAGGCATATATTTTGACATGCAATTATAATGCTGGGATTTCGTGTTTCTATTGCTTTGCATTATGGCAGCCTCATATTTAACAGAACTTCATTTGAAAAGAAATAGGAAAAATGTGACTTGTGTAATGCACTATGCTTTTGATCCTGCCTGTGTCATATTTCTTGTAGCAGTTTTGTAGTTCTAGTCAGAAACGTGGTTGTTACGGTTGGGAAGATCAATACAGTGGAAAGGTGATACAAGAATGAAATGGCAAATGGGACTAACAGAAAAGGAATGCTCACCTGTCTCCAAAGATCTAGGCTTACAGGGAAAAATTTCACAAGGGATGGATCTCCAACCAGAGATCCTTCCCCTATGGCAGTCAGCCCTTAAATGGGATCTAGGAGAGGTGCAGCCAGGATCCACTCCTTCTGCAGGCAGGGCTTTGTCTAAGGTCACTTACATGTTTCTTTTTGCAGCTTTGTTTCCTTATCTAGGCAAAAATCTAGGAAGCGACTTCTCTGGGTTACGGTGCAGAAAGCATAATCAATAAAAATGATGGCCTCTCTTAACTACACAAATTTTTCCATCCATTACTTATTATGAGTTTTAATTTTCATGATGTGTAAGAAAACCTCTTTTTGAATCTTTTGTTCTTAGGGATGTTTTGTTTTTTTTTTCCTTTTAGCACAGTTGTACTATTGAGCTTAACTAAATGTAGTTGCAATTATTCAAAAATTATTTAAGGAATGAAAACTATCATCTACAGACCTGTTATGCAAGGTCTGGTTTTTGGGCTATTTCTGTCGAATCCTGAGGTTTTGTTTCTCTCTTTCTCTCTCACACACCTCACACACAGAATCAGGTAACTACTACCATATTGATTTGAAGAGAAAAGATGCATGGAGAATTCATGTTTCTTATCTTCCTGCTTTCAAGATATGAAATTCAATTTCTAAGTACTCACTAACTGAAGAAACAGCTAGATGTATTCAGGTGCTTTTTCTTGACAAAGTATTTTGGAAATTAAGAGAAGTGGTATTATATGACAATTTTTTTTTTTTTTTTTTTTTTTTTACAGATCTTAAGGAATGCTTCCTTAAAGAGGGAACTGGGCATTGTTTTTACAGTATTAGTCAGAAGCCTCTTCGTGAATGCTGTGCTGCAACTCAGCACGTCTCCTTCAAAGCTGTTGTTCATTAATCGAAAAGGAGTTAGAAACATTTCAAATACCAAATGTATAGATTTCAACCAAGCAATGGATAGTCAGTTTTGTTGTTATTTCTCTTGCTTAAGCATGTACCCCCTTCTACCATAATTAAGGTAACTAGTGAAATCCTCAGTTAGTTTGTAATAGTTCAGAGGACACTAATTGGTGATGGTGAACATCTGTTTTTCTTTTCATCTACTCTTAGATTTCTTTCAGGCTGTTAGTTTGAATGACATTTTTATTTTTTTTACCAATCAATAATTTCTCAACATGCACGAAAAAGGTTTGCTTACTAATCTTTAATTATGAGCTATCCTTGATACTTACAATCTATCTTCTAAGGCTTCATAAGTAAGAAGGAGCTAAAGCAACTAGTAGCCTAGCTACTGCTTCTTCCTTATCTCTTCCTGCATAAGTACAGAAGCAAACACTTGGAAAATTCAAATATCTCTAGTTAAAAAATAAAAATACAAGTTATTTTTATGGTTTGTTCCAAAAGTCCTTGAAAGACAAACTCTTCAAAAAAAATGTCATGTTCCTTAAAAGTTGTCTTTCTTGCCTTTTCTATTAATGCTGTTCAGGTGTTGTTTGTACATCTAAAATTTCCAGCACTTGATTTTTTTTCTATTTTAACTCAGGCTGTGGTTGAACTATGATTTTGCAATGAGTTAGAAAATAAAATGTGATTCAAACTCATGATGAAAGGATAATGCATGAAAAGTGTTATGGTGTATCATGTACATTGTTAATTAGAGTACTGGTAGTCTTGAAACTTGTCTTAGTTTCATTTTTAAACTCTCTGATCTTACCAAGTAAAAGGGTATTTTTAGCATGACAGGCAATCAACAGTCTATTGAGGTATCAGTTTTACTCTACCAACAAAATAGAGTTCTTTCTTTGGTACAATGACTGAAACAGATATTTTGTTTATACAGTGAAGATCTTACAATAGTGTTGTTTTTCACTTGCTATGACAATTGGAGCATTCTTTAAATATCAAAGATTAGCTTCTGTCTAGCTAATGTATGTGTACTGACTTAATCCTTTTTCTTGGACTCTCACTTCTAGTACAGTGTTTAAGATGGCATCCCACTTCTGTGAAAGATTCCCTCCAGTACTGGTCTTAAAAATGCCGAATGTGCTGCTTATTTTATAAATGTCTGAACAGCATTCTTTGTAATTCACCTTAACCCAACCACTAAAATGATAGTAAAACAAAGTACAGTTCTAAAAAACTTTTACGACAGAGCAAACGTCACAATGACAGGCCTTTTATACTTAAGGCAGTGTGTGTCTTGAAGGTGCATCTAGTACAGTTTTAAAGATAATGGTGATTTTCAGAATGACTGTGACTTGAAAATATGAAGCAGCGTGATTATTCCTCTTGATTTCTGTTGCTTACCACAAATAAGTCATAGAATGGTTTGAGTTGGAAAGAACCTTAAACATTGTCTAGTTCCAACTCCCCTGCTGTGGGAAGGGACACCTCACACTAGAGCAGATTGCACAAAGCCATATCCAACCTGGCTTTGAGCACCTCTTTGGATGGGGCATCCACCTGGATGTGAAACCATTGACTGCAGCTCTTGGAGTGTGACCATCCAGCCAATTCCTTGTCCACCAAGTGGTCAATATCTTTTTTTGCTAATTCAAACCATAACTCTTTCACGCTAGTTGGTTTTCCATTCCATAGGAGCTTCCTCTTTTAGTCAGAAATAGATGGTATGGAATAAAGGCTTCCAAAAGATACTGGAAACCTGAATATGATTCACCTGTTGTTTCGATTGTGTTTCAGTGGTAGCCATCTGTTGAACAACTTCGTTATATCTGATAGAAGTAATGTCTCTATCTATAGTGGTCTAGATTAAGCCCTCTAGATTTTATCAAGATGCATCGTTTCTTTACTATGAGGATGCTCAGACACTGAAAAAGGCTTCGTAGAAAATTGATTGATACCCCATGCCCCTCCATCTTCAAAAGACATTTGAAGGATGCCTTTGACACAGGACAGTTTAACTTCTGGTTAGCCCTGAGCTCATTGGGCTGTTGGATTAGATGAGCTTTGAAGGTCCCTTCCAACAGAACTATTCTGTTTATGCTGATGCATACACTTTCATTCTCCAGCTCTTTGCAATGCATGTGAAAAAAATTCTTTCAAATCACTACCAAAAGGCAAAGGTTGGGAATTAAAAATTTTACAGTCTTGCTAGATTAACAACAAAAGCAAATTACAAACTGCAACTTATATATATATATATTTTTATACCTTCCGAGTACGTATGCCGTGTACCCTGTTTGAAAACAGTGAATTAAACTGGATCTCTTGAGTCCTCTCCAGCAATTTGTCATATCAAATATCTTCAAAAAACAGACTGAGAAATAAAGCAGCAAACACACAATGCATTGTACTGGAATTGCAACACCCAGGAATGTCATTTTGTTGCTTTTGTAAAGTGAGATAAAATACAGAAGTGAAGAGGTATTCCTCTACCATTGTTCTGTTACTGTGGCTCTACTTAGTCAGTTGTAAGGATAATTTTGTATAACCCGTTAAAGATAACAGTGGAGAATAGGAGACAACCACAGTTCTGGTAGCTGTGACTTTACTGACTTCTCTCCAGTCTAGAAACTAGTGCAGAAGATGAATGAATTGTTGTTAGGGGTAGTTCTGACTTTCTCATTTTGCAAAGAAGTGCCAAATTCTGATTTAAAAAGCCTAAAGAGAGTGTAGATGTGAAATTTTAACACTTTAAGAGTTGTCTGCAAAATGTTTGCTACCATTTTGTTTCTTGAAATAAGAAAATCGAATGGGTATATCTGAGCACAGTTTTAAGGAGGGAGTAAAGCTATGTTTCTCAGGCCTGACTGTTGGTAGTTGGTATCTCACAATATTTACAGTAAGTTTCTTGGTTTTTTTTCTTACAGCAGTATGCTTGTATCTGAAGACAAAATGTATCTTTTTCTGTATGAAACTGTGGGATTTATTTTTTATGTTTTTCTAAGATCCTCAGAAAGAAAAGCTTTGGTCTCTGTAAACATTCAGCAAGTGTCGATGGATGTCATGAGTGCCATTTCTTCTTGCATGGAAGAGTTCAGCGATGCACCTTTGCTTCATGTATTCTTCTATGTGAGGTGGCTTTTTGTTGGACTGCCCCTCTGATGCTGTCTGCCACACAATAACATATAATGGAACATTGCTGGGAAGGTTCAACCTTCCCACCTATGACATTGTGGGCCAATATAGTAAGATAAAAATAGGATGCAATGCTTTTGGAGCAGATCTTGCATATATGAGCAGCAAACTGGATTAGATATATTACCAGGGCAATAAAAAGGGTTGCTGGCATATGTACATCCAAATGAATTGGAGCAGTTTGGTAATTATTGGTCCTTGCAATTTAGTTGCCGTCCCTTCACTTAGGGCACAGTAGCTGTGTTGTGTTTTGTATTTCTTTGGTTTTTGGTTTTTTTTTAGTTTATTTCTAAGTAAATTAAGAGATCCTTGTGAAGCATTGCAACTGATCACTTGATCCATTTCAGTGTAACCATTCTGATAACTGCTGAAAATATGTTCCTATCAGTCCCTTGCAATCTCATTTAGCAAATTCCAACTTCAACTTCTTTCCTTTTCTCTGTATTAACTGCAGTCCCTAATTTGACAGATGCTTTTAAAACCTACGTACTTAAGTATGGAAATAACTTCTGTATTTAATTCAGCTTAGCAGTCCTGCAGATAGTAGTTTTAAAGGTCAGGAAAGAATTGTATCCTCAGTTCTGTGAACTGAAAATTGTCTATTTATGTGGTCATATTTACTGGCAGCTGCTGAGCAAACTGTTGGAACTGTCTTGTTTTAAATGTATATTTTTAAACACACATAAAACTCACTTTAATGAATGTTAGACAAAATCTGTCCCATTTTCTTTTCTCTTTTGATGCATTCCTGTGGCATTGCTGAGTTCTAAAAGACTTAGTATGCAAAGGCCTAAAAAAAATAGATATAGTGGATTTACTGTAAATTTGTGTTTTTTTTAATCTCTATAAAATAGAATCCGACTGGAGAAGGGAAATGTTTTTTTTTTCTTTCCTTGTTCCATACTGTTACTTTTTGAAAATGCATGCATACAGTGATGGAGATGTTATCGAACTTCCTTCTTTTCTTCTTTATAAATCTGGGATCTAATCGCTGATGTAAAGGCAATCTAAGACAATTTACAGTCCCTAGAATAAGTGCGTTTCCTGTTGAAAGTTACCATAAGGCAGCTCTCCTGTGCACTGAAATGTGGCAAGTAAGCAAAAGATAAAAAAGGCTGCAGAAAAGCTAAACTTTCTGAAAACCTAGTATTTCAGTGTTTAGTTGGTCATAAATATTTTAAAACTTCTTGCTGTCTCTTGCTCAGAAGAACCGTATGCCTATCTGCATTTTGCCAGATAGTAAAAAAAAATCATGTAATAGACACAGCATGTATAATACTTAAAAATTGTGAAGGTTTCATTAGAGCTTTCTTTGTACAAAACTGATATCTTTATTAATTCCCTTATATCAGTGACGTATATGCATATTTTCTTAAAGCTTTAATGTGATTTTTCTTGCAGGAAGACAAATACAACTTCATTTGCATAGTGTTTTACTGAATCTTGTATTGAATATTACTAGAATGTGGAAAATGTTCTAAAAATATTTGGAGGTTGATGGATTAGTACTCTTCAAAGGGAAACAAAACACTAAATATTTCTAATCCTGCATTATTTACCGCATGGGTGGTTAAATGCTACTTTAAGCCCCATAAAATTAAAAGGGAGAAATCTGCCAACTGTAGCAGGAATTGGATTTAGGAAGAGTGGTACAGAGCCAAAATATTGCTACAGAATTAGATGTCAAAAATCTTCTTTAATAGTAGATATATAGTTCACAGTGCCTGGTTATGATTAATACATTTAATCTAAATCACTGAAAGTTGCTCTCTCCTTTTCCATAAAATACAATAGGACACAAATCAGTTTTACTGTAGGTGGATAACAATTGGAAAATAATGCATCTTCCCGCCCAATAAATTGTCAGTTATACCTTTTAACTAAAATCGATTCATCTTTCCAAAATTTATTACGATTTCTAATAATAAATCTTTTCGAATGTTTATTCATTTGCTTTTTGATACATTTGTGCCACTTTTGCTATGGTCTAATGTTTTTTCTTTTGATTCATTGTAAATTAGAAAATCTATTTTGAGTCAATTTTCTAGTTAAGAAGTTAAAATCTATAACCTAGCCATTTTTTTCATAGTCTCCTTTGCACATTTTAATACCCTTGAACTCACAATCCAGTAAATTCTGATCAGAAGGTGATTAAAAGACTTTTTCACTGCAACTTCTTGACTGAGGGCCAGATTCATAAAACAAGTACTTAGGAGATTGTTTGCTACTTTTCTCCTGTGCTTCTCCTTGTTTCAAAGAGAAGGGCTGAAAGAATTGCATCAGATGAACAGATACATAAGATTTAGCCTAAGATTTTTAGTTCAAATGATCAGAATTGCTACCTTTGAATTAAAAGCCTGCTGTAACCATGCAGGGTATGATATAAGCATCCTTTTGTTGCCTCTTTATAGCAGTAAGACAATAATACTTCTGGAAATAACTAAAGCGCTCTGTATTGTTTCTGTAATTGTCCAGTACTAACCTCTGAGGGTATGGTCATCTGTCTTTCCATGTTCTTAAAAATAACTTTTCTTGTTAAACAAGAAAATATTTCAAAAGAAACTTCTCTTTGCTTTCTCTGATGATTGATCTGCTAATCTGATCAGTGCAATTGCGTTCACTGTTCAGCAGTTTCCTGCTCTGTATATAATAAAATGTGTCAGAGAGGAATAGTCTTAATTCTTTTTTCTAAATCTGCTAATAGGTATGTTTCCTGTTCTCATTCAGTTAAGTAGTGTGATCTTTTACTTACTTTTCTGTCAAGAATTTGGTACAAGAAGCTTGATCTAGTATGTAGGCACATCAAATTGCTTAATTTACAAGTTTGTTAGTAATATAAATGTCAATGCTGGCAGAAAGGGGGGAGAGGGGCAAGGAAGTGTTTAAAACATACGTGTTGGAAGATGACATTGGTAATTTGAACTTGATTTGTAGCAGCATTTATTGGTAAATTTGTTTAGGTGAAAGCATCTTGGATTTTGAAGTGATTGATTCCAAAGTTGTTTAAAAAAAAAAAATCATTTGTGTGGATGAATTGGAATTCATTAATTTTACTAATTGCTCAGTGAAGAAAACAGATGTTTTCTTAGGCAAAGATCAGGCTTTAATTACAGGTCTTAGCTACTCATCTAAAAATAGTGTCGATATGTTAATGCCTCTCAAAGTTAATTTTTTATTTTTCAGTGGGAATGCCATTCTGTTGCACATTTGTTAGACCCTACTTTAATGAAGTTTAATCATATACAAACATAAATCGGATACACAGAGTATTTATGGCAGTATTTACAAGTCGTAATGAATCTATTTAGAAAACTCTTTTAAGAGCAAATTGGGTAGGTATTACTTATTTAAAATGTCAAAATTGATACTAGCCAGTTAATCTAATTCTTGTTATAAAATACATGTTACAAAAATACCCAAAACAACTGGAACTTTCCATTTATGATTCTGGAAAGGATGAGTTTCCAGCAATTATGTGGATCTGTATGAATACAGAGTCTTCTTAGGACTCTTATTCAAAGATATGTACTTTGTAGAGATTACCATAGAATTGTGAGCCTGGTTTTGCCCTTTAGCAAACTGTTTTAAATATTTTGTTGGTTCCAAATGCTTTAAATATGTATATTTCACTGCTGTTGGGAGGTGGAGATCACTTTACTAGTACTAATAATTAAAATGATCCAGTGAGAAACTACCTTTGAAATCAGCGTAGATGAGCAACAGCCTTATAATGCGTATGCAGAAAGAGTAAATGTGTCACATGCTTGGAAAAAGCACTAAGTGGAAGGAACTAACAAAGCATCACTAAATGTAGTTGATAAAATAAATATTTAATGGAGTACACCAATGCAGAGCTACAAATGAACTGTGAGATCTAATAATTGTGATAGTAGAAAAACGTGATTATAATTTAAAAATCTTCCATTATATTCTCAACATCTCTTCTTGTGGCTGTTCAAATCTTACCGTTTTCCAGCAGTCATTTTTAAAAAAAAAAGAAAATCAGAAAATGCATATCTTGCATGGAATAAAGTTCTTGTGACTTCTCAGTGCAGGTGTGTTTCCTCCAAATTAAGGAGCTTGTCTTATAGTGATCATGATTTCCACCAAAATAAAATGCTGAAATGTGCGTACATAATGCTAACATGAAATAATAAAACATAAGTCAATGAAAGCTACTGTATGGGGTTAGATTGAATCCTTTGTATGTGACGTCTGCCAGCTTACCATGTACTGATGATAAAAGTAAAAAGTATTTTTATTTCATAGATTATTTTGCTACCATTTTAGTAAAAGCTAAGATTATCACATACAATTGATGTGCTGCTTGTTACTGATTCTTTGAGAGAGGATGGTAGTATTCCAGTTAGCGTTGTTGTGTTCCGGTTAGTGTTGTGTAGTAAGGCAAAGAAAAGCCTCAAAATAGTTGAAATGGCACGTTAATCTGTGAAGAACGTGTTTGAATTAATAGCTGTCGGTGTTCATTGTGGCTATTTTGCTAGGATAGTAAACGTTACGATTGTTTTCATTCAGTTTTCAGTTGCTATGATGGTCTACTGTGGAAGTATTATTCTTGAAAGAAGGCTAACATTGCCTCCAATGTGTTGAAGAGTTTAGGGAAGAGGTTGATGTTTAAATAGTTTGCTGTGGAAGGAAAATATTATCCTTGAGGCATTGTGCGCTATGCTGTCTGTGGCTTTCAAAGTGTGTTCCTAATTGCAGTTATTTCTCATGCCTTCTGAAAAAGATAAACAGGCTCTCTTGTCTACCTTAAGCTAAAGGGAGAAATAAAACTGCCTGGAGATTCAGGTACATCTAGCATTTCCTTTATTTTGCTTTGCCTTGCTGGAGGAGCTGCAAGTGGCCAACCATGCTGTCAGTGTACACATAGCCCAGAGGTCTCAAATGGCCTTGACTTGCACAAAATAGATTATTCCAGTAGGATGACAGAGCTGGTCGGCGGTTAAGAGAGCTAATCAAAACAGACACAAGCCTAAGTATAATACCAGTTATTAGAAACTCTGCTGGCATCAGACTAATTAAATGTAAACACCTAAAGCATTCATTTATTTCTTTATCAAAATTATCAAACTGATGAAGTGCCCACAGCTGGGGAGAGGTGGGACTTTTTGACCTCACTTAACCTTTCCAGTATAGCTAAGAGGATTTGTCTTGGCAGCCCCCTCTCCAAGGGGAGATCATTGAAACCATTAATGATCTATTCCTTGGCAAAATGCCTGACACAAATTCTTTCAGAGCAGACTTTTTCAAAGCTTTACATGCTTTCCTTAACTCACATCTTTTAAGTTTGAGCATTCTGAGGAAACTGATGGTTCTCCTGTAGGTTAGTAGGTAATTCTACAACTTTGAAAGGCTGTGTGCTTTGTATAGATGTCTCCTTTGCATTCACGTGTGCAGTGTTGCTTAATATCAACCAGATTTTGTGTGGCTTGACAAAACAAAATTGCTTACTGCTGTTTCTTTGAGCTGCAGCACCTATGTGCTTAAGAACTCTTTTCTGAGGAGCAATTTGGGGAAGGCAGGAAAATTCCAAGCGCTCAAAGTGGTAATCCAGAATGGGATTGCTCTTGCATGGGTTTCTTCACCAGCCATGGAAGTTTGGGGTCATACCTCCTTCTCAGTCTCCTTTCCAGTCCTTGCTCATCAGTTCTCCTGCTCTATGTCTTCTGCCCTGCTCTGTATCTTGTTGTCATTTACTCTTTCTCATGTATTCTTCCAGTCCTGATATCAGCTCTTGTCTCCCCTGTTCTTAAGGAACCATTCTACAGTGGCGTCTCCCTTATATCTCTTCATGTGTTTCTCATTCATGTGTTTTGTAGAGCTAATGGGAACACCTCTAACCCCATCTTGGTGCATGCTGGGTCTGTTGAGCTGACTGATGCCAACTGCCAGAGAGCAGTCCCTGACCATGTGCTACACAGGTCTCACCTGCAGCCTCTTTCACTGCTAAAACCCTGCCACCTGTGCCCAATGCAAGCTAAGATAGCTTTGGATATGTAGGTGTTTATAGCAGTACAAAGAGAAACTCAAGGAGAATAGAGTTCAGGGAGAAGTTATTTTCAGAAGTGTTATTTTTTCGTTTGTCTATCACTAAGGTTACTTATGCAAATAATTTGCTTCAGTAAAAGGAAAGTTGGGACTGAAAACTTGAGTACGTAGCCATGGCAAAAAGTGTTCTCCTATGTGCCTGGATATCTGTACTTATATAGCTTATTAATGCCAATCATATTTTAAGAAAGTAGCCCAAACTAATTCTATAGGACCAGCTTGCTTCTTAGCAAGGAGAAATAAGTACATGTAACACAGTGGTTAACTTCTCAAGAAGCTGGTATTTCACTGTAATGTAGAAAACTACAATTTTAGTAACTATGTTCACTACACCTGATGTGATCGTATTAATATGATACCTGCTTTGAAAATGATGTAAGATACAATCTCATGCTCTACAGAGGAAAGAATAACTCTCTTTAGTACTGTAATCTCAATTTGTAGAGACGAAATTCTATTCATTTCATCCAGTCCTAGCCTGGTATTTTCAATTAGTTTAGTATTTCTGAGCACTTAGAGCTAACAAATTCTGAGGAACAGGGACTTGGGTGGAGTTTAGACTCTGTAAGTTTCCATTATGTGGGTTTTTATCTCTCTCTAATAGCTGGTAATACCTTCACTTCCATTTAATAGGAATGGAAGAATACATACCAAGTCACGGGGGGGGGGGGGGGGAAGCTATGGATTATGAACATATAACTATTTGTATTTGTTGATTTCTGTAATTATACTTAGGACCAATTTCTCAGTTCTGATTGAATGTATAGCAAACAAGGTCTAATTTAGTTTTTTAATAAATGCATCCACTTCTAAGCTATTGATTTGCAGTAGTTTGTGAATGTACTGAAAAGGATTCAGGTTGCATCTTGGGGAGGAAAAAAAAAAACCAGAGTGATTCTGGAATACTGTCAGAAGAACCTTGAAATTGAATTACAGCTTTAATATTCAAACTGGGGCATGTATTGTTATTTGTGATATATGTAAAATGAGTTTTATAGATGAAATTTAAAATCGGTGACGCAGAATAGGGTTTATAGTGCATGGGCTTTAAGAAGAGCAAGGAAAGATGTTTGATGTAAAGCATGTGGCAGAAAGATGCACATTTATTAAATAAAGTAATTTTAAAATAGGTGTCTGATAAAAAGAAAAAAATGTTCTTGCTGATAAATTATTCAGGTGATTTTCTGTTGCTAAAAACAGATTCAAACTGCTTTAAGAATTTTATTAAATATTTTTCATATTTACTAGAAACAATTAAAATAAAGAAATATTTACCTTACGAAACAGTATAAATTATCCATGTCAAATCTTAAATGTTTGAGGCTTCCATTTCCAGAAGTCTGATGCTTTGTATCATGGTATCAGTACCACCTACGTTTCTAATGAAGCACTATGGCTTCTCACATAATTTCACTTCAGTTTTTATAATTGTATATATCACTCTAAGCTTAATGCAAAGCTGAGTATGCTTTGCTGTTAAGGAGTAGCAACAGCAAAGACTGAAAAGCAGCAGCAACCCCTGCTAGGCAATGCATTAGCCAGCACCTACCAAGTAGAACCCTGCAACAATAATTTCTGAATTTGTGTTTTGATGGTAGCTTTAAATACAGCTTAGCTGTTAGAAATGAAAACATTTATGCTCTCTGTATATTGGAAATTGTTAGAAAGTACAAAGAGGAATGTCTTCTCACTCTTCCTAAGAATGCAACTGCAGAATTCCATTTTGAGTCATTTAATCCAGTCTCTCGGTTCAAATGGTCTATTGCAGTACTTACAAATAAAATTATAATCAGTCTTTACCATTCATTGCAAACGTAGCATAGCATCATGGTGAATGAACAGTTGGCCTTATTAACACTAATTTGTTATGTTCAAACTTGTAGTCTGTTTTCAAATTACTATAAACTTGATGAATTCATTTGCGGAAACAGCAGAAACTTTGATTGTATGCTAGGGAGTAGCAAAAAGAGCAGTAGTGTTGCCAAGAAAAATATTTCTCTATAGAAGTGGTATGTGAAGGTGACATAATTGCTTACCTTATAAACAATTATTATAAACAATTATAAATTTAGGACTAGTAATTTCAATGGTGAAGGATAGTCTAAGGATTTTTCTGCCTTTAAGTATGAATTATCTCTCTTTATCCTTCAGCCCGTCAGTGATGAAAAATACAAATTGAGAATCACAAACAGTAACTTTACAGAGTATGTTAATTAAAACTTCCTTAACTTGAGATCCTTTTGAGTTTGTCCCAACTTGTCTACTGCATCTTCTCTAATAATTACTGTTTAGGTGCATCGTTAAAGAATCTTCCACTTTCCCTTTTATTAACAGTTTCATACCAACCTTATGTTTTTGAATTTTGAATACGAGTGCCTTGTACTGACAGAAACAGAGACTTGTCTTACCCATAATATGTTTAAAAATTTGTCTTTTTTTTTTTTCTGTGTGGCATCTATGATTTTTTTTGTCCATATTCATATTGAAATAGAGGTCATGGATTTTATATTTGTGCACTTTCAGTAGAAGTTCATTGCAGTTAATACACATAAGACTGTAAAACTAGGAAAGCTAACAGTGGTTTTGAAGTAGCAAAGAGAATATGTGCAGTAGTAGAAGCAAATAGAAGCAAGCTGGGACTTTGAGAGCTAGTTTTCTTCTTTTCTTTTTCTGATATCCATTTTACTGATAGTTGCCTGAGTTTGAACTCCTTGACAATATCAAATAGTTGGACCAGATTGTGAAACAAACGTTGAACACTCCAATCTTTTTGTATACAGTGTGGATGGTTTTTTCTTAAACTTCACTAGGTAAATAGACTAATACTAAATAGAGTTCATTTCGATGTGTTTTTAGTACTGTTTTTATTTCAAAAGGGTTTTTTTATGTTATTCTTTGCTTGCACCTAGGTGTTTTAAACCATTTTGTCTTCTCAGAAATACCCAAGAAGAAAGCTCTGATTTGTATGTGCTAAGTGCATCTGCAGTTTGAACACTTTTAAATTAAAATATATCACTTGTTCCAAATGTATTGATTTATACATCTCTTTGTCAATATTAAGTAGAGCAACTTTTCCAATAAGTTAAAAAAGATGTGGCAAGGCGGATTACATTTAGTGGATTGGTTTAAGTTTATATTTCTACATGTAACCTGTTTGTGTATTTTTTGCTCTTTTACCCTTTATTCTTACTGTTACAAATACTTGAAATGTCCGCTGACAATGCAGACAATTGCACTGTGAATTAATACAAAGTTGCAGCAATTCAAACATGACCCAACTTAAGCTTTCTGAGCTTTAAACTCTAAACAAATGGTTAAAATGGCAATTCTATTTATGTCAGCATTTTTCGTTGTGGTTTTTTTTTTTCATGGTGGTTTAACACCTAAAAACCCTTGAAATGAGCTTCATAAATCTTAAGCTTGAAGATGATAAAATAATTATGAATTCTTAAAGTGACCAATTGTAGTGTAAGTGTTCTTGAGTAAAATTTTAGTTCTGTGCCTTTTTTTTTTTTTTTTTTTGGAAGTGATAATGCAGTTATCTCTTCTGTCTACTTCTTTTCATCAGATAGCTGCTTGCTATGTACAGAGTTTACCATTGCAAGTACTTTCTCCTTCTCTCACTTGTACCTGAAGGTTAAACTGTTTCATTTATTTTAAGTAATCATATGACTAATTACATAGTACTTGATGAACTGTAGGTGCATCCTCTAACATGCTCTGTTAAAATATCTTTGTCTGTATCTGTGTCTGTTCAACCTGCTCTGCTGATTGCTGAGCTGGACTACAGGTGAGATGTAAAACTGGACGTAATATTTACATATTGAACCTAGTGAATGTATCTGGTGTGTATCAAGTATTGTGAATGTGAGCCTTTTTGTTTGTAAACATAGCAATTACACTTAGCAAGCCTACATGAATATTTACAAACGCAAGGTAAGTCCTCTCTGGGACAGGTGAGTTCCTGTCATTCACTGTCGTTCCAACTGCTTGAAATCTAGGAAGTGACAGGCATTCTGCAAACTGGATATGTAGTTTCCATGTGCAGTGGTTTCTCATTGCCACTGCTTGCAAGAGTCTTATAACACTGGAGTATCCAAGAGTGTTGTTGAATTCTGTGATACCTGCTCTGTACACATGTAAGGAAAATTGTTTCTTCCCGGAACTTCATACGTGTAGACACTGTAACTTGGAAAAAAAATTCTGCAGCTTCCTTTGTCTCCCCAACCTACATTGAACTTCATGGTTTCTTACCATAGGCTTCTTAATGATAATTAGCGGCAATACATAACTAGAATTGTATAACCTCTTTTGTGAAAGTATATTTCAGTGATGTTGGGATCTCTTTCTTCCAGTACAATAAATCTGTTTTGTTAGGGTGTGAGGGAGGGTAGGTTGTTTTATGCATTATCATTCTTTGGATGGAAATTCAGTTTTTATCTTGCTGTTTTCAACAGGATATTCTATGGGAATTAGGTAAGCTATCATCAGTTTTGCTCTGTCTTTCTGAAATTATTAGAATGAGGCAGGAACTACTAGTTAAATTTGACAGTCCTTCAGAAATAAATGATTATTAGATACCATAAGTTTCTTGAGGAAAAAGTTGCCAGCCTGAGGTGACAACCCTAGATTTAGTAATTCCCCTGATGAAAGACTGTGGCATAAACTCAGTTATTAGCATGAGAGAAACCCATGTGGGAATGACCTTATAAATGCTTCAACATTTGATCAGTGTTTGTTCTTTTGTTAGACCTCAAAGTTAGTTAAATGTCGTATGTAAAGCCATAAGGAGCTAGGTGGAGTTGCTTGTTTTCTTTCCAGTTAAGAGTATCTCTATCCAAAATTAATCATGAATAAGTAGAGATAAATAGAACAAATCCTTCAGAAACAGTAAAGTTTAGATGTGTCTAGTAAATGATATCTTCTTCTACCCTTGTTTTGACAATGTTATTTATATTTCAGTTCATTATAATGAAGGTTTTTCTAAATTACAGATGCTGTACTGAATTCTTTTTGATGTGTAGCTCTATGGCTGTAGTGACCTCTGATTCTTACTTTACTTTAACTTTTGAGTATTCTAAAAGCGTAGTGTTTTCCTGTTCTATTAGTATATAAGGTTAAATTTCTCTAAGGTACTGATAAAGAAGATTCTTGGCAAATTTTCGAGAAGGTTGAGTCCCTTGAGTTTCAGGAATGATGGGTCAAGGAGGAAACAAACATGCTTCCTGGTAGCACAGAGTAAGAATTGGGTCTTAGCTAGTTACAGTCAGCTGAAGCATATAACAGGAAAGGTAATGGTAGAATTCATGGGAGTTCTTTGAGTTTGGGCCATATATGAAGCATGTTTATTTTGATCAGTGCTGTTAAGTATCAAGTAACATGAGGTAGCCATTTTACATGCATCTTCCTACTATCTTTTTTTATCCTTCACGTGGAATTTCAATTTCCAGGAATTCAACAGTTTCATTCCTTCTAATTTCATACTGCATTTTATTATATCTCCTGCAATATGGGATGGTTATTAGGACCAAATAAGCAAGCTGAATGTTATATTGATAGTAAATTACTTGAATATGACAAATTCTTCTTTGATTTGTGTAGAAAAAGAATTTGTGGCTCACTACTGCTGATCATGGATGAGATCTCATATCATAGCTGTGTAATTCTGTGGGCATTCAATACTTCTGCTGGAAGTAATTGTTTTGTATTATTGAAAAATAATAACATTCAGGAGAGAATTTTACTCAGTCTGTCTGCTGGGTTTGCCATGTTTGTCTGTAGTATTGGCATCTTTGTTAGGTAATACGGGCAAAACATATATACTTCATCACAACTTCATGACTAGCTTTATTATTACATTGATTTTGTTCCTTATCTTATACTAAAGGATATCAGTAAATCTAGACCGTAGGAGAAAATTGTTTGCTAAGATTTTTTTTTGTGTAGTTGTTACATAGCAACATAACTCTCACAGATTTAGTTGGTCTTTAAAAAGGAATTAAGGAATTATGATAGTAGCTTGAGATAGTGTCTGGTATTGGTTTGATAATTGTTGTGTCACAGTAAATGGTGGGTAAGAATTCCAACTCCACTCTTCCTCAACATAGTCTAGAATATTTAAAAAGATGTAGAAATAGAAGTTAAATCCTAAATGTCTGGAGTCTGCTGGCTTAGGGGATTGCTACATTTAACTGAGAATTTTTGAGGTTTTGTTTATTTAATTTCTCAAGAACTAAGAAAAATACCTCCAACGTAAGTTAGTTATATTACTTCATGGCATACAGATAATTGAGGTTGAAGTGAGTTCTCAGTTTAATCTCATGTCATATACTCTTGCCTTATTGTACTCCAATACTCCAGGTTTTCATCTGGTTTTGTGATCGTCTTGATCAATAATGTATATAATATACGTATAACTGCTATTTCCAGGGCATTATAGAGTTAAGAAATATTTTCATACAGAATATAATTTTTTATCTGAGTATTTTTCAGGCTTTTTTAGCAAAATGAAAAACATCAACAAAAAAAACAAACAGAACAGCAGTGCTAGCTGTATACTCAGTCATCTGCTTAATCCTTATCCCCTTTGCATTGTCAATACCCATCTAATTCCACTTTAACAACGGTAATTGGCTGATGGCGTAGCAGATATAGATTTGTTTTCCTGATGACTCCTTGACTTTTTTCCTCTGGTAATACTAATAGAATTCCAAATCCTTACTGGTGTGATCATGTCATGAGTAGGTCAACAGTCATGTCAAGGTCCTATTGGAAACTTCATAGCCAACATCTTAATTTAGACTTAGCTATCTTTTTTCTTGTATGTGCAATTGTAAGCAATTCTTTCAAGTATCACACTCATTCCATTATAACACAATTCATTTGATGCAAAGGGAGGTGGTTCTGCATGTGAATTGTTTACTGAATGTTGTCCAAGTACAAATTCAGGAAGTTTCTTTCCAGATGTAATGCATTATCTGAATTATGCCAGAAACTTGGAAGAAAGAGAAAATATTACTTATTTGCAATGATTTTCAGTTATTTCAGTCTTACAGTTAATGAGAATTGAAGCAGGCGTTTCTGGATTTCTAATGTTTAAGAAAAGCATGTCTGAAATATGGATGTGTAAGGTTTCTTGTGTGGCTAAGTTGGTACAGTGATTTCCTGCAACCAGAAGGAAAAGTCTTCTTTCTTTCTCTCACGATTTTTTTTCTTTTTTAAACCCATTTCTGGTTTTTACCCCCTACTCATACCTGCTCTGTACTGTGCTGGTTCTTCCTCTTGCAACGGTTCAGGTTCGCAAGGCCCATTTCTGATCTATGTCAGTTTACAAGACTGGGGAGGAAGGAGCAAAATCAGACTTTTCTCTCTAGGTTAGATTTCTGTGATAGGAAAACGAAGTTGACAGCAGGATTGAAAGGGGGGGAAAGTAGGGCAGCCCCTTTCAGCTGTAGTGAGTCATTTAGGGCAGGCTGTGTTTCCTGGTGGGATTTTGCTGTTATGTTTTGTTTATATAACTTAGAATTGAGAAATGAAACCAACATAACACAAGCTCATGGAGTCTTAAAACCTATCTGGGTTTGGTGGGCTAACTACAGTCTTTCTAATCCCCATACACTTTGTCTTTTCTACTACTAGAAGCTTCATATTTATTTTTTGGCACCAATATATATCCACTGTGGGAATGGGAAGTGTGTCTGTTGTTGCCTTTAGTGGACTTGAAGTAGCATTGCAGAAGTTCTGTTATTGACTTGAGTAAGAACACTGTAGACTGTACATACTCACATTGTCAAAAATAAAAATAAAAGCCTGTAACAACTGATTAAGCACTTTTGTCTCTTAAAATGAGTCAGATTTAATTGAGTGGTTAAGAGCAAATTTTGGCAGAGACTTAATCTCGCTTAGTCTTTTGGCTAACTTAATAGTCAACGTTGAAAGGGTGCATGCAGCCTTTTGATAGAGATTTATGCTCTTGACCAGGTGCTTAAATTTTACAGGAAAACATTTAAATTCAAGTGCTTTGGTAGTCCTACATCAGAAGCAATGCTTGTCTTGGGAATTAACACTGTTTAAAGAATGTTAACCAGACAGAGTCTACAGCCTAGCTTACTGCCTTATCCTAGTTCTCTCTTTTTATCGTCTGTCTAAAACCTTCACTTTGTGAAGCTGTTGACCAATTATAGTGAAGTGAGCCATTGGTGACAGTTATATGTGTTAGCTCATTGTCTTAAGGTTTCAGTGTAAGTGATAGTTATGAAAGAGAAAGGGGGGGAAAAACAAACCCCTCAAAATAGGAAATTTAGTGTTTGGCAGGAAAGGTATCATCTCTATTGGGTTTCTTGGGCAAAGCCATCCAGGTCTTCAACTTCCACTTTTAAATATGGGTAGGTCTCACAGTGATTTTTATGTTCTGAGAATCTGACCAAATATCTTAAATGTGCTTACTGAAATGTTATTTGCATTTAAAAAAGCAACAGAACCTGCTTGAGGTAAAAATTCATACTGTGTGTTTCTGCTTTAATTGGTAGGAGTTCATCCATTACTTCTAACATGATTGCAGCTTCAGATTTTTGTTACTAGCAGACTTAGGTGTTACATGTTTGTGCTTGTTTTCTGTTGTTCTCGCAAAGTAATAGGTACTTTCAGATGTAAAAATATCTGTCCCTGCCACAAGGAGGTAAAAACAGGTGTGCAAAGAAGATTGAGGGAAGTAGTGTAGCAGGGTATTTGACTGTTGGCTGGTAAATAAGAATAAGCTGGGCTTTTTTTGTTTGGGTTTTTTTTTTTTTTGTTAATTAACTTGTCAGTATAAATCAACTGGTTTTCCCATGGGCAGCATTGCAGATGAGGATCTTCCAAAGGGATTTAACTGGAGGAAGGGTGAAAGCTGTACAAATGACTTCACGAAGAATGTAATGTGCACAAGAGACTGGAAGAAATCAAAGAACTGCTAATGCTGGAAGAATTTAAAAAATAAAAAAATAAAAAAGTTGCAGAAAGTTGTCTATGCCAACAGAGAGGGGAAATGACATAAAGCAGGAGAAAATGTGTGCAGGACATGAAAAACGTGACAAAAAGCTTGAATTAGATTTTGTGCTGTTGGTGGTAGAATTCAAATAATCCTCTAGTCTGTGAGTCTGAAACCTGAACCTTTGCTTCAGTTGAGTATAACTGAAGAGGAGGAAGGTTGAGACATTAGTATTACTGCTAATCATAGTTCTGTACGATTGTTTAAAGATTTTGGAAATAGGAACGGGTTTTATAGTCCTTTCAGTTGGAGGTGGGGATTTTTTTTCAGTTTGATTTAGTTGTTTTTTAGGTCTGCATTTGTACTAAACTGAACTTGAGATGTCATTTTCAGGAAAGGAGTTGAGCTAAGAAACGGATGATAGAAGATAAATGTATTTGCGAGCCTGTTCTGTACTTCAGGATCTCAGCTGCCTCCTGTTTTTTTTCAGGGTGCAGAGCTAAACATGTGAGGAGCTGGTAGATGCTCTGAATAGTTTGAGGCTCTCCGTTTGAAATTAGCTGAAACTGTTTAGATGGAATGCATTGCTGAAAGTACTTTCCTATTCTAATCAAGCAGACCCCAGCTCGTGTCTGTTGAGCACAATGGAAAACTTAACATTTGTCCAAGGATGTCTACAAAGAAGAAAGTTCAGGGAGAACGGGTGTTAAGAACTCCTCCTTGGTGAAGTGCAGACTCACAGCCGGGCTTTATTAATTGTATTGGAGGTGATCAACAGCAGTTAAAGAGCTGGTTCCATGGAAGTATTTTCATAGGTTTAACTCAGAGTTTACTTTTGGAGCTTTGGCTTTTAACTTAAGCACTTATGTAGACAGTGAGACTTGTAAAGAACACTAATGTTAGCTGTTTGTTTCATCAGTTTTCTTTCCTTTTGTCACCATTCTAATCCTAACAGACATTTCTATTTGTAGAGTTTCCATGTAGTGTATAGAAATGCTTTGGGTAATAGTGCAAAATAGAACCTTTGCTAATTTAAAACAGTAACACCTGTTCTATATACTATATTATCAGTAACTGTATTTGAGGAAAAAAAACCCAACCAAACAACAACACAAAAACCTGAAGGTCTTATATTGGGTAAGTTAAGGAGTTCACTTATTTGCTTGCTTAAGCCCAAATTCAGATTTTTTTTCTCTGCTTTCATACTGTCACAGTGTTATTCTGTTTCCAAGCCTAATTTTTCTGGTGGTATAATTAGCAGACAGAGGAGGTTGATATTAAAAAAAAAAAAAAAAAAAAAAAAAAAAAAAAAAAAAAAAAAAAAAAAGACATCTACTGGTTTTGACACTGAGAATTAATTATGAAATAAAAGACAGATTTGTGCTCAGGCTAGAATTAGCCTAGCAGTTCAAAATATAAGCAGTCACCTTGGAATCGTGTAACAAAAAGTGACACCCTTTCTTTCATTATAGGCTAAATATATCTTGTGAACTTTAGTTGGATAAATCATGTGTGTGTCAGTTCTATCTGTTATTCTGTTTAATTAATTTGGAAAATAGTTGTTGCTTTTCCTTTGACAAGCATAGAGTTCATGTTTGTTAAATGCTTCAAAAAACGTAACCATTTCTTTTAAGTGGTTTAGATTATTATCAGAGCTTGTTCATTCTCACTACAAAAAGGTGACATTCAGCACATCGTTGGTAGTTGATTTTAAATGAAGTAAAGTTTCTAAAGAGTATCTATAATACTGTTTTTCAAACTCTTTAATTAGCTTTTGCATGGAATACCTTACACAAAATGCTGGCATAGTATTTTGCTCTTGTTCCTTGAAAGTGAACACAATTTGAATGCCATTAATGCAACTTTCCTTATTTTATGGCAACAAAGACTCCTCCAAATATCTTGTGCTGGTTAATGCAGGAAAAAAAACTCATTGTGATAGTGTGTTAATCTTGAGGACACAAAGAACCAGTGGAGGGTAAGAGGAGGACATCTGTTGGATAAGCTTTCAATATGATGAGAATGATAAGAGACCTACAACTGGTGCAAAAATGGCTGATCTTTTACAGCATGTGATTAAAACCAATACGTATCTTCTTTTCAAAATTTACTTGTGCCGAGTGTAATAGTCATGTATTTCATAAATAGGCAAAGAGAAAACTTGCATTTGATAAAATTGGCCAATCAACCTGCCGCAGTTCATACTAGCTACAGCAGTAACTTTAAGTTTTCAGGCCTACGTGTTCTGAGTGGATTATTTTTATGATGGATTGTCACTCTGATGGTTGGTCCTCTACTACCTCTTTTAGGTTTTTTCAGCACAATACTAGTTGTCATACTTCTATAGTAGGAATTTGCAGGAAAAGTTATACTATTTTGTAGAAATAATTCATGAGAAGATCAAGAAATTGTGAATTGTCTTAGAGTTTTGCGTAACATTTTAAAGTGTTATTACAATAAACAGGTGGCTATGAAGAATAGAATGAAGATGCTGAGAAATCAGCTTTTGGATAACAGGTAATTCATTTCATCTGTACTTGATAAATAACAGGATAGAATCATTGTGCGTTTTCTAGTTCAAGTGCAATTGGAATTCCAGTGAAGATTGGACATTCCTATAGAAGAAGAGAGGGAACTGAAAGACTTAAGAGGCTTCAAACTGCTGATTCCTTTAGAAAAGGGTTTAGCAATTGTGTATGTTGTAAAGATGACTAGCACTTACAGTATATACCAAACTGTATGTAATAGAATGAAAGCATTTCCTAGGTCACAAAACAATGATTTTTGATCATTTATGGTATTTTCTGCTTAACTGCAATAAAGTCACTAGAATGAGACTGTTAATTATTCTTCAAAAATGAAAAACTAAAGTTGAGCTAGCTAATTGCTGCCAGTGAGGATATTCTGAAGTTTCTTATGTGAATATTTAGTGCTTGCATTAAGTGTTTCTTCAGAGCTTTTTTCAAATGCTAGTGCTGTGGGAAAGGCAAGCTTTAAGGTAATACCAGGGCTTCTTTTAATCTAGCATGCATTGCAGTTTGAGAGAAGGAAGTTCTTGCCCTTGTCTCTTATTTAGTATTATTTTTTTTGAGGAGTTGTATGCATCTTTTCTAAATGTAAATCCAGGTAGTTATATCTGCCTTTTTGTAAAGTCTTTGCATATCATCACTATGCACAAGCTTGTTGTACTTAATAATGTTTTCATTGAGTGTTGTGTATTGTGTCACTTCTTAACACTGCTGGTGAAGCTTTATTTGGACTCATAACTGATAGAAGTGTATTCATATATTTTTCTTAAAGCAAAGGATGTAGAGGCTTTTGATGTCACCTAAATAAATGGAATAAATGTAGAATGGAGTCAGTTCTTTGCTCATTAAATCAAATCCAGAAGTACCTGCTGTAGTATTATTTGGCTGTAAACCAAAAAAAGAATGGTTTAGTTAAAACTAGGGAAGAAGGGGTGGGGGGGGAATCATTTAATCAAATTTATACAGCTTTCTGAAAGTTACTGGAACTAAAGTAGTTGGTGATGTAATGTATGAAGTTGAAGAGTATTTTGCTGTGATGGAGAAAACTAATGGAAACATTCACTTGGGGTAAGACAAATGGTATTAAATGAGAAAACACACCATGAATTGCAAATGGAGCTGAGTTAATTTGTTGCTACAGTAGTGTTGCCCTACTGTTAAATGAAGGCTGTGTAATTATCTTGCTGGCAGAGATAATGTCAAAACCTCATTTCTCCTTACATGCCTCATTTTTACATGAGGGCTAATTGAGCTGCAAGGTGACAACTGATTATATATGGCTATCATCAGGTCCTCTTGCTCAATTTGCAAATAATGTTATCTTTTTTAAGTGATGATTTTTATCATGTCAGATTGAGGCATTAAAGAAACTTTTTAAAGCTGTTTTAGTAACCTGTAACATTGCACTTCTGTCTCTATTGTATTTATGTTTTTCAGTATTAATTAATTCTTCCTCAAAGATTCTTGAGATCCATTTTCTTTCCATCCCTTTATTTGAAGAATGTGAAGACACGTATTAGTCGGTTTGCTTCATGTCTTTTGGTTGTCATGAATTAAAAGACCCTCTGTAGTCCAAAATATATTAATTTTTCTTTAACTTTCTTGTTGGCATTCTTGAATTCATTCTTGAAGCCACTAGAAAAAAATCAGTTGGAAGGAGGTCAGGAAACTTTAAGAAATGCAAGGATCAATAAGGCACATCTCTTTTGCTATGGTGTTGGACACAGTGGTACATGTAAATGGCGTGGAGGCACAAGTACGGAGAATCTGTGAGGCACTAGCATGCTTGAAGGCAGTGAAAGTGCTGGGTGCAAGAATGCTGCTTTTAGTACTTATTATATAAAACGCCATTCAATATTTTTACTTGACCATTCAATTTTTTTCTTGAATGCCAACGTTCCTTTGCTAGTGCAGAACTAAAGGCCTGGGGCCTACCACCATTTGGTGTGATGGTTTTTCTTGGCCTCCTCAGTCACTTTTAAAAATCCCTAAGTTTTGTTTTGTTTTAATTCCAGGTGTAATCACAAAACTTATTTATTTATTTTAATTCCAGTACTGGAATGTAGCAGTCAGAATTTACTTGTTTTTGCCCCAAAGCTGTGAGCTACAGAAGCAACACATGAGATAAGACTTAAAAGCATGCTGGGAGATGAAGAAACCTCATTTTCAAAATCTGGCGCTAATCCTGAGGTAGAGCGGACAGTTTTCATAAATATTCTAAATAATCTTGCTTTAGTTTGGAAAACTATTCATAAAATATGTACAATATATTTGCCAGAGAATTGGTTCTGAAATGATTTAATGATCTTAGTTTCTTGACTACTCTGTCTCCTTGCAGATAGAACTTGCTCTTAAGTGGAACCTGGGAAGTTTTGTACCTTTGTAATGATTATCTTTGTTTTAGAGGACTCAAACTCTTTCCAAACTCTTAACTTAGTAATAAGTAGGGATTTTCTTGTAGCCTAAATGATATTTTATTACTTTTAAATTAGGAAAATAATTTTAATTGTGAAGTTCCAGATTAGCCTGAGATAGTTCGTGTTGTGTTACATACATACCAAAATAAAAAATATGATTTTTAGCTGACTAGAGTTTAACAACATGAGACCTTCATGTGTGCTAAACCCCTATACCTATTCAGGATTCAAAGCAACTATACACTTTCATTCTCAGACGTTTTAGTAAACTTCAATATATATTTTTAAAATTAATAAATACATAGATTTTTGTCTTGTTTGGATAGAATCATAGAATTACTCAGGTTGGAAAAGACCTCAAAGGTCATCAAATCCAACCACAACCTAACCATAGTACCCTAACAACCCCCTGCTAAATCATATCTCTGGGTAAAAACCAAACGGCTCTTAAACACATCCAGGGACGGCAACTCAACCACCTCCCTGGGGAGCCTGTTCCAGTGCTTAACTACCCTTTCTGCTAATAAGCTTTTCCTGATATCCAAACTAAACTTACCTTGGCGCAACTTGAGGCCATTTCCCCTCGTCCTGTCACCCATCACCAGTGAGAAGAGACTTGCCCTGCTCTCACTGTAAGCTCCTTTCAGATACTGGAAGAGAGCCATAAGGTCTCCCCTCAGCCTCCTTTTCCCCAGATTAAACAGCCCCAGCTCCCTCAGCCTCTCCCCATAGGGCTGATTTTCCAAGCCCTTCACAAGTCTCACTGCCCTTCTCTGGACCTGCTCCAGTACTTCCATATCCTTTTTGTACTGAGGTGCCCAAGACTGATATGATAAAGTTCTGCCCTTAATTACACTTTCAAACAAGTGAAATGATGATGTGAAACTATCTAAATTAAGTCTTCTATTTTATCTTTGTACTGGGGAATAACAGACTGAGGCTTTGTTTTGATGTGAAATACCTAGAAAATACTTCAGTATCTTCTTATACTGACAGCCTTTTTCAGACTTTTTGTGTCTTGTAGTGTCTTTCTTAGATGCTCACCTCTATTAGAAATGCCATGACTGAGTGGCTGAGACCTTAAAGCATTTTTGCAGTATTAGGTAGTTCTGTAGTTGGAAATTAAATGATACTACTTTAACGAAGAAAAAAAAAAAAAAAATACTCCAAGACAGCTCTGTATGTCACTTGCTTGCGTGACATCAGGGAAAGAAAAAAATTACAGAACTTTTCCTGAATGAAAGGAGTTACTTAAAAGCGAAATGTGTGAATCCGTCAGTGATATTTTAATAATGTTAGGTCATGTTGAGTTCTGAATAATTTAATCATTCCGTGTATGTTTGCACTTCTGTATGAGACTCTGTTGGAAAATAATACCTTTTTAATGACTGACTTAAAGCCTAAGCTACTTTTTTTTTTAATAACACCATTCCTTATATGATGTTTCTGTCTGTATATAGAAGATACTGGAACTAGGAGGATACTGATGATCTAACAGTACTAGAAAACTGAAAAGCTTTGTGAAGGGACTTAACCAGCATGCATAACCATGACCCAGAGTAGATTTTGTTCTTATTTTTCTAAAATTGCACCTCTGGAATAACCTTTAGGTAAAAGCATTCCTACTGTGTACTGTGGGGTTCTAGTTAACCCTCCGCATTGGCCTAGCTTATGCCTGAACAGAATTTTGGTTCTTTTCCGTCACAAATCCCCTTGATTAAAAGGTTGGCTTGTTCCATCCCTCCTTAAATGGCTCCCTTTAGTGAAGAGTGGAAACATTTCTCATGGCTTCCATATATTGTGTTTTAGTGTTTGTAGAATACTGTGGGCAATAGAGAAATCAGCAGGTTGTTTGAATAATACAAAGGCTACTCTAAAAGTAATGCCTCTTATGTTATTATGTTGGCTCTTGATGTCAGAGGTGGATGATGGTGGTATAGCAGTAGAGGATGAACCTTCCCACCAGTATTCCATTACGTGTTGTTGCTGTCTGACAGATGGCAGCAGAGGAGCATCCTGACAAAATGGCATCTGACATGGGAGTGTGTATGAATCAAAGATATAGAATTTAACTCCTCTAGATGGAAAAATTTCAATCCATTGACATTCATCAAACCTTGCTGAATGTTTATGGGGACCAGACATGACTGTGAGCACAGTGAGGTGGTGGGTGATATGTCCCAGCAGTGGTGACAGACTGCAGGTCACATCTTCCAGTGCAGGTTTTTACAAGCGCAGCATGCAGGATCTTGTTCATCACTGGCGAAGAAACATAGCTAATGTGGTGGATGTGTTGAAAAGTAATGCTTTGTAGCTGAGAATTTGCTCTATCAAATAGTGTTGTGCTCTTTGTATGTTGTAGTTTCTGTGGAAGTAGATAGATAGGAGGCATTACTTCCAGAGCAACCTCATGATGGCTAGTAGAAGATAAATTTATACTTTGCAAGATTTTTGTTTTAGATAATGTTAATTGTTCTAATAATGAAAAAAAATGAAGTGAGAATTAAGTATTACACTAGAAACAACATAATTTGTTAAGTTATAGGAATGGAAGATTTGATGAGGATCCAGTGTTCTGTCAAGACAGCATTTCCTTTTTTGCAAGGAAATTAACGTTCATACACTTCACTTTCCAATACTGGCAAAAACTGAAGTACTGAGTAACCAATTTAGTTTTTAAAATGATTATGTAGTAAAAAAACGCATCATGAAAGTACATGATACTTCCAGTGAAATATTTTTCTTAATTATTTTTTATTTATATAAACTTTGCACATTGTACATCATATTATTTTGTAATCTTAAGAAAGCTTGTCTGAAAAGTGCACTGCCATTGTACTTCCTCATAGTTACATAAAATATGTATTATTTTTATTTTTTATTTTTTTTACAAATATAGGAGAGTTATAACACCGACACACTGCATTGTGAAGCAGGTATAAAATTTTATTGTGCTGCTAAAGAATTAGAACTTAACAGATATTCTGAAGCATGTATATACCATAACCGTAGGTGAAGCCTGGCATTCTGAAATGTCCAGGATAATGGTTCCAAATGTACTAGAGCAGCATCAGTGGTATTTTCTGCGGATGCCTCTCAGGCCTTGCTGAGCTCTGTGGATGTTGGGCTGCCCTAGTGAGTGACCTCATAATTTCCAGAAGCAGGTGGAGGTGGCAATTATAGCTATGGCCACTATCTTGAACCTTCTGTAGAAAGTGATGAATTGTAAATGGCTAGATCCAGTGCACAACAATAAAATCAAATAAATCTTCAGCGTGTAATAATGACAAGACTGAAAGACTGGCAGTTATAACAAGGCTGCTGTTGTCACCCACTTTACTGTAGCCTTGATATCCATCATTATCAGCTGGAGCTAGCTCAAGAGTCGGACAAGAAGGTCTGAAGAAGGATGAGTTGTTTGCGCTGAAGCGTCCAGTAGGTCCCATCTGGCTGAGAGTAAATGGGATTTTTTTTTGCCTGTTCACTGGACCAGAGCTGTCCATCATTTCGGGCAGATATCTGATCACTTCATGCTGTGGGACAATATGGCTTTGTGCTGTTTGGCACAGCAATGGCAATTAAAATAACTAAACTTTTCATTTACTTTGAGTTTCTGTTTTACCTTAGCCAAAGGTGATCCTAAGAAGGAATCTTTACATTAATGGAGCTTTTATTTCTTTGAGACAAGAAATCAAGTTAGACAGATCAGTGGCAAGTTACTGAAAACATTAAGGTGGTAATGGAAAAAGATTCTGAATACAAGGAATTCTTGCGTTTCCCCTGTAGCATGCTTTAAATTACTTGAAAATATCTAAACACAACAGAAATGGGCAAAAATTTGGAAACATAACTGCTGCTACGGAAATAGTAGAGTTGCTAGCCCCCAGCAAGTTTCTTGTAATTACTATTAATCCTAATTGTCTTAATGCATCATAACTCAGTAGTTTTTTTCTGCTAAATACAACTCTTCTGGGTTTACGTTGCATATGTAACTTTCAAGTGTACTAATCAGACAAGCATGAAAGATTATTCAAATAATTGCCGTACACTAGAAATAAAAGTGTGAAAACTGAATACTGCTTAGTGTAACATGGCAGCTTATCTAATATTCGTTTGATCTTTAGACTTTTCAATAAGATCATAGGATTAATCAACATAACATGTTAATCAGTGAATCCCAGATTGATTTCCCCCTCCTCCCCCCTTAGGTGTAGCAGTTCTTCAACAGAAAACAATTGAGTTTATTGAGTATTAATTTATGAAGTCAATATAATTGCTCTCTGTAAATTTGTTTTGTTCTTGTGTTTTAAGAAACATAGTGGCATGAAAAAAGAATCCTGTCAGATGTCATCATTTTAAAGTGAAGGTGATTTTATTAGAGGATAGAATTTTATAGTATCTGGATTGCAAGCGGCTTAACAGCAGTTTCTTCTGTAAAGCTGTCTTGTTTTACATTCATGGTGGGTTCTTTCATGGCTTAATCCCAGCTTTAAAAGATTCAAAGTTGTGAATTGATGCATTACAGGTATGCAGAGTCAGGTGTTCTTTTAATTTTTAGAGTATTAAGTGCAATGGGAAAATAATATTCTGGTTTGTATGTTCTTTTGTTTGTATTTCAGACGCGTTACATTATATACGTGCCTTAGCTGTCTGACAATAGTTGTTGAACAAACATTCTAATGTGTATGATGATTAAATGAGAAGTCTTCTGAGATTTCAGTCTTTCCATATTAGCAGGTTTGATGTCCAGGCAAACTGGCATACAATCATTCTTTTTTTTTTTTTTTTTTTTTTTCTTCCTATTTCATGATACATCTTTCAGCCTAGAGGCATCAGATGCATATGATTTCTCTGCATTTTAGAGTCTTGATGGAATAACAACTTCCAAATTTAAAGTACTGGCTCATTGTATTCCATCTCAATAGGCTTATCTCAAAACAGCAGTAGCTGCATGAAAATATATGTCAAGAACACTGTTTTCTCATATTGGAATTTAGGCAATTTGTTTTCAGTCAGAGAGCTGTTTCTAACCTATTTTTGGAGCCCCTTTGTGGCCTGACCATACGTTCTAACATAATTTATGGTGGCACTGTAACATATGGACTTTTCATCATTGTCCAGCTGAAATCCTCTGTTGGATGTGGATGCTACCCATATACACAAGCTCCCAAAGCAGGTATTTTAGAGTGCAGTTTAGTTTTGTGTAATCTGTATTTATCACTGTGTCTAGCATGGAGCTGGGATTGTTCCTTGTTTTGAGTTTTTAGCAATAGTAAGATATTTTTTGTATTCTACATGCAAATTTAACTTGATATTTTTAAAAGAACCATACTAAATAAATACCAGTTTATCATGAAACCACCTAACAAGCTGCAGAGCTCCAAGTTCTTGTTAGAGTGAGCAATGCAAAAGTAGAAATGCTTTTGTTTTCTTCCTTGTAATAACAATCGCGAGAAATGATATGTAAGTGATATTAAGTATTTTGTGACACTAACTGGCAACTGAAGTCATGAGTACATTATAGTAGACAACATTAATTACTAATATATTTTAAAGCAAAATGGTTATAGAAATCTCCATATACCTTCAGTTCTTAAAATCTCTGTCCAACTGAACTGACGCACATTATTAGTTTGTTACGGAAGGAAGACAGTTCTCTTCATTCCTTGACTTATGTGTTTTTTCTCTTTGATGTCTTCATTTTATACACCAGCCAGATGTTAATTAGTCTGTATAGCAGATAAAGGATTTCTTTACTGGCAGTTTTTCCACAAGATGGCTGTATTTTTTCTGTTGACTAGTATCTTACTCATTTACTACTAAAAGAACAAGCAAGTCTCAGAAGACATAAACACCTACAGACTGTGCTTCAATAAATATCTTGTTGACTTCTGATTGTTAGAGTAAAATAAAAATCAGAAGTTTTTGTTGTTTATTTCCATAGTGTTATGTTCAGTGTATATGTAGATTATTAGGCATTTCCCCAAGACAGCTTAAAAATTCAAGCACAGAATGAAGAGAAATTGGCAAATGTAAAGTTACGTCTGAAACCTAGTGTTGCTTGCAGATCTTGGACGTTTCGGGCGGGGTTGTACACAGGTTCCTTTCTTGAAAATGCAATTCAAATTTCTGAGCCTTCTCATGTGAAGTCTACCTAAAAGTATAGTGTCCCTGGAAACAATGGCCATAGCGGACATTATGTTTAAGGGTAAAAATCCCCTCTGCTTCTCTTGAAGATCTCTGCCAGTCATGCCAGTAAGAGTAATTCTCAAGAGAGCTCAATCTGCTGATAAACTAGTCAACTGGTCCTGCTTTAAAGAACATCCTGAGAGAATTAGAACACATTGCACCTCACTTCCCTGCTGATGCTCAAGATGAGCATCTACAACTCCAGTGAGATCTTCATGATTAATTTGGAATATGTAATCTAAACTGTAGGATTTATTATTTGTTGGATCAGAGGATCACTGAATGAACTTGGTTTGGTATCTTAGTAATATGATGGGTTTGGCAGAGGTATATTTTTAAAACCTTTATGTGAAGTGTCTCACAGTCAGACCACAGTCTCACAATCAGCTGTTACACTAGGGTGTTTATCACCTATTGCACAGTAGTATTTTTCTCTTCTGGAACACCATAGCGCTCTCTGATTTGTTTATTTGCTTTTACACAACAGCTCTTTTAGTATGTGAACAATTAGCATACAAATACATGTAAATTCACAATTCTATTCAAACAAACCTGTTGTTTAACTAAAATTATGGTGTAAACAGTTTCTGACAGGAGCCTTTTTAGTCTTTTCTCTGCAGTACAAGATATAGTGTAAATCAGTACAACCAGTACAATTCCAAACAATCTCCAACTTTTACATGCAACAACTATTTCCATATTTTTTAATAACTCTTTTCTGCTTGATATTTACATTGTAAAAAAACAGCTCATATTTTCAAAATGTGAAACCAATGCAAGGATGTTAAACAGATTTGCTTTTTTGTTGTTTTTGTTGTTTTATTCAGTAGTGCTTATATTTAGAAACAGTTATTAAAAAAAATATTATGGTTATGGTGCCTCATTAGGCCCATTTTGTACTTATGTATTGTGTTTCAACTTATTTTTTCTTTAATGTGGTAAGCAAACATACCCTTACAGTATGAGCATCTGTATATCGGGAAGTACCTAGAAAGTGGAGAATTTTTTCAGGAAAAGTTCAGAATCTTTAAACAAGGTATATATTGTTACTGATATTTTGAATTATTTGGCTACTCTGTTATCTTTGCTGTTTACTTTTGATAGCAATTGTATTGTAGAGAAAAAACATTCCGTCATTTAAACCTGCAGTATGATCTGGTTATTTGGATATAGTCCTCAAGATAAGTTGTGAAAGACTATTTTAAGTCTTCTGTCATGTCAAGCTAAATTTTTGGAAATTATACATGATAGTTGTGTAATTGCATATCCAAATTATTATATTTCTTACTTAGCAAGTACTATGTATTTGCACTAATTATACTACCAAAATGTTTAATTCTTAAATTAGTTGCATATTGGAGGGGGGGCTCTAATGTGCCAGCTGAAAGCAAGTTTGTAGCTAGCATTCTGTAATCAGTTTTGTTTAAAGTAAATATTCAGTATTAAAATAATAGTATAGTATCATCAGGGTCTCAGTTTGAACCTAAACTGTTCTGAGCAAACAGCTGGGAAATATTCATGATGATGTAGCTGAAAACAGGATAGGAATATACTAAAAGATGAAGCAGTAGAAAGAATTCAATATGTTGCACAATATTGCTTTTTAATTATTATTGCAAAGCACATATAGGACCTTTTTTTTTTTTTTTTTTTTTTTAGAACAGCAATTTTCTCATAACTAGTTTTTGTCCCCACCTCACCCAGTCCTTCCCGTTCACCTGTAATACTCCAAATGGACCAACTTTTATTTATCTTTTTAATATGTATAGTACTTAGTCACTGTGGACTATGCTCCTAGCCTTAGTCATATCAGTCAGTAGTATCAGATTTGACTTAGCTTTCTTTCTAAATTGTTTTATTTGGCTGTCTTGTTAAGAAACAACCTTTCTTTTATGGTCTTTCTGCACGGTTTCAATCTTTAGCTCAGGCTCCCATCTCTCTGTATTATCAGTTACACTTTCTTGTTTAGTCTCGACAAAAGACATCTTTCCTTTGCTTGTTTTTGTAGCCGGAAATCAAGTGCAGCCACTTACCTGAGTTAAAACTGTGGTTTAAGACTTTCACTTCTGGAGAATTTTGTGTGGGTGGCTGTTCTCAATCATGTAGCACTGTATGTGAGGTACAAGGATTGTGGTTTCATATTGTTCAAGTACCTCTGAAAGTAGTTCTTTGAATGTGGTGATGTGGTCTTCAGTCTTTATTACTTACTTTTTTTTGTTACCCACCTTCCAATTTAAAAATGCTACATTTCTCCTTCTTCTTTTTTCTACATAGCTGGAAAAATCTGTCATTGATGCCTCCCTATGCATTTCAATCCAGTGGTCTGTGATCTTTATCGTAAGATAGTTTGTTTTTAACCAGTTTAATCAAAATCTACTTTTTTTTTTTTTTGCAATCATAAGCTTTTAACTCCAGTAATCAGAGATGACAATGTATGTAGTTTCCTTTAATTGTAACAACTTCTTTTTGAAACATTGTATGCCAGGCTTTCCCACTTCATGCTAGGCCGCCGCTATACTGTATTAGTGAGTTAAGATGTGAGAAACCGGTGTCCCATCCCCACTGTTAGTGTGTTCCTCAAATGTGTTCTCTTCACGAAGTTATGGGTTGTTTTGTGTCATACATCTTTGGTGTTTGCGTGTTTGTTTTTTACAAGAAACAAGAGCAGAAGACTGGATCTCACTCTATCCCCTTGACCAATGTTTTAGAAAGATAGTATCTTACGAGAAGGGCAGATGAGAGTTTTAATACACAATCATAAAAAAAAAAATTTAAAAAATCAGTCTTTTTCTACTCAAATGACAGTTTCAAAGCTGTGAAAACTGATTTGTGCATACTTGCCCCAGTATCAACTGTTACGTTGCTCTGTACATGCTGTGACTTCTTTCCCAGTTTTGCGCTTTCTCCTTTTTACCGTCTTCATCAAACTCCCATGGAATGCTACAAGGAATGTCTATTAAAAGAAGATGTTTTTAGTGATTTATAGACCAATTGGTTAGTTACCAGATGAGAGCAAGATAACTGTAAAATCAAGAGGTTGTTTTTTTTTTTTTAAAATAATTTCTGACTTTATACTCTTTATCTTAAAATTGTTTCCTCGTATGATTCCTGATGTTTAGTGTACTTCTAGGATTGTATATTCCAATTTTCAGTTGGAATACCTTTTATTTAACAATCAGCTTTGCTTTCATAGGACATGTGTACTGTATTTCTAAATTCATGCTTTTAGTAAAAGGAATCTTCCTATTTTAGAAAGTCCATAAGATAAACACACAAACTGATCTAAAACATTTTCATTTCTTGATTTCTCTAAAATTTGCTGAAGTAACATGCTAGCATGTGAACTAATAACATTCTCAGTATGAGATCCTTTTCAAATTCAGATGTTTTTATCAAGATTATATTTTTAGAGGGTACAGCTCATAAGCTGAATATTATAAAAACATCGAGACTCTTCAGAAACATTGCACTTTAATTTATAATGTATAATCTATACATACTGTATAAACTATATAAACAATCAAGCAATCATGTCTTTCAGTGTTATCTATTGCCATCATTCCCCATGCATTGAGGCTCTCACTATAGCTACTACTATAAAACGTTCCCTAAGTACATAAAGGCTCTAATCGTTAAGATTTTTATTACCAGCCACACATACAGAGCTGCAAATTGCCTTGTTTCAGATTTATTATGTATTACTCCAGAAATTCTATAAAGATCAAAAGAACTGATTACAATGTTGACCTTTGCATTAACTCATCTGAATTTAAATTCAAGTGTTTGATTTGGGAAAATAAGTCCATTTATCATAGGTCTGCTACTGAGGGGATTGTGCAGCCCTGATTGGGAGTGCTGAGACCAAATTTATTTATTGAGCGTGGGCTTGAAAATTGTTTGTAGGACAAGAGGAACAAAAGTTTGACCTGCCATTGTGTTGCACCCAGGGAACAATGTGGCAGCTGCCCTTTTCGAAAAGCTAGCAGTCTGTTCTTGCTGAAGAGCTGAAGGATATTTATAGTTTAAATATATAGAACTATTTTGAAAATGCAAACCAGTGAGCTTTTTTGCACTGTGAGATAATTAGCTTCTAAATATAAGTGTTACACTCTAGCATTATGGAAGATGATGCGATACTCTAGATCTTAACATTTCCTCTTTCAAACCGATTTGAGGTCTATTGTCCTAGAAACATAAATATTTGAGTGTACGTTTTAGAACTGGCTTCTCAGTTAATACAGGGAATGTGGTTTTATCAATTAAATGTAGCTCATCTAATGTGCATATTTATATTTTTCAAAAGCCTACTTCCTTTAAAAAAATTGTAAGAAAAATCAGAATTTAGAGAGCTGAAAGTAACATGCAGAGCAATACATTTGTAATACAGCTCATTTTCTTGTGCAATGCTAGAAGGGAGAGCTTTGTCAAATATGTGCAACTTATTACAGGATGTTTTCAATAGTGCAAATATTTGATATTGCTTATTCAAGTTTAGCAAAATATAGTTCTATTTTATTCTTGAATCAATCCATAGCAACAAATGGTGGTGTTTGCTCATGTTGCCTTCCACTAGAAATGCATTTACATGTGGTAAACTAATACCTTACCTACAGATGAATTGAGCCAATTGAAAGAATTCAGGCGATGTGGAAAAGTCTCGCAATAGGAATGAGGAATCTTTCATCGGGATTCAAGGATGTTATCCCAGTGGATCGTAAAATATTGTAGAAAGTAACTTCAGGAACTTTAAGCTTAAGTACAAAAGGAAAATAAATTGTTGTCCTTTGTAACTATGAAATCTGACTACAAGTAGTTTCATATGGGAGTTTTTGTAGTACACGTTCACTGTGGATGAGAGCTAACACTTTCACCCCTGCAGTTCTTTCCTTCTCTAAACCTAGTTTGGTCAAAGATCAGGATATGCTAGGGAAAACTGTAGTATGTCAAGTGGGTCTGTATCACTTAGTTCATTCAGAGTTACAAAGAGTTTTGTAAAGATTAGGACTCAAGTCATGCCTATGGGAGCTATTGTGATTGGTGCAATTAGTACTACTTTATGATTGGACAGATCATTCTTTTTGAATATGAAATGTTTTGCCAGCTTCCCGGAATTATATGCAAGTTTTCTGTTCTATTGGTTACCTTCCTTAAGACAGTTAGATGCAGGAAGAACTTAAAAATGTTCCCAAATGTTTGGTGGCACTTATGTCATCTTTTTATTGAGTATTTAATTCTTGCCAACAGCATCTCTTCTAATAAATCTCACTACGTAGTTACGATTTTAAAAAATGCAACAGTAAGTTCAAAATGTGTTTTGTTTCGAGTTGGTTAAATACTTTGGGTTGCCACTAGAAGTTACTGATGTGTTCAAGTTATTTCCTGGAGAAGTTTCAAAACTGGTTGCCAAGCTGGGATATTTTTTTATTTGCTTTGAAAATATATTTAACAAAAAAATAAAAATAGAGATAATAAAATCCAAAGTTTGATTTTGAGTAAATTGACTTAATAAAACCTCAGACTATTAAAAAAAAAAAAAAAAAAAAAAAAAAAAAACAACAAATAAACAAACCTAAATCAATGCAAGTGTTGCCAATACTTTATTTCAAAAAAAATAAGTCTCGCTGCTCCTTTTGACCCTCTTTTGTCCTCATTTCTGACTGGTTTTACACTGTTCTTTCTACATATATATATTCAGTACGGCCTTACTCGTCTCTGCGGTTTTATCCACTGTGCTTACTACTACACATAAGACATGCATATCCTTGCCTCATTTGCATATAACATAAGTCCTTAAATAGGTCCATGGCAGTGTAGTGTCATTTTTTGTAACATCTTCTTAAAGCTATTTCTAATATCTGACACCTACACAATTTAAACCTGTCAGGAAGTATATGTACAGCTGTGCTACTGCTGAAACTTTAGTAAGCAAATACCACAGATGGGAATTGGCAGCAAATGAAATGCAAATTTAATAACTCACTTGGTAAGCTGTGCCTGGAATTGTACCACAACCAACTTGAAGGACGGGCACTGTACACAAAACTAGGATGTCTTTGAGCCTCAAACAAAAAGCAGGGAATACAAAACATCCGGTGTTCTAACAAAACACCTGGGAACCACTAAGCACATGTATACTGTGTGCCATGAAGACCATGAGACTTTTGTATTCATTTTAATAATCAGAAAATTCCAAACAAAACATAGCGGTGATATGTTGTCTTGCAAGAGCAATGGATAGCAGGCATAAGCAACATTCTGTTTCTAGAAGACAAATTTTGCCACTTTTATGAATTAGCTTTTTTGTATTACAAGTTTAAATTAATATCTCAGAATCACAGAATTGTAGGGGTTGGAAGGGACATCCAGAGATTGAGGCCAACCCCTCAAGTTCAAGGTCTATTGGATCTTTTAAGAGTCTGCTGTGGTTTTCCATTATATAGGGTTTGATGTCATACAGAGAGAACCTTAGAAGAGTCTTACTGATAATGAGAGATTTGACAGAAAGGTAAATACAGTTTATTCTTTAAGTTACTGGTTGATGACTTAGTACAATCCATTCATGAGCTTTTGGTTCAAAACATCTTTGGTATCTGCATTATGTTCAAAATTTTGAAGTGCAACACTACTTTATCTTAGTGTTGATATCCTGATGTGGGACCACTATTAACTCTAACATGCTTGACAGTCTCTTTTAAAATGTATGAGTAGAATTCCCACTTTTGATTTCTCGCACACCCTTATTAGAACCTACTTGTTTCCATTTCTTCTATAATGGAACTCATGAATTATTTATGTTTGATATTTGAAGACAAGATGATGGAAAAGCATAAGAATATCTTACTAAGGAAATGTATGTTTATTGTGATATATTTTAAATTTATTTTATTTCTACATCATTTTGCTTAGGAGGAAATATAGAAAAGATATTTTAAGCATGAGTTTAGCTTGACCTTAACAGCGCCCCGTTAAATGTTGATTTCTGAGCTTCCTGCTTGCTTCTCCTGTTATCTCTGCTGGCATCAACTGTTGGAGACAATGGTTATAGTTACGTGTTACAAGTTCACATGGCAGAGAAAGTAGCTAATAAAGAGAGATTTCTAAAACTGGCCAATCATACAAGCTTGTAGGGTAAAACAGATGGAGGCAAGCTCAAAAAAAGCCCTGTCATCTGTGTACAATAGTTAACAATGAAACCACCCAAGTTTGTGTCTGAAGCTCTTCAAAAACCTTTTCTCTGCTGTTTTATTACTTGTGGGAGGGAGCTTCAACTGAAACACAAATTAGTTTCTGGGCGCTAATAATTCGATTGCTACATAATCTAAAAGGTGAATGTTCAAATGCGTAAATTGTGTAACTCCTGTTATTTATCAATCTGTATACATTTTGAATGTTATTTTATTCCAGTCTTATCAAAATATAAATGAAAATTTTCCAATACCTGGATTTTTTTTCTTCATGTAGGAAATTCTTAAGTATGCTGCAATCAACATTCTTTAATACCCAGTTTTCCTATTAGCTTGCTGTCCTGAAAATTGACTAGTTTGTTTGGCTTTTGTAATCTGTAATATAACTCATTGAACACCACGTTATATATTAAAAATAAATGTTAAATAAAATATTAATTAATAATTAATATTAAAATAAATATTAAACATAAAAATAAAAAATCTGCAAATGAAACTTGACTGGATCAAGACTTTCAGATGTGCAGAACTGAGGTACCAAAATAGGAAACCCTTCTGCAGCAGAAAGATGAAGGTGAGTTATCCTTGCAGCTCAGTTTGATCTACCTCTGTGACTGATAGTCCTAACCACTTTCTCAGCTACTGGAAGTACAATCATGTAGAAACTGTACAAAAAGAAGAAAGAGACTGTGAATTATTTTACTTCAAGATGACACTGTGAGCTATGGGCAGTGGTACTTTCTGTTCAGTTCCAGTGGTAGGCCATTGGTTTTTCATTTAGTTGTAATTTGTTTCACTAAAATCTGTTTGTCTTCTGAAACAGAGATGATGTTATTTGCAATTTGTATACTAGTCACAGTATTTTAATCTACTTTTTGATAATATCTGAGATCTAACATTAGCGTGTCTAAATATATTCATTGCTGTGTAGGTTAATGAAACTGATGACAGAATTGAGTTTTAATGTACAAGTAAAATGAAAAGACTTTAAAACAAATTATGTAGCTAGAAGTTCCATTTGTATGGTTTGTGTTTCAGGCTAATCATTAGGGCTTACTGTAGGTCAGCATGTCATATCCCAGTGGTGTCTGCTGAGATGGAGGGTTATCTCATATGTCAGCCAGATAGCCCTGTGAACCGTTTTGAGCAGTCAAGATAATAGGACTGAATTCTGAAATGAGGTAGAATTCTGAAGTGGGGTACAATTCAGAATGAGAGCTGGAAATACACAATGCCACATGTGAGCACAGTGCTATTGCTTATAAAGGCAGTCACCTTTTGGCATGAATAGTGACTTATGTTTGACAACAGTCCCTCAAGGCTGGTTGCAGTAAAAATGGGAAAGATGGCAAATCAGGTGCATATTCTGGCAGAGAAGAAAGATGAAGGAAAAAACTGGCTTCCTTATCAGGGTGCTATTTTTTTGTATGTTTGTATTTTAAATCGAATTACATACTAGTTCTTCATTTGAAAACTGATATTGCATGATAACCTAGTGAGTATTTTTTAGCATTGTTTTTGACTGCCTTTGCCATTCCCTGTTGTGTTGGCCACAATTACTATTTTGTTTTTGATCAAAACAGCAACCAGAAAAAAAATCCAATATTTCTTTTTCTTAATGAAAGTATAATTTTTATGTTAATATGAAATTTTATGACTAAATTGTGTGATAATAGATGTACTTTCATATTTCTAGGGTTGTTGGGTTTTTTGTTTTGTTTTTTTTACGTTGCATTTAAGTTTACAGATAAGGAAAAGGCCAAATCTATTGCATATTTCTGGAAGGAGGAGTTCTGTAGTCTCTGCTTTCCTGTCATCTCAGATAATACAACCTGATTTCTAATTGCGCATCTAAATCAAATTATTGATATCATAATTGGAGCTGTTAATCATCTTTTATATAAGGAAAATAAATTATAAACTACTTCAGTTTTATTTTCAACTTTAGAGCTAGGACAGTATATTCTGCTGAATTCCATTATCAGTGTTGGGAAAACAAACTTTCGCATGCCTATATTTACAATACTTAATTTGAAAAATCACAAGAGCACCGAGGCTGAATGTATTTTTTTTCCTGCTGCCTGTCTATGTATGACTTGGATTGTGTTTGCCTTTTATTTTTAGTCATGTAGGTGAGTGTAGGTCAATTATCTGGCACTGATGGGCAAATTCTGCTGGCGTTTCTTCACACACTTGATACTGTGCTGTAACTCATAGCAAAAGCTTAGTGACTTATGTAGCTTTTGGTCAGCCAGTAGAGGCCACTCATAGCTTGCTCCTGAAGCTGGACGGTGACTTGAAAATAGGGTTTTGTTGTGTGCATGAGTTTTCTGATTCACTCCGAGTAAGCTTACACTGCCATGAGCTGTCATAACATGACTCGTACCTGACAAAGGGTTCTGCTTATGAGCAGTTCTGCTTGTGTATGTGTGTTTAATATTGACTTTTTTTGTTTCCTCTAATAAGTCTCTTCATATTAAGAATAAAAATCACCTTCAGTAGTGTACTTCAATCAGTCTTAAAGCAAATGCTTTAATTGCATTTTTTTAATCTCCCTTATTGTTAGAATTTTTACTGTCACTATATTTCATTACTCTCGTGAAGTAAGGAGAAACTACTACAATTTAGAGTTCTTGAGGGGGAGGAAGGTGTTGTTTGTATGTTTCTGTTTTTTCTCCCAAATGAGCAACTGAGCTGAAGTAAAAACTAACCAAAGGTCAAAATGGCAAGCGTGTAGCAGGTGGAGGAATTGAACACAATCTCACAGGCTGAGGCTACTATCCTAATCACCGTGCTCTGCTCTTTGTTTCTATCTGTATAACCGTACAAGTAACTTCACTTACTGATAATAATTTTACATGAAACACATTGTTTCAGCATTTTAGATCATTCATAACTAATAAGGATAAAGTCCTTGCACTACTGAAGTCAAAATCCTGTTAGCTTAGTGAAGCTAGGACTTCACCCTAGGATAAGTTTTATCTAGAGATAGCTGAAATGTAATAAAGATTTTTTCATACGCAATGCGAACCTCGACACTTTAGTGGCAGCTTTTCCTATTAAGGGAAGTTTGGTTTAATTTAAATATAATTAGCTGAATTCTAGATGTTTAACAAAAAAAATTGGCAATGTTTTGTCACACTTAATACTTTTCAGACAGCTACACTGAAGATTTTCCTTTTCCCAGTGTGTGAAATTGACATAGAGATACTATATGGAGTTTATGCAGTCCTGAAGCTTATATGTGTGTCTCATACCACGAGCTGATTTAAATTAAAGAAAAAAGTTTGTGTTTTCTTCTGAAGTCTCTTCTTAACCCCCAATAATGTCAGTCTCCTTTTTGCAGTGCTCTGAGCTGCTGTTGGAGCGAAGATACCACGGCTTTATTTTATATTACACATCAGGCATCTCAAAAGATGATCTCGTACTGACTCCTTTCAAATACTTTCCAAAAGCCACTTGTTTTAATGTTATAATTAGTTAATTTCAAATGTGAGTTTTATCTTAAAAAAAAAAAAAAAAAACAGCTGAGAAAAGCCTTGTAAAAGCACAAGTTTACAATGAAGTTCCCTCTTTTGCTTTTATATGTGATTTAAATTTCCTATCTTTCCTTGAAGACATGGTGTTGAATATTGGACTTTTTTTTTTTAAATCTCTGCTTTCTTTTTGTTTTTCCATTAATCATTCAATTGAAAACCGAGTATGAAGAGAGAGATGTATTTTATTAGTTGTGTAAAAAGAAATGTAGAGAAAACTAAGAGTGTGAAACTGTCCAGAGAGACAGGTGAATTTGCACATTTTGTTTCACTCCTGGAAACATACTGATTCACACTTTATCTAGGATGCACGGGTGCTTGTTTCTTAGTTTTATGAAGATAAAATGGTAAGACATGATAAGTGTTAGCTTTAGTGTTAAAGTCCAAGTCTTCTGACCTTTTTTTTTTTTTTTGAGATTTTTCTTTCCTATCACTTGCTTATGGTTTGTAAGCATTTGTAAGCAGTGATCCATTGAGTTTTGCAATGGTTTGTTAGTGAATTTTGTGAGCGGGGGAAAAAATAAAAAGAAATCTTTTGTAAACCTTCAGTTCTCTTTAATTTTCCTTTACCAGTGGAAGCCTAGTACTTCCTTCAGCTCCTTTTTGTGCACTGGGACTTCTAAACCAATTCTAGGAAACTATGCAATTTTTCTACACAAATAAAGAATCTGAACAGTTGAGTGTCCATTTGTTTCCCTGTGCATAAACTTTGCAATTGATTTTGCTAATAGTGATTTAGCAGATTAAGGTTAGCAATAGTTCTTTGCATTTTTTTTAATTATTTTTTTTGCTTTTGCTTTTTTTTCCTCACCCTAGATGGCATTTTTGCAAGGATGAATTCCTTTGCATTACCCATTATGAATCTTACAATCATCACCATTCAGTTGTGTATGAAGATCTGTAATAATGCATTATGATTTTAATTTTAAAAATATTGTGTGTCTGCTCAGTAAAACTGAAGCTTTCTAGGGTACGTACGAAAAACCTGAGTGGGGTACTCTGTGATGTGTTGTATCTGTTCATATAGTTCATATTCTCATATAAATTAATGGAAAAATGTATTCATCTTTTATATATTATTTTAAAACTGAAAATCTGTCAAGTGCTTTTTCTTGGATTTTCAATGCTTATTAAGTTTCAGATTATGTATTTTGAGTAAGCTGGAAACTTAAACTTGTTTCCATAAGTACGGCTGTGGGTAAACAACCAATTTTAGTCCAGAAAATAGCTTTTGCTTCTGTCAACATGTTGTTTATTTTCTCCCTGAGATAAAAAGTTCAGTTTTCTGATATTTGTACCAAGATAAAGTCTATAAACAAGATTAATATAGTGTGGAAAAGGTTGTCAGCAGCCCTGGCAAAGGAAATAAGTTGCCTGTACACAGAACATACTGTAAACTGAATAAAAGTGTCAGGTCCACCATGAGATAATGTGATCATGAACCTCTAACAAAGCATGACATAGGCACAGTCGGCTTTTCTTATAGCCATAGTGTAAAAAATGGATTACTGTATTCCAGGGATATACCCACTGGAATAGCATGAAAACTTCATTTTGAGATTAATGCTGGATGTAACTCTTGAGAGCCAAGCAACATGTTTACCTATGTTGTTTAAGTAACAGTTTAGTTATTAATCTTAACATTTAGAAATTAAATATTTAAATATTTGATTGTATTTTTAGGTCTGTCTTTGTGAACTGGTGTTTCTTGCTCTCAATTAATAGATGAATAACAGTGTAAAAGTTGTCTGAACTTTGGTCACTGATTTACTGCTCGCATGTGGTTATGTACAGCCTCAGTAACTTTAGTAAAACAGTAAACTGCAAAAGCCGATAAAGCACTACGTGTGCTATTATCTCCATGTGCACTCTGTGCTAAAGAGAATCCTTCAGATAGTAAAATTATGTTGTCACCCTCATTTACTGTACTGGGGATTTTTAATGCACGCAAAGGTTTTTCTGGAGTACTTTCTTTTCAAGCACCACCAGCCAGAAAAGTGACAACATTTTAGGAGTCCCTTTTTTAGGCCCATTGTTACTTTTAAGGTCAAAGAAACAGAATAGGGTCAAGTACTTAAGTCTTGGGGCTTTCAAATTACTTCATAAGTGTTCTTTCAAAGTTTTCTAGATTTCGAGCTCCAACTGCCATGGTTTTTCTCTATCATAAGACAAGATGTTCTTTAAAAGTTGAATGAATTGTTCTTTAAATAAATCACAGGCTGTTTTTATTTGTGAGCCTTAAGTTTATTTTCTTTTGGCAAGTCTGAGCCATATAAGCATATTATTCATGAATTTTGTTGCCTCCTTTCAAAACTGACAGAATGTCTGACTTCTTTCCCACTTCTACTGACTGCAGAGCTAACTCCAAGTAACTAAAAGTCAGTTCCTGCATTCCCTCCAGCAGGAATTGTTTGCCTTCTGCTTTGTTTTTTCCAAGCATCAGTTTCATTGGGTGGTTCCTAATTGTTCTTTTGCCTGTCTACATGTGCAGTCAAATTAGTTCTATTAAGGAGATTATAAAAAATAAAGCTGATTGCATATTTGAATTATACCATAACATTATCTTCTGCGCATTACAGGAAAATTCTACGTGTGCTGTCACAAATTCTTATGATTACTCTTAATTTAAGTCTACTAAGTCATTTTTATTTTAGTGCGTATAAAGGGTTAGACAAAAAACATACAACATAGTATGGTAAAAATCATTTTCTTTGCTTTTTTTCTTGCATCGACTTTAGTTTCAATAGCTTTGTGTTGGGGTTACAAAGGCTGAGTAGATTTGTTGTTGTTGCTGTTGTTGAATGTGATTTTCAAACCACCTAACTTTCAGTTTTTCAGATGAGCACTTCATGGACCTTCAGAAAGTAACGTAGGCCCCAGATATCTGTAAATGTCTAACATCCAATCAGAATTAGGCTGAAACGATTTGGAAAATCCTGTACAGTAACTTTCTGCACTCAGTTTTTAATTTAAAAATGCAGATATTGCTAATTGCATTTACAAAATTCAGACAGTACACTAGATACAGCATTCAGTACACTGAATATGCTTCCTTAATAAACAGTCTCTGTATTCATATGCTGCTCCATAATTCAAAGAAATTTTTTTTTCTTACTTTTTTTCCCATAGATAACTCCAGGACCAGGTGGTAGCAGAAAGACAATTCACTTGTCCCAGGATTCTCTTCACCATGAGTGAGTATCAGTAATGGACTTAGAAATATTTTTATTCTTGTTTGCATTACAGTAGTACCTCTTCCCTAAAGCCACATTTTGCAACTGTACAAATGTGATAAGGAAACCTCAGCTCAGCTACATAATGTTCTTTATTTAACAGTAATATTTATAATCCATTGTAATTCATTTTATGTTTCTTAATGAAACATGCAGTTCAATACTTTGTATTTTTATTAACCTGCTAAGTGTATGCTCTTCTAAAAAGCAACACTCTTTAGTGCTCTGAAATAGGATAGGTATCAAATGAAACAGGATGTTTAAAAAGATGTGCTTTGTTTTTTTTTCAAAAGTAAACAATTCCAGAGATGCATCATTTGAATACTTGAAAATAAAAAAGCATCACTTTCTTGAATCATAAAGATTGTGTATCATGAGAGGAAAAAGATTACTGTGATTTTCATGAAAATACATTAATTGTTTGGACATACACAAATAAAGTCATTCAGTTTATTTAGCTACTCCAGTGTGAACTGCTGTTCTGTCCAGCTGACAGCGTTGGTTGTATTCTTTCTTAATCTCTTTTGAATAATTACAACAATAAGGTAACTTTGCTATAATTTCCAAATCATACATCTGAAAGTTGAACTGTTCAGCACAGCTGTTGAACACCTTTCGTGTCCAGCTTACATTAATGTCTGCTAGTTTATATGTCAAAGTATACTTGTAACTTTCATGTTTCATTTTTTCATTGTTTCTTTTTTTTTTTTAATTTCACACTTGTCCTTTAATTATCTCAAAAGTAGAAAAAGGATTTAGCAGTACATGGGTTTCAGGTGCAACTGGTATTGTATGATGATTCCTTACAATACAGGAATGGGAAGATGGACTGATCATCAGCAAAGAGCTTTCAGATCTGTGACTTAATAATTTACATATGTTGCTCTGAAAGTAATACCTCCTATTAATTTCCGTAGAAATTACAGTAGATTCAAAAAGCACAATAATGCTATTTGATAGTACAAATTCACAGCTACAATACACCGTTTTTCATCATTTTCACTACCATTAGTTATTCATATTTGCCAGAAATAAACAAAACCCTGCATGTTGCACTCGTCAATACCTGCACCAGTGGATATGACCTACTGTTGCTGACACCACTGCTGAAACATACCACTCGCTGAGCTCACGTACGCTGTTTTGTCTCCATCAATGTTCAGCAAGCATTCATAAATGTCAGTGGGTGCCTTTTTTTCCACATGGAAGAATTCAGCGACGCACCTTTGCTTCATGTGCACTTGCATGACAGCTGCCATTGTGTGAGAGTGCCCCTCTGCTGCCATCGGTCACGTGGCAATAAAAGCTAATAAGATATTTGTGGGATGGTTCAACCTCTGCTGCGCCACCATCTGTATCTGATGTTGTTAGACAATATAATAAAATTGGGGGCATTACTTTTGGAGCAGACTTCATTGCTCAGGGAGTTCCATGGACTTTGCTTCCTCTCAAAGTATACTAGTTAAACTTGACATTTTAGTGTCATTTGGTAGGTGCTCCAGTATGCTGTGCAGAAAAAGTGGAAATAAACTATTATATTTAATAACTTCAGAAAAAGTGCAACAGTTGTAATCGCAAACAATTGCAATAACTCCCTGGAATAAGGCTGCCAATAGTCAAAATTGTGTAATTCTGTGCAGATATGAGTCCACTAATTCTACTGACTTTGAATTTCACTTTAGATTCAAACTCAGACCTGGGTTTATGAGGTAGTACAGTAACAATTACTGAATAGTCCAAAGTACTTAAAAATCTTTCCAGCTGTGATCATTAAAAAATAACACTTCAGGATTAAATATCAGATTACTTTTATTTATAACACGTGCATTCTAGTATATTAAAATATTATCATTTTTATATTATTTTACCTTCTCTGACAAAATATAATTACCTACAAATCCAGTGGCTACTGAGAAGTGAAATTTGTAGTGTATTTTTTCAGAACTGTAGCAGACCGAGAGTTCACTAAAAATATCCCATTAAAATAAAGCGTAGCCAACGGCTGTATTTTCCTGGCAGACAATAAAATACCCAAAAGCACGCACAGGCTGGTCATATGACAGCATGTGCTTTGTTAGTTATATTGTTAAACCTGTCTTTTCTTCTTCTCCTACAGCCATTGGTTTAGCCCTGGGGCTAGGAAGGAACATAGCCAGGTAAGAATTGTTTTGATCAAAACCAGTTTACTTGAGATGTGTTAAGGAATTTAACTACCTCTGTGCCAGAGGCAGCAGGCTAATATTTAAAGAAATGATTGAAAAAACAGGTATAATTTCATTTTTCCTTGCAAGAAAATTTATGAACAGCAATGCTTTTCAAAGAATCCTTCTCTTAATTAAAAATTGTGAGTTAGTAACTTAATTTCAGTTAAGTTTCCTTGAGTTTTGACAGGTTAAAGGAAAAGGTCTCTTGTTTTGTTGCGTTTTGTTTTATTAAATAAAGATTTTAAAATCTCTAAATATTATTTTTCTTAAAATGCAGTGAAACAAAATTTATTTCCTGATTTTTGTGAATGAAGCGTAAGAGTGACAGGAGTGGGCAGGCTTCTGCAGGATGATTTTCATTTCAATTTTTCTTAATTTCATTGTTTAAAAAGACCACAGGAATAGCAGAAAAAGAGCTGATAAATTTCCTTTGTATCCAGCCAGGCAAAGAGTGCCATGATACAGCTATTGGTTAGGATAAACTATAGGTTTATCTACTGGTCCTCTACAGTATAGTTCCTAAGATGCTCAAACCTAGAAATGTGCTCAAGGGAATGTGAAGGCATGTTTATTTTTGGTTAGAGACATAACACTTAATTCTTTAGCTTGTTTTCAGACATGGAGAAATACTTTTTCTTATGGACGGTTATAAGATCCAAAGAGAACATACTGTCCAAGAACTTTCTACTATGAAATTATATCTGGTTTTGTATAGTTAATATCAAATATTAAGTACAAGTAACTGAATAAATCAGTGATGCATTGAAGTTTAAGATGACAGTTCCACAGTTCACTTTTCAGTTGGTAAAAATTTGTATAACTCAGTAGATGTAATTAGATCTGTACCAGTTCACTTGTGTGCTTGCAAATTTAACTAGATTTAAGACATCAGAAAGAAATTAGGTGCATAGAGTCTTTTGAAAGGTTCATCATTGGGTGATCCATCGTAAGTACTTGTAACTCTAGAAAGTCAAAGTTTAAATCAACATGTTCCTTTTCCCATGCCCCCCACTTCTTTTGAGCTCCATAGCAAAGCTGAACCTCTCTGTTTTACCTGCTCAAAACTGTTGGAGTGGAAAAAAGTGTATAGTACAGTTTTAACTATCAATTGAGAACTTCTGACATCTTACAGTAAGCTGACTGACACTTACTTAACATCGAAACAGACAGCTTTATACGATTCACTTTCAACTCGTATCAGTCTGAAATGTGTTTCTTAGTAGAAGAATCACAGTAGAACAGCTTTTTAAAAATGAGCATGCTTCATCTTAATCGTGATAAAAGATTTCCTTGGGGTATCTTTATCCCATTCCTGAAATTTTGATGCTATAAGTACCATAATTTACTAGATTAAAATGAATTTGAGTAATTATTTTTGAGGTCTTTTAAAATATATTGCTTGTCTCCAAGTATAATCTTTTCTCGGATAACAGTAGCTTTGAATTAATTTTAAATTCTACATGTTTATTTTGCATTTCCTAAGGGCTGCAGTTTCAGAGATTATCTTAAATTCACTCTGTTCTTAACTTAGCCTATTAATGAATTCTGAAGTTAAGCTAATGTCAAATAATACATTTGCTTCTGGACTATCATGTTTGGTTTTGTTGTTGTTTTGGTTTTGGTTTATGTTAGACCACTATAAGAAATGAGAGAGTCTATAGCATTCTCCCTAAAGTTGTGAAAATCAATTCTGTATAACTGTAGATTATGCAGGCTAAGTGCTTTTTCTTTTAATTTCTGAAATTAAAATCGTTACATTAGAAAATAAGCAATTAAAATCTGGCCGGTGATCTGTACTTTCATAAGATATAATTTCAATTTACTTTTCAGTCGTAGTATTGATAATGATAGAAATGTTGTCTTTATCTAATCATGAGATAAATACACACTATGTAATAATCATACATAATCAAATAATAAGAATTGTGGCTGTGTTTAAGGGCAGTTTGCAAGTGCCCTGATTTGCTGATCATAAGAGAATGGAAAAAAAAATAAATTGCAATGATGTATCAGATCTCTTTACACATCCTTTGATTGCCTTTTAAAATAAAAGCACACTTATTCACTGCATCTGAAAATTTAATAACTGGAATGACAAGGAGCAGTCTTTATGCAAGAAGCAAGCAATAAAAATTTAGGGAAAAATGAAGCATAATTTTTAGATAGGTATAATTTTTCATACTTACGCATAGGATGAACATATAGTTGACCAAGTCATAACGTTCATGAATTTCCAGTGGACTTTTAGGTTCATTCTATACTTTGTTCAATGTATGAATAGCTCTACTTTTTACATATTGTTGAGTTTTGGTTTCACTACTACAACTTTTTAACAGTATTTCTTTGCTATTAACTGCCACTTTACCAATCTTGACAAATATCAGAATGCTGGAAATATAATTCTGAATTTTGGAGACGATCCTAACAAAAAGTCTTCTGTTGTTTGTCTAAAAAGGAGTTAATCAAAGCTTGTTCCAGAACTTGAGACATTACTATAGTTAAGTAGCTCCTTCATTATCCCTGCTTCACCACTATCTTGGGAAGCTTTAATAATGTGTTTTTGTTGCTTCTGCAGCTTTCAAATTATAAAAACTCCTGGGGCTTAGAGAAATTTACAACTGCTTCATACTTGCTTAGCTACAAGCACCAACCTGAATATATTTTTTTCATAATTTAAGTTTTCCCCAACACTTTTGATTTTAACGTTTAAAAATTTGAGTATGGAAATTGTGAAAAAATTTAGAGATAAATGAAATGTGACATTGTGAATGCCTTTGTAATGTACTTTTAAAATTCTTATTTTTTCATTTTCAATTAATTGGGAATTTATAATAAGGTGTGTTTGTGAATGTATCTTGCAGTCTTGGTTATTACCATAAAATGTTATTAGGCATCTATCAGTTTTAGACTCCAGGGTGAAAAAATTGTTGAAGGGTTATTCAAAAGTCAGGAAATAATAGCATTTCTAAAAGACAAATAGAGGCATTACATGTGAAACTATCCTGAGCAATTTTTTTAATGTCTTCAGCTCTTGCGAGACAACCGATCGGACAGAGGACACAAGAAGAACAGCTCTGTAAAAACAGCTAGCAGGTAAGTTCGAGTTATTACCAGCCATCTTTACAATTGTTAATGCAGTTGTTGATTTATTAATTCTCAATTTTTTATATAAATTTTATGTATATTTTGGTATACTTTCAGTGTTTTTTTGTGCTTGTAATTTACTTTAAACAGTCTCTTTTGTATAACCTAATCTTTGCTGGCACAGACTTTATCGGTGTCTGTATCCAACTACGCTTAATAAACTCAATCTCTTCAATAAACATGAGAATTAAATGGATACTGAAGCAAGGTTTGTGCTTCTGGCATCTAAGTTAATTGTTGAAATTGTATGAAATTACCATTATGCGTGCTAACTTTTGAAATCAAGAAGTCAACATAAATACCATAACACTTCAATTGTTCTTCAGTCATGTTTCAACAGCAAGAATCTCAATGTGAAGACTAATCATACAAATCTAGTTCTATCCTCCAGCTTGTTTCCTCCCCCTCAAAATAACACGTTAAATACTGAACTGATGGGCATTGGTCTAGGGTCTAGAAGTCTGTTCCTAGAGGGGTTTTCATGTACATTACCTGCTAAAATCAGTCTAGTCTGGCAAAAGAATTCTTATAACTCTGGTATTTTTTCAAGTGAGAAACTGTCGGAATGTTTTGCTTTTTGTCCACAGCACTTTTCAGAATTGTAACGTTGTTGTGAAAACATAATGTCCTGAAATTATTTTGAAGTTATCAGAGATTTGTATCGTTGTAAAATACTATGGGTTTGTGTGAGACAATACACCTGTCCTTCAAGCGTTTACCTTATAGTATTTACTTGATCGTCCTGAAATAAGTTATCCACATTATTAAATAATTGCTTTGATGAATAACTGGAAAGTGAGATCAATACTTCCTTCAAAAATATGCATACTAAATATGAATCTGTCATTGTATTCAGATTTTGTTTACACAGTTTTTAAAATGCTGGTTGGGCAAATGCTGGTCATTCATCTTTGGAAATGATGGCCTTGCCCATTTAACCTTTTACTTATTAAACAAAAATATCTAAAAAGTTTTGCATGCATTTTCTAGCAAATGTTTTGTATCACATTGTATTTTTGCTCAGAATATTAGTTTGAGTCCACGTTAGATAAGAATCTTCACTTTAAGTACTCACTATCAAGCTGTTTATTTGAAACTGAGAGAGTAAGTGGGTGTTAAGAAGCAGGTTATATTTGAAGACTTCTAAGGACCTTTTCTATCCCTTAGCACCCTGGAACAGTGTCTAAGGAATTCAGAATCATAACTTTCAAGGTTATTTTTCTGATCAGTGAAGTTCTCTCAAAGTGATTGATATCTACACAAGCAGTTAGAAGAGAATTTTATTATTTTTTAAATAATAAATACAAGGAGTGATCTTCAGCCTCTCTTCAGGTCCAAATCAGCGGTAGGTTGGTAGACTGTATTTCCAAATAAATACTTGGCAGGATTGTGTAAAAGCAAATGCAGGTCTGAAGACCGTTGTTTTCTCTAAAATATGTGTAGCGTTGTTAAACAAAAACTTACATAGACTATTATTGTAATAGACCTAGTACCAGGGTATGTTATCATACCATAGTATGTTTAAAAATAGCAAGATCATCTGCGGTGTTGTTATTGGGTTATTTCACAAAATAGTACGTTTTCTCTGCCTACCATAGAACCTTTATTGTTAGTTCTTAAGAATGAATGGAATATAAGTTCTCAGACTTGTATGGTAGTTATTTTATTTATTTATTTATTTATTTTGACTACTCCTAGAATATCAAGTAAGTATTTATAAGCTCTCTGTTGAACAAATTTTAGCAGGCTTGCCACAGTTTGCCTGTTGCAAATAAGAATTTGATTTGCACTACGAGCCATCCGTTTTTTCTGTTAGGCCAATAACCTTCCTGGGGGCTACTTTCTTCCTACGAATTTTAGTGTTCTTTATTGTAACATTTCACTTTCTATCAAAAGCTGTTCTCAGCAAAATAGATTCTTCTTCACATATATAGGAACAGCATATGACAAATACATATTTGATGTCATCATGTGTTCATAGTATCTACCCTCACTCAATTCACGACAGTTTGTCCAGTATTTCTTCTTTTATAAATTAAATTCATAGTGTTGTGTGATGTGGGCGGCAACCCTGCCCATGGCAGAGAGTTGGAAATAGATATCTTTAAGGTTCATTCCAACCCAAGGCATTTTATGATTCTAAGAAATGTAAGATTTATTTAAGGTTAATATTGAAGGTTGCCTGTGTTAAAACTTGTAAATTGTTGTTTCTACTGTAAGTGTTAAACTTACTTTCATCACTTGATACGGAGAAAACATTTTTACTTAAGAAAGTACTTACAAAAATTACTGTTTTAATGGCGCGTATTATGTACAGTAAGTTATTAAAATGGTTCTCTCAGCCTTATTACAAATATGCAATTTCATTGTGTATGGAATATTAAAATAGAAATCTGTCATTTAGAATTTTGTATATGCACGGGTGTTTTAGAACAGAAAACAAAAAAAAAAAACACACAACAGCAATGAAAATAACAATGAAAAAACACCACTGAGATACAAGTGCCAAGAGGTCATATCAGAACAAATTTTAGGTCCTTTCAGAATTAAGTATCCTTGAAGTGATTTTTCTTGATTGTATTGGCCTCTGTTCATGTGCAGTTATCTGCATTCTTTTGCTGAATGCAGGTGTTCACTCAGACCTGAGAGTCTGAAGCATTCTAAAACTGACACTAAATTAGTTTGTGTTTTAGACTATTTAAACTAACTGATGCATTGAAGGTAATTTGGATGAGTACACAAGTAAGGATTGTAACTTTACATTGTATTGCTGTTCAGCTGCTAAATGTGGTGATGGAATAACAACAGTGAGTAAGGATTGGAAATTCTATAGAATTGTTGTACTTACCTAGAATATAGTTTGATCGGACTCTCTTAGTGCAAGATTTAATTTCTCCATCTATTTCTTTATATAGTTCTCACACAACTGTATTTTTAGTGGTGGACTTTATCTTTTTATTTCTGTTCATGAAATATTTTCTCTTTTTTGGTATGCATATAAGATAGTTGTATACACGCATGTTTTTTTTATGCTTGCTTGGACTGTTCCTTACCCCTTTTGGGTGAATGAACACAGTTCTTGTCTCAGCAAGTAGACGATATGTAAGTACCTGCATTATGTTACATTGGTGACTTGTGGAATAATTTATTGGGTAAATACATCAGAAGTGTGTGGAGTTGTAAACACTGCAGTGGTCTGAAACCATTCTATCCATAGTGGAGTACTGCTTATACTTTCTGGGTAAGATTTACCATACTAGATTGCTTGGATTAGGTTTCTTCTGTCAAAATCAATAATTATAAGTGAATCTTATGCAAATTAATAGCAAGCTTTATTATTGGAAGGATCTTTTGATTGTTGAGAACTGTTAATAATGCTGTTGAGGAACAAAATGTTAGGAAGGGACAGTCCTGCACCACAAAACATATTGAAACTGGATAAATTAAATGATGCTGATACAATTCAACACATGATCTTCTGTATTTGTGTATTTATGATGCAAAGGTGACATAAATAAATATGTGTAAGTAAACTCTTCTGTCCCTTATTACTGAAATTATAAACAGTGCTACATATTTCTGGTTTACAGCTGTGTGTTTATTCCTCCTACATAGCCTTCGAAAAGTTCTGTTTAGATTATTTCTTTGCATTAGGACAGGAACTGTTTCCTCCCAAATCCCACTACACTGCTTGAAGGTGTTAATTCTCCCAGCTGCTTGTTTTCATGCTATAGCCTTTTGCCAGTAAAGTAGGTTTTTTGTCTCTATTTTTTTAATGCGCTTTGGGCAAAACCAGCCTGGTTAGCTCAACTCACCTATTTAAATTAAATTGGCTGGGTTTGTACAAACCATTTTAGGGAGTGCTCACAAGATTTCTTCCCCCAGCAGAGCTGTGGAGATGATAATCTCTAGCAGATGTGTGATAACAAATAGCTTGGGATAGTAATGTCTTCATCTGGTGCAGTTGTTAGCAGACCAAATGTCTGTCTGTAGCCTGAGGCTGCGGGCAAACAATTGAACATGATTGAGTTATGGCAAGTTAACAAGTTGTTGCTTGGCAGCTGAACTGCCATAGCTGAGCATGTGCTCTTTTTTTGCATGCTTCCAGCAAGAGATGAAACGCATTTTCTTAAGCCACTTTTGTAAAATTTTAGAAAAAGGAGTTGTACTTAAGGAAGATTCCCCAGTGCAAAGAACATTCGTTTGGTCAGCTATTGAGACAGAGTTAAACCATATTTTGCTAAGCTACTATAACATCATTGTTCTCAACAAGTGATATATTGCTAAGTATTTAGGGGACCTCTGTCACATAACTATCTGCATATCTTAAATTTTTATGTATTTGTCTTCACAACATCCTGTAAAGCTGGGAGGTGCTGCTATATTCTCATTTGACGGAATAACCAGAATGCATAAGTAAGTTTTACTTTTGCTTATACAGTCAACTCTAACTAGTTATTTATGCTGTAATCTAGAAACAACATTTCAGATTGGGAAACCACTACTGCTAAAAGTTAAAGTCATATAATTGTTTCCTGTACTGTGCATAATGGTCTTGTGCCTTATTTCTTTTTACAACGTGCTCATGTTAAGTATCGATCATTATTTTATCTACATATCTATTTTTTCTTATTGTACTGTAAGAATTTATGGCACACGCACGGATGGAAAAATTGAAAAGAAAATAATGTCCAAACTGCTGCTGTATGCAAATTCTTTGGTTGATCTTGATGACTTCATGTTGGCTTACCACATTCAAATGTTCCCCCGGTGATTGTTAAAAGAAAAAAAAAAAAACCTATTTGTAGTTCCTGTACAGTTCAGTCCTGGCTTGAACAAATTCTTACTCACAAAAGTGATTTCAAAGTGGTATAGAATTATTCAAGTTAGGGTTAAATGAGGTGGCTGATGCAGTGCTAACAATCTTGTCAATGTAGCTTAGGGTGAATTAGTTATCCGGTACTTGTGGCTGCAAAGTAGATCATAGCTTGAGGTAGAACCTTGATATTTACTTAAAAATCAGCAGAGGCATCTACTTAGTTGTTAGTGTAATGCAGAGGGAAGACTACGTGCCATTCTTCCAATGGACACTTGTTGCTGTTCTCTTCTGAGTTGTCAAGAGGGCTTTTAAGCATGCTCTTGCAAATGGCAAACAACATAGGCTGAAATAGAGGTTTCTCCACATGAGAGACCTTAATGGAAGGGGGCTATGGAAGTAGTTCAAGTGCTACATGGAAGAAATGTCAGATTATGCTAAATAATGATGAGTGTCAGTTAAAAGAATGTTAGTCACAACTTCACTGGGTTTTCTGCAACTTCTTTGCTTTTTTCCTTCATTGTTCTCAATCCAGATTAAATTTATGCCCTGTGTTGGTACACAGCGTTGTCTCTCAAGTATTATATGTTTGTGATTGATTGATTGATTGATTTATTATGACTAACAGTATTCCCTTAAAGTTTCTAGAAGAAAATTAGCACCAAAGCTGATGAGAGCTTTTCAAAAGTGTTTTTCCTCTGGATAGCAATATGAATTTCAGTCTTTCCCAGTTTAGAAGGGAGACCCCTGTTTGTATGTTTGTATAACACTTGTTCAGTTTCATCTGATGATACAAAGACAGTAAATTCTTTTTCACAGATGTGACACAGAATTACAGCTGCTCTTTATTTGATCTTCTAAAGAAACAAAGATGTGCAAGTATTCTATCTACTCCCTCTTTCCCACCGTGTCATCTGTTGTTTGGGAAAGAGTCCTAATTTGCAGCAGATACAAAACTATTTGTCGTCTTGCAGGTTTGCCAAAAGTAAATGAAACCATTAATTACTGCATTTTTTGAGCAGCTGTTAATAGATTGGGATAAGAAAACTGTACATTAGACTACTGGTTAATTACAAGTACTGTAATTGTTTAATGTGGCTTTTGTAGAATGAAATAACAATACCAGAGGAGGTAAATTCAGCCAGTTTTTTAAAAATTATACATGAGAATGTGCATATAGATGCATTGCAGTGAAATTAAGGAATGCATAACTAGTTTACTGCCTGGTTCATTTTTACCATCAGTTGAAGAAATACTCCCAACAAAAATATTTTAAAAGGTAATGTTTAAACATTTTAATTTAAGTGTACAACTATTAAAGGTAATAAGTTAATGCGTTATAACCCCAGAGCTAATCAATCATGTAGGAGATTCAGATAAAATATTAAAATCCAAATGTGTTTACATCATTAGAAATTAACAACTAAGCAGTTTTATCTCGTCTTTGGAGTGCCATGAAGCACTAACTCTACGCTTATGATTGGTGCTTAATAATATTTGCAGTTCCAGATTAAATTATGTGAATGTTTGAGGACACATTGCTTTCTTCCCTTGTCATCACCCTCAGGGACGATGTTATTTCATCAGTTTGCAATTTTTCCTCTTTGAGAAGAGGTGGTGCCATTTTGAAAGAGGGCAATTTCTGATCTAGTTTTCTGTACAATGACCTTATTTTTAAGGTCATAAAAAGACTTGCCTATGCAGGAAGAAGGGAGTGCAGTTTGGTTGTTATTTCTAAGGGTAGCTAGTATGTTGTACTTTGGAAAAAATATATATTTTAAGGAAATACTTTAGATCCTGTGGATAGATTAAAGTATCAATTGACAAAATCAATATTAGTCACTGTCTTTAAAGTGTAACATTATTTTAACTCAACCAACTTTATTTTGAAAAATACATTCTTTGATTGCACCTGTAATGTAAAGCTAAGTTTTAACTACAAAACCACAAACAGAATTTCATTATTGTTGTACTAAAATCTAATATAGTCTATGATATTGTACTTAGATAAGCTGCAATATAATAGTGAAAAAAGTATTTAAAATTAAATTCCAACAGTAAATGAATGTATTAACTGTCAGTAAGTTAATTGGTCCTTATTTGAAAAAAAACAAACGGAGTGACAGAGAACCTCCAGAAATGGTGTACTTCTGAATCTTCCTGATCGAGTCTTACCCTGTATGAATTGATAGCAAGTTTCTCGGTTTCATATAACTGAATTTCAGCATGATATGCTTGTTTCTCACACCAGTTTTTAGCTATGCTTTTTCATAGTTGCCAGATTGAAGGTTATTCCAGTTTGTGCTCCAAAACTTGAGCTGAAGTTCCCTTAGCTTTTTAGTCTGTTGTTAAACAATGTCGCAATCAGAACAGGCCTTTTTGCTTTCTGTTTTTCCAGCACTCATTTGTCCCAGCATGAGTTTTTGTGTAGTCATAAAATTACTCATACTGGGGAAATAATTTGTACTAAGGTGATCTAAGAATTTAGATCCTCTCTGTCTTTACACCACACAGGCACATGAAAGCTGTTTTCCTTGAACATAAGGATGAATAGTTATGTATGGAGGAAAGGTGGGATTGCATTTTTCTCTTCTTGTAAACTGAAGTGTTTCTGTAAGTTTTGTACTAAGTTCTTGCTAGAATTAGAGGAATCCCTGGATCTCATACACTCGAAGTAGCATCCATAGGTGCGCATTAACTAAAACTCTTAGTGACAGGCATAGGCACTGTGGCTTCTCGTCCAACTGCGGTTTTCTGTAAGGAGAGAAATTTTATGAAAGAAGCTACTCATATTTTCTATTATGTAGAATTTTCATTATTTTCTTTGATATTTCAAAATCTTGGTCATTTATTATAATAACACATTTCAGCCTATATGAAAAATGTCACTCAAGAGCTGTCCTAGCCGAAAGGAAGAAGGGGACAGTAATCGGCATGCTGTTTTTGGATTTGGGACTTTATATTGTCAAGGCTTTTTGAAGTTTTAGTGTCGTCCGTTAGTAGAGAACAGAGGACATCAATCAATGCTTCTTTAGCTTCTTCTTACCTGTTCTTCTTTGTTATCGAAATTCTAATTTTGCATTAACTCCTACATGTGCAGACACCTTGTACTTAGTGAGGTTTCATGGCAGTTGTTATGGTGAATGGATTCAGAAAGTTAGGAAGCATAATTAGTTTAATGTTCAGTCTCAGCTTTGGCTAATTTCTTTCCCCCTCTCTCTTCATGCACACGGTTATATCTCATTTTCTCAGATTATTGTCTGAATTATAGATGTACTATCTTGATCAGAAAATGAGATTGTTTCAAGAGTTGTTTGTCAAGCATGCTATTAAAAACGTGGAAGCAAAATACTAAGGGGAATGATGTAGTAGTCCAGCTGTAGAGTTGTTATTTTCTTGGAGCCAATTTATAAACGGTAGGCTAAAGACTGACGAAAAGCTTCTGGATCACCGATCTAGATCTAGGCCTGAATGATCAGTTGAAAATCATTATGTTGTGCTGGCTGTATACTTGTGTGAATTGAACTGTTAGTCTCTTACAGTGGAGCAAATGCATTAAAGTTGGCTGTACTTGCTCATTTCTTCACAGTAGAAACAAAGTAGGGAACCGATATCAAAGTTGAGCATTTCCAACCTTATAAACGTTTCCCTTGTTCCGTTATTAAACTACTATGTTAGATATTTGTGACAGATTCTTACAGTGTTGCTTCTTGTTCTCAGCCTCCACTAAAAGAATATTTTGAAAGTGGGACTAATTTTTGCAGTGACTTTAAACTATCCCTACATGAGTATAATCTATAAGTGTGAGTATAATCCAGAACTGTATTTGCAACGCTTATCAACAAGTTGCATTTGTCCTGTACTGACTATACTTAGTGAATGTCATGCTCAGTAAACAAATATGTATTCAGAAATATCTATAATGAACAGTGGAGCTGAGTAAGCTATCCTGTCCCTATGTGGAAGTATCTGTTCAAGGCCATGGTTATTGCTCAAGTCAAAAAGATGCTTTTGAAATTGTTTCAGACTACATGAGGACCCATATCTTTTGGATATTAATGATGTTGTCAAAAGATGAAAAAGGAACAAAAGAATGTTTGCTTTAGAATTTGTGAAACGATATTGTCCTATAGCAGAATGCTATTTTTTGTGGAACCTCTTTTCTGTCCATATTACATAGTCACACAAAGATGAGCATTACTTATTTTTATCAGGTGTTCTGTGATTAAAAATCATAACGGAAAATATATATTCAAAACTATTTTGAAATGTTTTGCTATAAATATTCATTTCTAAAGACATGAAATCATGTCATTTGTGGAAAAAAAAACCTGTAGTTTTAGCAATTTATTTTTTAACAGAAGTAGATTTTTTAGTTCTATTCCATCAGTGTTCCTTGGTGACTGGTTTGTACACTAAGATATTGGTTTAGATTTGCCTTTGTGTAATTCATATACTTTTGATCAATTCCAACTCATGCCCAATTATATTACACTAAATTAACATAATTCAACAGATGTTGATATTTAAATGTTTTCTGGCATTCACATCTTGGACAGCTGTCTTAGAGCTTGGGGAAAAGGCAAACATTTAGAGTTAAATGCTGAACATATGCTTAAATTACTAATTAGAAACAAGAAAAAACAATGCATTATCCTTTCTGAGGGCAGTAGGCCTCTAATACAGAAAAAAAAAAATTAGGGACTCTTGATTTGTGAATATAGTACGAGTGACTTGTAATTACAAGTCACAGTGTTTGTAATGGAGTAAAATTTTATTTTCCATAGTGTTTGTTGTACCTATATAGAATTTCAGACCTTGCGCTACTTCTGTATTCAAATGACCCTTAGAAGTGCTGAAAAGGTAACACAAAGGAAGGTATTAGAATACAGAATTTGGTGATGAGATAAGCTGACGTGGGCAGGAGGAAAACTGTATTTTTCTTACTAATTGCCATAGGACTTTCAATAAAACAGGTATGTCATCCTTATGTTGAAAGTTATGTTGTGAACAGATTGGCTTAATATGGAAGGAGTTTGACATGCACTGTTTTGTCACAGCTGTTTAAAATTTTGTAAGAGGGCAATAAAGTGCATAGCTTTTGTGGTTAATACAATATTTTTTCACACTTGTGGAGGGAGATGCTGCAATCAGTCGTATGGATGATGTCATTCTTTAAACAAGTTTGAAGAAAAGCTTCAATGTTTGTAAAGGAAGTAGAGGAATCAAATGTGGAACTGATTTCATGTGAATGGTGTCAGAGAAAAAAGGATACCAAGAAGATATCTATATTCATCTTCATAACCATTAAAAATTAATGTTTATGCTACATATGAATTGTATTTCCATATTATTTTGCCAGTTCTTTAGCATGAGTGAAGAGTTGCTGTAAAAACTTTTAGCATGTTTTGTAGACAAGATTAATTTGCAGCAGTCTTCATTTACCACTCATAGCCAAGAAGGAAATACCTTCAATACTGTCAACACTCTAGTGTTCAGAAGGTATGGGGGAAATTGTACTGTTCTTTCTACAATCTCCAGAATGTTAACTTGAGGGAATACGTTTAAATTTGTGAATGATTCCACTCGTTAAAAACCAAATCAGGCATACTTCAGGCATACTAGAGATTTTTAAGTTTTTAATTTCCGGGAATCGGTCTCCTAGTGCTAAATATTATAAGCGCTGCTTTTGCAGTTTCCATAAAGGCCTCGAAATCCTTTTAATTCACTGGGGTGAGCATGATAGAAGTAGAGGTAGACCCTCATGTGTACCCTGAGTGTATGACCTCAGCATCACGTTATCAAAGGGTTTGTTTTGTTTTTTTCTGCAGGGAAAATTTAAGTGAAGAATTGCTCACCAAGATTGCAGCTATCACAGTAGCTTTGGTGTAGATAGTGGGGGCTGCTCTAATACTTAAAGCTCGTGCTGCCCAGATTGCCACCAGGCACACACACATGATGTTGCTGTGACAAATAACAAAATAGGTTGTAGACGTTGATTTGACTTGAAGAAAGGTACATTTGTACTGTGTGACATTTATCTCAAATACTCTTACCAAAATGTTACTGGATTGTTTTTTCAAGATTGCTGTATTACATTATACTGAGATCTGGAGTCTTGATCTTTGTTGTTAAATCCATTTTTCTGTTCATTCTCATTTGGTGTCATCTAATCTACAGAGGTGACCTCAGAGTAACGTCCTGCACACCTGCTTGAACTGCACATGCACTGTGCATATTTAGAGAGTGAGAGGGTGTAGAAACCTTTTTGAGAATGGGCAAGAAGCCATCCATATGTGTAATTGTTCATAAGGCACAAATGCTACCACACGTTTACAGTTCTCTGGCCATGTGCGTGAAAGCCAGAGATTGTTCCCATGTTTGGACACTCAGTCAAAAGAAAATGTAGAAGTTTGTGTTCATCATAATGTGATTGGATGTTCAGAAAAATGTACATAGTAGTTTTTAATTCTTTTTAACTCTAAAGTGATCATAAACTGTTCTGTGGACTCAGGTGGTCTTGAAGCCATTGCTAGTCACTTCTGGAGGGTTAGAAGTTAAAAATGCATTCAGGCTTTCTATTTAAGCAGTGCTAATGAATGTGCTTCCATTGGCAACTGTATACAACAGTAGCTTCATTTTGAGCCATGTAATAAACAAGAATCTGTAATACAGATCCAGTATGTGTATGAATTTGAGAACCTTTTCTGTGATATTGTCGTGCTAAAGATATTTAAGTAATGGGAAGTTCACTCAGATTATGCTTTGATTTTGTAAAGTTGAGTTACACAGTGCACTTCATTTTATTTCCTTTCTTCTGTGATGCAATTTTGAATTCTGTTGCTTTTTTTTAATCTTAATGCTAATGTGAATGTTATTTCACATACTGTCTACTTAATTTCAGTTTATAAGGAATTGTCAGAACGTTCGAAACATAATGTGAATCATGATCCTCACTGCACTCTGTCTTCAGTTATATCTATATTCATATCTATTGCTTATCTATATTTTAAGACTGAGAAATGACAGCGGCAATTACATTTCCACTTGAAAATAATTCTCTCAAGTCCCTTCTAGACTGCAAACCCATCAACTCTTGCTTTATTTTAGTCTCTTCTTAAAGAATTTTGCTTATAAACTTTTGTCAGGCTTCTACAGTAGCTAAAGCATTCTGATGATAAAATTGAAGAGTTCTACAGCCATCTGCAGGAATGCATTGATACTGTGGCAGAATGGTGTGGCACTGTTTACAGTGGATTTGTTCCTCAGGTGAGAGAGAGATGTTGGTTGGAATATAATGCATAGACAAGTATTGATCATTACAGATTCACCTAATTATGGTATAGAATTCAGGCTTCTTCAAAACATTATTCCATTATAATAGCCACCAGCATAGGGTTTTCCAAGTCTGGAGTACAGATACTAAATAAATGTTGTTAAATAAAAAATGCACACTCTTCCACATCTGACTTTGTTAGTCATCAGTACTTTCATACATTTTACACTTAACTTAAAACCACAGTCTCTATTACTTACAAGTTATCTTAGCAATGTTGCAATGTAATAAGGTAAATGGTTTGACACTAAATATACTGAACGTTAATAAAGTTAACTGCACTAATAACAGCCTTCATTGCTTCTTTCTGAAGAGACTATAGAGTAATTATTGGATTTGATTAGTTGGTCTTTGTGATATTGTTTTTTTTGTTTTTGTTGTTTGTTTGTTTTTAATTTGGGGGGAGCGTTGAGTTTGGGATTGTTATTGTAGTCGTTTGTTTTAGGGGTTGTGAGGTTTTTGTTTGCTTTGGTTTTTTTGTTTGTTTGTTTTCTACTCCTGTAATCTGTTATGGTTACAGAAGCATGTAATAAATCAATGAGCTGAAAGTCAGTTGGGGGAGTATCAACTGACCAGTTTGTCAGATTACCCTTCTCAGTGATTGGGATACTGAATTTTTAACAGCAGAGGTCTGTGTTCAGTTGCTCTCAAGGTGGATCACCATGTAGGCCACGCAGCTGTAGGTTCCATCACACAATGGTTTGTTTGAGGAATGTTACCAAATGGCCCATTGTCTACAGAGGGATTTTGCAGATATAAATCTGATATAACCTCTAACAAATGCCTTGGACACCTGAAGGTGTTCAAGGCCATACTATATGTAGCCTTGGGCAACCTGATCTGGTAAGTAGAAACCCTGCCCATGACATTCAGGTTGACACTAGATGATCATTAAGGTCCCTTCCAACCCCAAACATTCTGTTATTTTATGATTGTATGATGACATGAGTAACAGAAGAGGCATCCATGAAAATCACTTACTTACTCAGCTTTGATAATTATGGGGGGAAAAAAGGAGTCTGTTCTGTAGGTATATATAGAATTATTTGGAGAGCCAAAAATTGTAAGTTATGATAATAAGGACAAGTCTCTTGAGAAAAAAATGATAGGAAAACTGCAACTATTTAAGAAGGAGATAACAGAATTTGTCTGAGTGAATGTTTGTCAGAATGTCTAGATGCTTCTGAATAGTTTTGCGTCAGGTTGCTTCTATACAGAGGATAAACAGATTTGCTGTATCAAAACTGCTTTTCATTGTTACTATTTCCATAGGGTTTTGTTGTTTGTTTTGCTGTTCCTGCCTTCTGTAGTCTATATTCAGTTTTGAGGCTCTTATTTACCACGTATAATGAAGAGTCTAAATACAGCACCTAAGATTTTTTTTTAATAAATAAAAAAAAGTTGACAGTACTTTATCCAGTGTTTTTGTTTAATATGTTGAGGCATGCCACAACAACAGCAATTCCTGGCATGCTAGTGTAAGTTCACACCAGCCTGGCTTTTGCAGCCCTCTGATTTCCCCCTGCCACAACTTTGCCGCGGCTGTGACACTCGCAGGCCTGCTCTGCCGTGGTGCAGCTGATGCCCTGTCCATGCTCATATTTTTCTTATTGACAGTGAGTGTTCTTGCCAAACGCCAGGGACCATAGTCACATCTGTTTGTCTCCCAAGCTTGTCTGAGGCTGCTTGGGAACACTTTTTATCCAGAGGGCAGCTTTAACTAGGCCTAATACTCTGGAAAGCCTCTATTTGTAAATGCATACAATGAGGCGACAAGTTCCTGTTGTCTTTCCTTAAAAATTATTCCATTTGACACTGCTTGCTCTAGTCCCTGTCACCAGCACGTCAAAAGCCAAGTTTTCAGGCAAGGTGGTCTTAACAAGTTTTATTTTTTCCCTAATAAAATGCCTAGCTTCCCTGCAGAGCACTATTTATAAATGATAGCTAGAAGCAAGCTGGGGATAAGTAGAGAGTAGCCAGGCAAATAGCTATCTTCCTTTCTGTAATCCTCACTCTTCTGAATTAATGCTAAGGAACATAATGCTGAACTTAGCCTGATTGAGGGTCAGAGTTCTCCCTACTTTCTAATACCCCCATTACAAGCATTTCAAAATGTAGTCTTCTGCTGAAGTATGATGCTTGTTCTTGAGCTACTAGTTCAAGAACTGTGATGGTTCTTGTCCATTCCTCTTAAAACCCTTAGCTTTATGTTTTGCTGCGATCTGAATTGGCGGTGCATGTCAGATGGTAAGACCTGGTGAAAGTGAACTCCACTTCTGCATTGAGAGCCAGACTAAGATTTGATGCCATAAAACCAGATTTGACAAAGCGTAATTGGGACTCTAGCATATTGCTATTTATTTGTGGCACACAGAATTCTCAACAGCGAAGAAATACCCACACTCACCTTGGCTGGTGATCTGATTGTTGTGCTTTGCAAAGACAAATGATTCATTTATGCTGAAGGAACAAGGCTGCCTTTCAGATGTTCATTGATTTTAAATTAAAAAGTAACTGCTGTGTTCTACATGAAGGGTGACAACAATAACAAAGTAGTCCTTACTTAGTGTTATTTGTTGCAACTCCATTCCTGTGGCTGGAGGAAAAGTGGGGAGACCCAAGTACCATAATCTTACAGATCAATAATCGGGATATCTCAATGTAGTGTAACAGATAATCAATTCTGGGTAAAATAACTCAAACACTGCTAGCTGTTACTGCTCTAGCTTGTGTCTTCAGGTTCAATTGCCTGACTTTATTAATTTTTATCTTTCATCCTGCTTGTATTCCTGGAGACTTTTTCTGTTTTTCATTCTGAAAGCACAGAGTTGCACACTGTTTGGCATATAAATTACCACACAATTTATTCTACAGGTTTAATATCAATGTTACATGCATCTCTTAAATATTTAATTTCCCATATTATGTTTAAGTATTCATTTTCTATATTGTACAGTTGGTTATGAGTTACATTCCTTGATTTCTGTCTGAATTTGGGACTGAAATATAGCACTATGTTAGTATAGTGGTTCTACTGCAGTTTCTGGATGTTAAATAGGGTGGTATTTCAACTTAGAATTGCAAGGAAGAAAAAAACTGAAAATAAGAGAAAATCATGTTGGAATGGGAACTCACTAAGTGAGGCTGGAATACATTTCTGCATGAAACTTCTGTATTGGAATATTTTACTACTTAAAGAAAAGCATTGAGTACTTGTTAGTTTACTGTATCTCTTTTTTTGTCGTTTTAAGTAGAAGACTGTATGTTGCCATTTTTTTAATCAATATATTCTTTTCACTCTTCAAGTTTTTGAAAAGATCTGAAGTCTCTTAACATAAGTGATCATTTGTTATTCATTTAGGAGCATCACAGCTTAAAAAAAAATTATACACACAGTAAAGGCCAGGTCATATATCCATGCTGAAACCAGATTCCCTGAGTGACAGAGTATTACTATGCTACAGTAGACTGTCAGATGCAGTTCTCAGCTTGTAGTTTTATCAGAATTCACCACAATACTGTGGTAAGAGGTTCACAGTTCTGAATGACATATCTGGAAACATTAAAATCGTGGCATTTATAAATTATTCCATTTATCCCCTGTTCAGTTTCATTTCTTTACACAAAATAATGCCAACTAAGTATGTTCCTTTCTACAGAGATTTCACATTACTTTGATAAAAATAATGTCTCCTTTAAGATTATATTGCAAAATGCATTATTTGGAAATTCCAAATTTACCCTTTCCTGTGGTACCTCACTGCTGGGTAGATGGCTTTAGTGCAGTAAGTTTGGCTTGTCTACTGTCCTAGGCAGGTCTAACAGTTTATCAGTCTTAAGCTTATGATTGTTTAATGAGAAACTGGACATTGTGCTCCATTATATCATTATCATACTGTACCTTTGAATTAGTAAAGGGCAAATTGTTGTGCTGCAAGATGATTTCACTTACCTTTGAAGAGTTTGCTGTTTCATGTTTTCTCATTTGTTCTTCATCTTACTTTAAAAAGAAATTGACAATGGTTTTCCTGTAATAAATGTTGTTCTGACAGTTAGGCATTACTAGCCAAATGATATTGTACCAACAATATTGTGATTTCTTTAGATAATTAATCTTAGCTATTTTCCTGTCAGAAGCAACAGTGTTTTTGTTTTTTTGTTTTATGTTGCGCTAGAAAGATCGCCAGTTTTGAAAATTAAAAAGCATCCCTTTTATATTATTCATTCCAAGAACGATTTATGGTGCTACATTTAGATACTGAGCACTTGTCAACAAACGTAATTACGCTTCGATATAAACAAGATTGGTGGCTTCACAGCACAGCTTCATCTCAGTTGAATGTTTTGATATAGGTTTGGATTATACAAGCTTTGCATTTGTGGCATTTTTCTTCCTTTGTTAATAGTTTTCTCCTATAATTACTTGCAGGCAAACCAGTGTGCATTTAGGATCGTTGTGCATGGGAGACATCAAACGGAGAAGGAAAGCTGCTCCCCTGCCAGGACCCACAGGTAACCAATTTCAGTGGGACAGAGCACAAAACACAAGATGTTAAATCTGTAAATACGAAGCAGTAGGTCAGTGACCCAGATTAATGCTGAGTAAATTCAGTAACTTATATTGTAACTTCATTTTTTTTCTATCCTTATTTGTTAGCAGAATTAAAAGAGTATATCTATTTTTTTAATCTCTCCCTCAAACGTTCTCAATTTCTAGATCTTTATAACAGCATTTTTTTAAAGAGACTGCATCTTTTTTCATATACTAAGAATCACAGACAGTAAAAATTATGGCTCACGTCTGCTCAGGCATTACAAGGTAGAAGACTTAAGTTGTCTTTTATATTTCTGTGAGGAGTGCGTATAAATATAGTAAATATCCTGCAAACAACTGAAAAGTTGGTGATAAGCTTTAAAATTAGTACTGTGGATTAAACTGGAAGCGATTTGCAAGCACATTTCTGAAGGATTTTTACAGATGCGAGGTCACAACCATTGTGTGCATTTTGCTGATGTCACTGCTGTGAAATGACTTTTTCAATACCTTGCAGTGATTTGTAGGACACTTGTCAGTTTGTTTGTATTAATTATATATATGCATAGTGGAAAGAATAGATGGTGTTAGTGTGTCAGTGTAAGACATTTTATGTATTGGTAATGTGTAAATCTGGATTGTACATGGTAGTCTTATATAAATTATTATACAAACATACATAACACATATGGTTTTTCATATATATTCTAGATATCTGTCTTTGGAGAAGACTAATATTTGTATTCCAGCTGAATTCCCTCTTCTGAAATTTCATTGTTTTAAACCTCAGTGGCAGTAACAGACTAAGAATAATATTAAAAATGTTATTAAAGCACCTCAGTGGCAGTAGTATGGAAAAAGAGAATGTGTGGGTCAGGTTCTAAGACTCTGAACATATGTGAAGTGAGAAAGAAAAATACTTAATGGTTGAAGAGAGAATAATATAATTATTTCTACAAGGTGATTTTCACTTGAAAGTTATCAAGTACTAAAGGATGTCATTTTGTACTAAGAGGGTATGAAATATCATGAAATTCATTTTATTGTTCATTTTACCTTGGGCTTTCAGTGTTCAGTATTTTATTTTACAATCTGGTTCCTCTGCACAACTTGGCAAAGCCAATATTTTGATACTAAAGCAAATGTATTATATTCAACATTGTGTATCTCTATATTTACAATTTTAGAGATTGTGAATTCACAGGACTTTCTTTTATTTGATGGATAACAGAATAAGGATGAGTAAATATATCATATGAGATACCTTTTAAGTAATTTGAGGGGTTATTTTATTTTTAAATTCAAGGTAATTGTCTCAATTTTGTTCTTTACAGAAGGAGGGAGGATTTTTTTCTGTGCTCTCCCAAGTTTTTTACTGCATTTCATTATTGTAAATTTTTAAGCAAATATAAACTTTGGTCGACTTCTACATAGATGTAGATAATATATAACATTTTATAAATTATTACTATTTTCTGTTTTGAGGCTTGATTATATATGTCAGTATTTTCTATCATTTTATGAAAGGTGTATTATATCCTTTAAGAATGGAAATACATCTGGAAACTTGAATTAAATGGTCATTTTTATTATTGGATTATTCTCCTTTCAATTGTTTCAGATAAGATATAGGAACAGAAGGACTAAATTTTGTACAGAAGAGTTTGTGAATAAATATCCTGTTGAAAGGAAAAGATATGTGCATACTTACTTGAACAAAAGTTGGAAGATAGAAGAAGCATTCTGCTAATAATCTCCCTTATTTAACAGTGAAGTCTGAAAGGCTATCTGTAAATGAGTGATTAACTGCAAATATTTTCCTGAGGCACATGTGCCGCAATGTTTTGCCTAATACAAGTCGGTCCTCTGAAAAAAACAAAGGTACTTACGTTGCTCTGAAAGTAATGCCTCCTATTTATTTTCATAGAAACTACAACATATAGAAAGAATATAATAACACTACTTGATAGTGTTTTGTAGCTGAAAATTTGCTCTAATTTTCAGCAGTCACTACTCACCACCTTGCTGGGCTTACATCCACTGTTTGGTCTCCATAAACTTTCAGCAAGCATCAATGAATGTCATTGGGTGCCATTTTTTTCCACGTGGTAGAATTCAGTGACACCCCCTTGCTTGATAAGCACTTCCCTGTCAGATGGCATTCTGTCAGACTGCCCCTCTGCTGCCATCTGTCACATGGCAATAACCTTTAATGGAATACTGACAGGAAGGTTCCACCTCTGCTTCTGTACCACCAACGTCTATCTCTAATGTTGTGGGCCAGCATAATAAAGTAGGAGGCGTTACTTCTGGAGCAGCCATTGTAGGTCAGACAGTTCCATACACTTTGCTTCTTAAAGTATACTCCCTAAACTGAACATTCTAGTATGCTTTGGGGAAAAAATGGAAATAAACTATTGAATTTAATAATATCACAAAAAGCGTGACCTGCTTAAGCTTGTAGTCTCTGGAAACATATTTTAAAAATCATCTGTGTTTTTCAAAATATTACAGTGATAAAGTAACTGCTGTAGTGCTTTGCACAGCTTTGAAAATGGTCTTTTAAATGTTTAGATTCAGCAGTAGCAGAGAGAATGACTGTTGATACCAGTGAAGTATTGAAATATGTTCTCTGTTTTGAGTCTCACAAGAGTAGCACCTGCTGTTTTCAGACATCATAAAAGCTATAGACTTCTGTAGCAAGCAGTGTTATTGGTTAAACGTTTATTAATTGTGACAAGAACAACCAATTTATTTCAGTACTCCAGCTTATTTACTGCTCTTTCACCTTTGTATTTTGTATTGAAAAAGTAAAATGAATATTGATAGAGTTAGATATTGATTTCTAAATTTATAACCTGTTCTCAGCCTGGAGTCAAAGTCACATACCAATAGGTTTGTGTATATTAGTAACAAAGGATGTAGATTTACTTGTACAGCAGTGAGAAACTATTGAAGCAAGAGAGTTTGAGCAACACGGTGCATTTTATAGTTTGAAAAACGTCATTTGTAAAGGTGAAGAAAAGCTGTGTTGAAAAGCAATGAAGAAAACAGGAGACAATATTAGGTATGGGTTGTTAGGACCTGGCAGTACTGAGGGGGTGAAGTCCTGATCTGTCTTTTTTTTTTTTTTCCCTAAAATAAATTTTCTGGATTTTGGATGCTTGATACAGCCCCACCTGTGTATTAACTGAGCTTAGGCAGGTAGTTGGGTTATCAACCGAAAAAAGATGGAAAGATAAATTGTTTACTTTCTACAATTTCTTCTAAGAATCAAGTGTCGTGCATTATGGGGCAGGTTATTCTCAATGACTTTATGCCCTCTTTGGCTACTTGAGCAGTAGAGCTATTTCACATGACACCCTGACGTATTTCATTGCAGCAATACAATGTCCTCAATTTGTATAAAAAAACTCTTTGGCAAGCCAATATATTATCATGGAAATAACCCAACCAAAACTGGGTTCTGGTGCCAATGAAAATAATAACAAAACAAACAACAAAAAGTTGTATGGAAGAGGAAGGATATTCTCTATGAAGTATTGTTTATAGTTGAAATGCATACATTGGAAATGCTTGCAGTAAATAACTCAGATTACCTTTTTAAAGTCTCATATCAAACTAGTAGATGCTACAGAATTTCAGATACTGTGATATATTTACCCCAGTTTCTCTCCTAGTGACTCTGTTACCTTCTGTACAGATTTTATTTTTCAATCAACTATTTTTTTATTTTTTTTGTTTGTCTTTAAATCAGATACTTCTAAGTCTAGCTTGCTGAAAGAAATTTTTTTTGGTGTGCAAATTCTGCTTGACGCCTGAAGGATGTTAATAACTTAATTTAAAGAGTGTAGAAAATTGGATCCAGAATAACAAAAATGTTAAGTTTTATTTGCATGCATTATAAATAATCATTTACTTATATTTGGAAATGTTCTTTTATATCTGGTGTTTATTAGTGTGCTTTATAGTGTGGATTTGCAAAATCTAAGTTTAAAAAGAAAGCTATCTTGTAGTTGAAATACAAAGAATTTACGTATTAAATATATGTTATTGTGCATTTTATAGGTAACTTAATATTGATAATTTTTTAAAAAGCTAACTTCAGATGTTATGTCTTCATCTGTTTGGTATGTTGCATGCTATGCTACAGGCTGATACAGACTGAAATTTAAACTCTCGTTTAAAAAAATGTTTTTAATGAAAAATGTGACATTCTTAATTACAGCAGAAACTCTGAGAGCTCCTATAATGCCATCGTGACTCACTTTAACAAAGTAATCAAAAGGGTACATGTTTTCATTTCTTTTTAAAAATTGCCAACAGAACAGCTAAGCAAACTATTTTGCTCGTGCTTAATATGTCAGTGATTAAAAATCAGACCTGAATATCTGCAGTACCAAAATGATGATTTGAAAAAGATTGTGATTACACTGTGATAACAGAGGTTTCTGAGGGTAAGTTTGTGGTGAAGGTCAAGTTACTGAAATAGTTGCAAAGAAGGGGAAGGCTTTTGCTGACTTGAATGAACTGTCAGTAAATTTCCAAAACTATAGAAAAACTGTTTTATACCTACTTTCTTCTTAGTTTGGTTCATGGCTTTTCCACCTACTAAATGTACAACTCTATCAACAGAAATCTCTTTTCATAGAACAGTTACAACACTGGCATGTTGTGAGTACTCTCCCTTATCACAGTATACTAATTCTTATCATATTTTATGGCTTACAAAGCCTATCTACCTGAGCATCCAGCCCATGGAGATATATAAATATAAAATATTTATGGAGATAGATATATATATATATATATATATACACATATTGCTCAGAGATAAGATTTAGCAGAGGGTTGTTAGAACTAGGGTACTATAGAATTAGGGTAGGCTGTGGTTGGACTTGATAATCTTTGAGGTCCCTTCCAACCTGAGTGATTCTATGATTCTATATAATATGTAATTTATTTCTGCAGGAGATTGAATTTTAGAGGCTTTTTTCATTTTTTCACTAAGTCAATTAAAAAGTGAAAGATCAGGGTGTACCATACGGTATTAGAAAGAACAGTGGGTACTGTAAAGAAATGGTTCCTCACATAGGAGCCTCCTCCATTTTAAATAATTTGGGGGGCTTTTTTCTTTCTTTCTTTCTTTCTTTACTTATTTTTTTATTTTCTTTTGTTTTTTGCTTGTTTGTTTTGTCATCCACTCGGATGTATTGATAGTTTTAGTTCCTGGTGGTGGAGAATATGGGTCTGGCAAAGAGCAAAGTCAGGACTCTGAACTTCATGACAGTGGACATCCATGTAAGGAATTGATGGATTGGATCCCCTGGGATACTGGCCATAGGGATATAAGAATGGAGCAGAGCTGGCAGCTCTTTATGGTATGGATGCTTTTCCGAGAGCAAGAGCTTGCAGGAAAGGCAGGAATCCAGCATGGCTGAGCAAGGACCTGATGGTCAAACTGAGAGAAAATAAGAAAATATACAAGCAGTGGAAACAGGGAAACATGGCTTGGAAAGAATACAGAGGGCAGCAAGTGGTCATGCACAGGTGGGATCAGGAAAGCCAAAGCACAGATGGAACTGAACTTGCATCATAAATTGTTCTTGGAATGAATAACTTAAGGCATATGAAGAATAACAAGAAAGGGTTCTGCAGGTCAGAAAAGACAAGCAAAGGAGAGTGTACCCTCTCTGATAAATTAGAAGGGAAAACTGGCTTCAAAAGGCATGGAGAAGGCTGAGATACTGAATGAGTTATTTGCCTTCACTGGCAATTGGGCTTCCCATACCTCTCACAGCCCTGAACCTCTAGATGAGACTGGGGGAATAATATCCCTTCCAGTTTAAGAGCAGAGCAAGTCAGAGACCACCTCATGAGACTGTACAAGTTTGCAGGGCCAGACGACATGCATCTCAGGGTCCTGAAGGAACTGGCTAATGTGGTTGCCAAGCCATGCTCCATCATATTTGAAAAGTTGTAACTGTCAGGCAAAGTCCCTGGTAACCAGTAAAGGGGACCAGAAAGATCTGGAGAGACTTGAAAAGTGGGCCCATGTGACCCCAATGAGGTTCAACAAGGCCAAGTGCAAGGTGCTGCACTTAGGTTGATGCAATCTCTGACATGTGCACAGACCCGAGGGAAAACTCACTGAGAGCAGCCTTGTGAAGAAGGAATTAGGGGTCCTGGTAGACAAAAAGCTGGATATGACCCAGTAGTGCACGCTTGCAGCCTAGAAAGCCAACAGTATCCTGGGCTGCATCAAAAGAGAGATGGCAGCAGGGAAAGGGAGGTGATTGTCCTCTACTCTTCTCACATGAGGCCCCATCTGGATTACTGCATCCAGGCCCCCAGCACAAAAGCAAAGCAGAGCTATTGGAGTGGGTCCAGAGGAGGGCCGTGAAGAAGAGAAGAGCTGCAGAAATTTTGAATTTTTTGATTGTCAACCTATAACTTGACATTGCTACTGCTAAGGTCGCATCTAATATTTGCATTCTGATGTCTCTGTTACGAACACAAGGATTGTAGTTGGCTTGTATAAGTGACATGGTTGCATTTTAAAGAGAAAGAGTATTGCTGGATGTGGTGTTATTTTTATATCTTTCAAATGGAAAGGGATAATTCAGTGTCTTCCCAGATCTTCATTTTATTAGAAAGCTCTCCAAAACAAGGATCATCTAAGTCCTATTATCATCTGTGTATTCTAGCCAGAAGTCTTAGTGATGTTCTAGTTTTTGTTCTTTGTGTTTATTATTGTATACTACTCAGTAAAGTAGCCTCTAGCAGCAGTGTAGATATGGGCCCTGATAAACAGGCAAATGTTTATTTAACCTATAGTAAATATATATGTGTGGATGTATTTGGCTAGCTTCAATAAATTAATCTTATTCTTTAAATTTAGTGTAACAGAAGATAATACTCTAACCACATAGGCACAGAATCAGCAATGGAAGTACTTATTACCTATTACCAGTGGTGTCCTGGTATTCCATCCAAATTTGGTTTATGATTATTTCAAAGCCACCATAAGAGGCATAGTCCTAATATCCATTTAATCCTCAATCTTTCTGCTGAAATTAACTGCAGAGCTGTCCATTTGGAGAACATTTTTGGGGTTTAAGTCCTTTCTCTGCAGGACTCAGTGCAAGGTTACAATTATTTTCATACAAGTCAGAGAATGCTTTTCAGAAGAGAGCAATTTTAGCAAGTGTTGGGGGGGTTGTGCAGAACTTTGGAATTCTCCCTGGTGGAAACACAGTGGATACGCAGTTTAGTGACTGTCTTTCTATCAGCATAGATAGGGAATAAAGCTGGCCTCATTTGGACCCTAGTGAAAATACAAATATGAAAATTCAAGTATCAAGAGACTCCCCCCTACCAAGGAATAAGGACTAATTCTGGCTTTTTCCAACCAAAGATAGTAGAGATTGAATGGGCAAAAGAATACTCTTCACCTGAAGTGTGGTCTACTGAAGCAAGAAATGGGAAGAGCACTTGGAAGTCCAAATCCAAGTGATCTGCAATGATGGAAGACCAGTTAAACCAGTTCAGCGTCCAAATTTTCATCAGTGTGTGGATTTATAATTGGGAAGATTGGAAATGAATGTAAAATCTAGGGTTTGTACTACAGGATGCATCTACCCCTGTTGCAATGATGTAACAATTACTTTTAATGCACCTAGCAGTGGGACAGTAGGAGTGAGACTTTAGCAGTGCAGACATTGAGTTCTGCTGTGGATGCTGGGTAGGTATGAATGCTGTCAGCGGTTACTGAGGTTCTGACTGCCTTCTCTGCTGGTTTCATCACTGTATACTGGCTAGAGTAGAATGCAATGCAAGCAGGCTTATCTAGACCATAATTCTTCTAAGGCTATTATTGAGACATAGTCCTTAATACCTTGCTGTGAGGCATATATGAAAGTTTGGTCTAACAATTCAATCTCAAATACTTAGATAAATAATGCAGTATTTTCATATCTGATTTTGTCTGTTTGCTAGTTTTTGTTTTATAGCCAGAGCATAGTGAATTGTGGAAACCACTATAGGTACTGATTTAAAAAAAATCACAATGTGGCTGTCAGCCATACTCACATTGCTGACTCTGTGCAATTATCCAAAACAGCTTTAAGAATATAAACATCTGGGTAGTCTGATTTCCATTTTTTTAGTTAGAGAGAATGGACATAGAAAAGATGCACTGCAGCAACATGTTATTTTGATTACATTCCTTCTAAAATGTATTGTATATCAAGATCAGTCCCTACTGTTCTGAGCTCATCTGTCTAGTGAGAAATCAGAAGAGAAAAAGAAAAGATGGAATATTAAATGCTTTCAGAAAATGATGGGGAAAGTGCACTAGCTTTTAAAGTGAAGCAGCGTGTATCGTTTCGCCTTCCATTGGCTGTTTATCCAACATCAATACAACACTTTAGGAGCCAAATTACTAAACAAGCTGCCAATTAGGCTTGCAGTCAGCTGGATAGATTAGTGGCTAAGAGAGGCAGATACAAGATTTTCATCTCTTGAGCCAATTACGCAAGTGAATTACCATCCACAATGCTCCTTGGAAGATTTGAGGTAGAAAGACTGACTCTGCTGTGATAGACATAAGTGAGATCCAGGGTAGGGGGTAAGGGTTAGCAGGCCGTGTATTGCAAAAATTACCCAAGCAAAAAGAGATCCTTCTAGGAAAGGATTTAAAGGATTTAAGGCTGCTGAGAGCGATAGAAAAGGAAATAATAGTTGTGGAATGCTCTGCAAAGGCATTGCTGTTCTACTCGCAGGTCTTAATCATATAACAGAAAGATGAAAGGCCAAGACTATATTTCTGTACAGTGTCATTTTCTCAGAACTGTTTAAAAAAAGAAACCATTTTCTTAACATCACAAAAGTTCAGTGGCCAGAGATGAAATTACTTCAGTATGCCTTAATTTGCTTCTTACAACTCAAAAATAAAAACAGTGGTGCTTTTTAAAATAAGAGTTATCTGTGAGATTGAACCTAGCTGTATTCTGACTTTATTCACACAAATTTAAACCAAACATGCTTGATATTAGTCTTACCCAGAAATTGGACCATACCAATAAATACTGTCACAATTATGGTTGATAGGGTCACAGTTCCTTTTTTTATTCTATAATACATGATAACTTAATCGGTGAGCTTTTAAATATTTTAGAAAGAGCTTTTAGCAAATAAAATGTATCTGACAGATCAAAACTGTGCATAGGCTCATTTGTTTCCTGCAGAGGAGCATTGTTTCTTAAATATGAAGCAAATTTAAAACCTGAACTTTTGCAAGCTGTTGTATCCAAAAATGATTAAACAGATGTGGAGCCTGCAGCAGCATTAGACCTCTGATCTGATTTTAGCTTACAGATGGAATTAAATTAATTCATGGCAATCACTGTAAAATCAAGGGTATGGCACTGAATGCTAGTGTGCTGTTTAACCAGGACATACCTGTCTCAACAGCTGTTAAGAAAAAATTGCATGCCTTTATTTTTCATTGAAACTTGCCTTTAATAACATCATAAATATCATATCAAAAATTACATAAATGTGATGAGGGTTTTTTTGTTTTTTCACTTCCTAGTTCTGTTTCTTTCTTATCATATTCCTTACAATGTTCCATGTATGTAAGGTCATATGCATAATAAATATAGACCTTGAAGTGTGTCTATTCATATGCACAAATGTTTGAAGGTAGGGCTTTTTAAAATTATTATTCTGGTTACCAGCATTGCTAAGTGAAGGGATGCAAGTAGAGGAATTTTTAATTGCTATCTTCTCAAGCAAGCTACAGTTCCTCAGTATTAGCTCCTCACTTGTGTAATGGTAACTACTCCTGCATGTAGACTTCTCATCTGAAAGTTCAGGTACCACATTGCTACAGTAGTTGAGACATTTTCAGTCTGTAAAAAGAAAAGACTCTATGTAGGGGATTCCAGCAAATTATTAATACAGAAACTTCCTCATAGCTCATGCAACCCCACAAAGCCCCGTACAGCAATAACAATTGAAAAATGCATCCCTGCTCTTTTGCTTAATCTGGTTTTGCATAGTTATGTTTTGTGGGATGGCACAATGTGTTGATTTTGTTCTTGCTCCTGGGTGGGTCAAGACTGAACACGTCCCAGAGGTACCGCAGCCCTTTTCAAGGCCAATGTGCTTGGACCATTCTCTCTAAAAGGCCCTACTGGCTAGTCCAAGAAGTGCCCTGGGCTTGAATTAAAAACTGAACTTGAAGATGAATATTGCAAGGACAATTACCGATTTTAATTAGAAAATTAATGCCCAAAGCATATGAATTGGGGGTCGGGGAAATAACAAACAGTGTAGTGTGATTTTTTTTTTAAGAGTTCTTTTCATGCAGTGGGTCGAAGATGCAGGGTCGGTTTTAGTTTGTTTTTATCTCTGATTGACCATGAGATGGAGGAAAAAGGCAGTTGTGAATACAACTGTCCACATTCTTCTGATTCAGAAAAGAATTTACATTATAAATTAATATCCCTGCAATTCTCATTCATCATTTGAAAAATTTAGGACAGACAGTTATGTTTATATAAAAACTGACTATGATCTGCATGTATTAAACTTTTTCAAAATTGAAATAAAAGCTATTCGTATTTACATTATTTACATGAAAGAGTAATTAGTCAATGTACATGCCCATAACATAGGCAAGTCATGTGGCTTTTTGGTTTTGCTTTATTATTGCTGCTGTACAAAGCCTCCAAGCACATTATCCTTTGGGCAGTGCATGCTGCTTGATTGTTTGCTCAAGAGGGAGTGTGGAAGCCAAGTTTATATGGTGGTTTCTGCTTTCTTTTTGTTATTACTTGGCAAACTGTAAGAAGGCAGCTTCAGGGCAGGCCTTGGTGTTCTAATAGGAAATAGAAGTATATACAGTGGGGAAAAAAAACAATTTTTATATGCATTTCTGATATATGTTTGTCTCTTGAAACAAAAAGTATATGAAGGTACGTATTTTACAGGAAAAAATTATGTGGGTCTTCCCCCAAAAGGGACTAACAAAAAGCTGTTTATTTTGACTCAAGCTGTGCCTTGCATGCCAGCCCAGCAGCATTTGTCTTTGTCTAAGCAGCATTATGAATGGTTTAGTATTTCCGATACTTAGGTGTCATGAAATATACTCTTATCTTTGTTCTTTCTTGCTTGATGGATCTCTTGGATCTTTCTTTCCTTTGAAGTTCACTTAATTGTTCCATGGCTACTGAAACCACATGCCATTTCTTACCGTGAGTTGTTATGAAGAGTGGACCAAAACAGGCTTCCAGGATTTTACCTGTGAGGTTTACCTTTGCTTTTGTTGAACCGTTGCCTTTCTTCTTTCTGTTTTTTTGACCTAGAAAGTATAACTAAGAAGGTTGCAAAGCCTGTGTTGTGTATGCCAGGCAATGTCAGGGACTTGACTGTATGAAAATTGCCTCTGCCTGTGGGGGCCTGAAAAGAAAGGAAGTCTTGGTCATTGAATTCTGTGCTGGTCAGTTCAAGGGAAACCCTCTCGGGGATGAGAGTCTGCTGACTTAAAAGCCTTTTTTAAGTCTAGCATTAAGCATAGCTTCAAACTAGTATTAAAGAATGCCTTCTCTCAGTGCATTTCCCTTTTTCTTTGACTCGAAGACTGAGGTGCTTGGAAGCTGCCTACCTTTTATGTAGCCACTGTTTTGCTGAATCTAAACAGATCTGTAGTGAGTTGTGTTTGAGTACTGTAAATTCATCATCTCAGTCACCATAATGCACCTCTTCTTTTGAACCTCTATCTCTCTATCGGGTTTCCCCTATGCAGCTTTGCTTTTGTTTTGTGGGTGTTAAATGAGGCTTTTCAGAAGTGCTTGTTCAACTTCTGTTTCTGTTTAGTAAGCCAGCTTCTTGTCTGGTAAATTCTTGATTGAAGACTTTATAGTCTTCAAAAACAAAACACCATGGACTCCTCCTAAAATATTTTGCAGAAAGTAGCAGGCCAGAATAAGTATGTAGAAAGTTAAACAGACAATGTCTGGAGCTGGACATGCAGTGGGTTTTGTTTGTTCTCTTGTCAGGGGGAAGGAGCATGCTGTGCAAAGATAAAAACAAAAACCAACTGCCTACATGCAATAGCTTGTACTAGCTCTTAAAAGTTCATTCTTAAAATTTTGCCTTTTGTAGGATCACTGCAAATTCTTGAAACAAATTTAATTTGTATTCCTGATGCAAGATAGACACATAAGGGAAGGTGACCCATGTGTTATCTCCAGAAGTCAAGCTTGAGGAACTTGGAAGCTTGGAGAAAAAAATACTTGTGTTTGACATTCACATTTCTTTTTTCTGTTTTCATAAGAAAATGAATGTTAAATTGCATTTTGCAATCTTGACAATCTTTTCTGTAGAGTATGTGAAACTTCCTACAATTGTGTAGGAAAAAAAAATCTCAACTGTGTAGGAAGAAGCCTGTAAACAGCATTAAATGTTATTGAAAATACCAAAAAGCAAACTGGACAATATCAAACCTCTTGCAGTTTTAGTAAAACAGAAACTGAGTAAGGATATAGCTGTATTTCAAACTATTAGACCATTTGTCTGTATTATAGTCTCTGTAGAAGCTGCAAGTGTTTAATCTGAAAACATTTGTAGTGTTTACTGAAAGTGATCTTCTTGAGTATTGATAATATTGCTGAGAATGGAAAGCTGGCCATGATAGTATGGTGTGTCTCAGCTTATTAATTGTGTAGGACAAGACATTTGTCTTGCCCTTTATGGGTAGACTTGAGCATGTGGTGCATATTCTTCGAGACTGACATAAAATCCACTGTAATGGAGTAAAAAGGATCCCCAACAAGTGTTCGTCATGCTTAAATACTGAGTGAATCTTTAGAAATATTGAAAATAAAGCAAAGCCTTAGGTTGTATTATTTGGACTCAAATGCATTCAGGAGGTCAACATATGCAAAGACAGCCTGTTCTAGCAACCTATTAGATGAATTAGGAGAATAGAAAGATTTAAAGCTTTAAAGGAGATTATCCTGCTTTTCTCCACATGGCAGGCGGTGCTGATTAATGCTGTGTGTTTCTTTAATCTCAGGGTTTGTAGGTGAAAACACCCAACCAATCCCAGAAAACAACATTGGAAACCGAATGCTTCAGAGCATGGGCTGGACTCCTGGCACTGGCCTTGGACCAGACGGCAAAGGGATAGCAGAGCCAATACGAGCCATCCAGAGACCAAAAGGACTTGGACTTGGATTCAGCTGACAGAAATGCACTTTGGCTGCCAAGTGAAAGTAAAGATTGAAAATAATTTAAAAAGACAAGAATTGCAAACTTGTTATATTTCTTATGATCAGCAAATTCAGTTGTTCTTCTCTCAAAGATCACTGAAGCTTGTGTGCTTCACATCAGCTACACCAGCTGCAAGGTACAGACACAGTGACAGAACCGGCGTTTGAATCTAATTTTACAGTGGTGCTAAAATGTACAAACACTTGTACTTTTTTATTTTCTCCGGTCTTAAAGTTTGTATTAAGTATAAAATTCAGTATATTTGCTTCTTTTCATAGAACCTCCTGACACAGCAGATTTTAGTATATAAGCAATTTTTTTTGTAAGTATAATTTCATCTCAAGAGCCTTGATAAGGTTTGTCAAGGAAAATGGAACTTTATATAGTAATTATGTTTTCTCCCTTTTCAGGCCAAGTTTCCAAACCTGATATTTCTAGTGTTTAACAGTATTTGAGGATAAGCTGTCATTTTGCCTGTAAGATATACATGTTTTCCGCTGGAAGGTGATATGTTATACAGTTTTGTATAAGAGCATGAAAAATGGTTTTGTCATCATAGGAATGCCATTTCAACATCATTATCTAGCAATGTATCACTGTCTTCCACATTCAAGCTCAAAAGTAAAGCTTTTATACTTCTTTTTACATTTGCAGGGTTATCTTTTTTCAGCAGATATTTTAAAATTTTAAAGTTTATTCTGAGTGTGGATATCTCTTTATATGAGCAATCCTTAGTGTGTCTACACTTAAGGATATATTTCAACTTTGAACCAGAAAGTTGTATTTTAAAGATGCCTCTGTCAGTGTTTATATGCTGGGATTTGGTATTTTAAACAATGCAGTGTTCAGCGTTTGTTTCGTGATTGTGCTGGTGCCAGTGAGCCACAATGTTTAAGGAACATAAAGTAACTGAAAAAGGAGGAGAAGTGAGATTAGGGTACAGGAAAGGAAGGAAAAAGATATTTTGATAGCTTCTCGAACATCCAAGCTAGCAATTTAAAATCAAGAAGGATCATTAAGTGTTTTAATCAGTATCCTAATGTATCTAATATCAGCAGAAGTAATTTCATTAAGCAGCAACCAATCAAGCTCCCAGGGCACTATTGGTCTGTAGTATAAAACAAATTCCACTTTAAAATTAAATGATAGGGCTGAAGAAAACAGTTGTGCAGATGGACTAAGGAGAAAATCTTGCACCTGCTGTAGTAGCTAGAAATATTTACTTTGATTGCAGAGGGAATGGGATTTGATTCTTCAGTTTCTTTTTCTTCTCCGTCCTTGCTACCAAACTGCTTAGAAAGATACCTGCAGGTTATTGCAAAGATAATTCCTGAGAACAAGGGGAGCGCAACTTCCTTCACGTGGCTGTGAAACATAGCAATGAATTTTAAGAACCGTTTTTTGGTGTTTTTTTTTCGCTGGTGTTTTTCTTTCAGATTCACCCATTATTTTTTTTCCGGAAAAGCAATGCTAGGAAATGTAGCAACATTATAACATCAAATTTTCTTAAAAGTTCTGTTCATTCTTTCCAGGGTGAGTACTGTCAATTTGGAAACATTCTTTCACAACTTAGATAGTGTATACTAAAAGATTAGTACCTGTTGTTGTTCTTAATGGTAGCTGAGTGCAGGCATTCTCTGAGTTTCAGAAGAACCATTTATTGTTCTTTGTATCCTTGATATCATTGTGTGGTTTTGACTTTTAACATTATAAGAATTTTTAAACAGACTAGGCATTTATAATCAGTGCAAACTTTTTATGGAAGGTTTTGGAGCATAGCCTAATGTATGTTAGATATTTACCTCTTACACACCAGACCAAGTTAAAATACATTCCATACTCAAAGAATTCCAGGGCCACATAATTGCAAAGAACCTGGAATTCTGCAGACAGCAGAGGTGCTCACTTCTGTATTTGTTATTTACAGTCATAGATTTGTATGACACACTCCCATTCTTTCAATGCAATGCCTGCAATTCTCTTAGTGCGACCATCTAGCCAGTTCCTTATCCTGCGAGTGATCCATCTATCAAATCCCTTTTTCTCCAGTTTGGCAGTCAGGATGTTGTGCAGGACTGTGTCAAATGCTTTGCATAAATCCAGGTAGCTGACGTCAGTTGCTCTTCCTTTATCCACTGGTGCTGTAATTCCATCATAAAAGGCCACCAAGTTTGTCAGACATGACTTATCCTTGGTGAAGCCATGTTGGTTAACACCAGTCACCTCACCTTTGTTTTCCATGTGCGTTAGCAGGAACTTCAGGAGGATCTGCTCCATGATCTTGCCAGGCACAGAAGTGAGACTGACTGGCCTGTAGTTCCTGGGATCTTCTTTCTTTCCTTTCTTGAAAATGGGGCTTATGGTTCCCCTTTTCCAATCAGTGGGAGCTTCAACAGGTTGCCATGACTTTTCAGATATGATGGGTAGTGGTTTGGCGACTTTGTCTGACAGTTGCCTCAGAACCCATGGATGGATCTCATCGAGTCCCATGTGTTTTGTTTTATATCAGTCTGTTAGAAATTATTAGGCATTAAAACTGGTCAAATTGATTTTGATACGGAGATAAGTACACCTTTACTGTTTTCCAGCAGGTATTTTTAGATGCCACAGCTAACAATCAGCTGTAGAAGAAATTACAGAATCGTAGGGGTTGGAAGGGACCTCCAGAGATCATCGAGCCCAACCCCCCTGCCAAAGCAGGTTCCCTACACCAGGTCGCACAGATATTCAATGATGTTAACTCAGAAACAGACAATTGGCCAAAACATTTGGCCTCTCCCCAAAATTATCAGAACTTTCATCTGTACAAACAACTGATTACTTTTCCTTCCAGAGAAGAGAAGGCATGAACAACATCACAACGTTTTCTGCTCATTAGAATATTTTAATCTTGTGTTTTGAGGTATTTTAATGCAGTAAAATTCCCATTCAAAATCACATCATTTTTCCACTTCTCACGAGTGTGATTTATGATATTCCAGTAGTGTAACTTTGCATAATTAAGGCTAGCGATAGGAAGAAAATAAAAAACAAAGTCATTGTGGTTTGGTTTGGTTTGTCTTTTTTAAGCCACTGCAACATTTGTTGGCTTTAAAACAAGTTGAAGTACTTGGGGTTTTTTTCTTCAGGTTTTTCCCATGCATCTGCTGTATAACTTAAAATCACATCTGCTATAAAACTGGTTCACATTATTTTATAGTACATATAGAACTATTTCCAGTAAGAATTCGTACTGACTATGATACTGAAGGTTTTTATGCCTACGTAAATATTGGTTCATCTTGTATCTAAAAGTTACTATCACTCACCAAATTCTTTCCATTTAGGTGCTTGATTAATTGGTAGTTAAACTGTTAACATAATATTCTGCCTATACAGAAAATTTAGTAAAGAGAAGACACATCCAGTATTATCAACATTGCATTTTGCTACATTCCATTGTGTCTCAGAGTTCTGTGAATTAAGCCATTAACTGTTAATAAAAGAAACACATGAGCAGTTGCTGGCAGAATCCTGTTTTTAAGTAAATATTTGTTGAAGTCAGAGAAGCGTTATCAATATGTTTAACAAGTTTGTCCCTGCATTTGTCTTTCTTCAATTAGGTCAATAATGGGTGTAGAATGGCAGTAAATAGCTAAATAATATGTATTGAACGCTTTGCTTTAACAGCACAAATGCAAGATGAAATAAAATAATTAGACTCCACGGGTTTTGTATGTTCTTTTCTTTAAATTGCCCTTTTCAGTGGTGGTGTTACTGCTCAGGTGAGTGCAAAAACATTGTTTCTGAAAACATAATTAAGATTGCTAATATCTTGTAGCAAGCACATGTATATGGTGCTAACGCTGTTTTTGTTGAAGTGTTGTACCTCCTTAGCAGTACTTTTCTAGGTGGTTATTAACTAGAAAATATGAACCACATCACAAAGTGCCTCATATAAAATATCTGCAGTACGTTTGTTATTACATTGTTCTGGGATGTTTAAATACAAGTCCTCTTCATTCTTTACGTATGTGTATGCTTTGATAGCTGTGACATGACTGCGCTTTCTCTTCAAGCAGGTTTCCAAAACTGTTGCTCCAAGGAGAACTCGCACCACTTTTTTTCATCTTTCTGCTCCCAGTGCTGAGCAGCAAAGGCATATCAAAAATGGGGATCCCTTCCCTCTCTTACACTATGCAGTGAGGAGACTTTTTAATTAGGCTTTCATTGATAGCAAAGTTTTTGGGAGCAGGGGCGTAGCTAGCACACAGCATCTGCCAAGGTGTCCACAACAGAATCCCATACCTAAAGGCAGCATGTGTTCTGCCTGCGGTGTGCATAGTGAAAATCAGAAATATTTCACTATCTGCCTGTAGTTCAGCTCTAAAGTTAATCTAGCATGTTAAAAGAATGTCTTTTTGCTTTGAATTCTTCCTGGAAAATTTTGATGTAGCTAAGTTTGTTTGTTTACTTACAGGTATAGTACTTATGGGTTTGGTTTTTTTTGTGTATGTTTGTTTGCTTAATGATATTTCTGTACTGGAAAAAGTCTTGGAGAATGTGCAGCAATTTCAGTATGGATATTCTTAAGTAGTGGTTTTTGGGTTTTTTTTGCTATAGAAACTGTGTGAGCTTTACCAGCATCGATTGTTTATCTATGGTATAGCATGTATACAAAGTTTGGTAAGATTATCAACAAACACTTTAATGAAAGTCTGCTTTGGGTGATTGTGGAAAACTTAACTATAGCAATGAAAGTTTCATGATTAACTGCCAGTAGGATAATTCTGGTAGAAATGCGTAGGCTTCCTATGGGTCTCTTGTGTTCTGCAACAAAACAGATACTGGAGGTATTTTGACCGTAGCAATAGATCGCTTGTTTTGAATAGTCAGTCTTTAAGTAAAAAGCTGAAAAGGAGAATTAGATTATCATTCATAATATTGGATTATAGGTATCTTCAGCTTAGTATGCCTTAAGTCTTCAGTGTTGTTCTTCCTTTCCTATTTTTTTCTGAAAAAGTATAACTATGTATGTGTGAAGTGTTAATTCCCCGTGTTTTCTGTCTCAAACTATTATCTCGTGTATATGCTATGTGTCAGGGTCCAGGTTTTCTGTACCAGACTAGTGAAGTTGTTTTTCATGCCTCATCTGGCCAATTTTCTGGCTGGCCTACTCTTGCCTTGTCAGTTATCTTTTGACACTTTGACACTGGAAACTTGAATTTTCTTCAGCCCCGCCAGACTGCTATTTCCCCAACCCCAAACTGGAAGACATGTAACATTTTCTGTACCTGAGTATCTCCATTGACTTCTAGAAGTGAAGTTCCTCATAGGTATAAAAATAAGCATGCATAAAAGTGCTTGTAGACTGAGGCCTTAACTTCTTTCCCTGTTACAGATATGAATCCTCAACTTTCCATGGCAACCGAGTTCCCACAAAATCCTAGAGTCAGCTGGATCATGCTGGACTATCTTCAGCATAGAGTTTCTTCAGAGCACCTGTTTGGCTGCTGTACCTAATACTGGGTACAGTAAGTAATTGATTCTGTATCTGTTATGTAGTCTTTCATTCCAGCCAAATAACAAGGGAAGAAAAAAAAAAAAGTTTTTGATTCAGTAAGGAAATAGCAGAGAAGTAAAAGTTTTAGCAATTTGAAACTGCTCAAATTTCAGTGAAAATAAGCAAGGGAGAACATGCTTTAGAAGTATGCAGAAGGAACATGGACCAAATATTTTCTCCAGTGTACAAAAAAAGAAAGCCAGCAAGAAATATATTATTTTAATGTAAATTAGTTTCCACTTAAGAGTATTATTATTAGTGATTAAAAAACACATGATACGGGAAACTCAGTTCCACAAGATATACAGGCTCATTTAGTAATTGAGGTAAGTTCTCATGGTTCTACCACCATTAATTCTTCAGTCTTTTGCACTGAGTCAGCCTAGCTTGTTCTGCACTTGTCCACTGTAAAACTCCCTCCATCTTCTTCTCAAGCATCTCCTATTGCTCCCTAGTTGTCCGTGTCAATGAGTTTTGTTACCTGCTTACTGAACTGTGATTTTTTTTTTTTTTCCATTTAACTTCCTTGGAAATTTCCTGTAACACAGTTTCAATATATTTTTGTATAATCTAGATTCCAGTGATGGAAAAAGGTTCTTTGAATTAGGATTAATGGTCTTCAATTTTTCTTCCATAAAATGTTTCTCCATTTAAATCCTTCATTTCACTTAAAGACCATTAATGCTGCTCATCATTACATAACCATCCTCCCATTGGTTTCTCTTTTGCAAAAACTTGGCTGTTTTCTTAGAGAGTATTGTGGTGAAAGAGACAGGAATTTCTTCTGTTGCATTTGCAAGTAGCAAGTTGCAAAATTTCTTCTCTGTAGTTCTGATTTCAAGTGTTAAGTCTTAAATTTAAACCCCGGAAGTGTTGCCTTACATTTCTTCCAAATGTTCTAGCTTACTACAAGCATGTGAATGTTGTACAATTTGTGAAATAAGTAGAATATTTATTTAAAATATTCTAAATGCCGAACTTTCAGTGTATATCATGGTGGGCTTCATATTTCTCATAGTAATAGGTATGTTCTACAACATGAAGTGTACTTACACATAACTAATGCTAAATGTACAAGTCTGTTGACCACAGATAGCAATAATAGTAAGTTAACCTGGATTAAAGACTTGCTTAGTTCTGGTGTAGCTCAGTGATGAAAGCTGCCACGGCGGCAGTTTCCAGATTTCCAGTTGGTGAGGCTCTTGCTGATTGTCAAGAAGACAGGTACTCCGTTATTTCTTTAGAAATTGTTGAAATGACATGTGAAGGACAATGTTTAAGGCATCTTCATTTAAACCCAGTGTTAATTTTGTTACTTGCTACTGCATGTGAAAAATGTGAGTGGTCACTGCCATGAAAAACTTGATTTCTGGTTCTTCTTGAAAACCCTTGCTGCTGCTCTACAATGTGAAGGCTCTGAAGGCTCATCCAGCAGCCCAGAGGCGCATTGACTCTATGGAGTGACTGCTTCAGGTGCAAAGGTGAGCATGTGGAGCACCAGCTGCTGAGACATATTATCAATAATGTCTTGGTTAAGTGCAGGCTCGGACTTCCAACATGGGTAGGAAGTCACAATGTGCTGCTCATAGTGTTTGATAGCCATTAACATGGATTTTTTTCTTCCCAGCACAGGCTGCCAGGAGATGGAGAAAGAGCATCTGGATGATGTGCGAGGTTCCTATATTTGGCAGGATCAGTTCATTATAGATGCACGTTTTTAGGCAAAGGTTTGAGATAGGGATTGTTCATAGTGACCTACTACATGACTGATTGTATGGGACCATAACAAAAAGGTTACAATGCCATGGCAAGGGAAGCTTAGAATTTTGCCACAGTCTTGAATAGTGGCTGCCTGAAGAATGTTGGCCAGAACAACATTCCTGTGCTTTCTTTGGACCTAGTGAGTCAAAAAGTACAAAATTAATTAAAAATAATAGTAATTTTAAAAAGCATTGTTTTACCGTGTGGTAGAGCACATGAAGTTATTTGCCTGTTTATCTAACAAGTAAACACCCAGACATTTTATAGATGTAGATCCCTGTAGAGAATAATACATAAAGTTTGGAAATTGTAAGTTAAATATTGGGCATTTTGTTAAGCTATCAGCCATATACTTCACCAAACCGACAAAACGTTTGGTTCAGATAACCCTCAGTACATAAAAGAGGTGAGGTGTTTCTACACAAGTCAATAAATCTGCAATGTATTGTTTAATATTCTGCCTTTATGTAAACGTAGCCAGGTTTTTTTTTTGTTGTCCTCCTCCTAATCAGTGGTAAAGTGCATTTAATAGCTCACTTAAGGTGTCATCCATTACTATGAGTTACTGTTAGATCTAATTAATAGAGCTGAAATTATTTTGTAATGAGAATTTGAAGTATTGCAGTGTTTAAAAAAAAAAAAATTACCATTCACAGCTAATTAATGTTTAACAATGCAAATAAGCTGATAATTATTTCTCAAGCCGTAGAAAAATTCTGTGACACTTCATATACCACCTTTGTGATCCCAATTGTTTCCAAATAATGCTTTTACAGAGATATATTTGGAATAGTTTCTCTGGAGAAAAAAAAAAAAAGAAAAAAAAAAAGGCAGATTCTGAGCACACAAGGAATGAGAGCTGTCCTTTTGTTCACTGGGAGCCAGAATCAGCAGCTATTTCTTACAGTAAATACTGATGGAGGGAAGAAAAAAGGTGGGGGTATGAATGTAGTTGGAAGAAGGAAATTATGTGAGATCCTGGCCAAAATTTCCTGTCTGCTCCAAGTCAGCTGCTCTTCAGTCAGTGCAGGTATTACAAATGCAGCCCAGGTGGGCTGGGTTCTCTTGGATCCATTGTGATAAAGATGCTAACAGCAAAGTAACACTGTCGCTACACTGTCACTATAGTGATGCAAAATGCATTTTTGTCATATATGTGGTAAATCAAAAGGGAGGAACGCTGGCAGTCTGGCTGTGTAAGTGAATGTGGAGTAACCATTTCTCATCACTGTTAACTTTGGCAAATGAAGTATGCTATTAGGCTTTTGATTTTTAACCCAATTTAATAATATTTATTGCCTATTCAGATATCAATTTAATGTCCCCAAAAATTTTCTGTATCAAAATTCATCCTGCAAGTGTTGAGGTTGTTTGTTTGTTTGTTTGTTTTTTAGTCAACCAGTAATAAATACTATTTTATTTAGCAGGATTATGTAGTATATAGTCAACTGACAGGTAAATCACGCAGTCTTGCTGCTGGCGTACCTCTCAGCACACGCACATCACTTTGTACCCCTGACATTTTAAGTAGGCCCAGATTTCTCTCCAAAAAGATGATGCCATTAGTTGCTAAGGGTGTGATCTACTATTACCACTTTTGGTTTTATCTATACATTAGAGTTGTCTTCTATCTTTGAGTTGTCAGACAGCATAAACCATCCTCCAATTTGCAGATGCCACTTGCTCTGCTGCAGAAGTGTCCTTTAATGATACTTCACTTTTCCTGCAGGTGAGATGTTCCTTGTGGCTACACTGTTGGTAGACCACAGGTCCCCACCTCGGGCCTTTCCTCCAGGACTGATGGCTGCTGAAATAATGATTCACAAGCTGGGATCAGTCCCTCTTCCTTAGAAATTGATTTAGGTTTTTTGTTGGTTTACAGTTTATGTGAAGCTTTCTGATCATGGCCCAGATGTTCTTTTGAGAGTCTTCCATAGCAATTAATACTTGTTCTGCTGAAAGTCACCACTTTCATTTGTGCACTATCTTGCAGCCTTCTGCCTGGAAAACACAATTCATTTGTGTCTTATGTTCATTGCCACAGGGAAGGAAGAACCACCATGGAGGTAATATTTTTTTACTTAATAATCTTAAGTTGAAATCATTAATTTCTGGAAGAAGGGATCTGATTGAAGACTTCTGAAAGCTTGGGGTTGCCAGAGCAGGCCTGGAATGTGGAGAACTCTTCGGTGGGCACAAGTGCACTGTAACCTGTACAAGTGGGAGGAAGGCCTACAGGCCAGCAGAAGGCTGTGCTCAGACATTTCTGCCCTCGGGAAGAGTCAGTTGAGGATTTGTTGTTGTTATCCGTAAGCCGACTTAATAATTAAAATATTGAAACCTGCTCTCTACAGACTTAGTATTTCATACAAATTTTCTCTAAAGGTGTGTATGCCGATCATGGTCAAAGATTGGGATTTTTACAGATTCCTGTGCCATCTTTGGTAGCTGTTAAGAGGCTCTACCTGGTTGCTTTTTACATGCCCTGACATGTTCCACGTCCTGCTCCCTGTGTTCTGCCTGCCCCACTCAGGTCAGAACAATTACTAATGATAGCTGCAGCAGCTCTCAGGTTAAACTAAGCACTTTTTTTTTTTTTTAATATTAATAGGTTTTTAAGAAATGTCATGCAATGCAACACTTCTATCAGACTTATTCCTATCAGCCTGTTGGTTTTGTGGTTTGTTTGTTTTTTTTTTTGTTGGAGTTTTTGTTTTGTTGTTTTAGGGGTTTTTTTCGCTTGTTTGCAATTATGCTATTTGAAAACCGTACCCGTGTCTGCTACAAAGCAATGCAGCACTTCAAAAAGGATTCTGAGGGCAGTAATATATGCAACTTGCATCACTAATCAGCTATAGAATGTCAGACAGCCTAATGCACAGTTTTAATTGTAGCAGTTGATGCACTCTGGACGCTGTGGAGAGCATCGATATTTTGATTACTAAACAGAACTTCACAAGTCGAGGAGGAGCATGGAGTTGCCTTCCTGCAGCCTCTCTCACGCTCTTCTGTTCTTCCATCACACCCGTTAACAACTACACTAGAAACAAGCAGCAGATTTTTTTCCACTCGGTGAGTAATTGTCTGCACAGCAGTGACAGATGTGCAATATAGCAGCTTCTTCAGGAAAAAATTAACAGTTTGTCCAGCATGTCAGCTTGCTCTTTTTAGTGCTTCGGAGGTCTTGGCCCCATTATGGATGATTTAGAAATTGAAGCAAGCTAAGACCAGCTGCCTGGGTTGAAAGCCTTAGTTAGTAGCCCTCATCTGCATTCCAGTATTCGCTTACATCTAGAAATTGGTAGGGCCCCTCTGGCCACAAGATGAGTATGGGCTGACAATGCCTTGATTTGTTGAGAGAGAGAATAAATGGGTTTTTCAGAAGATGAGGAAATATCACCATTACTGGCCAATTTACAGCATTTTATCTGTTCTTCAAACATGTCACTTTTGTTATTGTTGCATGGTAATTACATAGTGAAACGGAAAGAAAACAAATTCTGGTTACATATTCAGATGGATTGCAAAATCATATAATCCTGATAAATGCCCATTTATGATACACACGGATGAAAGGTTCATTTTAATTTTGAATAGCTAGCACAGCCATAAATAGGATATAGGATTAGATCCCACAGAATCCGATTACCTAAAAGCAAATAGTATTTTTCTTCACTTTTTTTCATAACCAGGAAATTCAGTGTGTGCAGGGTATTTAAATAAGCAGGCTTTCCATAAAAGAATATGAAGTAAATGTAGTTCAATAGTTTCTATATTTTAAATATAATAATTTAGGACTATTCAGCTAAGTCTTTTCTGAAGCAATCATTTGTAAATTGACGTCAACCCATCAATATTGCTGAAAAAAATATCTCGCAGATATGGCCTTTAAAAGATATACATTCGTGGCAAATAGAAGAAGTCCTGCTAGTTGGAAATATAGTCCAACAATAACAACAGATAGTATTGCTTATATATTATGAATTGCAACTGTTAAAACTTCTTAACACCTTTCAAGAATGTTTTAAGGCAAACATTGCATTAGTTGAGAAGTAAATGATGCATTGCATTAGTTGAGAAGTAAATGATGATACCATCCCAGGTAACTGCAATTCTGGCAGCAGCTTTCACGTCAAAAGCATTCTATGAAATATGGGAAGCTCCATTTCCTTTCGTGGAAGCTACCAGAAGAGAGCTGTGTGGCAACACAGGTATGTATCAGCAGAAGGCAAATGATTCCTATACAGAGATGGGGAAAAAAACAAAACAAAACAAACAAACAAAAAACCTGCTTTGTGCATAAAGCTATCTACTTCACAATCCTTGACATCCAAATTATCTTTCCAAGACCTTAAGGGAGAGTTGGCCATTACATTAAGAAGAGCAGGGATGATAGAGAGGTAAGCACCCATGTTCAGCCCCCACATTGCCCTCCCCAGGAGGGGACATGACACCTCCATGACACCTCCATCTCAAGGGGAAGCCGAGCGCAGAGGATTCATGACACACGCAGGGCTCCATTCAAGGCACTGGGCAAGCATGGTGGCAGACGTGGCCACCTATATGAGCTGTCAAGCTTCCATGAAAGCTTCCATGGGAAAATACATTTAATACATCCACTGCATACATTCAAGTTGGTGCTATACTGTGCAGACTTTGTGTTGGCCACTCTGTTCTGGAACGGAGAGTTAAGATGACTAATTAAAATTCTCTCACTAAGAAATAGAATTAGGCTCTTACTAATCATTCACATGCAGTGAAGTCTCACCTGACTTTCTTCAGTTGTTTTTGTTCAATTGCATCCAAACCACGAGTAGGTGCCAGCAGTCTGAGTAGCCAGCTTTGGTTGGATCTGCTCTCAGGTGATTGAACTGTAACTGCCTGCATTTGTCCACCATGTAGTCTTTTAAGGATTTGCAGCTTTGGGTCAGTTATTACAGTTCAGGTTATGGCTACAATAAGCCTGATGTTATTGCAGGAAAATATAGCATAAAAGACTGGTATCATCCTCTTCCTCAATCCTATGCTGTACTTTTAATAATTTAACCTTTCTCTTTCTTTTGGCAAGTCCTGAATATATATAGCTATTGACAAGATCAGTGGAAGATTTCACAATGCAACTTCACAGTGAGTTGGACTTACTAGTGGCAGAGAGAGAGGGAATAAATGAAAAGGGCAATCTGGGAGATCGTAGCAGGAATTCTCCTGTCTGGGCCTTCTGAGAACAGGCTGTCAGCATTGGTTCCCTGGGGATGGTGACCAGTGCACTGCACGGTGACTGCAGGCAGGGCTTGAGGCGGAGGAGCCCTGGTTCAGGGTTTCAGAAGAAATCAATTGGCCTGACCTGAATTATGTTCTTTTGTGTTTCTATAGAAGGTGTATTGGGAATGAGTCTGAAATGCACTTTCCATGGTATTGTCTCTTCCATAGCCCTTAACTGAGCTTTGTTATCAGGTTAGTGTTGATTAATTTTTTTTTCCAGAAAAGGTTTTTCATGTGCTGAAGGGTAAAGTAGCAGAAAAGTTGCAGAAGGGCCACAAGAATTATACGTATCCTGGGAGACGTATCTGTTAGAGAAATTACTGGCCAAAGACATTCACATACAGTAAGCGTATCTGCCACAGTTTTATACATTCTGTTTTATCTTGAAGCATTAACAACATTCTGAATTTTGTTAACTTACCTCTCAAATCCCTTATGAGGATTGTGATATAGTGTCCCTCCTCAGCAGACTTCTCAGTGCGACTCAGCAACAAAACTGTTGTCCCAAGTGTTGCCTTGAAACAATCTGGGAGATTTTCCATTGGACTTGCAGTGTTTTCTGATGGTATGTGTGTCTGCATGCCAAGAAAGCAGCATCTTAATTTGAATAAAATTTGGAAGGGTTTTTAATTTTGGTTTCTCAGTATGTTGATACATGGACACTTGGAAGAAGACTAGTGTGTAACAGACGATTTCAGCTTCGGTGAATCATTGCTTTGCTTTTCCTCTCCCCTTCAGACTGAAGATTCCTGCTGCTTCGTGTAAAGCAGTGTTGGGTTAGCTATATGTTACTCTAGCCTGATTTTAAACAATCACCCAAAGTGGCTGTTGAAATCTGGATAGTACTTGTTCATAACCTTTAAAAAGATATGAGTTCTGTCATGGTGAAACTACTAAGTCCTCCTTTAACTATTATGATCATCCTGATTGTTTTACTGGCAGGGAACCTTCCATAACATGCAGCTGTTTGGTAGGATTGCTTCCAAAATGCAGACTCCTGTTTGATCTCAGGTCCTGTAATGTCAGCCTGTAGGTGTGCAGGAGCTACCAGAGCCCTCTTGATCTCTGATGCTGCACATGTGTGCAGTGTTGCAGCTGATTCAAAAGCCCTCATTTCTTATACTAGATCGTCAGGGATACTGGGTAGGAGTAGCCCAGGAGAGCAAGGAGGAAGCTGCAGCAAGATCTAATAAGGCTGAAATCATAGCAGGGATGTGGATGTACTTCAGGTATAATTAGGATGAAGTGCAGTTATCTCAAGGGTCCTTAAAATCACTTGTTGGTTAACAGAAAATACTTTTACACTGGGAACTGGCATAAGGTCACTTAAGCAGACCACAGCAATGGGAACTGAAACTATGCCATCCTCATGTGAATAACCAAGAAGGCAGCAGGCAGCTTCCCCACCAATTCCAGCCCCAGCAAAGGGTAAGGGCTGTCAGGAAGCTCAGTCTCTGTGACTCAGTTCTCCCAGAGATTATTCCTAAGCTTTAGTTTTCTGTATATCTCTTTGTGTCCTGTTTTCTGTGACAGTTTCAAGCCGCCTTTAATTAATTAATTAACATTAATTAAGTTGACATAACATTAATTAATTACATTAATTCGGCCCAAACACAAGAGCAGTGAATAGTTTTAGGTCAGTCTTGGTTATCATTCTCCTCTTGATACTTTTCTTTATGTTTGTTGGCATCCAGATGCTTAGAAGAAGTGGCAGGTGCCTTTGTGGAAGTGAAGGGATACAGGAGCATGGTAGTCTGAAGTAATTGGACACATTGATCCTAGCAGAGAGCTCAACCAATTCAATTACTAATCTAGAAGTTGCTGCTCATTTTGTTTCTAACTTGTGTCTTCAGTCTGCAAATCTATTCACTGTCACCACAGATATTTTATTTATGGGGTTAGTGGATATGGCAGAGTTAAGGCAACGCCATTTACATAGACTATGTGGCTAGTCCAGGACATAATATCTACATAGGTTGCCCTGGATGTTATGCATCCTATTCATTTCCATGGAAACTACAATAGATACAAAGAGCACAGCAACACTATTTGATAGAGCAAATATGATAGAGCTACAAAGCACTGTTTTTCAACATGGTCAGCACCATTAGCTGCTCATCTTTGCCAGCAATGAACAAGAGCCTGTGTGCCATGCTTGTGGACCTCTGAACCAGCAGAGCTGACCCCCTGTCACCGCTGCTGAGACACACCACCCACCTCCTCACTGTGCTGATACCAACTGTTGGGTCTCCACAAATTTTCAGCAAGTACCAGTGAATGTCAATGGGTGCCGTTTTTTCCACGTGGAGGAATTCAATGACACACCTTTGTTTCATATGGATTTCCATGTCAGACACCATTCTGTCAGAGTGCCCCTCTGCTGCTATCTGTCACATGGCAACAAAATGTAATAGGATGTTGGTGAAAGGTTCAACCTATTGCCGTACCACCAACATCCGCCTCTGATGTTGTGGGCTGACATCATAAAACGGGAGACGTTACTTTTGGCGAAACCCTAAAATATAGAACAGACCAAAGAAAAAGCAGTCTTGTTACAGTACACTCATATCCCAAGCCCTGTGCACCCTGTACTGATTGGCACAAATTGGTGGCAAACACCGGACTATGCTCCTGGGCTTTGTAGACTGGTGTGAGGATTTCCATCCCTGCTGCTGTACGCCCTGGGGGCTGAAGCTCCTCTTCCCGTAGATGACAGATCACAGCACAACAGAGTAAAAGCAATCGCTATTTTTCACGCTGTCCTCTGCCATTCCTTCCCGTAAGCAGCAGATTGTTGTATGTTAATGTTTCTATTGTTTTAATATTCTTGTTTTCCTCATTCATATTCTGAGGTATTATTGTTAGTGCCAACCCATTTGATTTATTATTTAGAGAAAGCACTTGTTCAAAAAGTCAGCACTGGATATTAAATGGTGATTGCTTGCAATGAATTTCTTTTTAACATCTGCAAAGACAATTTTGTCTTTTCTTTTTCCACTTAACTCTAAATGAGAGATCTTAAGCATAGTTAAATAGGATTCATAATATCTCGCTGACTGAAAATCATCTTGAAATGTGGAATGTGAGGGCAAAAATAGTTATCATATACAGAGCCCTCTTCCCTCTGAATTTCTAAGGGAGGGCAGGGGAGAATGCTGTCCCTGGGCGTGCATTAGTATTCCTGGTTGTGTGCGTGGTTAAGAGAGACCACTGCGGGGCCAGAGCCACAGGGCTGCTGCAGGTACAGATCTGACTGTTCTCTTCCTCTCCCTTTCCCCACGTTTTAAGCCATTGACATTAGTACTCTAGTATATGTGTATATATACATATATATATATATGTAGTGTATTTATATACTAGTGCAAGCATTTTTTTGTATATTTAATTGTGACACCCAGAAATACTCCCTAAAGCCCATTTAATTTGAGAGACATTTTCCATTGCCTTGAGTAACCATCATATCAGCTTCATGTTGACTTAGAATATTTTGTCATTGTTATTTTCTGGCCAGAAAAGTAGCATCTCAGTGACCGTCATTAGTATCAGTGTCATGGTAAAGAAATAGCATAATACCTCCATGTTAATTACCGTTTTTACGCAGCTACCTTAAAACCTTGTGCAAGTGGGGCTGCTGACGCGTCCTCAAATTTATCCTTAAAAAGCAAACATGGAAGGGGCCGTAAATTAAGGTACAACTCAGACGCTCATTGTCCCTAGCCAGGTTACCAAGATGGACTAAAGAGCAAAAGGAGGATTCAATCAAAGATTTAATTAAAGATAATCATCAGGAAGACTGGCAGGACAAACGCATTTGTCATTTCATACATTTCCTAACATGAGCTGTACGAAGGGACTGAGCATTTTAGTTTTGCTTTGATGATTTTTCTCTGTAATACAACGATACCATGGGTAGCAACTAAGTATGTGAATGTTTAAAATAGTTGGTTTCCTTAACAAGTACAGCCATAGTGAAACACTAGAGCAGAAAATAGTTCCTGGTATAGAATGTGATATATTTCTGAATAAATTATGATTTATAATGAAGCTAATGGTGACAGAATTATGTTTGAATTTATAGTGCATCCTAACAACAGTGATGTGAGCTGCAGAGTGGGCATTGCTCTCATAAACATTTTACCTCCTTTCCCCAATAGATTGTGGCAGTGGCCATGACTCTGGCTGCAGAAGCCACACGCTGACCATGCTCCTCCTCTCAGCCTTGCGGGCTGTATACCTCTGCTGGATCTCATGCATCTGTTGAAAGGAGAAACACCATAACACAGACTGATGTAATGCAGACTGGTGGGATACTTGGTAATTGCAACAGAATCACAGAATACTCCAGTAATAGGCTTTTTAGCTTTTTTTTTTTTTTTTCCTCTCCTTTTTATTCATAAAGTCTGGCTGTTATATCAGCTGTAAGCATGCCACCTAAAGTTCTCTGCAGCATTCATCAGATGCGGTTTTCATACTAAGAAGAGAATTCAGACTTAAAACTGCCAACTGTGTCTTTTATTCTGTACCATTATGTATCCCATATATGCCACATGGTTTGCAAAATTTTTTCTGCAAACAAATGATTCTCTTGCAGTAGCTTTTCTATTTCTTCCATGTGTGCCTTCATCTTCCAACTTGCCTTCAGGAAATAAGGGCATATTTGTGCCTTTCAAAGGATGTGAAATTAATAACTAACACATGTCAAAGTCTGCATGATGACTTAAAATGGGTGATTTTTAAGAACACGTTTAGAGCTGTACATGTATATAATTAATTTTCTTATTACTTCAGAGTAGTATTTAAATGGAGATAGGCTCTCAGTGAGCAAAGCAGTGACTAGTACTTGTTTGAATCTCAGTGACTTCTGATGAAATGCATGCTGAGTAGGAAATGTATGCTCTATTTGTGCAAGAATACTTACCTGGCCTCCGACATGAGAGTAGAGAAGAGGCTGAAGAAGAGATGCCTGTAAAGAATCCTACGTGTTTATGTGGCTGTGTACTTGTGACTCATGTGGGCACTGTTGGCTGGCCCAAGGTAGGCATCAGTGGAATGGTGGGGGTGGAAGAACCAGCTGCATCTGCCACCTGAATCTCTGCCTGAGGGAGGTTTGGAGGCTGGAACAAAACATGAGGACCATGATGACCTTGGAACAAGGGTGACACCACAGGGAGGCTCCACCTGCATGTGGGACAGGAGAAACCATGATGAGGATTGATCCAACAGAGGCCTATTGAGATCTATAGATCTGTATTTAAGGACTCCTGAATAGAGTGGCCTGGCAGACCACGACTGCTGCAAAGGAGACACTGCCAGGGGCACTATAAATCTTTTGCAGACCTCGGGTAGCTGAGCATCACCTTGGAGGCTGCCCCGTGTGCACACCACATCCAGAAGCTGAAACGTTGTTCATGCTTGGATTTGTCGTATCCTTAGCTCGTTTTGTGATGGTGCTCAGGTCAAAAACCACTTTGATATGGTCATATAATAGCAAGTAAATTAATCACGTGGAGATAAGGGGAAAAAGCTCCTGAAACCAGTAAGTTCTTTGTGTCCCTTAATGTAGTATTTCTGCACAGATTAGTGTGGGGTTTTTTTCCTTTCCTGTTTTACCCTTTTTTTTTTTTTTCCCTGTAGGGCTCCAGAGTAGTGTCTTTGCATGTAAAATTTCAGCCTACAGCAAGTTGTTGCTGATGATGAATTACAAACTGCTTAAAGACAGGGCTGTAAGGGAAATTCTGACACAAGCTTCAGTACAGCAGCACAGACTTGTTTCCCAGACACCAAAATAAACCAATATTTTCCTTTTGAAATAGTTCTATTAAGTCATCCCCAGCTTTCAAATCCTCCTCCATTTCTTTCCTGATTCCTGTTCTGAGTTATCTGTGTTGTTTTGAAAAGGAGAGTCTCCAGCCTAAGCCTGTGCTCCCAAGTCCTGCTGTTTGTTGCCTAAGGAGCACACAAAGGTTTAGATTGCATCTTTTCAATGCATTATGGCACCGCAGCCTAAAGCCAATACTTGTTTTTTAACTGGCAACCTGCCTGTACGAATGGAGGAAGCAGATTGCCTCTTTGCTGAACACTTAGACAAGGTACTGATTTAACAACAGTGGACAAGCAGCTGGGAGCTGGGCTGTCAGCCTGTCACACACTGACAAATCTGTTGTTCATATTCAGGCAGGATGTTCCAGTTAGATTGCCATCAGTATCATCCATCTACCACAGGCATGCGAGGCGTACCCGCATCGCCTGCATACCCATGGACAAAATGCTGTTTATACAGCTTTCCAAGGGAATCTTAAGAAAACAGCTAATTTGCTGCTTTTTTTTTTTCTTTTTTCTTTTTTTTTTTTTTTCTTTTTTCCCATGTGGTCTTCTGTGACGAGATCAGCAAGAAACCAGATTTAATTTTTGTCTCTTTCTTTGTTTCCCATTCGGTATGCTAGAATTATGCGTGCAAATTGGTGGTTACTCCAATTTCATGTCTCAAGCATGAAAAGAAACCTCTGAGTGGAGCCTTACCACTTTTTGTCAAGCTATGAGAAATTTTACAAAATTGAATTTGATAAAATACAAACTAAAACAAATTATAAAAGCAAAAAAAAAAGGAGATTAATAAACGCACATAGAAATGATGTTGTTCTTGCTTCCAGACTGGTTTTCAACACATTTTCATATAACCACTGTGTTTGTAACACGGAAATAGTGCACTCCTGAATTATTTCATCTGCGTGGCAGAGCTCAGCTTGCGAGGGAACGCTCAGCTGAAACCTGTCTGCCCATGTTCATGTTCATCAGCTGCCATCGGTCTGCACTGGGCTGTGTGGGAGCGGGTGCAGGGAAGGTGCGTGTGTCAAAGCTGTAGAACACATGCTGTAAATATTTTAACCCAACCATACTCTTACCTATTCCTTTCTTTTTCTCCTTTTTTTTCCTTTTTTTTTTAATTTGGAAAAGCTGCTTTTGAATACTCTGATTGTATATTCAGCAGATTATAGTTTTAAATTATCTGCCCTTATGTCATAGTCATCCAATTTGCAGCCCTGTGTGCCCTTTATCTTTTCCCGTTTTAGCTTCAGATCTATAATCCCAAAGCCCACAGAATGAACTCCTAAATTTAACTGGGAAGGAAAAAAAAAAAAGGTACATCTGTATAATTTCATCTGAACCTACCGTCTGATTTGCTGCTGCCTGTACATCACCTTTAAGTGACAGAAATAACCCACAGCTCTCTCAAGGAGGTGACGGAGGAAAGAGTCTGGTTAACTTCCTACTAATTCTCAGGGTGTTATATACCTTTTTACATTCACAGACAGACACCGGTGTAATTTAGAACAGTAATGACTCTGAAAAGTGGTAAGCTAGTCAGATTCTTAGTATTAATCTATATCCTTTCACATTTTAACCTAATACTGCAAAAATCATAATGTGACATACATTTACGTAGTGTATAATTTAATCAGCTAATATCTTCAAGTCCTCTCTGTAGCCTCTTCAATATAATACCATTTCTGGTTAAGAAAGCCATTTAACTTCACTATATTTTTCACAGTAAGGTTCAAGATCTTCTGGAAAACACTGAGTTCATGTAGGTTAGTTGCATTTCCTGTCTAAAAGGAAAAGAAGAGCCTTGCATTTTTAAGCTTTTTTTTTTTTTTTTTTTCCAGTAAACCCTCAGAGTGCTGGGAGCCATATGAAAGGTTGGTAAAACATGCATAAGGAGGGCAGGCTGATGATCTACGGGATTTTCTTTGTTGAAGAAACCGCTGCCCGAAGCCCAGTCTGTTAAAACAACCCTACAGGTTTGTCAGTCTTCACATGCAGGCTGTAGGCACAGCAAGTAAGGGGATTTCTGTGTTCTTGTTAGAAATATAAATGAAGCCCGAGAGAATCAGACTGCTTCTGTGGTTGAATATGAGTAGAAGTAAACACACTTTAAAGTATTTTATACCTGGTCACATGTCAAGGCTAAGCTCCAACTTTTTGTACAGAATGGCAACAACATCAGTTCTCTATCGTTATAAAATCTCTGGGTGTTCTGTTCTCTGCTCTGAAATCTCAGTCATTTTTGATTGACAGGAAGATTACCTAATAAACCTTCCCCACAAACTAATTAATCACTGTGAATACAACACTAAATTGGCAAGCATAAAAAAGCAAATGAGATGGGTGTTGAAGACTGTTTTCAAATGACCTTAGTTGAAAGCCAAGTACATACTGCTGAAAGCATCAATAACACCAGGCTACTGGTAAACTTGTTCACTGAGGTGGGTGGCTTCACCCAGTGTGAGGGTGGGCTGTGGTGTCAGGACATGATCAGACAGGAGACCGTCCAATTGATGCGACTGGGACACCATCTCTCCCAGTAGAGCTCAGGAGGTGGGACCTGCTTTATAGTTCCTCTGCCCTCTTTTTGCAGTTATTGATAGCAAATACTTCTCACAAATAAAGCACTGTTATCATCATTATCATAATGCAGAAATCCCAGTGTGCCCATGAGCTTTGGTTCATGACCAGGGGGCTCATCATCACACGGCCCTGCAAGCTATGGGAGCACCTCCTCCCCAGATAGAGGTTTCATCAAGATAAAGTCACCACACAGTGATATTCCTGACCAGTTTATCTAAATCCGAGGCTTAGGTCAACATGAGATCTTAGTTCTCCACTTTATTCTTTCTTCTATGATGATTATATATCATGAACTGTCTTATTTATGGCTCAAGTATAGGGCACACCAGCATCACGGCAGGAAACACAGTTGCCAACTCTTTCAGCCTTGAAGATGGGAGAGAGCTGTCCTGGTATTCTACTGGGGCTGCTCAGGGAGGCCAACGCTAGGCTTTGCTTGGGCAACAGAGCAGCACGTGTGGCCTCTGCCATGTGGGGAGCAGAGCTTAGAAATTCAAAAGGAAATGAAAACAACACCACAACAGTGAACAAAACCAGTGTAAAGGGTATGGCTTTTTTTTCTTTTTTTCAGTAGATGTAGGAATCAAGAGAGTTATCTATCTTTAATTGCTGACTGCTGAAGCCTGTTTAGGTGTGCTTTCAGCTTTACACCAGCACCGTGTCTCAGTAACGCACTACTTTACCCATTCATCCTGAGAGTGAAGCAACACAGGCTCTCTTCCCTGCTGTTCTCAAACAGGTATCCACAAGCCATCTCGGGCTGGCTAAGTTTTTGTTCCTGATCTTGCTTCTTTTACTTCTTTTACCAATGGCGGTTGCTACCCTGTGCCTGTGGGCAGATCAGAGCAGTGAGTAACTGGAATCTAGCTGGTGCTTCTGCTTTTCACGTAATGTTTGAATAGCACTTAACATAATAATCTAAAATGTGTGGCCTTTGAACTGCCTTCCCCTCCAGCTTCGTGGGGCTGTACATGAGCTCAAAGGGAGCCAAGTACAGTGGGCATTTACAGGGCAAGAAATCTTCAGTGGGACTCAAAACAAACTCAGCCTGAGCCAGATGGCTGGTTTTCTCCATAGTATTTGCAGCTTATTCCCTTCTCCATCCCACAGGTTCATGTGCATCCCTTGATCCCAATGGCATGCTCCTCTGCACAAGCTGCATCTCATCGCCGACCACAACCATTGCCCTGCACAACAAGGGATGGCAATGGCATGGCTGCTGCTCTCCAGCCATTGCTCAGCATCCCATAGCCCCCCTTCTCTTCCCCTGCCAGCCCCTTCCCCTCCCCACTTCCATCCCGGCTGCTCAGAGGCAGCAGAGAGAGGGAGAGAGGAATTATTTATTGTGTGCCTGTTGAAAATGAAAGGCTTTTACATTTTAATGAGCACTAAATAGGAGCGAGGAAATATTGTTCATTAGCTGTAATCTGTGGAATTGCTTGAGTGAACTTCCTTTGGAGGCCGCTTTAAACGGTTCACTCAAGTAAAGCAGTTTGTATGGTAATTAAGGGAGCATTTTTCTGTCAACATCTGTGCCGCTATTTATAACGCTGAAGGTATCTTATTACTCCACCAGAGAAACATTAAAGAGGATGGGCAGAGGGACGGTTGTTTTTTTAAATATATATATATATGTATGTATGTGTGTGTATATATATGCATTTAATGTTTCTACTTTCTCTCTTCAAAACCTCTCCCTTTCTCTTGCTTCCTTTTTGCTTTCTTATTCTCTTCCCTCTACCCCTCAATTTGCCAAGAAAAACACCCTGTCCAGTGTTTTGTGATAGTAAGGATTATCATCCTGACATCTTTCCATTAATCATACCCTTTGCTCAGCAGCCAGGCAGGGAGACTCAATCTGCTCGGCAAAAACGAGAGGTCCGTGTCTTTGGAAACCACTCTCATCTCTCATCGCTCCACAGTCCTGGAGATGCCTTTTGGCTGTGTTATCACAGTGTCCCTGGAGGGATGGCAAAACATGGCTGCATCCTCAGTGCATCCCTCTGCGAAGCCCAGCTCAAGTTGCTGGTGCTCTTCAGGAGTGGCAGGGGATGGTGGGGGGAAATAACCTTTTGCATATTTGGTCTCATCACATTGAGGTTGGTGCTTCAATTTTCTGCTCTAAGGCTGCTTGGGAGAAGGGTTTGGGTGCTAAGAATGAACTTGTTTTTCTCTGTGCAAAAATAGAAAGATGTGTGTTTGCATTCAGTTGGTGGTTGGACTTGATAACCTTAGCGGTATTTTCCAACCTTTATGATTCTATGATAACACTGATCATTTTAACCCTGAGCAGCCTGTACCATACCAGTGCAATGTGGAGCCATCACCAGGTATTGTTTTACCCTTACTTAATTCCATCTTTGTTTTTCCCTGAACTCATAACAATGAAGTTTGCATCCTGAATGCAGTTCATCACTTAGAGTATGTCTAATGTTGTCCTGAAAACCGGAATCGCTAAGGTGGAGATGGATGTTACACGATGCCTCTGAGCCCAGTTGGCTCACAGTGATTCCTAAGTAGCTGTGAGGCATCTCTTGTTCTAGTTGTGTTCAGTTCCCACTTTCCCAACCCTAAACATCTTCCTGCTTACTTTCTCATGATCTGATTGCTTCATTTTTCCTCTGCTGCTTTGCTTCTTCCTTTAGCCTTCTGATGTTACTTTCTTCCTCCCCACAGCTAGACCCACATCTGGGGATTTTGCATGTGTTTCTCCTGGGTGTTCTGCATACATGCTGAGAAGGCTGTAGAGAAGGGAGAGGGACATTCATTCATTGCTGTGTGGGTTTTACTGGGTGCAATAGAAAATATAATAATAATAATAATAATAAAGAACTTCCAATATATGTGGAAAAATGCAAGTAGAGCTGAAGCTTGCTAGAGTGCACCAAAAGCACTGCCCTATATAAATTAAAGATGCTTTGCCAGAGCCAATAACTTTTATAGATTTTTCTTTACCTGTAATGAAGGAAAAACATAAATGACTATCATAAAAAGTAAACATTAGAAATAGAAAATCCCTTTCACAGCATTCAGTCCATCTTTCTGCCAATAACAACTTGTTCCCTGTAGTATATTTTTCCAGTGATTCCTCCGGTCTAGTGTTAAACATTTCTAGTGAAGGGCCTTGCTGCTCCCTTGAGAGGCAGTCTGAAAGCCTCATGCATTTCAATGTCAGGAAGTTTTTCTCAGCAACTTCAATTTTCTCTGTCTATATTTCTTCCTGTTAGTGTTAGGATGTCCCTATAATTAGTTCTGTTCATTTGAATTTTTTTACTGAAGCTCTTTAGAAGGTATGTGCATTGCAATTCTGTATCACCATTTCACAGCTATGAAGCAAGATTTCCAACTACACGTTTTTTTCCCTAAATTATTATTGGCTTAATTTAATTCATAGGTAGCATTTCCTTAATGTTTGCATCCAATTTATAGCAAGAAAGCTTATGGTATCACCAGGCTTAACACCACTGCTCTTTTATTTTGATGGGTAACCAAATCACACAACCCTGACATCTGCTATTTTTGGTAGGGGTCCAATGCTGTTTTCAGAAACAGGAGAAGTGCTTTCAAAGAGAAGAAAAAAAAAAAAAAAAGCAGACCGAGAGCAAATAATTGAGAGCAAAACTGAAAAAAGTAAGAGAAGCCCAAAACAAAAAAAGGTGATATTTTTCAGAAGAAAACAAAAGAACGAAGGCGTCTGATAAATGAGAAAATTGTCTGAAGATAGAATAATTGGCTGTAAAAGACTGGTAAGATCATATAGTCCAACCCATCCCCACCATCCCCACTGACCATGTCCCTCAGTGCCATATCTCCACAGTTCTTGAACACCTCCAGGGACAGTGACTCCACCACCTCCCTGGGCAACCTGTGCCAGTGCCCAACCACTCTTACAAGGAAGAATTTTGTTCCTAATATCCAACCTGATTCTCCCCTAGTGCAATTTGAGGCCATTACTTCTCATCCTATCAATCCTGCTGGCTCTCGCAAGGTGCACAGACAACTGTCTGGCAGTATGAGCACAGTCAGGAGCAAAGCAACACAGTTCATGTCTTTGCTGAATTGGAAGAAAAAAAGTAGTTATTAATCAGGAAGCTGATTCATTGCCAGAAGGCAGCGTTTGGTTATTGTGTCCAACCTTCTGTGTTTCACAGAATTTCAGATTTGCCCCGGATCTCTTGTGAACTTGGTTTGACTAAAGCAGAACTTCCTAGAGTTACCCAATCTTGATTCATTTAATTTCCCTTAATGTTTAAACTTTTCAAGTATCTTCAGCTAAACTTACAATGCCTGAAGGCAACTCCAAAAGATATGTAAAGACCTCCACTTGGTTACTATTGGCTGTAATATTAGAATTGCCTAACCTGGTGATACAGGACTAAAACAGAAGCCTGCCTAGTAATTGGTTAACTGTACCTCCTGCAAGGCACATTTTATTTATTTTCATTAAGTATTGAATTCAACCTAGTTGTATAATGCCTTTTATTTATGAGGCTTCGCAGTGAAATAAAATACGATACAAAAAGCAGGAGAGGAGGTAAATAACTCTTTACCATAATTGCTCATTATCTCTTCAATTTTATTAGTGGTGAAAAGAAGAAACAACTTGTAAGCATGTCAGATACTCCTACCTCATACTTCTGTTAAGGTAAGTAAGCTATATTTTAAAAACATCTTCCTTCTTAAATTGTGACAAATTTTTTTCTACTGGCACTGTAAAGTATGGCATTATATGGTGCCATATAAAAGGCAGCATCACAGACTGCTCTGACTCTGCATCACCAGTGCAACATCTCCTTCCAGATAAAGTCTTACATGTGAGCTTATCTTTGGATATGAAGTTGAATGGAATTGTGTGGATGAATAGGGAGCTATTCTTGAGGCCCCGGGAGAAAAAGAGAATCTACCTCCTGTAGAAGAAGGGACGGGCGACTCAGAAAGAGTACAGAGAAGTTGTTAAGATGTGTAGGGAGAAAATCAGAAAGGCAAAAGCCCAGCTTGAACTCAACCTGGCCGCTGGGGTAAAAAGGAACAAGAAACTCTTTTACAAATACATCAACAGTAAGAGGAGGACTAAGGAGAATCTCCATTCTTTACTGGATGAGGCTGGGAACGTGACCACTGAGGATAAGGAAAAGGCAGAGGTTCTGAATGCCTTCTTTACTTCTGTCTTTAAAGGTCAGACCAGCTATCCTCAGGGTACTCCACTCTGACCTGGTAGTCTCGACTCGGGAGCAGACTAAATCCCCCACGATTCAGGCAGACACAGTCAGAGACCTACTACTGCAACTGGACTGCCACAAGTCCATGGGGCCGGAGAAGATTGACCTGAAAGTGCTGAGGAAACTGGTGGAGGTAGCCGAGTCACTTTCCATCATCTATCAGCGCTCCTTGTTGACTGGTGAGGTCCCAGAAGACTGGAGGCTTGCCGATGTGACTCCCATCTACAAGAAGGGTTGTAAGGAGGACCTGGGGAACTACAGGCCTATTAGCCTGACATCAGTGCCAGGGAAGGTTATGGAGCAGATTGTCTTGAGGGAGATCACGCAGCATGTGTGGGACAACCAGGAGATCAGGCCTAGCCAGCATGAGTTCACGAAGGGCAGATCCTGCTTGACCAACCTGATCTCCTTCTATAATCTAGTGACCTATCTGGTGGACAAGAGAAAGGCTGTTGGTGTGGTCTACCTAGACTTCAGCAAAGCCTTTGACACTGTCTCCCACAGTATTCTCCTGCAGAAGCTGGCAGCCCGTGGCTTGGACAGGTACACTCTTGGCTGGGTAAGGAACTGGCTGGAGGGCCAGGCCCAGAGAGTGGTGGTGAATGGAGCTAAATCCAAATGGCGACTGGCCACAAGTGGTATTCCTCAGGAGTCGGTGCTGTGGCCTGTCCTCTTCAATATCTTTATTGATGACCTGGATGAGGGCATTGAGTGCACCCTCAGTAAGTTTGCAGATGACACCAAGTTGGCTGGAAGTGTCAACCTGCCTGGAGGTAGCGAGGCCCTGCAGAGGGATCTGGACAGGCTGGATAGCTGGGCTGAAGCCAATGGGATGAGGTTCAACAAGACGAGGTTCAACAAGACCAAATGCCGGGTCCTGCACTTTGGCCACAACAACCCTAGGCAGCACTACAGGCCTGGGGCAGAATGGCTGGAAGACTGTGTAGAGGAAATGGACCTGGGGGTATTGATTGATGCTCGGCTGAACATGAGCCAGCAGTGTGCCCAGGTGGCCAAGAAGGCCAGTGGCATCCTGGCTTGCATCAGAAACAGTGTTGCCAGCAGGAACAGGGAAGTGATTGTCCCCCTGTACTCAGCTCTGGTGAGGCCGCACCTCGAGTACTGTGTCCAGTTTTGGGCCCCTCACTACAAGAAAGACATTGAGGCCCCGGAGCATGTTCAAAGAAGGGCAGCAAAGCTGGTGAGGGGTCTGGAGCACAGACCTTATGAGGAGCGGCTGAGGGAGCTGGGATTGTTCAATCTGGAGAAGAGGAGGCTCTGGGGAGACCTTATTGCTCTCTATAACTTCCCAAAGGGAGGTTGTAGTGAGCTGGGGGTCGGCCTCTTCTCTCGTATAATTGGTGACAGGACTAGAGGGAATGGCTTCAAGCTGCGTCAGGGGAGATTTAGGCTGGACGTTAGGAAATACTTCGCTGAAAGAGTGGTCAGGCAGTGGAATGGGCTGCCCAGGGAGATGGTGGAGTCACAGACCCTGGAGGTGTTCAGGGAACATTTGGACATTGTGTTGAGGGACATGGTCTAGTGAGAACTATTGGTGATCAGTGGATGGTAGGACTGAATGATCTTGTAGGTCTTTTCCAACCTTGGTGATTCTGTGATTCTGTAAGTTCATGGAGAATCTTTAATGCTTTGCTGAGTGAGAATGCATTTTAGTAGATTCTTAAGTACTTTTCTCAAGAGACTTACCATGCATGAGACTTCTTAAAAGGCCCTTCTGAGTTAAAAATACCTGAAGTTCTCTCTATTGAGGATGTATAGCATTCTACTCATAGTAATCAAGACTTATGACATCACATATTTTAAAATTCTTATTAGGAAAGACAAAAAAGCCTTATGGTTAATAAAATAAGTGAAGGTTCAGAGAAAGATAGAAACGGAGGAGGATTATAGTACAGTAAAAGTAAGCAGTACAGTAAGCATCTCTTAGTGAACTTCTGCGTTTATAATCTTTCTTTATCTGTAACGTATTTAACTATAAGCTCTTTAAGGCAGGAATTCGTCATTCTGAATATATATGAGAAGCCTAATGTGGTTCAGGGTGTGTTTTAATATTTAACAGCAGGTCATTTTCTACAGACGTAAAAGAGTTTATTGTCATAATATGTGTTGTTATTTATTAAATATCTCAACAATGCAGTAGACGCAGACCAAAAGGCAATTTGCACAATTAATCATAGTATTTTCCAAAGATCTGAAACATTCTGTGTTTTTGGAAAGTATTTCTGAGGCTTCCCAGGTAGAGCACCATTAGCACATGACGGGGCATGTTTCAGAGGTTCATTAATACATGTTGTAGATGTGCAGCCTCATGCATTCAGCCACCTGAGGCATGCATTAATGGACCATTAAAACATGCCCAGGAGTGTCTTAATGCTATTACGGTATGGTTCTGCAATTTTTAATTCAACATTTTTATATAAGAATTCTTTTCAAAAATACAATTTTTACTATAATGCAAAACCTTTGTTCAGAAAAGAAAGGGGTGTTGTGACCTAAGATTATGAAGGCACCTGGACATGGATATAAATACCCTTTTTTCCTACCATTTTAATACATTTGATTATGATTTTATGTTGTTTTATAAATAGCATAGTCCTAAGGCCTGATTCACATTTTTGCTGACCTACCTTCCCACTGCTCAGGAAATGTAGAAGAGTCTTAAAGTGCCATAAATGTAAATCGCACCCCCAGACTACTTAGCTTAGTTGCTAATTTCAATAGACATTTCTAGGTTTCTAGGTGAGTAACTCTTGAACAGCTTTGGATTTCTGTGGAGCAAAAAGCAAAACTGGAAACCCAAGCAGTTTGCCAGATAAGTTTTGCTGTAGAAGGCTAAAACTAGGAAAGGAAAAAGGGGTTATACCACGGTGGACAACCTGCCCAGACCTTCAGTAACATGTTGTTACTGACCACATCAGTTTCACAGCTCAATCTTGGCTGAATTCATTCTAGAATAATCAATTAGCCTTTAGTACTCTTATTTTATAAATTTTGTACGTCAATAATACAAATAATGTTATCTTTATTATAATACAGTGAACCACTATCCTTGATTTCATAATAATTCCTGAATGAGCACAAAGTGCAGGCTGTGGAGCAAACCATTTCCCCCCATGTCAACCTCCACTTCATTTGAAAGTTGGGAGCAACATAAAGAGCTTGGAAGTGCTTGAACCAGTTAAAGAAAATTTCTTTAATGATACTGCCCTGAAAGAAGGCCATAGGCCACGCTTCAAAAAATTCACCATCTGACCCAAAACAAAATATTATTTCAGGTCAATTTTAACATTGCTTTTAGATTTTGCTTTTATGTATGTGTTTATTACTGCTGGCCATCTCATTTAATGTGTGGTAGCCAGCATCATGTTGAAATGATGCATTGCAACACATTGCTCAAAAAAGATTTTAATTACGTATCAGAACATATTTTTTTTCTCCCGTGTTTCTTTCAAAAAAACTATTGAAGGAAGTTCTTTCCCTCTTTCTGAATTAGCTTTCTGACAGAAAAAGTGGCCGTGGAACTCCACATTTGGACTAGTGTAGCTTAGAGCCATGTATTCATCATCATTATCATAATAGTAGCGTTACACCATTATTTTACATACTCCTCCTCCTCTAAAGTATATAAGTACAGTGCGCTGTAATTTGTAAGTACAGCCCTGCTGGAGCTGTGCTTTCAATCAGCAGTGCTTGAGCAGGAGCTTCAGAACAAAGTTGAGTTTAACCAGAGCGTCATCACCTCAGGCTCTATACGCTCATCAACGATGGGTCCTCCATGCTCACCAGGGCACAGGCAGAATGTGGAATGATATGTGTCTGAATCATTGGTGGGATACTGCATGGATCTGACACTCCTTTCTCGTCTGTGAGCTGTGGTGTTTGTCAGTCTTGGAGCAGGAAGATCTGAGAAAGAGCCTTAGTTTGGTACTCCTCAACTTTATAGCAATGGCAAGATCTGAGGGCTACTCTTCTGTTTTGTCCTTCCCGATGCCAATTTCAAGTGTGGGTAGTTCTTAAAGAAGCTTTTTTGAAAGAAAGAAGAAGGGGTTGGGTGGTACTTGTTTTTATTCAGAAGCGGAGCAAGGGGATGTAACTGGATGTAGTGCAAAATTTCTGTCAGCAAATACAAGGAGAAGGCCATTGGTGTCAGTGCATATGTGTTGCTCAGTGGGTATGGCAGCATTGGTGGCTGTCGCCTTCCAGGTTGAGCTTGTAGTAATTACATTTTCCAGCTGTATGGAAATCCCTCAAAATTACACATGTGCAGAAACTTCTCATGTCATATATTTTCTCAGGGAATTCTATATACATATAATCTGCAAATAACTTATATTAAAATTATTTGAGGAAAGTGCATTGTTTTTAGCAGGAATTAGAGGCAGTACTAGTTAAGCACATACAACTAGGAACTGTGGGATATAGAGCTTAAGCCCATGGCTGCCAGAATTAAATCTAATTCATCATTAAACACTTCGTTTTCCTCTACAGCATAGGTAAAAGGTCATATGCTCCAAAAATATGATCCAAAAAGGAATAACATAGAGAGGGAAATCCAGATCTAATAAGTCCAGATCTAGCTCTGAATTTACAGTACATTTGCTTCAGGGCTTTTCAGGGTTGTGAAGAAAGAAATTAGATGTAATACTGGAACTGGTTATGTGAGGAAAATGGGACTATCAGAAGAAATCAAAAGCAGAGATGAGTGAGACAAGAAAGAGGACAGTAGGGGAAGAGGCTCCAAGTTTGGAGCAGACGTGGAGAAGGATGGCTCCATTACTGCATGTTCGGCCCATAAGATAAATGAGAATATTATGTGCGCATTGATCGTTAAAGTAACTAAGAGACTTAACAAATAGTTGTGCAGCTAGTAGGGAAAAATAAATAAAAGCAAGAAGATCCAAAGTACTCTGTACAACTATGTACTGTTTTTAGTGTCATGACAAGTGATGAAGGTATGACATTACTCAGCAACTGACAAAATGCTGTCAGTAAAATCAGTTTTTGACCAACGAGATGTATGGCTCCTCTGAGAAGGTTCCGGACTTGTTACACTTCACTTCTGAGATTGAAATAAATATTTCAATAATGTATTTTTGACAAAAGAAGACGCAGTATTGATCCATACCATACTTTGCATGTGAATGCAGTTCATAAATAGCAGAATTCAGATTCCTACCCGCAGCTGGCATTGACTAAAGATCAATAATCATCATGTGAGTTTTAGTTTTACCTAAAGCAAATTTTCAGCCAAAATGGCTTGGTCTCATGTTCTATTTTATAAATGATGTCAGGATTAATTAGTGAGTGCTAGTGTTTTTCAAAAAATTCCATGGTTTTTATATGTTTCCAGAAGAAGGAGGTGGAAATTTCCAAATTTCCAAACAGTTGCACTGGGACAGTCTTTCCAACCAGCTGTTTGTGTCAGCTTCTGTAACAAGAGGAAAAGTCTGGGGGGGAGGTCAGCATTCCAGCTCTGATTCAAAAAAGTCATGTTGAAAAGTTTGTAAAGTAGTGCCTCATCATGTGCTTTGATTTTTATATTTTAGTGTGTTACGATAATGGTGCATAAAATAGCTCTCATCTTTTGCTTTCACAGGCTTTACAATTCCCTCTTCTTGGGAAAACTACATCATTGGTACAATTTGGACTCTCTTCTGGCAAGTAGTAGTAGCAGCTGATGTTAAACTTTGAGCAATCACTAGCTTTGCTGATGTGTCTGGTGAGTTTTACTGTTCTCAGTTCTCTCCGCTGCAATTCCCAATATTCTCACCTTCTTTTTTACCCTTTTGTAAAGAGAATGGATATGAGCGTGACAGAACGGAAAGAAAGCTATCCATACTTTAAACAAGTTCATCCTGCATTTCTTTGCAAAGTTTAAAAAAAAAAATTATTTAATGTTACTTCAAATAGCGTAATAGAATCATTAAAGTAGGAAAAGACTTCCAAGATCATCTAGCCCAACCATCCACCTACCACCAGTATTTCCCCACTAAACCATGTCCCTTAGTACAACACCTGAACATTTCTCAAACACCTCCAGAGACAGACACTCAATCACAATAGCATCATACTGTCTGATATTGTTTCAATACTTACAAAAAATTCATGAGCTTACTCATTTGCTGAAAGGAAATATTAGCATATTTTAAACAAGGACAATAAAAAAAATAATCTCTCTTGAAAATGTGTTTATGGAAGAGATTTGTAGGAGGATAAAATCTGATTGGAAAATATTTTATGAATTGTCTTAAGCAATAGAACAGATTTTGTTACTGAACTGCATTAAAAACCTGCAAGGTGTTCATGGGAAATTCTTTCACTGGTCTTAACCTAGAGTACAGGGTGCCATTATGGACACCAGCACTTAAGCAGCAAATTATAATATAGACTAGATGGGACACGAGAAGAGGAAAACAGAGTATAGACATACAAATGCTGACTGCCATCTGGCACAGATGTCATTTACTGCTGCTCATGAGTCAGGAACCAGTTAAATTTAACATACTTAGCAGTCTGCTTACCCTTGTGCAAGGCTAGGTAATACACTAATTATTCTTCAAAGTTCCAAACTACGCTGTTCATTATTTTTTGAACAGAAAGTCTAGATATTTTTTTTGAAATTACTATGGTTTTTACATTTATGCCGGTACTCTAAAAAACTGTTGTGCTAATAGTGACATAAATATGTAATAAGAAGTAATTTTTCAGTTCCAGAGGATTGTATTTTGCATTAAGTTTTTGAGAGAAAGCCACAAGTTGGCAAGCTGGCAGGATTCCTGCTGAATGTGGCTTTTTCTTTCACTGGAGAGAAAGTGGAAGTTTTCAACTTATTTTGAAAAACGCATATACGTTCCTCTTTGTTTCCCTGAGTAATATTGTTATTTTGCTAGAATATCTGTGAATAAATCTTCATATAGCATTACACAGCCATACATATATTATAATATGTTTTACATTAGCTAGCACTGAAAAAATCCATAGAAGAATTGAAGAGGTTTTCTGTGTTTCCATTTTAGTTTTTTGGAATAATATTTGTATGACCAGAGCACTCAGTGATTAAGTTAAATGTCCAGCATTTCCATAGAAAAGCAAAACTGAACACATGAGCTCCTTATGTGCTGTAAATGAATATATTGAGGTGTCTTCATTGATAGTTGCTGCGTGCAGCAGACTGTTTCTTTTGCTCATACATAAGGTCATTTGAATTTAAACCATGGAAGGTATCTTAAGTGGGTGATAGAAGCTATTATTTTTTATTGCAACTTGATTAATTTTCAACTTCAACCTCTTGGATTCTTAAAATTTCATGTTGTAATTGTATTATTTTTAGGACAAAAAAAAAAAAGTTGTTTTGAGAAATTTGTTTTGGCAATGCATACCAACAAAGAATATCATGATATTTTCTTCTAGAAAGAAAATGAAATGGTGTTTAAACATGAATTCTGGCCTGTAAGTGAGATGATGGGGGCAGGGGGAGGAAGGCAGAGAAATGGGGAGGGAATAGGAAGTAAAAGCAAAAGGAAACACAGCAACTGTGTCAGTCCTAAAGCCTTTTTAAAACATGGTTGCTTCTAGAATTATACTGTTAGCATTAACTACTCTACTAAATGTAATTTCAGAGCAGCTTGGCTATGCTGGGACCAATAATGTTTCAGCAGATGTTAACAGTGAGGGAATTTAAAGATTACAGAGTTTCATGGGTGTAGTAAAGCTGCAGTGGGAACAGAAATATTACCGTAGCTGTTATGTTCTGAGTGCACCACATTTACTGACAAGTAATACATGAGTGATAGTGAGGACCAAGGGAACAGAACTTTATACTTACTGGTCAGCAGCCTATAAATTCCATAAATTAAACAAAGTTTTATGTATTTTTCATTTCTTTTCAGAATGATCATCTCTAAGGGCCCCTGTTTCATGTTAATTCTACTGGCAAAGCATAGCTCTGTCTTTCAGCATTTCTTCAGGAGGGTATTTCCCCACTTGTGTGTTTCCTTTTCTTTCCTCCCAGTGCCCTCCAGCTGTAAGGCTTTCACAAGCAGTGCTTTCTCCCCAGTGATCCTTTATGGATCAATCCATGGCCATCAACTGCCCAGCAGGAAATATCACCTGCTGTAGGAGCAAAACCCTCCACTGAAAGCCTTTTTCCCTAGAACGGTGCCATCCATTTTGTGCACCACTTCTGCCCTCAGTCTCAAGGCAAGGAGGTAATCATCATGACTTATTCAGCCCACTAGAGATCTACGAATTCATGGAGAAGTTAATGTTTTAATTGACCTTCTGAAAACATGAAAACTACAAACCTGAGACAAGCAAGGCAAGCTAGAAGGATAGGTCTGGTGCCCCACGTAAAAACTAACAATGCAGTGTTAGCAGTGAATGCAGCATGGGGGATTCATAAATGTTGTACAGCTGTCACAGGGGAGGTGTGTGTCCACTGGTGGATCCAGCTACAAAGACAGGGCATGTACTGTGGACACTGATTCTGGCTTGTGGAAAGCATCACCTGCTATATCTGGGCTCAATTAAGTATGGATAACATGTTCAGTTGAATTAATGTAAAATGTTAAGTTTAGCTTGTATTTATCTGGTATTCAGATATTCATGATCGTCCTGGTCAGCAGCAGTATGATTTAAAGAAACAGAAACTGGGCTTTCCAGAGGAATGAAGAAGGGAAACAAAATTTATGCTATTTGCTAACCAAGAATGAAATTATTACAAGTTAGAACAAAGGTATCCTCCATGTTCACAGAAAGGAGAGCATGAGAAGGTTATTATTGCATTTGCGTTTTAAAGGCACTCTCTTATAGACCATATAGAGCCTACTGAACTATTTTCTACTTTCAAGTTGGGCATTAAAAAAAACCAGATGAACGTTTGTCAACTTTCTCCATCACAAAGTTTGGTATGAGGGGTCACCGATGTAAGAGCTCCCTTCCTGTGATGGTGATTGTGCAAAGCCTACTAACCGGTGCTGGTTCTACTCCAGACTTTCCCCTAATTGAGTAAAATGTGCTTATGGAAGAAAATACAGTACCACTATGATGCTTGTTAGGAACAAAGACCCCCCCCCTCCCCCACATACAGACCCCCCCAAATAGCAGTCTACATAGTGAAAGCCTTTTTATTTTGATGGCACTCTTTCACTGTCTATCATAAACTTAGTGAAGCAGGCTTTCTTTATCCAGCTCTCCTTTTATTGGGCACAAATCACTCCTGACAGGAAGTTTTATGCCTAAATCCGTTTACTGTCCTTGTTGGTAGTCTTTAAATTAATATTTATAAGCTGAGAGAGGACCAAAAGGATGCAGCAGTAAAAAATCTAAATGCTTCAGTTTGGCTTGAACTGAATTTTCTCCTCTCAACCACTGACATTGCTTAATTACTAGTGACCCAGGCGTGTATTGTCTCTGCTGCTCCAAGCCTACAGATCACTGCTTCTGATAGTATTGTGACTGACAGGTGGAGAGGTTCAAAGCAGACTGGTTTATATGATGTGTTGGATGAACAGGTGTGAGTACAGGGAAAAGAGAGAGAAAAAGAAATGTGTCCAGCGAAGGACCTTAAGAGAGTAGCTTAAAGCTGAAACATAATTTGGCTATGAGAAAAAAAATGAATAATATTTGAGGTGGCAAAAAAACTAAATGAAGTTGCTCTAATTTTAAACACATTGGGAAACAAACCAGAGGGCATACTGAGCTCAGAAAACTCAGATAGGCATATTCAGATCTTGAATGGATGATACACACACACACCCTCAGCAAAATGACCATTTTCATTAAATCAGTATGAAGGACAGTTCTTTTGCATATCAAAAACTGTTGGGTGAGCTGAAATTAGAACAAAGCTGATTAAAAGTAAAATCTTGTGGCATTCAGTTGCTTCCTCCTTTTTGTTACTATTTTAATATTTTTTCCTTGATGTCTCACTTCTGTCAAAGTTGGTGAAGGGTGTGCAACAGAAGAAAAGCAAGTGTAATACAAACCTAATCAGCTGTCACCGCTTAGCATGCAGATTCATAAAAATAACAAGGCTGACTAGACCAGAAAAAAATACAGACAGCAAATGGTGGAGTCCTCTTAAAATGTTGTTATTGGGGGAAAAAAAGAAGGAAAAAAAAATTGTAAAAGAGAAAAGGAACAGAAGACTCTAACCTGCAAGTTGTGTATGTGCACCCCAACCCTGACACAGGTTAAATTTAGCACATCTGTCGCTTTATGGTTATGTGAGAGCATCCCTAAAGAAAAGGTGGCAGATAGCCATCCATAGAAGACGCAGTGGATCTAAATCACTGTTGTCTGTATGTAATGTGAAACCTTTTACATAAAGATTGAAAGAGATTTTTACGTTCTCCAGGTAACAGAGAAACAGCAGAAGAGGTGGTAATGCAAACAGTTAAAGACCTTTCTAATCTATAACTCATGTCTCAGCATCTGCTGGATCTGACCATAAGGAGCATCTAAAAGGTGAGTTCTGAACATCCATTTCATTTTGAGAATGAAGCCTGTCCCACCCTAATTTTTTTGTTCTGCAAATACTTATTTAGGAATATAAATAACATTTTTGTTTTGTTTATTTGCAGATTTGATTTATTATGCTTGACCAAACTTTCTTTTACGTTCCTGGGTGCTGTCCTTTTGTTAACAGTATACTGATATGTCCTTATTGCTTCCCTTCCTGGGAGAGCTGTACTTCACGCATGCTACATTCACACACAACAATAGGACGTATTTGATATGTGGGAAGAAGACTGGGAAATAAACCATTAATTCTTCAGTACCTTGAAACTGCTGTTCTTTTGTGCTTAAAAGCCTAAGCTGCCTCAGGTAGTCTTCAAACTCCTTTTTAAACAGTGTTCCTGCCAACTGAGATAGCAAATGACTATAACAAGCCTACTTTCACAATTATAAAACAGGCACAATTATGTGTTCTATTAGAATGACTCAGACTTCCCCTAAATCCTATTCTTCCCAAGCAAGATAAAATTATAAGACTTGTAGAATAAGCCGATCATCTGCTGAGGGCAACTAATTCCCTTATAAGTCTCTCTGCTCTTGGGTAATCAAGCATCCAAAGAGATTCATTCTGCAGCTTAAAAGGAGATAGTATTTTGACACCTGAGCCAAGTATCCCAAATCTCTAGACGCAAAGTAACATGTGAAACTCTAAGAAGGACATGATGTGGTAGGATGTGTGATATTACAAAGCGAGATGTAAAAGGCAGGATGATGTAGAGCAGTGGAAGTAAGAATGAGTGCTCAATCAGCCAATTAACTATTAGCTCACTGTGTCTCAGCACTCCCTCCTCATCCTTTTCATCAGGGCACAACTTAGCAGCAGTAGATAAGGAAGAAGAAAAAGCAAAATGTGTTTTTCATTACCTGTTTTTCTCGAGTTTTAGTTTTGGCTCTTTCAAATGCATTAAGCATACGACAAGTACAGGGGTGTCTTTTCTCTAAGTCAGTGGGAGTGACACCTCTGTTCAAATGCATTTGTAATCAGGGCTTCATTTTTTTTCTCAGGCCTTAGAAAAATTACAGCTTTTAGCCTCTTTCTGTTTAGGTATTGTTACCTAAAGCAGACATTGGGACTGCCTAACAAGACATTGACTTATTCTGTGTGGGTTTTCTTTTTTTTTACTTCTTTATAATTATTTAGGTGCCTGGATTTGTTAATGGTTTTTCTTAAAGAGAAAAGCAAAAATTGAAGACTAAAGCAGTTCATAAAGATTTGGAGAAAGAAGGCCTAAATGCCTTTATTTTATTCTAGCTCTTCAGCAATTATGATAATACTTTTCATGTACTGTTTCAGTTTTTCCATCATCAAGACAAAAGGCACTGTGGTTCTCTATAGTGTCCTCAGAAAGGCTGACCTACCAGCCATAAAATGATGTAGCATTTGATGCTCCTTTTTCTGAATCTTTTCTTCTATCAGTAGATGACTGTGGAGCTTTTTCACACAAACATCACTGGAAAACTCCTCCCCTTTTGGTAGTGTTTTTCCTACAAGTTGGATGAAGAGTGCGTGCACACACAGCCAAGCATTTGCTGAAGAAATCTGTGCCATGGCTGAGGGATGCTTGTTAAATGGACTGTCGTGCTTTCAAAATGCACTTTCCCTAGTGCCCTGACCTGAAACAAAGCCCCATGGCAATAATTTTCCATAGCTGAGAGACCTTTAAATTGAAATGTTGGGAAGTTGCCTTTCCATTGGCTCCAGCCCATTGTTCTCAATAGCCCACTTACTTTAACTTCCAGCTGTCCTAATAGAGGCAAAATAGTCAGCTCCCTGCTTCATGCTGTGCTATCAAATGTCTCCCTGTCTCCTGGTGTGCGAGCTTTGCTCTTTTGGGGGAAAATCCTTCAGAAATCAGGTATTTCTGATACACATTTTCACACTAACATGCTGAATGTCTTAACCAGGATGTAAATTTTCTGTTAAGCTGTTTAGGCTAGGAGAGTAACAGCTGTGTCTTGGTTTTGTGCTGGGATTCCTGGATGCTGACCCTAGCATTGTGGGGAGGTCAGAAAAGGCTATTTTCTTGAAGTTTGCTGTTCTTCTCTGCTTCTCTAGGTGGTTTGTTATCTTGCCATGGTGCTTTTCATTTCCCATTGCTCTTCCTCTGCTTTTCTACCCCCTCTCTCAGGAGCTGGATAGAAACATCTTTTGTACTGAATGAGGTCCATTTCTCTCTCTCCTACACTTGCCTTTCTTCATTGTTTTCCTTCAGAGCCTTAATGCCCCCTCTGCACCACCACCATTTCACTGGTGAATTTTTTGGTGTGGAGAGAAGGGCAGGGGAGCCAGGACAGAGGGCTGGCTCACTTATTCTTAGGACCAGAGTTAAGGCAATATAGTATTTGTTACCACTGTTTTGTGTGTCCTGCCTGAACTACATGGGATTTCCTCCAGGGCAGGGAGTTCTTCAGAGAGGGGATGGGATTTAGGAACTCGGATGCCTTGAAGTCTGATCCTCCTTTTTCTCTCCATGAGTGAGAAAGATGAAATCTTATGGTACTTCACATAGCAAGGTCTCCATACCAAGATTGATGCTTTCTTCGGAGTCTGAACGAATTACAGCCATCTGTGTCTGGCCAGAGTTATTAAGCGCTGGATAGTTAAATGGTTAAAAATAAAAGGAAAAGGAAGGATTCTTAAGGCCTCAAGGATTTGGATGTCCGCAGCCAACCCGTTCTCTAACCAAACTCCTCGGAGGGCTAAAACCGTAAGAAGCTTTGAGCTACTGCGTGAGACTTCTGTGCTGCCACATCAACAGCTGTAAATCTTCTCTTGAGTTCTTCTTGCTTACCCTGTAGGGGAAGCAAAATTCTGCCTGGATGATGCAGTAGCATTTGGCAGTAGCACTCTGGCAAGCAGACTTCCAGATGTTTGATGAGAATGACAGCCTCAGAGTGGGAGTGCTTGAGTGTGTGCATGCATGCCACTCTTTAAAATTCAAGGCTAGCTTGCAGCATTATCAGGGAGTGAAAATGTCAAAAGAAGACAGTGTTCATAGCAGGCATCGCATTTCAGGCCTTAGGAGAAAAAATCGAGGAAAGAATGCTGAAACTATTCAAAAATACAGAAGGGGGGACCCCAAGTAGACCAAACAAGTCTGCGATGTAGAATTGACTGCTACCCCCAGCCCAAGCCCATGAATCAGTGGACATCCAGTCTCATTGGGTGGTATTCCAGATCTTTGTGCCCCATCACATTTATTTTCTTCTGCACAACCCCCATCCAGTTGCCCTACATTCAGAAAAATGGACTCTATTGCCTGGCTGTTGCTGCTGGCCTTCTCCTGGCATCTTCCACAGATGCCTTTCACTGCTGTGCCAGTCCTGCAATCCTTACTCATGCTTCTGTGCTTTTTGCTGTCTGCTCATCCCAATTTTCCTTTGTCTTTGAGATTGTGTGTCTTCCTTCTATCCAGCACCTCCAAAGTGCCTCTTGCCTGCCATTGCACAGCATGTGGCTTGTGCTGTATCGTTTTCTCTAACCCTTTGCTATATGCTCTACAAAAAGTGCATGTATAATGATATGTTAACTTGTTTTTTTCTGGTCCCCATTATCTGAAATGTTATATTAGATTTCTGTGATTTACTACAAATTTGAGTGGAAAAATATTTTTTCCTCATGTTTGAGAACTAATCAAGTTACATTACTCAGCTGTTGTCATTTCCATATTGTTTTCTTTTCTTCTGATGAAAGCTTTATGTGAAGAGCTTTTTTGTGTGTGTGTAGTTACAGTATATGAGCTGCTTTTGGATGTATGAAAATACTTCTGTGCTCCAGTTTAGATGGTGCTCCCTTCCATAGAATTCCCACATTCCAAAATACCTCATGCATGTTTCTCATTGTGCTGGAAGATCTTTGTATTTTCATTGTAAGCTTTGCAGTCTCCACAGAACTTTGTGCACACAAATTTATTAGTCCTTATTTCTTCCACTTAAACATAAGCCTCCTGTAATCTGACCTTGATGTCCCTTTGCAAAGTGAAGACTCCTGGATTGGTTTTGTTTAAGAGAGGTTTGTTTTCTTTCTCAGCTGGATCCTACAGTGTTGGGTAGGACATCAAAGGGTCATGGTGGCTGAGCACACTAACTGCGTTTTCCTGCCCCTGTGAGCCATGCTGAAACACAGGTTTTGACAAAGTACTTGCACATTGTTCTGATAATCACAGCTCTTTTTGTAAAGTAGCTATACAGCTCGGCTGAGGGTAAGGAAGCTTATTGCTCAGTCAACTGCTTTTATTCCAAAGCTGCAGTCATCTTCCCTAAATAAACAGAAGGGACCAATACTTTCTCTGGTGTAACACCACTGACCTCTCTGAAATTACACCAGGGATGAATTTGATCAGATTTGTCGTCAAATCCATTTTGTACCAGCAGGAGCACAGACGAACAAGGCGAGCCATCCCGCAAGTCCAATCCAGGGCTCTTCAGTTGCCCCCACTGTTACCCCAGGCTCCTTCCTCACCTTAGGCAGAAGGGAATGATAAGGTCCAACTTGTCAGGACTTATTACTTATTCATGAAGCTATCACACCTTTGACACGTCTGTCAGTTTTTATACAAAAAACGAATGAGCAAGGATGCTGAAGTTTCCTTTCAGCACACTGGAGGGCAGTCCTTTTTACCACACCCTTAAGGCTTTCATGTCAGGGCTTAGTTGCAATGACAGAGCAGTGTGAGAGAGCTATCATTTTATCTGGCCATACTGTGCTTTCCTCTGGACAGCTTATACTTGCCCCCTGGTATTTCAGAGAATTAAGCTTTCATCCTTTACATAAATAAATAAATAAAATGTAGGATGTACTGTTTATAAATATATAACATCAAACACCCAATTTGTGTTAGATTTATGGATTACACAAAGATATTCCCTTTTTTTTTCCCCAACATTTCCTGAAATAAATTCAGCACGTTGCCTCATCATACTTTTGCAAAAGCAAACAGCAAAATATTTGCAAAGAAAAATCAAGAAAGGCAACACACTGAATAGGGTAGTAGATTTTCTGATGTTTGTGGTCAAATCTGTAATTTTAAATAAGGCAAGTAGTATCGCAAAATTCAGATTAATTCTTAAACCACTGGGGATCTTAGAAAACATCATGTTCAATAGAGTGTATGGCTAACAGTTACAAAGTGCAAAGGATATGCATAAGCGTGGTTGATTTATGAAAATTCTGTATGTATACAGAATGTATTTATTTCTACATTTGGGCTTTGGCTGCATTTAAAATTAAAAGAAAGGCTGCTTATTAATTTTACATGAGCTTTTTTGGCTGTCTCATTGGAGGCCAAGTCCCAAGCAATTTGCTGCATCCTTTTTTAAACACAGTCATTATATAAACTGAACTTAAAACTGGTTCTAATTTTACACTGCTTCAATAATTCAATTTTCACAGTTCTATTTGCTAAAAAATCACGATAACTAGGAATAATGCTTTCTAATGCTTTAAGTCATTAATATCTCTATGAGGATGAGAAGAAAAGAATGAATGTAAGATGAAGTAATTCAGTGCCACCGTGTATACAACTGTGGTTTCAGCTTTTCTTCAAAATCTATAATGCATTCAAAACCTGAACTTAATAGACTAAGCTTCCGTGATATATTCCCATACTGGCAGTGAGCTTGTCAGCCCTTTGTGAACACATTTGACTTACCTATATTGCAGTTCTCAAGAGTTTTGGAGACTTCTTTTTTAAAACAGTAGATGCCTCATGAGGGCAAGATATTAAGTAATAGGACTTTCCCTTCTCTTTAAAATGTTTCAAAAAGGAAATGCCGATAGATAGTTATTATATAGTTTGGTGCCATGTTTTATAAAGACGTAGGCCTATTCAACTGAGTAGCTCACAAGGTTGGTTATTTGCATGTGTGTATTTAAAATTAATCGGATTTTAGTTTGATGATATCAGACAGCAATGATAGAACAGAAATCTTGCAGACTTTTTTTTTTTTTAATCATTTTTTTAATTAAAAAAAAAAGGGGGACTTTACTCTTTGTGGAAGGGTGGATGAACAGATAGAGATAGAAGAGCATGATGAAGAAGAGACACCCAGCAAGAACCCTGCCTAACGACAGGAGCACAGAATGAGTTCATGCATTATTAACCATAAAGAATCCACACAGTATGTATATCTATATTTCTGCGAGTGTGAGAGATGGACCATATGTGTCCCACCCGTGGGAAAAGCCTCAACTGTAGTTCACAATTAATTATGAGACACAAAGCAGTAGGAAATGGAGCATCATTAGTTCTGTTCTCGCAGAACTATTTATTTATGTTTTTATTTTCCTCCCACTGTGCTTCAGAACATAGATAATGTGACGCATGAATGTGCCTCAGGACTTCTTTACAGAGTTATTTTGCAACCACTTTTCAATCTGTGATAAAAAAGAATGAGCACATATGTTAAACAACATCAATCAAGTAGTTATTCTTTCTTGTAAACCTATTACTCTCCTAGTCCGTATCATCTCTTTAGTAGTAGTAGCAGTAATAATAATTTTAAAACCCATAGGCTCTCCTCAGTGGTGTGAGAGGATGTCAAGTTGTTCTGAATCTTAAAGCTGGCAAAAGTTGATTCAGAAGTCATAAAGTAGATTGAGCCCTCAGACAACATTTCTCAATGTTTTTGTGTTTCTTTGTAGGACTGCTTTAACATGATTCTTGTCCCTGATAGCAATGAAACTCACCTGCTTTTCTGGCACTCAGTGAGTTGTGTGTAGATGTGGAGAGGGAAAAGCACGGTGGCTGCAATAGGAACATCATCGAATGAGCTTGAAATGTCATGTGAAACAGCCTCTTTTCCCTGCTTTGTATTCTACCTTCATTCTCGACTCACTGGGAAGAAGAATGAAGTGCACAGACAAAACAAAATGACCACAGAATGATTAGATCATCAAAACTAGTGTCATATATTCTGTGTCCTAATTACTTAAAGTTTGTTGATCCAGAAATGATGCTTCATTTCCTTCCTCTAGGATTCCTCTAAGAATCCTAACTGTAGCTAAGTTTAATAATTTTCAAACAACTAATGCTTTATTGTGCTTTTGTTGCAGATTTTCTTCCTGCCCCGTTGGTTCTCCCATTCTTTCACAACTCAGTTCATGTATTGCTGTGATGGATTCAGAGCTCAGTATTGACTGAGAACCTGACCCGACTCCCGCTGAAGACAGTGGCAGGACTCCCATTGACTTTGACGGCAGATGGATCTGAAGTGGAATGTGAATGAGCAGATATGTTCTGGATGTTTAAGACATTTATTGACTCTCAGACTTCAGTTTTGCCCAAAGCAGAATGAAGTTAAACAATTGTGGGTTAATGATTTTTATTTTGACATGAGGACAGTGATGGGGGAGGTAAAAGAGAAGCGTTCCTCCTAATTATATTATTGACATAACAGGTTATAGAAGTGTGCAATGAGGCCCTGCTACAGCAAAGCAGCTAAGTGCAGGCTTAAAATTAAGCATTTATTTAAGGGTTTTGCTGAATAAGGATGAGATCATTCACACACTTAAAGTTAAATGCATGCTTAAGTGCTTTGCTGAATCTGGGCCCAGATACATAAACCATTAAACAGTCACTTTAAGAAAACGGTGGAAAGCCGTTATACAAATTCTAGACCTTTTAAGTCATACCTCCTACATTTCCCACTCTCTCTCTTATTAGCTCAAGGAGGAGGTTTTTAAAGCTCCAGTTCACCAAAAATTATAATGTTCATTGCTACTCAATTGTAATTCAAATTGCTCCACACAGCCCCAAGCATGTGTTCAAACATATAATCAAGCAAACAGGAGACTAGAATCTTGCCAGTTGGAATACTATCGGTCGCAGATGCCATTTTATTTATTTATTTATTTATTTATTTAGGCATAAGTGAATCTAGGGAGAAAGGTTGATATAAGCTGGCTTTTGCTGTCCATTTTTGGTGCTCTGTTCCTGTGGCTCGGGTTATTCGGGTACATGTTGCTTTGTGTCTGTGAGGGCTCTATTTATTTTTTTTTTCCTCTCTCTACTGTGGTCAGAGGAGTAGTACTCATCACCTGGAGTGAAGGCTGACAGGAATGAACATAGGCAGGAAGCAGCGTGACACACACATTGTCATGCATGACTGACCAGCAGCCATCAACAGCAATTAAACATTGAGAGCACTGGATCTTTTTGGACAGGTTCAAGTTTCCTGGCACTGCTGTGATTAGATGTTTTGCGCTGTTTCCCTGTAGTCAGTATGTGACACATTTCCTTTTGCTTGCTCTTTTCTGATGTTTATTTTTGCACTGTCCTGGTGTTAGCATCTTCTCATAGCAAATGAATCACTTAGAAAGAGATCATTTTCAAGGAGATTTGTAAGGAAGGTTAAAGATTAAAAGGATATAAAAATTAACTTTTTTTTTTTTTTTTTAAAAACAAGAAATTCCCCTCTTTCCATTGAACGTTATAGTGTTTAAATGTTTTTTTTGGAATAAGCATAGTTGTCCATGAGTTTCAACGAGAGAAATATCTGTGAATGGCAGAAGCCATTGAAGAATAACAGAGGTCTTTGGTTCGACCCAAGTGGCTGTAATTTTATTGTAATTTGAGGTGACAAAACAGAATGCCCTTAAAGGCAACACTGAAGTGAAGAGCGGCTGCAGTTACGCTGGGCTGTCACTTGCTTGCCCTCATTTCAGGGATGAGCTCCAAAGCATCCCCACTGCCCAGCATTTAACTGAGGCCCAGACTTCCCGGGCCAGGTCCATGGCTTGGCACAACATCTTGCACAGAGCAACTCTGCACCGTAGCACCGGAGGTTGCAGCAAAAGGCCTTTTGGCAGACAACTTGATCTCATGTCTAATTGAATAGTCACAGGGGGTGCAGCCAGAAAGTCTTATCAGAGATCAGTTCTAACCCCATTGATGGTCGGCCTCTCCTTTCCCCCAGAAATCCAGAGTCCAGAATCTCTTGTGTGATTAATTAATTGCCTCTGTTAATTTGTGGCCTTCTAGACTCTACAAGGACCCAGAAAGCGCACTAATAAACTGCTGGATTTCTGTGCAGGAAACTTTCATGCCTACATCCTTTCCATCTTTCACCTTGCATGTGCATGACATGGCCCCAAACGTGGTTTCAATGAAGGAAACAAAGAGGTAATCAAAACTAACCCAATTTCATCATTCTATGAGGAGTAACTTGAGAGGGCAGTGTAATTTTAAATCAGCTGTGCTCTGCTGTGCAACAACCAGTCCAGCCACAGGGGCCAGTGAATGCATTAGACTTTCTCCCGAACTGTTAATTCCCTCTTGCACAGTTAATGAGAGTTGCTCCAGCCTTGCATCTGTTTCACCTTTATGCTCTTGCAATAGCATTTAGAGGCCAGAGCAATCCGGGGGCCTTGATAGCACTGACTTCTGCTGATAACTCTTTACAAGTTTTTTTCCATCAGATAGATGGCTGAGATCATGGGGTAGAAATAAGAACTGCTATAAGAACTTTTTCTGAATTTGTAATTCTCAGTGGTCATTCTAGATTGCCCTGTTATAATAATTCTGCTATTTTGTGAGGCATAGTATTGATAACACTAAATAGGCCTCAGAAGAACCACGTGAAGCAGAAAATGTAATTATTATTTCTGTAATGCAGATACAGAAACAGGCACAAAAAAAAGACAAGGGACTTGCCTGAGGTCATAAATTAAATCTGAAATGTAAATACATCAGAACCTCAGCCACATCTCTCTTCTGTGTGGTGTTGGTGTATGCAGGAAAAGGTGGCTTACTTGATTCTATCTTTTTGTAATTATTCAAAGTCTTTCTATCTTTCTCCTTGTAGTCGACCACTTTATCCTAATATGTCATCATACACACCTCTACAGATATTAAAGAAGAGCATCAGATGATTTTGAAAGGAAAAAAAAAAAAATTGATGCTTGAATTTCTGTTACCAAAGCAGATGAGAAATAAACAGACCAAGCATCTCAGCCTGGAACGTCATCCTCATCTGTGAATCTGAATTCGGACCTGCTGCTGATGAGTTGGAAAAGCAATTGTGGCATGAACAATGAGACTTTCGTTGACAGCCTACGGGAGCTATTCGGCAGCTTCACAGACAGGCTTCCCAATGTAAATGAAGATGAGAAAGTGCATGAAAAATCGATCACGCACTAGAGACAACACTTACTTCATTAACTACCTTCAGCACTAACCCCTTGAACACTGTTAGTAAACTTATTATGTCACAGCTGAGATGCATTTGAAGATTTTGCTCTGAGAATTTAAACAAAGCAATATAAGAACACAAACCAGATTAAGAAGTAGTACCATATAAGGCAACTGCTACTTGCTGACATCAGTAAAATATTGTCTGTTATTATATTTATCAGGGAACATGATAACAATGATTAAAATTTCCTTATACTGTAGTAAAATTTTTAGCTGTTGCTTGGAAAAAAAGAAAAGAGAGAGAGTATTCTGCAGTGTATGGAATGCAAATATTTCTAAGAAATGCTATCATGTGATAGGGATACTAACAAGAACTTGTTAGTAAGAGCTGATGATCTGGTTTTGGAATCCACTCAGGTAAGTAATGTAAAATACATGTATAGATATATAGCCATACAAGGGCTTCTCCAAAAGTAATGCCTCCTGTTTCAGTATGTTGACCCACTATGTCAGAGGCAGATGTTGATGATATGACAGTAGAGGATGAACCTTCCCACCAATATCTCATTACATGTTGTTGCTGTGTGACAGGTGGCAGCAGAGGGGCAGTCTGACAGAATGGCATCTGACATGCAAGTGCATACGAAGCAAAGGAGTGTCATTGAATTCCTCCATGTGGAAATCACTGCACCCAATGACATTCATCAGTGCTTGCTGTGAATGCCTGTGGAGACCAAACAGTGGATGTGAACACAGTGAGGTGGTGAGTGGTGCATTTCAGCAGTGGCAACAGCAACAGTGGGTCATCTCTACTGATGTAGATTGTTGTGAGCATAGCATGCAGGCTCTTGCTCATTGCTGGTGAAAATGCGTAGCTAATGATGGTCACTGTGTTGAAAAATAGTGCTTCATAGCTGAGATTTTGCTCTATCAATGGTTTTCTTGTGCTTTTTGTATCTGTTGTAGTTTCCAAAAAAACTAATAGAAGGCATTACTTTCAGAGTGACCTATTTAAATTTTATACAGGGACAGAGATTTTATGGCATTCGAATAGAGATAAGTGATCTAATTTCTTTTCAAGTGGAGCTGAAGCTTTATTACTTATGGAGTTCTGATAGGTACAGACTGGGTTTTGATATTTGTTCTATCTCCTAAACAGCTTTTTCCTTTATTCTGCATTCTGTTTTATGATGATAACTCTAAGCAAGGTAATAGGGACCAGTCCTATTTAACATTTTTGTTGGTGACACCAAACTTTATGCTCTGTTTGTCAGTGAGATTGAGTGCACCCTTGGCAAATTTGCTGACAACACCACTTCAGTATGGTCTGATGAGGCCCTGGCACAACTGCCCAGAGAAGCTGTGGTGCCCCAGCCCTGGAGGCACTTGAGGCCAGGCTGCATGGGGCCCTGGGCAGCCTCAGTTTGGGGGTAGACAGCTCTTTCCACAGTAGGGCTGTTGGAGCTCAATGATCTTTAAGGTTCCTTCCAACCTAAGGAAGGATTCTAGAAATAGTGAAGAAGCATGGTTATCGCTTAGAAATGTGTTTGCAAAGCAGAATTTTAGGTGGATAGAAAGATTTTTGCTAATTAAATTTTGGAAATAGAAGAATTCCATATTCAGTTCTATCTAGACAATATTTGCACTCTTAGGGCACGCTCTTGAATAGTAGACTTTAAAAACTGTAACAGCAGTATTATTTTTCTACTTAAACAAAACTGCAAGCTGATATGAATTTGGCACAGAATGTGTAAGACTTAACAATATGATTCCTATTGTTCACAAAGATAGGAAGCTTAGAGGAGTGTTCCAGCAATGGTACAGTGTTACAATAACTGAGACGTTTTCTCATGTATTTGAAGTTACAAATTCAAATGTAATTTTGAATTTGTAATTTTGAGAAGGAAGGGGAAAGCATGCCCCATCTGACTGCATCAGCAGAGAGGATTTGGACAAACAGAGCATAAAGTTCTTAAGCAGCATCCTGGCTGGGTGGACTGGTAATGACTTGAGCCTAGTAACAAATCCTCTGAGACCTTTAACAGCCTTAAATATTCAGGTTGCACATCATGGAAAAGGCAGCAGTTTTGGCTCTACAGTCTCCCACAGAACTGGGTGAAAGGAAGGCTGAATGGTTGCTGCTGTTGCTGTCAGGTAATTTCTTACCCACAGGTACAAGGAATCCTTGTTCATTGCTCACAAAGCAGGATGTCTTGGCTTGCAGATAGGGCTGGATGAGCTTTCCAGACAGTTTCAACTTGGAATATCTGTTTAAACATCAACAATAGGCTGATTTCTGATTTTAATATCTGGAATGCGTGAATCTAAAAGATTTAATCAAAATGATATCAAACACATTCCTTCTCTCATATCAAACCCTCTTTCCTTAAAAACAATCCACAAATGTTCTGTGTTCTGAAAAGTTGATTGGTTATTGAGAGATGAAGAAGAAACAACGCTCTGAACAATCTGAGCAAGAGATTCCCACAACACCTCAAATGTGTTAGAGGATACCCAAGATTTATTATCCCTTCTTCTCTTTGCTTCTTGCATGTTTGAAGTATAGTGATGGATCCAATCCAAAATGCATTTATCTGTTTCTGATCACTCACATCCAGTAGCTAAAACTCATTAACAGTCATAATTTTCAAAACTCAAGGTTCAGGTTGTACCTACAACACAGCTGGATGCAAGGTGGGCCCACAGAGAGGGCAGGAAGACTAGTTACAGATCTGTTACAGATCATAGCATTGGACAGGGATTTACTGGTGTCAGAGAAAGCATGTGATAAAAAGTACTGTATCCAGACATATTCAAGTCCTGCAACTTTATCCTGTCCTTCACAGTATTCTTTGAATAGGTGTTATAATGGGATGGCAATAGAATTTTCAGGAGAACCTTCCTGATGCCTTCTTCTCACTGTTATGATCACCCTGTAGCTGTGATTTTCTTGAATAATAAAGAAAATCACTGTTAGAAGTTCTAGAAAATAAATACTTTATACCCTTCCAGAATATCAATTGCTAAATTTGAAGAAAGCAAATAGGATTGAAGTATGCAATAGGTAATTTCTTTGCAGTTTTAATTCTGTCTTTATTTCACCCTCAAAATACTAAACCAGCTTGACAATGTGCAAGAAGGAATGCAGTACACACAGGAAGAAAAAGCTGCTAACCAAGAGGAGATAAAACAGAAGTTGAACTTATAAAGGGGTTAGTGACCACCAAGTTAGCAGTGCTTCATCCACGTCTCCCATTCTCCAATACCCTCCATGAACTCCTTGTTGCCAACAGCTACCACTTTTCTTATCCATACTTCTGCTATTACTGGGTGTGTTAGAGCCTGCTGCAAGCCTCCAGAGCACAGATAAGATTATTTTCCTTCTCCCCTTGCACAATGCACATAACTGAGTACAGCAGTGGAGTAGTGGAGATTGACTAAGATCTCTTTTAGCTCCGAGGCCCTTCCTTTCAGAGTGTGTACTGTTACTACCTAGTTTAATTAACATTTGTGCCAATCAGAGCAGCTGTCTATAACATAGAGAAGGTTAGCTGAGCATTCAAGAAGATAAATGAGGCAAGGGGTTGCCAGGGGGATGATGGTATGTCAGATGCGCAGTGGCTGAAGCATACATACATATCCCTATTAACTATACTCCTAAATCTGGGGGCAGAGTTAAGACTAAGACAGGGATGATACTTCCTTTAACTTTACATGTTGGGGTTTTAAAAGTATGAATACAGATGTATTGGATGTTCTAAAAGGGTATGCAAGGCCATCCGTTGATTTAACCCTCTACAAATAGGAGCTAATAGAAATGATTATGCATTTGACAACTGAGAAAGATTCTAAGAATATGAATAGTGTTCCCTTCAAGAACTCTAGGTAAAGAAGTGCTATGAAAGTTCAGATGCAAAAATACCTCAAAAATTGAAGATGTGGAATATCTCACAAGTTAAGATTCTCCATTCCAACCAGATGCATCGCACCCTATGGCATGTGATCAAGTAGGTGCTAAAATAAACTGGAAGCATCTGAGCAATGTACCTTACCCCAGTTTAGTGCTCTTCTCAAACTTTTATAACTTTCAATTTTGGTTTTGGATTTTTCAATTATTTATTTATTTTTAATTTATTAGGAAAACAAGCTACTCTTTCCTCCTAATGACAGCATTACAAACTCTAATTGTTAGGCATTATTCTAGCTTTGACACTGACATGAAACTGGTACTACAAAATGCAGATCTCATGCAACTTTGCATTGCACTAGCACACTCTTTGGGATTAGTATTTACCTACATACTAATTATTCTGCATTCATACTGGAGCTATTTAAATGCCTTAGCTTCTTGATGTTTTATTTGCCCAAGTACATAACAACGGTTTTGTAGGGAAGAAAGCTTCTTTATCCAGATTTGAATAAGGAAAAGTCGGCAGCAGTGTTGAAAGCATTCAGAAAAATAGTTTATAATTCTGTAGTGGAAAATAGCTCCATCCTCCCCCCGCCCCCCTCCCCTTTTTTTTTTTTCCAGAAACCTAAAGTGCTCAGAAAGCAAGTAATCTCAGACTTACTTAAAAAATTATTTGCATTCTATTTTACTCCAATAAAAATATCTCAAAAATAGTTCCTTTATAGTTCCTTTACATTGTGCTGGTCAACATTAGGATAAAAGTCTCCATATAATTCTGAAGTTTATTCTAAAGTGATGAAGGAAATTAACTCCTGCTTACACTTGTGCATCCATAGCAAAGTTCCACTGGCAATAACTAATCAAAGTGTTTTTTTAAGAAATATATTTCTAACTCGCACTCAGCTTTTATTGCAGAGCAGAAGGTACTTGGTCTTGGAAGATGAAGCGCAGAGGGTGAGTCATGGTATTACAGTGTTTATCTCTACTATTGATTTTCAGTATAGTCACTTTGCTTCAGCAAAGGCTGAGCACCTCTGTAATTGGATGAGCAACCCAGGCCTCTGAGGAGAGGGAGGATGTACACTGAGGTGCTCACACGGAGATGGGCACAAAAAGACATTTGTTCTTTTACAGCAAACTTGGAGTTTGAGCGAGTGGGTGCTACTTATGAGAATGAAAGCTAGAGAGAGTGAGCCATTATGTCCCTGAACAAAATAAAAGGTAGCAGCATACCTTCTTTGATTCCCTTATCTTCTTCCCTAGCTGCACAGGGCAATCTGAAGAGCAGAGAAAACCTCTTCTCAAGTAAGTCTCTGAGGGGAGATTTTTTTTGTACAGTGAAAAGATTCAATGTGAAAGTTCTAAACTCCTTTACAAAGTACAAAATAATTAATTTTGTCCTAGCTATTACTCTAGCAAGTATTAGTTAGATGGATATAGTGGATATTATCTTGGCTTCTCTGTAAAATCTGGGCAAAGCAGAGCACCACAGATGTTTATTTAGTACCTGGAAAATGCAGGTGCTCGCCAGGGTAGTTTCTCAATGCCACAGCTCCCATAGAGGCAATGTGAGGAAACTCATGCAAAATTTTGCAGTTCTGCAGACTTCCATCCACCCACCACAAAATGGTTCTTACATACAGTCTTTGTGCTGATAAGCTGTAAGTTTTGGAGATGCCCCAAAAGAATCAGAGAATCACAGGAGATGGAAGGGATCTCTGGAGACTGAGTCCAATTCCCTGCTGAAGCAGGTTCCCTACAGTTGGATACGCAGGAAAGTATCCAGGTGGGTTTTTAACTTCTCCAGAGGAGGAGAGTCTACAACTTTTCTGGGCAGCCTGTCCTGGTGCTCTGTCACTCTCATAGTAAAGAAATTCTGTTACATGTTTGTATGGAACTTCCTATGTTCCATTTTTTGCCCATTGCCCCGTTCTCTCACTACACATCACTGAACAGAGCTCGACCCCAAGCATTTGACTCCCACCTTTATATATTTACAAATATTGGTGAGATCACCTCTTCTCTCCTTCAGGCTGAACAGCTCCAGGTCTCTCAACCTTTCCTTGTACAGAAGATGCTCCAGGCCCCTCATCATCTCTGTAGCCCTCTGCTGGACCTCTGCTGGACCCTTCTAGGAGTTCCCGGTCCTTTTTGAACTGGGGAGCCCAGAACCGGACTCCAAATGAGTCCAGGGTAGAGTAGAAGGGGAGGATCACCTCCCTCAAGCTGCTGACCACACATTTTTTAATGCAGCCTGCGGTACCATTGGCCTTCTTGGACACAAGGGTACATTGCTGGTTCATGGACAACCTGTTGTTCACTCAAAGTTGTTTTGCTGGCATCTAGAATAACTTCCATTGGGATATGCCATGAAAAATTGTGTTATTGTGTAGTTCAGGTTTTAAACACTGTTAAACACTTCCTTGTATTAAAGGGTCTGATACTGATGGATACACTGGATGGTGAGCACAGTGAGGTGGAGGGGGGTACCCTTCAGCAGTGGAAACAGCAACAGTGGGACATCTCTACTGATAAAGATTGTTAGGAGCATAGCATGCAAGCTCTTCTGTACTGCTGGTGAAAATGCATAATTAATAGGGGTGACTGTGTTGAATAGTGTTTTGTATCTGAGATTTTGCTCTATCAAGCAGTGTTATTGTGCTCTTTGTATCTGTTCTAGTTTCCATGGAAATAAACAGGAGGCATTATTTTCAGAGCAACCTACATACTTAAAATTTAATGATGTGTGTACATTTGCAGTGGACTCACTTGGGGTGCATGCACGCATACTTTGCAGATAATTAAGTCATCAAAAGTTGCTTGGCATTACTGGATAACTAAATAGCTACTTGTGAAGAAGTTGAAACAGCCTGGGGCAGCCTTATTTTATGCATCTGAGTTATCCCTAACTTAATTCTGCATTCATGAACTGTTTCTATTTGTAACTGAAAGATGAAGCTTCCAAATTTTTACTCTTTCCTCAGCCTCTTTGGAAAATTTCCCCATTTCTTTGTTCAATAATAATAAGTAGTAGTAGTAGTAGTTACTCTCAGTATGCAGAGGCATGAGGGGTATCTGTACACATGGATACAAGAAGTCTCTCAAAGGGCAGGTCACTTTTCATTCTGTCTTATACTGTAGGTACTTTTGAAATGAATAATTATTAGAATACAGTATCTCCTCTGTCAGAGTAACTCAGTTGTTTAATTCACTAATGTATCCACTTGATGTCACTGTCACTGCCCAGTAGAAATGTAAATGTCAAAGGGCTTTCTGGTCATAAATACTTAGCGCCAATAAGTGACTGAGCAGCACTGTCAGTTGATTTTTGGACCCTTCAAGTAGCTTTATCTCTGTGATGGTCCATTCTGTTGAGGTGGACACTTCTGATTCCTCAAGCTCTTTATTCGTGTTCTGCATTTCCCCAGGAGACAGTCCATTTTCAAGGCTGTATCTTCCTGCATAGAAACACTATCATACTCTATGCATTTTCTCATTAGTAGAGAAAAAACTTGTTGCATTTTTTTTTTACTCGTTTTTTTCTTAAGGACCATGTGAATTGTTAAGAAATCGGTGAAAGGCATTTTCTTTATTGAAATAGTGCACGATCCCTTGGTACTCCACTTATTATTAGATGTCTCAATTTTAGGATGAAACATCTACATTCTGCAGTTTCCTTTTGTTCCTCACTGGAATGAGCAACTGGAGTACCTCTTTCTCCTCCCACCCTCTCCCAGTATCTTGCTCAAATCTTCATGAAAGAAAGACGTTAGTCATCAGTTCTCCCTACATTAACTATTTTTGCATCCCTCTTTCCTAGACACAAAGGATTCATCATGTGACTGAGAGTCACTTAACTACTTTAAGCTGGGATTTAGGCAATTGTCCACAGTGAAACACTTATTTTATGTGAACTGTTTCTTGCCAAAGCCCACTGGCCTGGATCAAGTGCCTTGGGGACAGCTGTATCCTGCTTTAACGGGCCTTGATCCTTTTGCTGTTGTTTTCTTGCTGTCTGGGTTATAAACATTTTCTGTCAGTCTACAGCTCTCCTGTGCCAGAGTAAAGATCTGATCAGACAAAGCAGTGCAATATGCTCTTCTGTGCTCCTTGCTCTGGGTGTCAGTGTCTCAGCAGTGCTCCTGCCTCTTTTCTCATGCTGTTTTTCTGGAGCCTTTTGCAGGGTTGGAAAGCTGAAAAACTGGCATGTGGAACTGCATATTTATGCACTAGACTTCATTATTTGTGTGCACATAGGTATTATTGTGGGAGCTGGAAAAGAAGATTGTAAGGGTTTCATGGAAATATGCACCAAGAGCCAAATCCTCATTAAAAATTGCTTAGAGTTCAGGCCAGGAAAGAATTGCAGGCACAAAGATTATTTGTGTACACTGCACTTTCAGAGGGTTACTGTGATTCATGTGCCTTTCTACAACATCTCAGATGGTCAAGCTTTGTTCTAAGAGGAATAGCCAACATTTTCCTCTGTGGAGCTAGAGCAGCTTTATACAGTCCCAGAAGACCAAAATGACCTTAAAACTGGTGCGGCAGGGAACAAGAGGATTATGTTGGTCTGAGGGATGGCATTCTCAAAATCATCACCTTTTGTTGCTGTCAAAATAGGATGCATGGCTATGGTGTCACTTGCCCCACTTCACCCCTAGCTCCTGTAATCCTGTCCCCTGGCCTGTTGGTAGCCAGTGCTATTTAGAGCTGTCCTTATGCTTGGACTGCAGAGGTCCTGTTTGGCATGCAGCCATCCCAGACTCCAAAGATATTGGAGGCCAATATTTCTGCCCTGACCTGTGAGCTCAGGCCACAGAAAACGACCAAGATCAAAGGTTTTGTCTTTTCCCTTTTCCAGGCTTTGGGGTTAAATTCCTTCCTGTGCAAGGGCTCCCTTCAGTGTAATCCTAGGAGCCACGTTGAAGGCATTTTATTCCCTCCTCTTGATAACAGTAATTACTAAGTTGTGCTAAACTGTAATTTTGGAATAGGCCATTATTGGATGTTTGTAGCATTGCACTACTATTCCCAAAATTTTCTCTTCAATGCATGTAGTATGAATAACAGTCACATGAATGGGGCTTGAGTCCGGTATGCCTAGGTGAATGTTGGATTTTTTTTTTCTCCCCTACAAAACATTAATTCTTTATGAGGTACTTGTGGACCTATTAGCATCCATTTGCACTAAGCAAGCAGCACAAGGAAGCTGGAACCATGGAGGGTATCTGATTCCTTGCCATAAAAAAAGGAAGCAGATGTACCACTGTCCTCATAGCAATCTGCCTCACTATCATATCAACTAGCAGCAGCTGCAAGGATGGAAATTTTCCATGTTTCACTCTATTCCTCAATGAAGTGTGAACTTGCACACCCTGCTAAGGCTGTTAAAATGTTGCTAAAGATAAGCCTTGTTTTTCTCTGTTACAAAAACAAAAATATTTTCGTAGAAATAAATACTCTGAACAAGAGTAACAAAAATTTACATCATTCAGCATTTCAAATGCAGTGAGAAATTCAAAGAATTAAGATTTCAGTGGTGGAATTTATTCTCCTCTGCATTTTACATTTTTTAGTGAATGTTTTGTGATCCTTACAACACTTATACAGATTTATGTGTAGTTTCATTCTCTTCACAGGCATATATTGCACATCCTGACAGATGTCTACAGAATTGTTTGTAGGACAGAGGTTGAATTAGGACCTTAAATCTGAGACTAGGAAAACTGGTAAAGGCCATTGCAGGGAAGGACAGGGGAATGAATCTATTAACATTTTTATTCACATCAGTTGTGAAACTGAAGGAAAGTGAAACTTCCTATCAGAATAATTTAAAAGCCAATTGTATGCAAAATTCTGTAAAACGCAGTACATGTAGTTCATCCACTACAGTTTCACCTGGTTCATCATGCTTGGCAATGTAAAGAATCTGACTTAAAAGTCTAACAAATCTTCCTATGGGGGAAGTGAATTCTTAAGGGATCACCTGCTCTACAGGGCCTGTCCCAAATATTAGGGAATAACAGACAGATTTACAAAGGCCTTGTCAAAGAAATGCATCTTACAGTGTTTTCTGACTGTTGTCAACTAATTTTCAGTACATTTTTTGTTGAATTACAGAGTACTTTGATAAGGATGCCTTAGACTACCTCAAGGTCTCCCTGTGGCAATGTAACTCCCAGCTTAATCTTTAAGAGGAAATGAGTTTAAAATATTACAAGAAAAGGGGTTTTTATACATATTTGGGTAGAAATGATTAAACTGGATTTAACTTATTTGAAATATACATCTTCCCTGCTGACCTCAACAGAGTAAATAGCAGTTAGTAAAAGCTAGTCACACAGATGGAACGTATCATCCTTCTTCATCTCTTTAACCTAAAGCAAGCAGCTACACCATGAAAAACACTTTGGTAATTTCATCTGGTCTTTTCTCTTGGAAGTTCTACTCCAGGCTTCCTTAAACCTGTGTAATTAACAGAGTTTTAGGTGGCCTCCCATTCACCCACAGCTGATTGCTTTTACAGTCAGGTAGGATGCTGATAAGGTTACCTTTCAAAATCTAAGGGGGACCATGGCTATCAGAATTTTGTTTTGTTTTCTCCCCTTGTTTTCTCGCACATGCTTTTGTGCGAGAATTGAGCTGAAAGGGACAAGTGAGAGTACACAAAAACATACTCATGAAGAGTATCAGGAAGAGATCAGACCTCTCTCTCTCAAGCACAGCAACACAATGTGCCCGTGTTGGGGCTATGAATTTCTAAGAGCAGCTCCCTGGGCCACTATTAGCTGCGCCAGGGGAAGATTCCTCCATCATGAGGCTGTGCTGCACAAAACACTGCTCCTGCTAACACAGCTAACAAGCATAAGTCACACAACCTTACCTCCTGCAAGGGATTGGATATGACATACAGTATGTTGTATGGGAATTAAGTCATTTACCCACCCCCCACCTGAAGGAAGAAGAGGGGGCATTTCTCAGAGGACACCTGTCTGATAGGCTGCGTTACAGTACAGCCTCTCGGTGGTTCCAGGAGAACCCAGTGACTTAACCAACCAACCAGCACGCAACTGAGCAGCACTTACAAGCCCTACCTCACACAGTGCTGTCCTCCTACAGGGAAGTTTTTCTAGCCTGCCTTTTGGGGACCAGCTCTTCACATTTGGTGGAGCTAAGCAGATGCACCTTCAGCCCTCTGCTTTCTGACCACCTGCTGCAGTTTCTGGTGGTCCAGCTGGTGCACATTCCTCTACTTTCACCCAATTCTCCTCATTCCTAAGTTGATGACATGTTCTCACAGGGAGCCTCAGGTCTGTGGCTAATGAAGCAAATTGCTCTTGGAACCATTTCTTGAATATTGGCAGTCTTATTGCTTCTCATCTTGAAAACAAACCCCATTTTTTAGTACTGCAAACTATGCAGTTTATGAACTAAGGACAACTCTTGTGTGTCAAAGATCACTGCACTATTACTGTATGTCACTGTAAGACTTTTCTAAATCCCCGCAGCTCCCCAGTGTCCCCTAGTTCATTTTAAACTCCTCTTTTTATCTCAGTGCCCTTAGCAGAGCACACAAGCAGTGCTTAAGCCCTTTCCAAGATAATTCCTTTCCCTCCCCAGCTCTCAGCAAACAGGTGCAGAGACCTCCCACACACGGCCGTTATCCCCTAACAACCAGCACAATTCCACAGCAGGCCTCATTGGGCTCCCTCAGAGCCTGCGCCAAGTATTACATTATTCTCTGCCTATACATTACATACAAACTCCAGTCATTTGTAGTAGTAGGGTACAGTGTTTAGTACACAGTGTTTATATTAGCTGATTGGTCTGGCTGTCAGGTGGCTGTAAATCAGTGTTGCGTCAATGAAATCACCTGAGAGTCTTCAATGCTGATTGAAGTTTTCACATGTGTATCTCAAAATCTGCTTTTCTTTGTCTTGCTCAGGTGATGTCTTGCTCACCATTAAAGGGGGGGGGGGGGGGGGAGGGAAGCCCTGCCTAGGGCAGGGACTTGGAACTGGGTGATCTTTAAGGTCTCTTCCAACCCAAGCTGTTCCATGATTTGCATCTCTGAGTAACAGGATCTCAGGAGAACTGGAAGATACTGCTAGCAATTCTGAAGAAAAACTGATTTTTTTTCTAAGGTATTCAAAAGTAAGAATTTATTTAAGCTTTAGCTTCCAGGTTTCTGGTTAATTCTGAATTCAATTACTGGTTTTGTCTCTTGGCTATGCTGATAAGATCCGAATTTTCTATTTTGTTTTTCTATTTTGTTTTTAGTTGCTGCTTTGGCATGTTCAACCTCTAACATAAATCACTTATTTTACTTTCAAAGTTAGATAACGTGTTTAATGCACACGACATTAAAAGTACACATCTGTTTTGATGTTAGGTGCATCATGCTAGTAAATAGTATGATTTGTCTTGATATGTTTCACTTCATGCATAAATGAATAATGAGTCTTGTATGGGAAATGTTGAGTCATGGCCTGAACCACTGATTGATCACTTGAGGCAAGCACTGGGTCAGCCCTGGGAGCACAGGTGAAGGCAATTCAGCTGTGTGACCAGAAGGGGTGGAGCCTGGCTGCACCTCTCCTAGACCCCATTTAGGGGCTGACTGCCACTGGGGAAGGTTCTCTTTCTGGAGGTCACTCCTTTGTGGAGCTTTTCATTGTGAGCCTGAATCTTCAGGTATGGCTGAGCATCCCTTTTCTGTTTGTTCCTTTGTCCTTTCCTCACTACAATATTCTTTCCAATTGTACTTTATTGACTGTACAAGTTTGCTTTTATGGAGGTATTTCTAAGCAGAGTGGCTGGTTTGTTTTGGTGTGTTTTTTTTTTTCTTTTTTTTCTTTTCTTAGTTTCTTAAAGCACTTTGCTGGCTTCTAGATTTTTTATTTTTTTTTTTTCCAGAATCACTGGGATTGGTCAGCTCTTGCCTCTCTATCTGCCTTTCCAGTGTTATGTCATCACTTCAACTATATTTAGGCTACATTTCATAATTTTCTTCTAGCACGGAGGTCTGTGTAGTATGTGGCAGGTCATTGTTAGGCAGTGTTCATCACCAATTAAAATTAGCTGGTCCCTGGCCTGTCTGAGCCTGGAGTTGCCATTTGTGTTCTTCTGTCTGGAGGAGAGAAGGAGAAGCAGGGCAGGATGGGGGTGGCTATCTTATTTTTGTTTCTTTGCTGATGCTAGTTCAGTGTGGGAAGAGAATGCAACAATCTAGTTGTTGGGTTAAGTACCAAAGCTGCAATTTTTATTGAAATACAGTAATTCAGCTTTCAGTGGTGCCTGGCAGATAATACACCCTATGGTAGTAAGTGTTCATAAAGCTGGAGGCCACTGCATGCCCTGGACTGCGAAGTAGTGTGACCCTCAACGACCCTTCGCCTTGCTGCCCTTCTGTCTCCCAAACCACAATATTCTTGTCAAGGCATTTAACAAGAATCATGTTTCCTTGTGGTAAGTCATACCCGTACACTATTTTGCATTCTTTTGTCTTCTTGCTTTATGGGCATATAGACCTGGAAGAAATCTCTTGGCTTTTTAAGGAATGCCTGTGCTATTGTGGGCTTTTATTTCATATTTTCTGTTTAAAAATACTATAAACTCCCATGCTGAGGTGGAAAGAAAATTGGGTCACTTTCCCTGGTATTGGAAGGTAGCTCAGATGTCCAAGTTTCAGAAACCTAGTTTCAGCTTCCAGGAAAAAAAATATATATATTTTTGGCTCCTTTTCTTATTATATCTGCACTGTCTTCTAGCTTAAGTAACTATTCCCTGGTGTCTGTTAACATTGTTGTGTTAGGAAGTGTCAGCCATTTAGACTCTTATTCTCTTTCTTCTAGATGTATTAATAAGTCCCTTTTCCACAATGTGTGTCCCTTTCATATAAAACCACATAAGAGGTTTGTGGAATCATACCTCATCTAGCCCAATGTCACCATATCATGCTAATTTCTGGCTCCTGAAATACTGATAATGGAGTTACTTCAGGTCTTAATTTACTTCTGACAGATTCCTTGTAGCGGGAATCTTCATCTCATTTTCAAAGACAACTGTGAATGCCTCTCCCAGCGGAAGTAGTACTCTCAGAGCACAATTCAGATCTGATGCTAAAGGTGCCATTTGATGTTAGTGCCAACCCAGCCATTACTATTTGCTTCCTAAGTTTGAATTTTATAGATAGATTTGCGTCTGTAATGATCACTAAATTAAGGTAGTTAAATTAAAAGCACCAGGCTGAATGGGAAGGGAGAATAGAAATAGGGTATGTTCCATGTCTCTCTTCAGCTGGCTCCTGCTCTCTTGTGATTAACATAGAATATGGTGACTCCTGAGAAAACTCTCCTGTCTTATATTGTTTAGTTTTTATATAAAGATGTGTGCTTATGTAAACAACACATTTATTTTAAAGTTGATGTTTAAAGGAACTTAGAAATGATCTTCTGAGCATCAGTACGTTACTGCCTGCAGTTCATGACTTCTTAGAAGAGAGGTGCTGTTGTGCGGCCAACAGGCAGCATGTGTTGCTGGTATGTCATTACAGCCATAGGCTTAATTTTTTTTAATGGTTTAATGTCAAAATTTTAGGAGAGATGTACTAATCAAGCTGCACAGTGTGTCCCTAAAATAATTAAGTGCCAAGTTTCTTTTCCTTGCTGTATCTTAAGGGCTATTGTACTTCCATGGGTTTGTGTTTCCAGTTGTACAAGTGCATGCATGTCAGACTGGCTGAATTTAGGGGAGTGTGAACTTGCTGAATACAATGGGTGTGAAAACTGACAAAAGAAATGAGTTAAGAGTATTTTGGTCCCACAGTGCACGTGAATGCATGCAATATTCAGACACAAATAACAGCAGTTCTCTGGCACTAATTCCTCCCTTTTAGCTGAGGGAGGCCCATTGGGGAAAACAGAAGAAAGGGGTGTGTCTGACTGGGGCTAACAGCTGGTGGTGGTGCAAGTCCAGGTGTGATCCTTAGTAGTAAGTCAGAGAACGTTATGGCAGTTTTGTTGTGGAGCTGTTTTTCCTCTTTCTAAGCCGTTTAATAGTACCTGTCTGTCATGTCAGTGGTCTTGTGGTCAGCAGCATATGTGCAAGCTGATGATGCTCAGAACAGTGGTGAAGTCCACAGGGCTCAGACTGGACTCAGCATCCTGGTCATGTGGCATCAATTTCAGGACCAGAGCCTAGAAGATCTTTTGTTTTTTGGTTGTGTTTTTTTTAACATCTTTGATGCAGTTTCAAACTGGCAAATGGAGCACAGCAAATGAATTACTGACCTTAAAGTGCATAAATATTTAGAAGCTGCTATTCTGTCTTTCCCTACAATCCTGACCCTGTCTCAATCAAAAACCCAAAAACAACATTTCTGCATCCTTGCATCAAACGGGGCAGGCCAGAAGGTCAAATGTGTGTGATATTTTCAGCCATGATGCAGCATACCCTGCAACAGCACTCCTTCAAGAAATGTAGTGTTGTGCGTCCTGCCACTGTACGTATGCACACTAATACAGATTTGCCTTACTCTTTCATTCTTTGTTAATGGCTAGTGACTTCTTTCTCCATTGTATAAAAATGCTTCTTGACTAAGCTCCTTGAGCTATGGAGCAGTTTAAGTTTTTTTCACCTATATCCTGATGGACAGCAAAATCCAGGGTGTGACAAATGGCACCTGACATCCAGGAAGGAATATATCCTTAAGAATAAATCCATATCTTCAAACTCTGTCTAATTTTATAGGACAGCCTTTCATTCTAGATCCATATCTACTGCAGTTTCACAAAGACCACATCTTATTTTTCAGTTTCTGTGAATTATAAGCGTTACAAAAGTTCAGTTATAAAACTAAGTTTCTATTTACTTCAGAAACCTGACCAAACTTCCTTGTCATTCCTCTGTATTTTGTATTTAGCTTTCGAATGCAAGATGTAACTAGGAAATATATCCTGAATTTGGGCTAGGGAGCAGAAGGCAAAGAAGTGGATTGTCAAGAGAGGTACTTTATATTTAGCCCAAGAGATTTTTCTTTTAGACAAAGAAAGATGTATGCTCTTGGAGTAGGAAAAAAAAAAAGGTATAAAAAAGTGTCTAGATTAAGGCATTATAGTCCTTGGGTGGAACTTCATCCATGTTATCAGTAGGTCTGTTGAAGTACTGAGCCTTAAGTAGCACTTACCGAAGAGAGAAACTGATGCATTTCCTTTAAAAGTTTGGAACAAATATAATAAACTCTGGAAAGACATACTTCTAAATGGATAATAATTTTGTCCAGGCACATGTTTGTATGTTCATTAACACATCACTCCATGTTTCTAAAATCTCTCATTAGCGTTGTATCAACAGATGTAATACCAAGTTTTTTTCTTTGCTGCAACTATAAAAACTATAAAACATTCTTTCCATAATGTTCTGCATGCTTCACTCCCTGCTGTCTCTACATGGAAGTCTCATGACCATAGACAGTTTCATGTTCCTTCATCTCTCTTTATAATCTGGGTGATCTCCACAACTTGGTTTTGTGGTTCATTGTCATTTAATCAAAGCATTTCAAAGCCATTTGTGGTATTGAAATAAAAGGATGTAGATAATGTGGAAAACTAATCCACCTGTTAATTGATGATTGAAGAGGTGACATAGAGAAGATGCCACAGTATACCTGTAGAGGCAGCAATACAGTAGTCTATATACTTCTAGGTTGCTCTGTGTCATTTTCACATTCAGATTTGTTTACCTTCAATTAGCAACAAGTTTCTGAGTAGGGTTGTAGAAGAGAAACTTAGAGGGCAAGAAGCGAGAGTGTTGTACAAGCTATACATGTTCTGCTTTGAAAAACCTGTCAGCGGTTTGCGAACATGAATACAGCAGAATGGATGTCTGAGAGGTGGGTCAGAAGTTAACAGGATTTTGCCCTACTATGGAAAGTTAAGCTGCAGATCGGAAAGTGTTTATGTGATATCAGAGTTTGAGTGACAACTGTCAATAGGTGTTGGATGGAGGTGAGGTCAGTATAGATTTTTTTTTCGAAGGCTGTCTGCTGGTATTGCCTGTCATGAGATAGCTGTCATTTTCAAATCACTCCATACATTCAGCAAATGTAATGCATCAGCATGCTGGCAGAAACACTGAGGCAGCAACTGTTATGAATTCTTTTTTTTTTTTTTATTTTGGGGGTGGGGGAAGATGGTGGTATTCTTCCAAGTGTGGTAGATGCAAATTTTCTATGCTTGTAAAATATTTTGGAGCACTATAGATTTAGGAAAAGCATAAATCTTGATATTTTGCTAAGATTTGTGTTAGAAATTTATGGTGTGAAGATCAGTTCTCCTAAGACTTTAATTAAGTACCCCCAATGTATTTTATGTTTCTTTTAATGGACAGAAAATGACTTTTGCTCAGATGGGCTTCATTGTACAGTGTTATGCATTTTTCATCTTATGTGGGGGAAAAATCAATTATTTTAAGAGTTCTGTTCTTATGGCAGTTCATTTAAGTGAATTCTTACTCTGTTAAATGATCATCAGTATTTTCTTTTTACATAGCAACTCTTGTAAAAGTATTGTAATGAACACAAAGCAGTGTGATTTGCCATCATGCAGAGAATATCAGTCTTGTGCCTTTTATAGACTCGTGAACTTCTCAGTTCCAGCCACGGTACTTTAATTTCTATTCAGGCGAAGTTTGGGGAGAAATGGAAATGAAACATTCAGTAATAGGGAAGTGCTCACAGATTTGAAAATACTTTTTTTTTTTTTTAATTGTAGCTAAGGGGCTGCAATTCCAATTAGCCCATTTGTCTAATTCTAGCAGGTCCAATGGAATAAATAACAAATTATTTCAGTGTGACCTCAGAATCAGATCTGCGATAGTTACAATGTGCAGAGTATTGTGCCGAAAGATTTGTGTTGAAGATAACATCCACATGTGTGTAATAAGACTTCACTGAAAAGTTGCATCTGACGTTGTTGATACTGAGTTATGTTTTGACAGGCATATGAGTAAAAGATAAATTTGACCTTTTATCTAAGATTGTGAATTTTATCTTCCAAAGCTGTAGAAAGAAGTAAGACCTTCCCCCTTATCTCAAACTCCAGATTTTTTCAGGTCGGACTGTTTCAAACAGTTGGTTTCACCAAATCATGTTTCTTGACATTCTCATCGAGGCAAGATTCTGCAACTTGGAGGGAAAAAGAGTTCCTAAAACAATTGCATGCTCTTTCAACTGTCTTCACAAAAAAAAAATAATAATAATAATGAAAAGTGTAACTGCTTAAAATGGCAAGTTCAGCAGATCCTGCCATGGGCTTTGGACAGAGTTATTAGTAAAATATTCTTCCAGTCTGGAAGAATCTCAATTGCAAATGCACCAATTTTGTCACTCTGTTAACCACACCTATTCTGTTCTCCAGTTCTCTATTTGTAGTAACAGTAGTATCAAAAGTCATTTTAATAGAAGTTAGCCTATTTAAAACTCTGTCAATCAATTTCCTCACACATTAAAAGCAGTTGAACACATGAATTTGTAATATAAATTTCTTTTCGGGTCATGTTTCCAGAACTTAATACAAGCAATCACACACTATTGGAAGTGGTATATATACAAAGCTATCTCTTTAGTCTAAAAGTACTGTTTTGCATATTTCACATGCTGAGTTTTTTTTAATTAAAAAAAATACAGAACTCTGATACATGTATGCTGTAGATCCCTTTGGTTTTAAGCTCCAGTGTTGACACTGGAGCAGCTCAGGATGAGGCAGATGTCCAAGGGTGCAGGATCAAGAGCTTTGACAATTTACGGGGAGGTGGGGTCAGAGATTCCTGTCCGGGTGATTCATCCCCTCTCTGTCGTGGTAGCTGGCTGGGTGGCATGCCTAGAGCCCAGGGCCTGGTACCTCCTTTTAAATCATTATTGATTTCAGTTTACACAAATATCCCTGGCTGTGAACTGCAGCAGCTGAGGGCTCTGATTCACGATCTCTATTAGACTCAAAAGTGGTGGCTGAAGAGTTCTCTGAGCACAACAGCCTCCTCAGCAGCTGTATCCAATTCCACACAACTTGGGAACTGGATCCTGGAATGTTCTTCTGTCCATTTGTGAATAATTATTCTGTCTTGTCTTGCTTGGTTCTTGAATGCTTGACTGAGAATAGAGCAAAGCAAAGAAAGCACTCGTCACAAAGCTGCTTGGAAAAAGAAAATTCTGAGAGAACCAGAAGCTTGGCATTCTGAGGGCTATTTCATTTTAGGGAAATGACACAGAAGAAAGAAAGGAAGGGAAAAATAAAAAGGAAAATTATTAATTAACAAAAAGGCATGTATTGATCTGATCACACGTTTCAAGAAAGAAATAGCAATTACAGTTTTTAAGTTCTGTAAATGCTGAAATATTTTTGATGAAAGATGTTTCCTCATAGTGAAATTTGCAGGAGAAAATAACTTTTTCAGGGAAAGATTAGAAACTTTCCTTGAATAAAAGTTCTTCCTATGGTCAAGAAGATTTTTCTTTCACTGGAAAAAATTCAGACTAATTTATTTTATTTTTTTTTAAATGAACATTTAGATCTCACTAGGGGCAGTGTTTAAGGGGGCAGCGAATGCATGTGCGGGAAGATACACATACAGAAAAGCCAAGCCTACCATTGAGATTAATAAGTCAAGAGCCCATCAGAAAAGCAGTTGTTACTGTAACCTGTCTGTAAACCCACTTGGAGATAAAATAAGCAAATGGTAGTGGCCTGCTGAGCTATTTTGATTTATCTGCAGATTAGATAGAAAATGGGCTCTTATGTTTCATACAAAGGTTCTGACATCTTCTAGACTGAACTGGGGTTTCAAAAGGGATTTTGATTTGTTATTCCTCCCTGAAGATACCCCTCACTTCCAGCTGCCCAGAATACTTGTGTCTTCCAAACCAAATTTGTACAAAGAAAATGAGAGCCTTTTCTTTCTCTTGCAAGAAAAGACACCTTGCAGTGTGCTCCCAGTCCCTGTGTGTGTTGAAAGGGCCATATTTCAGTGCCTAAGTAGACAACTCTCGTTAACAGCTAAACCAAAGATTCTACTGAAGTTATTTCTTTAATATTTGGCTACAAAAGGCTAATTTGCAACCTGGCTAGTTACTTCTAGTAATGCCCCTATAATGATCGGTGCACGTGCATGGACAATAATTTGAATTACATTCCACACTTCCATTTCATCCTTGGCTCTGAGGGGAAAAATTCTTGTCTTCAGTGAACTCAGTTCCCATCATGCCTGGTCAGATCCTTCTTTCAGCATGCAGAGAGGTGCTAACACAGTCTTTTCCCACTTCTTCCTTTCCCTTCCTCTGCTTCTTACTCCACACCCTGAGACTGCCTGGAAACAGTCCAAAGGAGAATGGTAAGACTGGCAAAAAGACTTAAAATCCAGGGTCTAAATGGAAAGGGCAAAAGATCTGGGTTGTTCAGTGTGGCGAGGGAAGTGAGGAATGAAGGAGCAAGAGCAGAGGACAGCAGCAATTCTTAAATCTCTATAAGCCTGCAGTAAAGGTTTTAACTTGTAAATTTTTTTGCATTTTCTCATATATACAGCAGGTTAAAGGAGGTGGTGGTTTAGCTGTAATAAGGATGTAAGGAAAGCTACCTAATTGCAAAGATGTTTGGGCAATGGGATAGACAGGCTAGAGAATCTGTAGAGTCTATCATTGAATGCTATTTGCCAAGAGGTTAGGTGTGTATTAGCTGGCAAGAGGGGATGGACAAGGTGATTATTCAAGAAGATCCTGACCAGAGTTAGAAATAGGATTGTAAAAGGAGTGTGATGGGGCCACTCAGAGTAAGATGCAAACAGGTTGCAGAGAGATGAGTACTGCCGACAATTGAAAAAAATATATATATTTTAGTGTTATTCATCTTTACAGTCACATTTGTCTTAGTACCTGCAAGTCACCCATCATTAGGAAAGGAAGATGTAATTTCTCTTATGCTTGTAATGCAATTATTGGATGTAAAAATTGCAACACACACCTGCCACATTTTGAACCTATTACTGCAGTTCGTTTGGAGGTATCCCTGACCCCCTAGTATCTTGACCTGCTTCAGACTTGTCTTTTATTTATGGGTTCAATACAACTGCTGCTTTTGATGTACAAAGCTCTTTTTGGATTGGATCTTGTATGTCTCTGGAATTACCTGTCTTTTGTGTTTTTCTTCAAGAGTTTAAATTATCTAGAAATTTTTAAGTGTCTTAAATCTTATGCTGTAGGACAAGGCACTGATGTTCATTTACATTTGGCTGTTTCGTGCCTTTCCTCAGTGTACGTTGCCCTTATGGATACTCAGTTATGTTTTAGGTTTGTGTTATTTTTTTGCAGCACAAAATAGATATATAGAAAGAGCTCTGATTTCTTTGTGTGTGACTATGTTGAAGTCTGCCTTCATCGTGGGTTAATTTAGACAATTGCTTTGGTTAGGCTTTTGCATTTTGTTGTAAACGCATTCAAAAACATTCTACGTGACTCATTAAGTAAATAGGAGCAAACAATCTAATCAAGTAAATACAAGCTGTTATGTACTGAGTAGCAGTCCACTGGCTTATAGTGTTTGTTAGTGTTTTGAAACCTCTTTTTAGCATCACCTTAAATTTTTAACTGACCGTACGAAAAGCACTTGTATTTGTGGGATGTTTGATCAGCTTTGAGGGTTATGATACAGTGGGAAGCCAAGCAGTAGCGTATGGGATGTTTGTTAGACTTTCTAGCTGCCAGAATTGCTGAAGAGAACTGATTAACTTCTGGCTGAAAGTTGTAAGGTGCACATACATTGTGGATGATGGCTAAGGTGGCCTGCTTCCATCACTCTGGCAGGAACCTATGGCAAAAGCAATATGGACAGCATGAAGAAGGTTATGGTTTTCCAAAAGCTAATTTCTAATTTGTTTATTCTAGCCTTGGGCTTTGAGCAGGAAAACATCTTCACAACAATGGGTTTTTATTATGGAAATAGTACAAAATCTCTACTGATTATCTTCATTACTTGGGAGTGTTTCTTTACTGATGGTGCACATATCTTAAGGCGTAATACAGTCTTTCCAGTTCTTGCTGTAGCCACGCTGGTTCCCAACGACTGTTCTAGAGTGAGTCAGTCATTGGTTTTGCTGATCATTTTACAGTTTCACATACTGGTCTGCAAAGCCTATGACTGGATGAGAGGAAAGAAATTAAAACAAATATCAGAAAATTTTAACTACTAGATCTGAAAGATTTGAAAAAGATTTGCTCAATTGTCCTTTTTTTTTTTTCCTTAAAAGAGAGAAGTACAGACTTCAGTTAAATTCATATGCCCTGGACCATTACTATTTTATAAATTATTTTAATATCAGCATAGTACACTTCCTAGATTTTTTTTCCTTGGGCAGATTCTCACAGAATAATAGGGGTCAGAAGGGATCTCTGGAGATCATCTCTTCCAACCATCTCATTCACTTCTGTTTGGAGTAACACCTTGTTAAGAATAAAACTGAGATCTTTGCAATTGCAACTCTTCTTGGTGTTATTCTTTTGTTTCAGGATACACTTACTTGAATAAAAACAAATTTTTAACTAATTAAACAGATTAAGGCTTTCAGAATTTTCTCTTCTTGAATATTCATATTGACAAAATCTCTGCATGGCTTGCTTGTACTTATTCTTTTCATCTTTATTCCTTTTGGTTTAGTGTTCTCTTGAATTACATTTTTCCCAAGCTGCAAATTTTATCAAGAGCGTACAGTTAAAGATCGGGAGAAAAAGGAGCATGCAAAAGTGACTGGGGGGGGGGAAACAATTCTTTCCCGTCTCTACAGCTGGCAAGGACCCCTGAACAGCAGGACCAAGCTGTTCTGCTCTGTGTGGGAGGAATAACTTGATAGCTGGTTCAGATTCAGCAAGACAATTCAAGCAATGCCCCCCAAACTGCTTTGATGTAATAGCTCTTCATTACCTGAAAAAAAAGCTAGCAATCTTATGCATTAACTCCTGGTACATGTTAATCAGGCTGTTCACTGAAGGTGCCAGAGAGAGCTAAGGAAGACTGGCAGAGACACTTGTGCTACTGTTGCTCTTGCTGCCTTCCATATGTCTGGAAATGGTCCAAATACATACAAGAAACATCTGACCTCAAGATATCAATGAGCACTTCAAAGTGCCGATCTGTTCATTCATTTTGACTGTCATCATGGCCAAGGCATTGAGAAGATGACAAACCTGATCAAGACCATGCTGTGTATGTTCTCTGAGGTAACGCAAATGAGGGAGCTGTATAATCATGCTGACAACACTGATAAACCCTGCTTCTCCCCTGTTAACAGTATTGTGACTGAATAATGGAATTCATATCAAATTCATACTCCCTTTAGACATTTGGAATTGGAACAAAGATGCTACTTAGCACTTAAATGCAGCCAATTTGTTTTTTTTGTTTTTTTTTCCAAACAGGTAATAAAAATAAAATGGGGCCAATTGACGTTTATTTAAATAAAATACTATTCTATTTGTGTTAGAAATGTTTTTCTGCTTGAAGTAGAAAAGCCCAGGTAAACTCCACATAGTTTTATGAGACTTTTAATGGCAGGCACAGTAAATCAGACCAAGAAAATACAGGTTAGAAAAAAATGAGCATCTTGGTGATGGAGATGGGAATCAAACTGTTTTTGCCTTGGCTCTAGGCCATCAGTTTCTCAGCATCTCCACAAAATTTTTGAAGAGATTACCAAGTGAAAACTCAAGTGTTTAGGGGATCTAGGGTCGTAATCTCAACTTCACATCTTCTGCTGGCTGCTCTTAGTGTGATTTAGCGTATTATGGACAGTGTTTCTGAGCTTCCCCCAGTGCACCGGGTGAGAGAAGGCAACTTCTTATTCAAGCGTTTTTAAGTTTGCTGCTACTAGGAAAATAATTAAGTAGGTGATGTGAATGTTACTCAAGGCCAGAACCCTTGACAGAGTAAATCAACCCCCTGTATTTCAGTGACTAATACCATTGATTATCACCAGCTGAGAAGTGGGCCCCAAAGAGTATAAAACAATAGTGGGTTAGAATGAGCAATCTATTTTCATATATCCAGAATGATAACACCTCTCCAGAGATAGAGCCAGGCTGAGTTACGCTCAGTTATCACTAGCTCTTTTTCTTTGGAAAAGGAAAAAAAAATAAATGGTTACATTCATACAACTTTGTACTTATTTGTATCAATATTAGTTTTAGCTTTAAAACAACAGATATGGTGGAAATTGAAATGCTGTCCACTTTAATTTACAATGCAAAATTCTCTACTTACGTACTATATTCTTATTTTCATTTAATTACTATCACGTGCTTGATCTTTGTTTTTTATTACAAAAAAAAAAAAAGAAAACTCAGCCTTATTTACACTATTTTATGCTTCTCATACCAATTTTTTTTTAAGTTACACCTGCAGATTTTTATCTGCTTTCCCTCAGCATAAAAGCCTCAGGATCAGCGCTTTTCCGTTCTCCCATGAAAAGTGATGAGGTCTTGCAATGGCTTAAGTCATACGATCTGTCTCATCATTGCCTTAACCAGACACCAGGAGCAGCAGCACAAAGCAAGTGCTGTCTTGGCAGCACTTTGCTGAGGTCCCCATGCAGATGCTCTGCGTGTTTCGCAGTAGAATTAGTAACAGTAATCATTGTCAAAGACTGAAAATGTCCCAGCTTTGGGCTGCTCCTGGCAGCAAACGATGACAGATCTGTTCCCTTCACTCGACACTGTGAGATGTCCACGCACTGCAAAGCTTCGTGGTTCTGAGGCACTAAATCACATCATGGGAACAAGCAAAACTTGGCTGTAGTACCTGAGGCTTTCCTTGCCTGACATACTATGCTGTCAGGCTTTATGAGGTGCACTAGATCTCTACGTCTGGATTCTGCTGCACACCCTGTACTTTCTCTCTCCCTCTCACTTTTTTCTTAATTTGTCAGGTGAAGTTCTTTTTGTTCAGAGTAGATGTATTCCTCATTTGTACATAGCGATTTTAGTAGAGTTCACTTTAACGGTGTCTTGAATAGATTAGCAGTCTGTCTGAACTGTTCTTTGATGAATTTTAAACAGTGACACTGACATGCACTTTTTCAAATAAATTTGCAATACATTCTTCTACCTGAAACAAAAATTGTCTCAGTAACTGTTCATAACTCACAGTAATGTCTCTAAAAGTACAGATTTTAGGATATGGATAGATACGTTGCACGTAGCAAGTCCACTTAAAATTTCTTAGCCTCAGCTTGGGAAGAGGAAAGTCAGATCCTATTTCTTTTATAGTGTCCAAAAGTATTTGTAAAAGCTTTTTTTTTTTTTTTTCTTTACAGTATGCAGCTAAAATGAACAGATTACTTTTAGAGCAACGTCATCTTGTCAAAACTACCTTCAAATCTAAAGTTGTCAGATATTTGCGCTTGGCTCAGATCACTTGATTTATTAAAATAGTTTACAAAAATAGTTTTGTTGTCGAAAAAAACAGTATTCAGGAAATAAAACCCAGGATTGTCTGGTGTCAGTGATAGCTTTTGCGTGTTTTCTAAATAATTATATATTTTAGATGACTTGCTGGTTTTATGACAAGACCTTAAAAGACAGTTTGTGTCTTCTTGTTCCTGATAGCAGTTCTGCTGCTTCCATTTGTGAAAGTTAATTTGAAATGAAAAGGAAAACCCTACAGCATGAGAAGTTTTAAAATATTTCAGCATTTTTATAATTAAATAATCCAATCTGAATAATGATCTTATTAAATGTGTCTTCAGCAACTTGAAGTGGCCAAAACTGAAATTACATAGAAGACAACTAGCATGAGGGGTATGACTTGCGCTCTGACCCAGTGAGGTCTGCTATAGGAAACAAATCTATGCAGGAGTCAGCTTTTGGGGCAGAGAAGTTGATTTCCTTTCTCTCTTTTTTTTTTTTTTTTTTTTCCTTTCCCTGATGCACTGGAGCTAGCCAAGTGCAAAATGCAAGTTTAACTTATTTTGAAGTTAATGTGCATAAAGAAAATAGAGTAACATTAATACTTCCTTAATAATCAAAATCGAATGTACAGTAATCTCTTTAGTAGTGATTACACAAATTGGAAAGAGAAGTTGAGACACCTGCCTCTGTCTTAGGAGACCTTAATCTGATAAAACTTCACAGGGGGGAAAAAGTAATTACATGCTTGTTGGCACTGAGCTGAACAAATATCATCCATTTTTCAGCCCAGATTCCTGTGCAAGTTCTTGGGCTTGCCTCACATGATCATTAAGTCTGTCATCCATTGAGATCCTTCAACTTTTCTCTCCGTGTTCATTTATGAAAGCCTGATGACTGTGCTAAAATAGAATGCTTAGTTTTGTTCCCTTGGACAAGGCTAAAAGGGAGGTGTGATTTCCAGATATAGATGCTTTCTACCCTTTCTTTTTTCCTTTTTGTCATTGAAATTTTCTTTCTTTAGGGCAATTAGAAAGATTTTTTTTTTCTATGAAATGCTAATGTTAAACAAAACTGAGAGGTAAGAGAGATTAAAAAGATAAAAATATCAGATATAATTTACTAAATGCCTGCAAATTTTTACCTCTTATAGACTTAATTGGTTAAGACGTTCTCAGCTTTGTTGGAGAGGGAAAAATATCATAAAATAACACATGCTTCATAATAGTAATTCTGTTCTCCTTCAATTGAATCTTAACCTTTTGTTGCTTAGCTCAGTGAGATGCACACTGCAGCCAGAAGTTCTTATACAGCCTTGCCAGGAAGGCCATCAGGTTTAGACACCATGTAGGCTCCCCCCTCTTTGGCCTTCGTCCTTCCTTTGGCTAGATCAAAGTCCACTATGTTTCTGTTTCTTTGTGTGGCTGTTTATAATGTAGGTATTCTTATAGACCTTGGAATAAAGTAGTAACCTCAACTTCTGTATTTTTTAAGAAAGTCTCCTTTTCTTTTATGCTGTATGTCCTTGTTAGATTGTTTTTTAACAACGCCTTGAAGAAATAGGCTGTAAAATACCTGTTCAGCAGAGAAGATCTGAAGTTTTTAAAATAAAAATATTTTGAGTAACACACTGGATGTCTTTGCTGTCTGTAGTTGGCAATACTCTAACATTTTATTTTAAAATCCCTTTACAATCATCAAACAAAATTCAATACTATCTTTTGCATGTGAAGCTGCACTCCTCTCCTTGGTTATTGCATTAGCTATCAGTGGAGAGACTTGCTTTCTCCACTACTGGTTCCTCTGTGTTCAACAAAAAGTTGAAATGAACAATTAATTGGGACTGAGATGCTTTCCACAGCACCTCGGCTGAAGTCTGTGTCTGGGTTGCACTCAGAGGAAGTAAATAAAAGGAAAGTTAATTTTTTTGGTGGTAGAAAGGCATTCCTCTACAATATGAACATCTGATGCTTACTAAACGCTTCTCTACTTGAGGGTAAAGAGAGATTTGAAATAGAAGCTCAAACTGAGCCAACTAAATTCAGTTTTGTATATTCATGCAGTTTCAAATTGGCGTCGCATCTTTTGATCAGGTAGCCCAAACCATCTCTTAGCAATCTTGAATTATTTGCTGTCTCCTCTGAAGTCCCAGGGACCAAGTCTCAGGGGGCTGTCACTGAGCTTTTCACAAAATCACAGGCTTTGTGAGATTGGCAGGGACCTCTGGAATCCATTTTGTCCAACTCCCTGCTCAAACAGAGCCACCCAGTGCAGGTTGCTAAGGCAGCTTTTGAAGAGCTCCAAGGAGGAGACTCCAAAACCTCTCTGGGCAGCCTGTGCCTATGCTCCAGCACAGTAAGGGAGTATTCCCTGATGTTCAAAGAAAACCTCCTGCATTTCAGTTTGTACCCATTGCCTCTTCAGCTGTCACTGGGCACCAGCAAGAAGAGCCTGGCTCCCTCATATCTTTACATTGTGATTGTTACCATCTGGTGAGGCATTATTGTTGTTTGGTTCTGAGTGTCATTTACTAATGCAGGTGCCTGTGTGTTTCCACTGTAGAGTCTATAATATAGAAAACAATTGATCTGTTTTGATTGCAAATAACTCCATAAGATTATTTCATCCTGAGAGACTTTTAATGTAGCTTATCTTTCTGAGTTCTTAGTGTGTTAAGTCCTAGGATAAAGCAGAAACTTTTAGAAGCGTGAGCACAAGCATTTGCAAATTCATTCACTTGTTCTAGTTAATTGGTAATGAGTTAACTGAAAGAAAGGCAAGCTACTATACAAATGCATGAGGTCAACCACTACTATAAGTTTCCAAAAGTGGTTTTTGTTGCTTGTTCTTCATGAACTCTTTGACTTCATCAGGGAACTAAGTTAGAATTTTCAAATATCATTGAACTTTTTCAACCAAAGCCCACTTGTAGCCTACCTTTGAAATTTCCAGTCTTTGTCACAACTAAATATTATGGAAAAGGGCTGAATCAATGTTCCTTAGTATGATAAACGTTTTTGAATATTCAAGGAAACTGCCATTCAGAAAAATACTACAACGAAATAGATATCCAGATTAACCAAAGTCTGTTCTATATGTCAAAAATGTTTTTTTTTTTTTAAACCTTGATCCTTATATGATGTTAAAATCAGATTCTTTTATGTAGTTCTCGTGTATTTGTAACTACAATAATATATGCTGGATGAGCAGTACATAATTATGTTTAGTATGACTGGGTATTAAAAAACTACTGCAATCATAAAGGTTAAAAACAAAAGTGGGCTTTCAAGATCTAGCTCTTAGTCTCTAGTTTTGATCCTCACACAGATTTCTTCCCTTCCACCTGTCCCATTTCAATCCTAAAAGCCAGACTCTACTGTCTTTTGTATGGATTTCTTAGTGGTTTTCAGCAGCACCTCAGCAGTGTAGGGTAGTATTGTATCCCATCTTACCTAAGATGAAAAGAGCGGAAAAGCAAGGTCATCTATTAGGCAAGGGGTAAAGATAAACTTTGCTATGGATTCCAAGAAATAGTGCAGCCATGCATTTCTTAGAAGTTAAAATGTTGGCTTTTCCTTTGCAAAATTTAATTCAATTGTGAAGATATTTATGTCAATGTTTCTTTCCTTTTTAATAGCAGAATGTAACCATTGCTTGATTCTTTCTCTCTGTTCTTTGTAAAGAAATTTTTCTTAACCACAGAGACATTGTTTATGAAAGGAGAAAAAATCCTGTACTTTTAGGTCGTTGGCAAACTTGCAAGATGTAGTGTACGGTTCACTCGCTGTATATCACTGAAAATACAAGGGACTTCACAGCAGAAGTCCCTTGTTTTTAGGTTTGCACATATTTGTGAGAATGTTAATATTGCATTGTGGGAATAGTGCTGAGTTCCCTGTTATCATGCAAGCAATTGCTAACTGTAGACCTCTGACTTTGTAATTTGTTCTTTATGGACTAGCCTGCAGCCAATAAGCAAAATCGATAGTCTTTGCTGAAAAGTAAGCAAGTGCCAGTGTGTTATGTGACAGGTGAAGATACATGTGCTTACCAGGGGTCAGGGGGCCACATCAAATTTCTCTCTGACTTCTTTTCAAAAAGCTAAATCCATTTAGGGAGCATTCGTCAATGGAAAATGTTGCAGTGGGGAATTAGACAGGCTCCCGCTCTTCTTTTCTCATTTAACGATGTTTGTTTTCAACAGTCTGTTCAATAATGTCACTGAGAAGAAATTATGTGAGAAGAATAAAGTGCTTATAGTCTATTTATTTATTCATTCATTTCTGTAGAATAACACTAGCTGTTGCATTCTCATGTTTATTAATACTATTGTGGTAGTCCAAATATTTGTTTGTTCACCTTTTCCTTTGCAAAAAAGAAAGGGGGACAGCAGCATGGAGCGGATTACCTATGGTTTAAGAATAGGTAGAAGGCTGTACAACTCCTAGCAATCTTATATAGTCTTATATAGCAATCTTATAAAGCTCTTGTTTACTTGAGTAGGATCTAAGTACACACCACAGTTTTAGTATTGTACAAAGAATTGGAAGTCTTTTGTTTTACAAGCAGAATGACCAAGCTTGAAGCCATTCAGAAGCCTCCTAGAAAATGTAAGACAAGCAGGCTGAGAGGGATTCTGCTAGCCTTTGATACAGCAGGCTGTTTATGTGTATGCTACTGGTGCAATTCTCTCTCCTGTGTATCAAGTGCTAAAGATATTTCAGTGGTCCGGTTAACAGGGAAAGCTGTTCAAATCAACCATGGCCTCTCAGCATACTGGGTTACAATGAAAGGCAGAAAGGAAAAGAGAATAATCCAACAGAGGAGGTTTTTCTCAGATTCTGAAGTAGCTTAGGCTCATAAGCTGCCACAAAAAAAAAATAAAATAAAAAAATAAAATAAAACACTTCAGTATTTAGAAATTAAAGTTAAATTGATTTTTAATGTATGAGTGCCTAACTTAGTCCTCCTAAAAACTCTACTAAGTCTAATAGGAAAAAGAAACTGATAAAACCCTTAATGCCATTGTTTGCTTTTTATTGAATGTAGATGCTTCATTTACCAGCCTGGACTGTTGCCATCATACTTTCATATACACGTGTGCACTCACGGTCAGGAAAAACAAGCAGTTACTATGCAGGTTCAATCAGATTAAAGGTTCCCTGTGTGAGAGCAGAATATCAAAAAACCATATTGGTGTGTAAGATTTCTCATCTTGTCTGATTTTAAACATGCATAATGAATGTCTCTGATTTTTTTTCTACCCAACAGTTGCCTTCTCAAAAGCAATTTTTTTCACTGCCAATTGCAGAAATTGTTACCTTACTACTTTCTCTCAGTTGAGCACTGCATTTGATGAGGCTGAATAATTCTCGATGCTTCCAGAAAGCTGTAGTTGAAGCCCTTCAGTCTGGTTTCCGACATACTCTATGCCTGCTCTTCTTACACTGAGTTTTAGAATTCATAGGCCACTTTTGATATCTTGTTCTATCTACTGAATTTCCATGGTAGGGGTGTTTGGTAAGACAAGACTTCTGAGGTGAATCACAGGACTTCTTAGCCCCCAATGACAGAAATTAAGGAAGCTCCTTTTCATCATCTTCAAAGAGCACTGATGCCATCTTAGACTTCAGCTACAAAATATTTAAATAACACACTTCAGATACATAACTTGTGGGCTCTGCAAACTTCTGCACCATGGAATTCAGTTACTGCAGGAACATTTCTTCTAAGCTTGTTGAGAGAGGTTTCTTGACATGAGTGCCCAGGCAGGTGCCTGAAGTTCTTTTGGGCACAGGGGAAAGCAAATGACTCTGTCTGAATTTGCAGCTGATTATCTCTCAGGAAATGGGTCTGTGTCCAGAATACAAACATCAAGAACTTGTCTTTCCATCTAAGGGGTTGTAAAAATAAATTTCTGAGGGAATGTTATAGTTTGAGAAGTAAGAAGATAAACAGAAAGCTCTTGCAGCTTTCCATTCTTCTCTTTTCTTCACGGGGTAACATGGTTGCCGTTCTACAGTGACAGGATGAGATAAAACTGAAATGACTTCAGAGATCACCTGAGCTCCAAGCTGCAGAGGGTTGAGGTTAAGCTTGAGGTTTGCCTGCTCAGCTCCTTTGTTTTATTGGGTCTTAAACCTTTCCCACACTAAATAAACACCCTTTTATAGGCTTTTTCTTCACAAATGGCAAGTTTTGTAGCCTTATATGAAAAGCTGCTGTTGCTGATTCAGACTAAATGGTCCTTCATTGCTATCAGTCCCCCCGTCCCTATGGTCCTGAGGGGAATAATGCTGTGGGCTGGTGCTTGCCCAGTCCCACTAGCCCAACCTTCGGAGCTTCAGGTCTGATCTTTTTTGAACTTTGTATCCGGGAGCTGATTTTGGTCCCTCAAATATATCTATTGATCTTACTGTGTAATGCTTGTTGCCTAAGTGCTAAGAACCAGGCCAGGCGCTGTGCCTGTGCAGACAAATGATTGCATGACTCTAATATGATGGGGCACGTACATGCTATCTTTAATTTAGCTACACAGGTAACAGCAAAAATGCAGCAGGCACAGATCCTTTGTAGGCCAGCAACTGCAGCACTGTGCCAGGTGCCCAGAGGGTTTGCACGGGTCATGCTTGGATCTGTGCTGCCACATCTTCACAGCTCTCATAGCCTCTCTGCTACCAAGCCATCATTTCTCTGGGTAGATGTAACATTCTGAATTAAGCAGGAAAAAAAACTAGTTTAGTCAGAAGTCTCTTTTAACTCGTCTAGAACCCTACCGTTTATTATCTTGTCTTATTCTTGCTTTTATGGTTGCAAGAATCTCATCAAAAGAAATTACCAGCAGAATTACTCTGGTGCTTGTCTCTTTCTATTTCATCACCAACACACAGCATATACCATTTACAACAGCTCCTATCGCTTTTGTGATGGCAGCACTACACATTTGGTATGACACATGCAAAGAGGGAGCAATGGAAGATGTGAGCAGCTCATGTTCTATCTGATAACAAAAGTTTGAACATGCATCCTTCTTGGCAGTGGTCTCCAAAACTGCAATTTGTAGAGATTTCGATTTTGAGGGCTATCCAGATCATGTCATACAAATCCAGATTTATTTATTTATTTACTTAAGCCATACTCAGCTCATTGGCTGAAAGATGCTCTTTATTCAGTGTCTTCATTCTGGATACACTACAATCAAAATGTTCCACTACAGTCCTTTATTTATTCTAGCTTTGTAATCCCTCTTTCTCAGAGTGTTACTGTGCAAAATGTCATCTGTTACCGAGGAGGGTGGCCTGTATATGTCTGTATGATCAGCTACAGGAAAAAGTATCTTACTTTCACAGTAATTCTCACTCTGGAATGGAATCAGCTGAACTCTTTGCCCAGTCAAAACATCTAGAAATAAACACTGTGTGAGTGCAAAATCACCTGCCATATACTTAGCTAGTGCTTTCCTTATTTTATGAAGCTTGTTTGCTCTCTTCAAACCAGTTTAAAGTGTGATTAAGATTTTTGTCTTTGTTTACTGAACTACAGTTATAACCTGTATTTATACCATGTTTCACTTGCCACTATTTCTCTGTGTTTAGAGACATACTGTAAGGTTTACCTGTTTCATATATACGTGCTTGTACTCAATGGGATTGTGTTGCTGAGAAGAAAATGTGATTAATATCTATTTAAAGCCTAGACAGGAATAGAGATAAATTCTAAAATAGTTCACAGAACTGACTCTTGTCCAAATCATTCAGAAATCTCTCATGGGAGAATCACTGGTTTGAAATAGTTTTGTGATCAGTGCTTATCCACACTGTACGATGATTCTCACTGACCGTAGTGGATTTTGGAAAAGGCTTTTGGAATGGCAGAAGACAAACTGGTATCAGATCCATGATAAATAGAATTTCAGTGAACTACATGTAATCATTTCTTGAGAACTTTGTTAAAGGTCCAATGATCATAAATGACAAATCTATTCAATTAATTTTGATTTTTCAGTTTTTGAGTATTCTGATTCTAATTATTCATTATCTAAAATTTATCCTAGAACAAGTTCTGCAGTTAATAACTTTATGCATATATGGAACAACAGTTTTAATCACTTGAGCTCTTTTTTTTTGCCAAGCAGGCCTTTAGTTTGCACTTTTTTTACTGGCAGTTCATTACAGATGCTTCATACTCCAAACTGCTTTGTGACTGGAGACCTAAATCCAATGATACTTAATTCTGAATTAGTAATCACACGTATTCATATCAAAATCACCAGTTTAAAGTATTCTTAATTCTATCAAGGGATGAGTATAATAACTTGTGTTTCATACACTTGTAAAGCTTGCATTGCTTTAAAGTTGCTATTTATTGTTATTTATTTATTATTGGCTTCTGAAAAAGAAAAAAAAATAAAATGAACTCAGGCATCAGGTTATCTCCTCATAAATGACTGCCAATTGGATTGAAATTAGTCTGAGATTGTTTATAATTCCTTCAGTAGATTTCCAATGTGAAAAGGAATGAAGCAACCTGTAGCAAAGCAGAGTCTCCCAGAGAGAAGTACCATGCCTGCCAGTCCTCTGGAGAAGTTCTATGTTAAAGAACAAGGCAGTCTTAGGCTTCTTTTCTGGCTGAGAGCTCTCTGCAGAGCAGTTATGTTCACTTCATTTTCTATCTCTAAGCAGGCTGAAAAAAAGGTATCATTCTTACTCAGCTGTGATCCAAATAAATATTCATAACAATGGCACATGCATAGCTAATTGAACAGTTTTTGTTAATATTACACTAGATATTCATGGACATGTGCCTTTTTCTATAATGAAAATACCGCCTAAGGCTAGCTTTGTTTTTCTTGTCAAGAACAATTTATGTGCTTTCATTTAAATGAATATAAACTTCTATTCTCATGACAAAATAATTCACTACTAATTTGGATAAAGAATTTCTTTATTCCCTTTGTGGTATATTTTACTGGAAAAGAAAACCCTAAACGTATCTCAGAATTTTTCTCTAAGCATTCTGTCTAATTACTGTAATAAACTAGCATGAATATGTAAGGATTTCAGTGTTTACTTAATAAATATGGTGTACAGGCACATGAGATGTTTTATTTAAAATTAATCTGAAAAGAACATTTCAAGAAATTAATGATTTCTTTATGGATGTTTTAAGTTCTGTCCATCCCTTTGCCCCAATTTAGATATATACACATTAAAAACCACTACAGATCCCTTTTCTTCATCCTCTTCACTTATTTTCACTTCTGTTCTATTATTTGTAGCTGTAATTCTTATCCTCAATGGTGTTTCAAAAGAGAGAGTATGGTAAAGGCAGATCTCACAAATGTAACATGGGTGGCAATCTCAGTCCTTTCTCCCTTTTGAGAAAGGACTTGGATTCTTAAACCCTCTATCTGATTGCCAAGTGTATATCTTTTTTCTTTTTTTGCAGGTTTCTTATTTTCTCATTTTATTAACTGTTTACACATTCTTCTCATTTAAAATTCAGTGATGCTACTTAAAGTGACAAACGGTGCTAAGCACTGATTTAACTAATTAAATGATTCCATTCAGATGGCAAATTAAGATTATCTCGTAAATAGAATATAACTCTTTCCATTAGAAGTGTGAACCTCAGGCTACTTGGTGTCCTATAATACTGAGGACATTGGTTACGTTAAGATTCTTTCACAAAGTGCCTAAATCAGTGTTCTTGCAAGGCTCTTTTAAACGAAACGTGCTGATTCCCATTGCACAGCTCAAGCATCCAAAAGATGTAAAGGTGGGTGTAGAAAAAGCAGGTAAACACTAGCTGAAGGTGATGGATCCAAGACTATAGGGAAGCTCTTGACTTTTAAAATGACTTCTAAGTGTTATAAATTTGTACTTTTGAACTATCGCATACTTGGCTTTCAGGAATGGTATGACTAGCATCACCATGCAGTGTTCGTTCAGTTAATCCTAACGTGAAGCATTAAAACACAATATGCAGAGCTGTAGTGACTCTTTGGTACGTTCTCTTCTGGATTTTCCTATCTGTGAGAGCCTAGTTAATAGTGAAACCTGCTCAGTCACAGACATCTCTTACAAGTGAGGGAGGTGACATTTTCTTTGTGATGCAGAGCCTTACCTCATGCAGGATTTGAGATCGTGCCACATAGTAAACAAGCTGCCTCCATTCTTCAGCTACTGACATCATTAAGGCCATTCAGACGTTAATTAATTTAGAAAGCTAGAAAGAGGGAGGTTTTCCCATTAGGAAGAGGCAATCTAATGTGATTGGTATGGCCCATGGCTTGTGTTGCCTTTAAGTTCAGAGAAGCTATTTCCAGTTAAATATCCCCTGTATCCAGGCAACCTTCACAGTCCTTATACTTCTGAGAGTATGGGGAACGTATGTATGATACTGAGTTTATGAGAAGAAAAATGATGAGACCAAATAGGGATGTGACATCTCTGGGATGTGTGGACCCCTGGACTTTCAAAGAGGCTGATATGCTCATGGCCTACTATTTCTGTAATGAAAACACAGAAAACAAATTTAGATGGAAGGCTGCATGAAAACCCCATCTGAAAGAGACTACAGGTGGAATAACATTCTTAGGGAGAAAATCACAAGACTGGCATCAAATTAATTTAGAAAAGAGCACTTACATTTTTTTGTATTTACTATATCACCTTGATCATTACCATAGACTTCTAAAATAGTGAAATTTTAGATAATCCTTAAAGACCGCTATGTGTTTATACAGGAGTATCCTCTTGGGGAGGAGGGGGGAATAAAAAAATAAAATAATAATAATTTTAAAAAAACCCAAAACACTGTAAGGTTGGGGTTTCCTTTTGTTTTCTTCCTGTTCTCATTTTTACAAGTGAAGAAGTGCAGCAGAACTTCCTGAGCAGCTTCCAAAATTAGAAGGTTCTCTGAATGCTGCTAATTTGCAAAACAAGAAGACAAAAAAAACCCAAACAAACGAACAAAAAAAACAACAACAAAAAAGCCAACCCCAAATGTGAACCACAATGATTTGTGATTCAATCGTTTTCACGTTTCTGTTCCACTTGCATTCCTTTCCTGCTCTTGTTAATACACTGGTTTTACAACATCTCTAATACCTAGAATGATTTCTGGCTTGCAGTGATCTGGATGACCACACATCCCTTTTTGCATGCTTTTTCCAATGTTTCCTGTCCTATCTATCTGTTCTCATTTGATTTTTGTCTCAGAACAGTGTATTCCTTCCCAGTTTATAGATTCGTCCTTTTACTGAGCCTTGGTTATGGCTGGACAGGTCACTTCCCTCTAGAAGAAGGGAACCCACATGGGCTGGGGAGGTGTGTGAGGGCTCTTGGAGCATTCCCAGCACCTCTGTCTGCAGAAGCCAGCTCTAGGCTGTGCTGTGAACTTGGCCCTTCTCATCACCAGCATTTCTTTCTCAAAACTTCTCCACCCAACAGAGAGATGAGAACAGATTTGTGCGGTGATATGTAACAGTGACAGTAACAGTGCCACCTGGTGATTCTTCTTTCATTGATGAGACTTTTAAGATGTTCTTGTCCAAGCTCAGCTCCCTTTACATCAGCAGCAGTTTTCTTGTAGCGGAAAAAGTTCTTGCGCTGCTACAGGAGGCTCCTGAAAATTATGCATTGTTTCTTTTCCATTTACTGTAATCATCCCTTCTCTGACTCTCCCTCAGTCTTGCTTTTTTGCATCTTTTGGCATCCAGTCTAGCAAGCGGTATAATTGCACTAGGCTAATTGTATTCAGATGGGCAGCCATGCAAACAAATAGCAAATGGGGCTATCTGATTCAGGTTCTTCAAGGCCTTGAGGATCTCTGTGAATGGAGAATGCTTTGTAAACAAAGCAGGGTACTGATAAGAAGCAATGACTCTGAAATCTTTAACTGAGTCAGATTTCATGGCATTGCTGTGCTCTGTGTTGAGACAGGTAGACCTGCAAGCGTTCCACAAGGATTGCATGGCATTTTCAGACTAATGAAACACTATTAGCAAACTATGAGTGCATAGCAAAGGCCTCCCAAATCAGTGTTCATATTTGTCTGTTCAAGTTTCTGAAACCATCCAGACTCTCCAAGACTAATAAGAATTTTGCCGTATATACTTTATAAAAACACATTTTTTTTTTAGTTTATTATGGAAGAATTAGCTTATTATAGAAAGAAGTCTATCATTTTCTTACGTCTTATCTGCCTGTGAAAGTTGTTCCTGTAAAAGCCATTAAATAACTCTTATGAGTGTAACTGTGTGTTTGGCAGAGAAGCCTTTTATTGTCAGCAAGCAAAAAGTGATTTTTGTGTAACATATCATAAAAATATTGTGCTGTTTACTATTGTACTGCAAATGCAGGAGAGTACATTTCATTGTACAACATTAAAAGCTGAATCGATACACACTGCTCCCTCCTTTGCTAAAAGAGCTGTTGTCATCAACTGTTAACTTTACATAGCTTTGAGAAATGAATTTGATTCTTTCTAGTGCTGCTGTCTTTCTCACAGTCAGACAGATTGGGAAGCAACAGAAATTACTGAAATTATTTTTTTTTTCATTACAATGCACTGGTTTAGTTTTAGTTGTTGGATGTTTCCGTGTGGTAACAAATGGTAGATCCTTGACAGTCCCGTCACTGGGCTTGCTAGATTGGAAGTAGGAATCTTATTTAAATATATTCTTGTAGTGATTTTAATATTCATAGGCTTCAGTAACTTTTTTAAAATTCATTGGAAAGTAATATTAATGAGTATAGAGACCCTGTCTGGAGAGCCATATGGATCTACCTCTGCTGCTGGCTCCTTGTTGTTACAGATCTGCTTTGAAGTCTGATAAATGGAAACAAGAAGGCCAGCCTCCTTTATCAACATGCACTGAGCCTTGCTGATGGGAATGGTATATCTTTTGCCTCAGATAATTCAGCAAAGAAAAAAGTATTGGAGAACAACGTGCATATTCTCCTCTGTTCTGCCAGGCTGCAGATTGTAATTGCAAGTGACAAAGAGAAGAGGAGCTGAGTGACTCCCCTGCTTCAGTGAGTCCTGGCCCACCAACTTGTGGAGAGGGTGTTTGTGGAGATCTGTTTGCTTGTGGCTTCCCAGGTCTTTAGGAAAACTTATTTCTTTTTCCCTAACAGAAAATAGTCAAAACTCAGTGTTTTCTTTGTTTATTGAATCCCACTCCAAACAAATTAATAGCCCAAGTCCAATTTATCACCTCAGAGTGCATTAAAAGTGCTATACTATCACATCATTTAATGATGTCTTTATGGTCACAATAAGATATTTATAATGAGAGACTTAAACTTTCATGTTTCTTAATTAAGGAGATTTTCTAAACTAGTTGTAACCTGCATTGGCCTTATGATGCCTCCCAGAATAACAATGATCTACCAGTTAATATGTAAGGGCTCACTACTGATTGTTGCTCCTCTTCTTCTGCATATTAAGTAGTGTTCATTAATTAATATTCAGCTTGCTTGCTTCTTGCACACAGGACATCATCTTTGCACTGGGTTCCCAGTAGACAAAAGAATAATTGTAGTTTAAATGAAAAGCTTTAGCGATCCCTTTGAGTGGGGTGTTAGGATTATAAACATGAAAAAGAGTTCAGGAGCTGGAAAAATTTAGGATTTTCTTTACTGGAAAAAAGAAAAAAGTGACTAGCTGGTTTGGTCTGGAATGCTGAAACACGTATTATCCCTGCAAATGCCTTAAATGTATTCTCTGGGGGCTTATCTGGTCCAAGATACCTGAAAATGTAGATTTCAACCCATTTAGCTAATTCTTTTTTTTTTTTTCCCCCAGAAAAACATCGTAATTCCAGGACTGGTTTTTAAATAAATCTCTTTTTATTCGCCACTTAGCTCTTTTGCACTCATATCAAAAAGCTGGTTTATCTGCTTTCCGTGTTGCACAGATGAGATCAAAGTTTCCAAATCTATTTCTTGATGAGCCAAATAACGTAATGCTGTACAAAGTCACTTTTGCATCTTTCAACTGATCATTTTGCCAAGGTGTGCTATCAGATGATAAAAGCAGTTTAGCTTGATAACTACACTGAAATTCTGAAAAATAGCAATGCAGCAACTAATCCAGGTGACAGCCTTTCTGACAATTAATTCCAAATGAGTCTTATTTTGGAAACAGTGATTCCTTAGCCAGTTTCTTTATTGAATGTGTTAATTGCTACTGAAATGATGTTATTAACATTTGCCAGTGCTGAAAGCAAAAGACGATAGTACATTTCTCCTGCATTCAGGCATTCTCCAGCTACTACAGAATTTACAATCACATCTCTATGCTTCAATCTGTCCCAATTTGCAGTCTTATAAAAGCAAACAAAAATACGCACACAAAAAAATTTGCCCTGCCAGAAACTAAAAGTTTAGGGATTGTGCAGTCACCTACAAAGCAGGTTTATTTGGCCACTGCATGCAATTTTCTGTGTTTTTAAAGTAGCTCACTGTCATGCCGCCAGGGTTTTTTTTATTTTCTCTCTTTTTTTTTTTTTTTTTCCTTTTTTTTTTTTCTTAAACAATGAGTCTCCCTTTGGGACATGTCACATGAAGCTTGTGTTTGTCATGCTCCTGGTGCAGGGAAAAAATATACACTGAATTCAATCTTTAAATTAAGCTGTAACCAAGCTTGTATATTCATTAGAGGAGAAAAATTCTCTTCTGAGAAGTTCAAATTGTTTATTGATTTTCATTTCTGTGTTCAAGTGAAGCTTGAGTAAGTCTGTCTCACTGCAGTCCCTCTGGGGCAACTCTGCCAACAAGTGCATCACATTTCAACGCAAGTGAGCAGTTAGCAACAAAAATCTGAGAATTCCTTTAAAACTATATTAATAAATAGTTAGAGGGTGGGATTTCCAGTTCAATATAGTTGATTCTTTTGCAAAGAAAATAATGGTCTTGAATTGCAGGCTGTAAATGACAATCCTCTTCAAAAGCCTTCAAGTAAAATCAGTAAGTGGAAAGTGCAATTAGTGGTGTGCTGTGCTTGGGAAGTGGGAGGACAGGGGAAATAGAGAGAGGAGGAAGGAATCTGCCATGCTTATCTTAAAATTTTATATTGACCTAATTATGCAATTCTGTACAGCTGTGACTACCCAGTGAGTCTCTCAGCAAGGAGAAAAATGCACACAGTAGAAATTACTGACGCTTCACATCTCTGATTTCAGTATTTTTTATGTAGCAGCTAGCAAGAAACTTACGAAAGCATGCGATTGATACAACATCAGGAGAAACCTAGAGTCTGTCTTGACAGTGGACTGAATAACCAAACCTTAGTTTTCCTGATAGTACTGTCTGTCGCTAACAATTTAAATATTGCATGGCCTGGTATAAAGTAAATTAAGCTATTTGTCTTTGGTTTCCCAAGGTTAATTTTGATTAAGAAATCTAATTAAATGAATTTGAATTTATTAAAGAGGTAGTCACATTTTCACCAGGATGGAATTTTTTACCCCAACACTTTCCAAGTTCCCATGTAGATTGGGAAGAGATTTTTAAAAATAAAACATGTTTGTACGTTCTGGTCTTGTTAGTGGTTAGGAACAGTTTGTGTCAGCAGTGTGAGATAAGACGTTGAAAGATAATTCCAGCTTCTCTTTATAGAGGTAAACAAGAAAGAGGCATTGAAAGCTGAGCAGAGAAACATGTTAATTCTAATATGTAGAGGATTCTAGTGCTGCTTTGAATAGTCAAAGGGCAAAAGAGTGAACAAAAAAAATGAAAATATTCCTGGCAGAAATTACCAAGCGTGTTCTTCAATAATTGGCAATGAGTGGGTTGTATTTAAAAATAAAACGTAGGAGGTATGATAATCAACAATATATCTGTTTCACTGACTTGTAGGAGAAAAAGCTAAAAATGACCGAAGTTCCCTTTTGAGTGAGGTTCAGGGCATTTATTTTGCCAGTCCAGTCCCACGGGCAGCCAATTAATGAGAAACTCTGGGGCAGGTAAAGCAAGGAAAAGAGTAAGAAAATAATTCAGTTTTATCATGAAATATGCACAGAGCAACCTCACTTCTTCTATAAAACTTTACCTGGTGTTTTTGTGGCTGATTCCACAGGCTCTGCAATGATCGGTCCCTTTGCTGTTCTGTACAGCATGTGTTAGCACAGGTACCTACCCTTTCTCTGAATGATGCCTTCCACTGCCTCCCTCCACTAGCACTCACCAAACACAATGTTTTGCAGTGCTTTCATCCGTGAACTCTTGTGGATCTTTGTGTCTGTCTCCCCTCCATTCTTTTTATTAAATATGTTTTCTAATCCTCTACCTTTGGGTTGTATATAAGGCCCGACTGGAGCTGATACTCCCAGGGCTAAACATTCCTTTTCTTCCCGTTCCCACCGTCTATCACACACTATGAAGTGATTCTTAGCTAATGGTACCATAGTAAATATGACATGGAGAAAATTATGATACAATATTATATAATACAGACTGCGTGGAGATTTTCATTATTTGAGATTATTCCGTGCTTTTTTCTCCTGAGATATTCATGTTGCACGTAGAAAGGGAAATTCATTTCAAATGGATGCTGATTAAATCATAACCATTATCTCTTTCTAAAAAGCTCTGTTTCAGGCAAGATTTATTAAATAAAAATTATAGTAAGATTCTATGGCTTCCTCTGAAGATTACATTTCTTTTTCAGTTTTTGAGGAGAGAACTTTGAAAATGGATAAGTGAATTCTATGTAAACTCTGGGTGCTTATTGAACAGAAAAGCTACAGCTGAAGGAGAAAGAGGGATGTTCGTTCCCTCCTCAAACATTTGGGAACTCTAAATGTTTTCCAAGTAAAATGTTAGCCATAGTGTTTGCAGAACTGTTCAAATGTTTGAACTTTTCTGACTGGGGTAGTGTTTTACTGTCCACTTCAAAACGAACAGTATTTTGCTGGAAAATTTCCAAAGTAACTCTGCTCAGCATCAATGCAACAGACTGATCAAAGAAATCAGCAAATCCAGAAGTGAAGACAGAACTGAAATGAGCTTTTGTGGATGTCCTCTACCTAGAAGTCCAAATAAAAGATGTCACTGTGAAGCTGTTCATTGCTAAATCTCATTGGTTATGATTCATTTCATAGTGTATTTCTCTGCTTCTTCACAGCAGCTAATTGTCTGACTCTCCATGTTTCTCACTTATTCTAGATCATTCAACTTTGTTGTTGGATGCCTTTGTTGTTTTGATGTAAGTGTTGACATTTACATTTTAAAGAACATTACATGAACAAAGACTCCAGGAACTCCACTGCTTATATGCAGCTTTCACTTGGATTTTGAAAGTGTGCACAATCATACAGTATTACAAAATATAAGTTTACCAGGCCTGATCTCTACTAAAGATGCAGAATTCCCTACAAATTTTGATTATGAGTTACTGGAAAGAATGGTTTGGATTGTGAAATGGTATGTATATATGTATGCATATTTTTAGCCATGCCTTCCTTAATTTTTCTCATGGAACAAAATGTTCCATGGCATTTGGGGCTTTCTTAATTTGCCAATAGTATTACTATGCCAAACTGGCCTACAACTGTGGAATAAGGTGGAATTTATTGAAATGATAGGGTGGTTCATGTAGCAGATAATCTTTTTAAAGGAGCTAATCCAGTGTAGGAGGTAACATATCCTTCCACCTCTTGGAAGAATTAGTTCTGCCATTTTAGATTGAATCAAAGCTGAATTGCTTTTTTTAAAAAAAATAAGTGAAAAAATGTAGGCCAGTGGATTATTTATTCTTTTCCTGACCTTTCCAGAAAAAAAGTGCTAGCTTTATCAGCTTCAAGAAATGTCCTAGCTCCCACCAGTCCTTAGCGCTGTGAGGTGGACTTTGATGAAAGCACTGCTATGCTATGCTCCCTAATCTTTGTTTGATTCTTTCCTTAAAAGTCATTTTCTGTCATTAACTGGACACTACCAAAATCAACCAAAGTCCTACAGCATCTGGTCCATGGGCCAGATGCCATGAATGCTAATTTGTGCTGGAGTGAGCCCCAAATCCAATTATTACTGCTTAAGGGACAGATTTTATTTTTTTTTTTTCCCCATCCTCCAGTGCTATTTGTTCCTAATGCTCTGCTTTTTGACCACATAAGAGTAAACTACTCTCAGTAACCAAGATGTGTAAAATACATGAGGCTTCACTTCACAGTACTTTGGGGCTGCGTCAATCAAATACATGTATGCCAAGTGAACAAGATACAGAACATTTGGGCTCTTCTGATGAATTCTTTATTAAAAAATGTCTAGATTCCTGTTGTTTCATTTTAGTTTAAGACATCTAAAGGATGGATTTGATTACTTTGTGTAACAGAGTTTGAGTTTTTGTCTTGAAAGGAAACACTTGAGGAAGTGTTTTTTTCCAGGACAATGGTCTTTCAAAAGAGCTGATTGAAAGGCAGAGGGCAAATCGGGGAAGGAGAAGAATTCTATTAAAAGGCCTTCTCTGCGTTTCAGTAAATGAATTGCAGAATCTCTCTTTCAAAGCATATTCACTGACTTCTCTTCCATCAGCTACCCCTCCCTTCTCAGTCCTTTCATGGTTTTATATATATATCTGAGTGTGTATAACATAAAATTGAGGGAGAGGGAGTAATTTTTCCCCCCCCAGAAGATTTAATTTCTTCTCCAAAATGTCTATTCCCATCAATATATTGTAAGCTGCCTTAGGAAAGTCTCATGCTTATCTTTACTCATTCTCCTTTTCAGCCTTGAATAGGTATGTGATGGTGACAGTATCAAAGCATAATTTTTCTTTTCCTTTGGTGCAAAGAACTGCCCAATTCCCCATCCAATGTCTGGTGTGTGAGGACTTACTTGTCACTGAACTGATTTGTGAAAAATACAAATCAGTTTTCATAAGAGTCTGCCAGCCAAAAATTAGTTCAATCATACACTGAAAGCTCTTGGGCCCAATTCTTGCTGATTTCTGTGAATATTCCTTGATTTACATCCTGAGAGGTAAGAAGAATCAGGATGCCAGTGTGCAATGTGTTAAATACTAGGGGAGATACCAGGGATCTATTCCGTCAGTCGAAATTCTTCCTGGCAACTGTCTCAGAAGGAACTAAATTTAAAAAAAAAAAAAAAAAAGAAGAAGGAAAAAAAAAAAGAGAAAAAGAAAAGACATTTTGGAATCCAACTCAGATTAGGTAAAACAGGCAAGGACATAAATTTTAAGCTTCTGCTTCTCAGGAAGCTTGTTTAGTTACTTAGTATCAGAGGCTTCTAATTATTCTGGATGTGTTTTTTACTTTTTCAATCTCTTCACACATTACTATTTCTATTAGTACAAAAATCTGCCATGTGTTTTTACAGTGAGCATGTTAATCTGAACACTGACCTTCACAGTATTGTCACTGGCTATGCTCAAAGCTGACTTTGTAGGAAGCGTTTTCATCGGTGGTGTCAAAAACCTTCAATAATTAAAGTTACTATCACATATGTACATTTTTTTTTCTTTTCTTGTAATAGAAGAAGTCTCCTCTAGAGCAAACAAAGAGAGAAAAAATTAATTGATCTGACACTTGAGCTGAGAAGACATACTTTAAGGAATACTACTTAAAGAAAAAGGAAGTTACGAGTCTCAAATAATTAAACGAGAATTCAGCCAAGAGAATGAAGGTTTTTCTTTCAATATTCTACTTTGTGTAGACTAGCACTCTTTCCGTATGTCTAATATTGCTAAGCTGTCTATTATTACTAAGAAATAATCTGAACTTTAGAGAAAGAGCAGGAAAAGGCTCAGAGTAACTTTTTTCTGTGAAAGTGGTAATAAAAATCCAAATAAAAATATAGAATTCTATTTAGGATGCATGTGATATAAAAACATTTGTTTCCACTTCATGATGCACCTTTGTCCTTTTTCTGTAAATCTGCAGTAGCCTCTTCTGTAAAGGTAAATACTGCATTACCTAAGGAAAATGTATGAGTACAAGGGAATTTATTCCAATAAATTAATAAACACTTAAGAAAATGAAGCTAAAAGTGAGGGGACTAAAATTAAAATTAAAAACACCTTCTGCTTTGGCAGTGGATTGATAATGAAAAGGTGAAGCCCTTACTTTCGAAGATGATGAATATTTTTTTTTTATCATTAACCGATGGTAATTCTCTTTTTGAAAATGAAGAACCAAAGACAGAGAATTTGATGAGGTAACATGCTCTCTGTGTACTAGTCCTGTTGTGCTATCATTCTTATGTAGAAGATACATTCCCATTTTATCAATTTGAAGTCCTCTGCTTCTTCCCTACACTGACTGGATACAGAAGCAATATCATGAATTGTTTACATTATCACAGCGGTAGTAGTTTAAATGATCCTGACTGCCAAAAAATACTTCTGCCTCACTTAAGCCTATCCAGCTGTTCTTTGTGCTCATGCTGTAAACCAAACCAACAAAGTAAGGTACGCTTTTACATTTAAAAAAAAAATCTCTTGTATTCACTGTCTGTCTCCACAGGCAGAGGGTTGAGTGAAATCAGAGAAACTTAGAGAAAGTGACTGAGCTGAGGCATGATGAGCAATTAGAAAAAAACTAGAATGAAAAAAAAATCAGGTGATTGCTTTTCACTAGGAAAAGGCTCATCGTGTTTTTACTCACCCACTTTTTAGACAAATGCCTGTATTTGTTGCTTATAATCATTAAGAACCTTCCTGGTGTCCCAGCTAGCAGTTCAGCTGAGTATACCAGCCTTTGCTCCTTCAACTGAACTAAAGCCTGACAAGTACCTGCCACTTGCTGCTATGCTAGACCAGGAAAAGCAAGGGAAGGGTCTGTTACAGATGGGAGAGATGCAAGGAGCTAATCAAGTCAAGAGCTGTAATATCTTTCTCCTCCTATTTCTGAAGGTCATAGGTGGAAACGTTCAGCACTTTGCCTCATGACCCTTCTGTTGTCCCTTCTTAGCTTATGCCCCTTCCCTTTTCTTTTCTAAAGAGTCTAGCAGAAAGAAAGGAGTGTTTCTGATCTCATAATCATCAATTCCTTTTCTCTAATAGAAAGGTGTTAATACACAAAAGATCAATTCCTTACAGAAAATGGGGAGACGCAGATTACTCCCCATACTTTTCCAATCAAATAAATGTGAGTGCATCAACTTATCTAGTCAGCCAAACACTGAAAGTTTCCACAACCTATATAAGTGTTAGTAATGACAAAAAGGTTTCACATTATCTACTTCATCCACATTTCCTCAGAGATCAATATAGCTGAGCACGTCTTCTGCATAGTTCCATAAGGAAACAAATAAAAAACTTCGTGGTCTGAAATGTATTTATAAACCAGTTTTAAATTGAAAATGAGGAAAAAAATCAAAAAGAATATCAATACAATGTTAGAATTACATTATTTGAAACAAGGATGAATGGGATAGCACAAAGTCAAAAGGATTTACTCAGCAACTTTCCAGAGGTGATAAATGATCTTTGTTAAAGCATGGTCGACACAATGCATTTTACTAACATGTAAAGTATTTCAACTTGGTAATTTGGAAATATCACAACATTGAAATTCCTCAGATGGCTTTGCAGTGAGAAGAGGGTATGCTGACACCTCATAGAGAGTTTACTTTGCTAAGTTAAGGCATGTTCAAGCCTCTTGAAGAGCCCTAATTACCTTGCAGATTTGGGCCTCTAGTAGTTTGCAGTTAGCACAGTAGAATTTCTGTCAATACTCTGCAAGGTCTAGTGGAGGTTTATGTCTGGAAATTCTGCAACCTCTTCTTAAAATCCTGTTTGACATTTCACAGTATTATTTCTGAGGGAAGAGCAGATCTCAAAAATACAAATAGATTTGGAGTCCTTAGGTGTCATTCATCTGGAAATGTATCCCTTGTTCCCTGGGTCTCAGTTTTCCCTTCTGCAAGCAGGGATAGTAATCCATCTCTAACATGCAAAGGTACCGTGAGCTAGTTACCGTCCATGATTTACTATGGTAATACTACAGGTACTGCTTTTAGTTTCTGTGCGGTCATTCACTTTAGTGCCAATTAAACAGTGTTAGATTCTCTCTTTTCTTGCACTATATGATACATACTTCTTGTGCCTATGTTTATGGACTGCTGTTGAGGCCAATAATACAGACTTTAATGTGCATTATTACACATTTTCATAGTCTTGTAGTGCCCAGTCTGAAATGGAGAGCTTAAAAGTTTTCTAAACAGGCAGTTCCACCACATAATTTCCATCTTAAAAACCAAGGTTCATCTAATACATCCTCTGAGACTCACAGTTCATATCTGTTTTGGCTAAGTGAGGAATTTGGTACATACTAAAGAAAATAAGGCAGCAAAAAAGCCTCACCCATAGAGCAGCACCAAAATTATGCCTTGACATGGTTTTCTGTTTTTTCTTTTTTTCACGAGTAAGTGTATGAAGTTGAACTGTCGAAAAATCCCTTGATCGTTCATCAGAAATTATGAAATACTCTGAAAGTTGCAAAGAACCTGTGTAATTCCATGCTCAGAAAGCAACTAGCCCCCCCACCATCACTTCTCTATGAAAGTCCTAACCATTTTACTTTTGTGCGCGATCCTTCTGATATTAGTGTTCACGTTGGCAACATCTTGACCCTAGGACTTATGTAGCCTGTCTTTGTCATTCACTCTGGTGATGCTAGCAGTATCCAAAAGCTACAAGAGGAAAAAGCCTGGAAGAGATGTTGCTTCAGGGTCCTCCAGTGAGTGAGTGATATCTCTGGGTCTTCGGAAAAGAGTGGATGAAATAAAGCAGTTTGATGGGACATAAAGCCTTGGTAACGCACTGAGTGGAGAAGGAAGCTGAGTGCCCTAAGTACTGTCTTGAGCTGCAGACTCTACCACTTAAAGAACTGGCCCACGTTCAGGCCCCAGGAAAGAGCAGATCCACTGAAAAATACACATTAAAAAAGGAACCTATTTTTAAGTCTTTTGAAAGTCACTTTATTGTCTTGCAATGCCTGCTGTTACTGTGATATCGTTCTACAATCACCCTTCTAAGATGTTAAGTTGTATCACAAATCACTAGAAGACTTTCTGAGCCATAGTAATTCCTTTCTTCAAAACTGCCCAAAGTGGTTTCTTGTCCAAGCTGTGCTACAGAGAGAAAGTTTTCAGGGGTTAAATATCATTCTAAGAGAGAAGACTAGAAGCCATCCCTTGAAGAGATTCCATTTTCTAACTAATGAATTCAGTGTCTATGTTGTTCTCTTTCTAGCCAGTGAACTGTAAGTATTGGCATTCCTACACAGCACAAAAAAGTTACAAGAATCAAAATAGTAAAACAACTTCAGCTTAAACCCCTAAATCTCTACAGCTACAAATCACTCCAATCTCCCTGCTGAACAAGGATCCATACTAGTACCTTTTCAATAGAGCATCAAGGTGTGAATGAGTATCTCTGAAACCACACAGCAGTAGGCTCTCAAAGTGTGTTTCATTAAAACTTCATTTATATGTCAAATCCATATTAGGGCAAAAGAAGACTTGAAGTTTCTCCAAGATGTTTGAGGGAAAGTTCAAGACTTCTCTTTTTCCATTCCCTAGGTACCAACTCTCACTACGCGTTCCATAAAAGTCCCAATATTTTGTATGTAATATATAGAAGTAAAGGAAATCATACCAAGTTTGTTTCGTGTGTTGAACTTGCAGCTACCAGTAGCAGATATAAAATGAATGTAAGAGTGCTTTATAGCCTCTGAAATAAATAAATGACTTGACATAACAGGTGCAGGAACATGGATCTTTCAGAAGTCTATGTGTCATTGTTTAATCTATAAAACGTGTGGCCTCTTCATATTTATGGATGCCCTACAGTTTATGATAATGGAGCAATGAGTTAGAAGAGTGAAAGATTGTCCATTAAGAGGAGAAAGTCATTTCTTTTAGCTGCAATGTCTTTGTCTTCATGTCACAGCATAAAAATAACCAATAACATGATTTGTATTTATCAAACTGAATGCATGGACTTTAAAATATATTCCAGAAATAAATTAAGAAGAGAAAAGAAAAAGAGATTTATTTCTTGTGTCTTAGGAAGTGAGTTTCAATGAAGTCAAAGTGATGTGTTGGACCCATTTCTGACCCTTTCTGTGCTTTATTTTGATTTTTACGGGTTGAATGTTTCTTACTCCAGGGATAATCCCATTCTAGACTGTAAACAATGAGTAGAAACTGACTCCTTATCTTATTTGTACAACGTCCAGCACTACTGTAATAAAAACATTTAGTAATTGCAGCATACGTTCTCAGGAACACTCTAACAGTACAGAACTTTTTAATAAAGAGCAAAATATTAACTATGCAACTTTTTAATCAACTTTGACTTGTCAAAACAAAACCCTTTAGGAAAAGTGCATATTGATTGAATTCTCATTTATAGAAAATGTTTGAAACATTTTATAACTGTCAGATACCATGTCTTTGGAATGGCTTTTTACAGGATGGGAATTCATAGTTAATAATTGAAAAGGAAAGAAAAAGTTAAAAATATTTTTGAATTATCAGATTGAACTGTGTCATCTGGCTAACGTATTCTGGAGAGAGATAAAGAGTGTTAGTTCAATAAACTGTCCTTAATTTTTAACTTTCCCATCACAGATCCGAAGGAGAACAGTGTTAAAAAGTTCATTATGCAAAAGAAAATAATTTCTTCCTAAGCTAAATATATGCAGCACAAAGAAGTCTAGTAAATGAAGCCTCAGATGAAGTGAGCATACAGTATATTAATTTTCACAAAGTAATCTTCCGATTCTTAATTTTAGGGAAAATGTGCTATTAAGTTTAGTTAAATGGGGGAGTGGTATCCAAGTCCTAGAATATCTTCAACGCAGCTTTCTGAAAATTACTTTAGAAAGCTAGCAAGTAGAAAGGTCTTTTACAGTGATTTGCTAGCAGGGTATGGTATATACCTCTGCAGAGAAGCCTTCGTTTGGGTCATTTGGATTTCTCTCTTTTCCCTGGAAGCACCTAGTCAAAACTGTCTGTATGCAACAGAAAGATAAAAATTTCAATTAGGTTGAGTGCTGTCATAAGCAGAGTACATGAGAAGGCTTGAGATAATATGCATTACATATTGATGCCTATCAGCCCTGAGAACATAGCCATGTTTTATTCCATGCCCCTTTTGTAGGTTTGGCAGCAGTGGCACCCAATAAAGGCCTAATCATATTAATTTATGCCCCTATCAATTATGCATTCAGATTCCCCCGATAGCTTGTCAGTTTTTATTCACTATTTTCTGAAAAATACGCCTACTACAGTTAGTGAGCAAATAGGAGGACTGTCAGAAACTGAGATTTAAAGAATATTACTTAAAAGGGGTGGGTTTCTTTAATTTATAAATCTTGTATTATATGTCATGCATTTGTTAGTTTTAAAAGAGGTGACAGTGCAGGGACAGATGTCACATTAAAGACTTTCTGAAGACAAGGGGAGAAGTCTCCTTAAGAAAGCTCTGTGATTTATTCAACTTTTCTTGAAAGCAAAGTGCTCTGTGGTCTGCAGATGTAGTAAAAATGTATTAGCTTTGTTAGTTTAATATGAATTTCATTTTGTGTTTCTAAGATGAAGTCTTTCAATGAAGAACTTGATGTATTTTCCGTTTTAAAACTGATCTCTGCTAAGGGAAACTTCTATTTGCAGTTATATGTTCATGTCTCAAACTGCATTCTAGGGCCAGTGCCCATCTTTAGAGTCATCTTAAGTGGAAAATATGACAGATATAAAGATGCAGTGTGAAGTATAGGAACTGCCCTATTCAGTATCATCTATCAAGGAATAGCCCGTAGTAGAAATTAAAAAATTACCTTGATGTAGATTTATGAGGTGTGGCAAGTCCAGAGTGCCTGATTCATACCTACATAGTGCACTATTTGAGTGCTCTGTTTAGAACTCAAAGTGCACCAAAGTCTCACAGATCTCAGCACTGGTAACACTTTGGCTCATGTCTCTAAGCAGTCTCAGAAGTCACAAACTGTGAAAAAAACTGTGAAACTAACCTAAGCTGGGCTAGGTGCTGGACAGACCCCCAGTCCCTTCCCATTTCCACAGTAAAAAGGGCTATAGTTTATCTCCAGTAGCTGGCGGCCCACTCCAAATCACAAACTCAGCTTGTTTTCTCATGTTTACTGAAATGCCGAAACAGTAACATCTGATGAAAAAAATAGATCTTGGCACTAACTGTTCCAAATCTCACTTATTGATACTTCGAAGTTTACTGCTGTCGTTTTACTCGTTCCCTGCCACTGACCACTTCTGAACACAAGTCTCTTTTCTTTTATCCTTCCTTACTCCAAGAACATCCACTTCATCTTCTTTTCTTCCTCACCCAGCTCAAGATTTTCCCTCTTACTTTCACAGTGGTTAACCTGATTTCACATCCTTTTATACCACTCTCCATGCTGTCAGGCTTCCTCTCACTATTCTTTTAAGGTCCTAAGTGTAAAACATCTTAGAGAAGACAAAAAGGTAAGAAAACTCCAGAAGTGCTAATGCTGTGGTATTAGCTGTTATGCTGTGGGTTGGATTTGCCTCTCTGGCTTAGCCCAGCAATGCATTCCTTCTGATATAAGTAGGATTTAAGAACAGTGGTGATGGGCCCAGACTCCTAAGGCAGAGTTTTGTGGCCCCTCAGTTCTGTCTGTGCTGCAAGCCTTGCTCCTGCTTTCTGATAGCATTACTTAAATGCAATTAATATGCTAAGGGATCTCTATCCAAAGCCTTCTCTTTCAGTAGGGTTTCCAACGCATGTGGCACTGCACTTGGACTTCTACCCTGCTAATAAGTCCCACGGGATAAGAGCTATACTTTCTGCATGGAGCAGTACTGTGATCCCCGCAGAACACCTTCCAAAGTTTCAGAGAAAACATCTCCCCTTCATAACATGAGAGGAATCTTTGCATGAAAGGTATCTCTTTTGATACCTTAATTTTCTTACTGTGTAGGCAGTAGAAACAGTCAGGCCTCATCCTGGCAAAATCCTAACTTCAATACATGTGGATAAATAAGGTCTATGTTTGTTTTATTCTCCCACCTCTGAGCTTGTGTTGCCTCTCAGTTCAGCCCAACCACTTAAAAAACTAATGAAGACTGAACTTTTGCCTATTAAACAAACTTGTTCTTCCTCTCTTATAAATTCATCCACCCTTGCAAAGTACTTCATCTTTACAGTGGGCTGTGCCTTCCCTTACCTCTGGCTCTTTGAAGATTTTGCTCTTTGTTCAGTGAAGTTCTCGGTTCCAGGAACATGTACCACATTACCTAAATCATCCCAGTGTTTATTTTAGCTTGACGTTATTAATGAGGCATAGCTATGTTACAGCATTTAAAATCTTTGTAGTATCTTAAACATATTGTATCTTAAAATACCCCCCTTAGGTATAGAAGTATTATCCAGATCACATAAATGGAGAAGTAAAAACAAATGTTTTGGGATTTGCCTAAGGTCATGCAATATGTCAGTGTCAGAGCCAAGAGTCAAACCCACCTATTTGTGGTGAGTCATCCCATGCTGGCGTGATTTTGTGTGTTCCTACTAAGGAAAACAGCCATTCATTGAATGCAGTACTCATTTCAGTAATTTCATAAACTGGCTCTAGCAGTTGTCTTCCCTTTAATAATAACTTTCTCAGGAATGTTTTTGTTTAGCTAACTCCATATGCTTCCTATGTACAAGCACTGACAGTATGGAGTAACATATACAACCTGAAGCTTGCACTGTTGTGGGGTTATTTTTCTTTGTCTTGGGATTTAGTTTTGTGTGTGTTTGCTCCGCCTCCATCCGCCCCCCCTTCCCTCCTCCAGCACCCCCCCAGCCAAAAAAAAAAAAAAAAAGATGAAAATTAACAGGAGTGGACTGTGTTCCTAATGTGCTAGGAAGATTTCCTGCACCTGCCCTTGAAATTAAGAAGTATCTGGACAGCATTTGCCTGCTGAGGTCAAATAGCAGTTCAGGCTCCATTGTTTTCCTATCTCTATTTTTGAGGATTCAGTAAGGCTCTTACGGAAAGAGTTGTGTAGGTGGGTATGCATGTGAAAGGGAGTGCAATGTACAGGCAGCAAATATGTTTGAGAGCGCTTATGCTGGGAGTAGATAATCCAGAAAGTGATGAAATAGTAAAGTGACAAGACCTGGCCTGAACATCTAGAACTTTGATGGTGTTTGGCAGGGAAAATTAGACCAATTAAAGGGTGCCTCTGGGAAGCTTTACCTTACATGACCAGAACTTCTATGCAACATCTTGGTGCATTTGGCACTTACACAATGTTCATGTGAATATGAATGGTTTTGCCAGTGTGTTAGTCATCTGCAGGATTGTAGCCTGCACTTGGTACTGATGCTGTATTGCTTTTTGTTCTATACGAGCAAGTTTCTCTTCATGTTACACTAGCTGTTTTCACTTTTGTGTACATAGATCTTAACTGTTTCCTGTCACCACAGCTTGAGGATTATGGAGTAGCACTTGTAAAAGAAAACAAAAGATGTATTTCTTTTAAACTCTGGTGCAGGAAAGCACTACTTGATTGAACTAAGATATTTCTTCCTTCTATGTAGAAAAATTGTGTAAATCTAGACAACATCAGAAAAGGGCCCAGAAGGAGAAGAAATATTGTCAGATAGATACTACACAAATGAATCTGCATGGAAAATGCAGCTGATAACGCTGTACTTAGGAGACAAAGATGAAACACAATTCTTGAGTCAGAAAAAGAGGTGCAGAGAGCTGTTCCAACAACTTGTTACTGCGAGCAGTGCTGTGCAGTAGAGAATGAAGCCCATTGGCAAGTCACCTGAAGAAGCATGCAGTGAGAAAGCAAAGCAGTGCAGCCTATATATATGGTTTCAGAGAAAGTAGAGATAAAAAGTATTTTCTTTCAAATGTCTCATCACCTAATTCAGGTGTGTGAGACTTTGGTAAGATCAGAGATACTGATGTTTGATACTGCAATGAGTAATCATTTTGTCCTATTTTAAGTTAAGTTCATACCTTAAGAAGAAGAGCTTTCAGCTGGATTTAGATGCTATGAGCTTCAGGTTGGAAAGACTTCATCTTTGTGTATGGCTGAAGTGTACTTTCACACGTGCTGCAGTCGGCTCTTTATCCAAATGACTCTTGTTTTAGGATATCATGTGAGCATCTGACAGACAGAATCAGCAAAACATTTTCAATTGAATACTTTCCTATTGCAAAACATTATTTTGTACAAATACTGATGAAAAGATCTATTTCTAATACACTTCCCATCCTTTTGAAAAACAAGTTGAAGAAGAAAAGGAAATGTGAGTTCCTATACACATCTTTTGTCTGATGGGAAGAAACACACAAAAATACTGTCGTGTTCTATTATTGTCTTAATTGTTAATTTTATATAATTGTTTTACAGGCCTTTTTTCCAAATCTGAATTACTCTTAAGGAATGTTTACAGTAACAATTCATAGAGAGAAGAAAGGAATGAACAAGAAGTTTGAGTAGAGTTAGTTGTCAGGAGAATCTGAAAAGTCTAGATACTTTCAGAAATATATGTGAATAAAGAATATTCAGTAGGAATCTACAAGTATGTGCAAGTTTGATTTCCCAAACATTTCAAAATGGTAATTTAGTGTCAAGGTGGCAAAATCATGTTGTATTAGAGAAAATCCTGGTTTATATTTCTTAAAACTCAACCCAAAATGTGCTTTAACTCAACAAAAATGTGCTTTAACTCAACAAAAATGTGCTTTAACAATGAAGTTGTTTCAAATACGAAATAATTTCTTAAAAAAAAAAAAAATTGGAGAAACTGTAGAGATTGTAACACCTTACAAAAGGACTGCTAGAATGAAGTATATTAAAGATGGTGAATGTACTATTCCTCATTTTCACACATTGACCTTGTTTCTGTGTTCAGAAACCATACATAGAGTTGTTGAGTTGGTCAATAAACTAATCCAGGCATCAATAAAGCACACCTTCTTGTTTATTAATATGTGATTAAAAATGTATATGATAAAAAGATATTGACTGAGCAGAGTTTGGGTGACAAGAACAATTATAGCTTCAAGCCTAATCACTACATGAGCTGTTTAACCCAGTGAAAGTCAATAGCCTATTTCTGAACAATTACACTTTTTGTTTTAAATAAAGTGTTTGGATTTTGCTAGTGCTCTCATCTTCTCTTCGTGATTTAGATATGTACGCAGAAGCACAAAGTAAAAAAAAACACATAATAAATCACCTAATATAATTCAGCTCTATGGTCCTGATATGATAAAGTTGTAAATAAGCAGCAAATAGGATTTGTTGTAATCATAAATTACTATGCACAAATAAATTAAAATCAGTACAAGAACATCTTTTTTTTCAATTGCATTATTAGTTTCACAGATCTTAATCATATTTCTACAACAACTGTCCTAATTTACTTACATATTTTTTTCTCGTGTTGTTCTTTTAAGCTAAAGTCATCATTTTACTGCATTCGGTCTAAATGCTCCATCTTTATTTCATTAAAACAGTTTCATAAAATTGATAAGAAATGACAACTGGAACCCATTTCATTCTTCCTTGAGCGGATCTTAACTTTAGTGAACTTTTCACATAGCTCAGTGTGCTTTCACGCCAAAGTAACAATATTCCTTACATCCCGGTAACAGGAGGGAGTAGTTTGAACTGTGCATGTCCTTAAGCACCAGTAAGTTCCAGTATAGTGGCTGTTCTGCTGAAACTGGGAGCTGGTGAGTGTTCAGACATTCCTGAGCAATAGCACAGGTCACTGGCTTGTGTCCACACTGTTAAAAATTAACCATGGGCCCAAGGCAAGCAGCACTGAGTATCCAGGCTATCCACAAACAGAACTTTAAGAGTTTTCAGTACTGGTTTGTTGTGTCGATATTCAAAATCCAATTAAATCAATGGGAGTCCCAGATGTGTTTGCACGTTATAAATCTCCAAGTGTGAGATCAGAAAGCTTCTTACCTGTTCCATTAAGTATCATGTTCATACAACAGTAATAATGACCAATATCTCCACAGATACTTTTCCTACCTACTGATTGTGTCATCTTCCCAAATCCTTTGCTGAATAAAATCACAGAATCACAGAATCACCAAGGTTGGAAAAGACCTACAAGATCATCCTGTCCAACCATCCACCTATTACCAACAGCACTCCCTAAACCATATCCCTCAATGCAACGTCCAAACGTTTCTTGAACACCTCCAGGGTCTGTGACTCCACCATCTCCCTGGGCAGCCCATTCCCTGCCTGACCACTCTTTCAGAGAAATAGTATTTCCTAACATCCAGCCTCAATCTCCCCTGACTCAGCTTGAATACATTCCCTCTAGTCCTATCACCAGTTACACGAGAGAAGAGGCTGACCCCCAGCTCACAGCAATCTCCCTTCAGGTAGTTACAGAGAGCAATCAGGTCTCCCCTGAGCTTCCTCTTCTCCAGACTGAACAATCCCAGCTCCCTCAGCTTCTCCTCATAAAGCCTGTGCTCCAGACCCCTCACCAACTTTGTTGCCTTTCTTTGAACATGCTCCAGGGCCTCAATGTCTTTCTTGTAGTGAGGGGCCCAAAACTGGACACAGTACTCAAGGTGCGGCCTCACCAGAGCTGAGGACAGGGGGACAATTACTTCCCTGTTCCTGCTGGCAACACTGTTTCTTATGCAAGCCAGGACGCCATTGGTCTTCTTGGCCACCTGGGCACACTTCTGGCTCGTGTTCAGCTGAGCATCAGTCAATACCCCCAGGTCCATTTCCTCTACACAGTCTTCCAGCCACTCTGCCCCAAGCCTGTAGCTCTGCCTGGGGTTGTTGTGGCCAAAGTGTAGGACTGGGCATTTGGTCTGATTTATCTGAATGATAAAGACTTACTTTAGAAACAAAAGCCAATACAATTCTATAATTTATTCTTCTAAAATGTATTTGGTTTCAGTGAACATAAAATTTTGCTCTTCAGTTTTTGGCATAAGAATTTGTTGTTTAATATGGAAAAGCAAATAGAAAGAGAAACCTGCCATTGTTCTCATGCAGCCTTAATTTTAGGCTTCTTTGAAATCAGTGTGGACATCATAAACTCACTTTTCTGAGTAACTTTGTATTGATGTATCAGTCCTATTCCATCATTAAATAAAAGCCAGTCGCCTTTTCCTCTAACTGAAGAAAAGGACATTACTTGGTCCTTAATATAAAAGTAAGACCTTCAGGAGGTCTTCATTTCCACTTGATTATTGTGTAGTTTTAACATTTTTCCTGGATATATCAGATTCTAGCCAATGCATGCAGTGTGCACTGTGTAGGTGGACCATTTGTATAATCCAGTGTAGCATTTCCTATTCAACAAGAAAATTTTCTTTAGGGAAGGGGAAAAGTTCTTGTGCCTTGTGAAACATAGACAGCTTTGATTTATTTTAGATGTTGATATCTGAAGCCTGGAGCAGACTAGTCCAGAATTAAATTGTTCCTATTATAATAAATAAATAAATAAATAGGACAGCACTCTCAGGAATATAGTTTGAAATTTGGGCAATCCTGCATGGAGCCAAGACTTGGATTAGATGATCCTTGTGGGTACCTTTCAGTACAGGATAATGTGTGATTCTATGAAAAATGAATAAATAAATTCTTTAAATAGATGGCACAGTCAGTGCCTCAGAGGTACAAGTGAGGATTCAACAGCTTTGAGGGAAGAGATTGCTCAAGATGATGTCAGGTCATCTAAGATAAGAGTCTTCCTCCAAGTTCCCTTCAAGAGAAGACAGCTCTGTAGGAGGAGAGCTGAGGGAAGCCCTGGCAGCCTGACCACCTGCACAGCTTAAAGGCTGTAACATCCCCTCACAAGGAACCAAGTACCCTACAAAACAGCTGAATCTCTTTTTATCTGTGGCACTGGTATGTCTGAGCAATTGCCAATAGATTCTAATCAGAAGAAAAAATAGGCTTTGATATCTACCTGTACTGAGATAAATAAGAGTTTCTAAATCAAAGGTAGGGAAGAAACAAATATGTAGGCAAAGAATTATTTCTCAAGAAAGGGAGCTTACATTGCAGTTTCAGATTAATAGACATGGCACTCCCACCATAACAAAGTATTACCAAACAGTAAAAAAGTGGCTCTGGGGTAAATTCATTGGGCCAAAAATCTATTTTTCTGAGTTTAAATTTACTTGTCTGCTTAACTTCAAACTGACTGAATGCAGAATTGCTAATAATATGCTTTATTCCAGTCTATTATTATATTCACTGATGTGTTTAAAAATATTAGTGTGTGTTTAAAAATGCTGGTACATTTATGACTCTAAATACATATGCTACAGATCTTCAGTCTTTCTCTAAAAAACAAACAACAACAAAAAAAGGAGTTTTATTTATTTTAGATTTTTTTTAATGCTCTTCCTCAGCTTTTTACATTATGATGCTAGCATTAGCTCTACAGTTCTCTATGTTTAGGCAAAGTTTACCTGCATTCTAATGAATCAAATACAAGAGGAGTGTTAAAGTATTAGTGAAGTATATTGAAATAAACATGTATTTATTAAGAACAGAAGTAATTTTCAGGTTCCAATAACAGTAAGAAAATCATTAAAATAGGACTGTGTTCAAGATTTGTATGATGGCTTGCGAAGTCACTTCTGTTTTTTTTCCTCTTGGCATCATTACTTATGAGAATGCCCCACTTTCAGCCTCATCCTCCTCCATACAGTTCTACATACCTTATCTTCATCATCATCACCTCCAGAAGATGGAGACTTGAGCCCTGTTGTCCTGGCCCATATATGCTGTAAGATGGAAATCAGTATGTGTATCATGCTGAAAGCATTCAGTAACTCCTTCTACAGTAGCTTCCATTTGACTGTAAGCATCCAAATATATGAGATTTCCACAGTTTTATTATTGTTGTCAGTACATCTTATCATGAATATTTGTTTTAAATACATTTTTATTATTTGAAAAGAGAGCTAAACCTAGAGTCACAAATTTTAGCTGCTAGATCTCAAGCAATTTCCTCTTCTCTACTGAACTGTCACAACTAGGCCTGTATGCTTTCCTTATTCACATAAACGTGGAGTTACAACGTGTGACCAAAAAAGTAATCCAAAAACTGAAAAATTCCCTCACCACAGAAGTAGTCTAAATGCTGCAGCTCTTTCTGACAGTTTGAACCCAGTGAAAGACAGGCACACTGCTTTTAGGGAGGTTGCCTCTTGATTGTGAGAGTTGGACTAGGTGCTTAACTTCCATTTCTGCCTTGGCAAGCTTTCCCATGAGTGAACTACTGAGGCCACACAGCAAGTCCAGACTATCTTAATCATCTTAAATTTACTTCCTTAGGCAGCTCTGCCTTTCACCTTCTCTCTGGTGGTGATACGGGTGAGCGAGTGGGGAGTTTTGTAATGCCGAGTGTGACAAAGATGGACCGGCCACTGCTGGTAGGAAGAGTCATCTTCATAGCCAGAAAATTAGAGTCATCTTTTATTTTACTCCTCTCTCTAAATTTATGCTAGGAGGGTCCAAGGCAATTATATCATCAGTGTATTTATGAATAAAACCTTTGCCTTTGCACATATACCTATGAAATATTGCAATGCTATTGCAATGAGCATTAACCTTATACTCAAATGATTTATCATGACCCCTACTGTTGTTTTGGAGCCTTCCAAGATACGTGGAGATATGGTCAGATTACTGTACCTCAAAGTAGGTACATAGTTTTACATAGTGGTCTATACAATCATTGAGATATCGCCACCTCAGAGGTCAGTTGGTGTGGGATTATCATCTCAAGCAAGAGTACATCTTTATTGTCATAAATAACAGATCTTTGACTTGGACAGATACACTGAGAAAAGTAAAAAGCTTTTTTTTCTTTTCTTTTTTTTTTAATTATTATTGGCCATGATGAGGAAATTTATCAGTGTGAAAAGGCTTATAATATGGGGTATACAAGCACAGAAGTAAATATACTATTTTATGTTAACTTGACTTTCATACTATTTCTTGAAGTTGTTGGGGTTTTTTAATTAATGTTTTTCTATGGAGATGCAGATAACACACCTCAAGTTTCTGTCTGTGACACACAAGCACTTGCTGTTATTTGGGTCAAAACCAGTTACTCAGCAGCAGACAGCCATCCTTGTATTGCGTAACAGGCTGTACTAGTTGTTCTGTCTTGCATGTCGGTATAAAAATGATGGACTTTGGAGTGTATATTGCTTTGTCGCTAAGGCCAAGTACAGCATCTAATAGAGATGTTAAAAAAGAGAGCGTCTGTTCTCTAACTGGTTGGTTTTTTTGTCCTTGGTTTTGAAATTAGCTGTCACATTTATGCACTAGGTACTTCACGTATTTGAGGTCTCTAGAAAGCATTAAGCAATTTACTCTATAACATTTCAATCAAGTCTGCGATTTGCTAAAGAAGCAGTGAGTTAGGTTGTGGTGGTAAAAGCAATGTTGAAGAGGTCCTTACTCAGTGGAAATGGTACTTTATTTGTTATGAGTTACTACTCAAAGTAATGGTGACTGCTGATTGCATCAGGGCTCCCAAAGCTATCTTTATCCTCAGTTCTTACACAGTCTCTGCATTACTGAAAACTGGATCCATTTGCTCCTTTTATATTTGCATTTATTTATCCCATTTGTTCAGATTATTACAGGTACAATTTTACAATGCCATCATGGTTATTTCTGAGCATAAAAACTCACGCTGAACCGCAGCTTTATTCTAAATGAGGATCTGCTGTGAAGCAAAGTAGGAGTCACAAATTATTGTCTCACTTACTGTCTTGGATCAGTGGATGAATTTTAATCCATGGCTAAGCAGACAGTTAATTTGGCTGTTGCAGTGACTGCAGGGACTGCTTGACTCTAGGCCAAGGATCCTCAGTCTGAGGTCAGGACCGCATGCCTGGTGATCATGCTACTATCTTTACACTACAAAGGAGAGTGATTCTGGAACTTCTCTGTAATACAGAAAACAGAACTTTAAATGTTCAAGTCCTTTTTTTGCCCGTTGCTTGTGCAAATCCAGTTCATTGTAGAGCAGTCTGGGTTGTCAGTTGTTCTTCCACCCACCTGAAAACTTTTGAAGACTCTACTCCAGTTCCCTACAGATAGCTGTCAATGCTAAAATAAATAATATATAAACAATTAAAAAGCAAGCAATTAAATATGTGCTATCTGAGCAAAGAAAGACAAAGGTTGCTTGGACTATCCAGTAGCCCTTTTGCTATTATGCTTAGCTTAGGTAAGACAGAAATGTTATTTGTGTTGCACCTGATCAGCAAAAGAGCTGAAATACTGTCTAAAAATTATCAACCTGCTACCATTCAGAAGCACTCAACTCTCTAAAAATAAACAAAAAAACACCTGTTAAAATAAATATCACTAACACCCCTGAATTTGCGGTGTTCTACCACTAACACGAAGGATATTTCAACCTTGCTTTTTTTGTCTGTCTTTGAATTGTAAGGTGCAGCGTAACCTCTACTTAGATTTATAATTATTTTATTTGTAGTAACATTGTTGATGTTTATCACTAACAAGTCACGGTGTTATGACATTTTTTTATGCTTTACATTTTTCTTCAATGCCATGTTTTCGTGCCTTTTAGACAACTTAAGCTGCAAGTGATGTAGAGTCTAAGTCTCAAACTGGGGATTTTTGAGGCTTTGAGGTTCTAAGTAGCAGAAATCATCTCAGAATTCACTTCAACCTGGAAAAGAGCAGACTGAGGGGAGGCCTCATGGTAGCCTACAGCTCCTCACAAAGAGTAGGTGGATAGTGCTGACCTCAACTATCTGGCGACAGGGCCCAAGAGAACGGCATGGAGCTATGTTGGTGAGGGTCAGGCAGGGGTTAGGGAAAGGTTCTACCCCAGAGGGCAGTGGACATGGTCTTGAGCTGATGGAGTTCAAGGAGCGTTTGGATAATGGTCTCAGACACAGGGTTTGGATTTTGGCTGGTGCTGCACGTAGCCACGAGTTGGACACAATGATCCTAGTGGGCCCCTTCCAATTCAGGATATTCTGCGATTCTATGGGATGAAAAATCAATGAATGGATGTAAAAACCTATGCTTTAATGGAAAAAAATAGAACAGCAATAAATTAGGTAGAAGATAAATCTTGCATAGTCATATAGTATTTTACACATGCACACACTCAAATTAAAAGCAAATTACAGAGTCTATAAACATTCAAAACCAGCAGGAAGCAGTAGGAAGAGACAGAATGAGAGCTGATCACACCGCTCAGTGACAATCCCTTGCAGAGATGTGTTACCCTTCAGTTCCTAATGGCACCTTCACATACCTGGAGATGATCAAGAATTTTCTGGGAAATATAGTTTTCCTCAAAATTCAAAATTTGTCATAGGAAATGTGTTCGTTCTGAAGCAACTGCAAGGATGTTAAAAATAAATAAATAAATAAATAAAGCAAAACAAAGGAAAAGAGATTTTACAGTAACCAAAAACAAGTTGCTAGGCTGAATGTCCAAAACTGATGTTTTCCATGTTCTCTGACATCATGCGCTTGTGCCTCTCCTTTTTTCTTCCTCACTTCCTCCCTTTTCAAAAACAAGTTTAAAAAATGTGCTTTGTTTCATCCATTCATGTACAACCTACAAGAATATTATTTGAAAGTGCTGTGGGACTCTTCTGCTTGATACTTTTGTGAACTTTGTCATTCAGAGTAGTATGCAGAACAGGGCTAGCAGAAGTTAGTTTCCGCGGTTGAGTTTTACCTGTGTGGGACTCTGCAGGGTTTGTTTGGGGCACGTAAACACCAATTTGAACCCAACACTGTTATTTTTCTGCTGATCTTCTCCGAGCCACAAGACATATAGCGTCTGGGTGTTTGGCAAACATCCTTTACAACAAAAAATTGAAGCAATGAGATAGTCTTCTCCTTGTTAATAGATCTGTGCTCCAACTAAATGAGATTAAAGTCAGAAGTGCCCACTAATTTTGAGTATCCAATTAGAGATGCTGATTACTTGTTTTTTTCAGCCTGTTTGACATTCTGCATCCCTTGGCATTGCTGATGTACTGTCCCATGAATTTTGTCCTAGGAATTTTCTTCAGCAAATTCAACTCCAGAATTTCATGGTGGGCCCTCATAACACAAAAATCTCAGCTAATTATTGCATCTTGTGGTTACCTTCTTCATAATATTGTAGCTTTGAGGTGAAAGGGGAATGGATTCAGATTCTCCAAGCAAAAATTCAGCTGTCACATTGACACAAGGCCCTGCTTTCTCTCCTTGTAATTGTCTGCCTTGTCTATGAACAGTACCCAGTTCTGTGACAAATTTGAAATGCAGTGAATAAAAACTACGAACTTGTGCCCTGCCCACAGAGGACGTGTACATTGCAGGGCTTCTTTTGTGTTTTGGGAAATTGGTGGAATGAACTCTGTATGGTCATGTATCTCAGTGTGGGGAGGCAGAACTGTGGAACTCTGACACACTTGGCATAGATGTTGCCCTAACATCCGAGTACCTGATGTTACAGCTAGCGTTGACTGTGTAGCACGTTTCCTTAGCTTGATGTCACACACATACAAAAATCATTTAAAAATGTTCTGAATCTGCTCAGAAATACTTATCTTGAAGGTCATTAAATTCTTTATTTTCTAGCATCAGAAAACAAATTCTATTCAAAATAAAAAACATTAATCCTTAACAGAGAAGCTGAAGTACATCAGTTAACAATGCAGAAATAAAACGTTTTGATTTACACAATTTTTACTGTGTTTCACATAAAATTCAGCCCAGCTATTCTGGACATTCTGCAATTACGTATCCTTGCTCTTTGCTGACAGCATTAGACAGTTTTGTTATCCTTGCCCTTCCAGCCCCTTTTCTCCCCTCCAGGCTCCTCTGCTGAGCACTTTCTCTCTGCTTTTTCCACACCACCTCTGTGTCTCCTTACCTAATCAGTCCCAGGCTCCTGCTCCAAATGCCAGTCCGTTTTTCTCTCTGGGCTGCTTGGCTGCCTCTGTTGCCTTCTCTGTAACAGGGTGGAATTTTCTCCCTGCCGTATTCAGGCAGAGACCTTTCTTCTTGATACAACCTTCAAATCATTTGGAGCTTAGAAGAGATAGGATTCCTACCTCTCAGATCCTGTGCCAAGGCTTGGGCTCACTGGGAAAATTTGGAGGTGGGGATTAAAGTGGAAATCTAGCTTTACCACAGTATCCTTAAGCTTCTGTTCTCAGTCAAGACCAGTCTTTAATGATCCTATTTTCTTTTTCTTTTTTTTTTTTTTCCTATTAGAATTAAAGAAACCATTACTGAGAGTGTGCTCATTCAAGAAAGAAAAAAATCTAATATTTACCAGTTAGCCAGATTTGTGTAAATTTTCAGAGCAAGGAAAGGCACGTTTTGAATGAGAGGTCACATTTTGAGTCTGTGCTTCAAAGCCTGAGGGCAGCAGAGCATTTCAAAGGAAAAAGTTTCCATTTTTTTTAGTATGAGCAAAACTGTTTATTTTTCCACAACCTTGTTCTTGGAAATGGACAAATTGTTTTGGCAGGTATTTTCAAAATAATCATCCTGGTACAGACAGTCAGCATATCAGTTTTCAGTCAAAGTGATGATGTTTTTTCTAAAGCTACATGCAACATAAAACATGGTCTGTGCTGGGAAGTGTTAGCCAAGCACAACACAGGAATGGCAGCACATCCACCTCAGAACATTGTCACCAATTGTGTCCTCTGAGGGTTTCTGACCTTTTTTTTTTTTCAGACACCAATTGCCTCACAGAAAACCTGTAGGGTCAGAAGCTATTATTTTCCTGTTTTACAGGCAGATAAATGAAAATAGGAAGAAAGGAGAAAAGAACAGGGATATAATCCCAAACTCCTCATGTGATTCTGAGTCCCCCATTCTGGCACCCACTGCTATCACTTCTACAGAACGCTCCAGATGCCTCACTCCTTGCTCTGGGGCATTTCTGGTGGCCTCTCCGTGTCAGAACAGGATCATATCTTCAGTATTCTCTGCTTGAAGGCTATGACTGGAAGTCTGGGGGCTTTGGGTGAGGGCACCTTGGGTGGGATGGGACCTGAGTGCAGGAGATGAGTTCAGCTAAGAGCAGGACACCCTCCCACACTCCGCCCTGCAGCATGAGTGAGTGCACCTGTACAGGACAACATAGAAGTAGTCATGTACTGGAATGATGTCTGGGGGAGAGGGTGACCTATGGGGCAAGGACTTGTGACAAGAGACCAGAGATGTGATGCAGTGGTGGGACATTGCTGAGGCAGAGAAGCTCACCTGTACACTGGGCTGTGGTCTTTCTGAGTACTCCAGGAGATGCTGCAGGCCTGGAAGAGAGGAGCAGCAGAGAAGTGCATGCTGTTGTCTGACTCATTCTGGAGAGGCAGAAATGTGGTTAAGTGTAACAGCAAAGGGATGATATAGCCCCACGTGAACCGAGCGCCTCTTCTAAAAAGCACCCCGAGAGCAATAACAAATTCCGTAGCTTAAGCTGCAGCCCTCTTCAGAAAGAAGAGCAAAACAAATTGCCAAATCAAACTGCTGACTCCTTTATTCTTATCAAAACACCACAGCGTACATCTTTAAAGCCTGGAGTAAATCACACGCAGGGCCAGCTGGAACTGGCCGGCTCCTGACCCTCCCTTGATATCAGGTGTGTGCTGCACTTTTCTGGCAGATTAATTTATGACCTCATGTAACTCAGAGCACCTAAAACTTTCAACATGGCTGCTAGGACGAGGCTGAAGGTTTGCTTTGGATAGCACTGCCTCTGGGAAGAGTTGGAGGCCTCTTGGCAGAGATCCTTCCCAACCGATGGCAGTGAATTGGTTTCCTGAATATCTTTTCTTTCTAAATTCCCCCACAGTGCGAACATACATAGGGCAAAAATCAGAGGTACAGTCACAACCCGGCTGTGTGAGAGATAGTTGGTCCCCTTTGGCTCTTAGGTTATACTCTTTGGCAGGTCCCAGAGGTGGCCCTGGAGCAACCATCCAGCCAAAGGAGGGGAAGGTGCTGCTGAGCACAGAGGGAGAGCAGCTGGGCTCGGTGCAGAGAATGCGATCAATGCAATCTATTGCAAAAGCAAGCCTCGGTGTTTCAGCAGAGGGGAAAGAGATTTAGAAAGAAGCTTTTTAATTATTACCTGTCAAGAAGTTACACTTTAACTCCACAGTAACATACTCTGGTCTCTGTGCTTGAGGTTTGGGGGGCATCATGCATCTAACCTGCCTGAAATCTGTGCTGGAATACGCGGGGGGGGGGGGGGGGGGGGGGAGGAGAAAAGGAAGGAAAAAAAAGAAAAGAATACAAATACAGATATAAAGGATTAGCGAGACAGAATAGAGAGGGAAGGAGCTTCGTTTCAGGCCGCTGACCTCTCTTTGTACTTCACCCGGGGGGGCTCTATGGCAGCAGCACACGCGTGGGGCCGCTCTCAGCCCCAGGCACAATGCGCGGTGTGAAACCCACCCCTGAGCACCCGAATCTCTGCGCTCTGCTGAGCAGCTCCGGGCTCTTTGGGCACTGCCATGCACCCCTTTCAGAGGCAATGTCCCTTCACAACGAGGGGGCGGAGGTGTGTGTGGGGGGGGGGGGGGGACTGGGGCAGGCAATCAAGCTGATCCCACAGCGCGTGAAAAGCTCTTGGTGTGTATATAGCTTCTTTTCCCAGGGAGTTTACTTCTCCGGCAGGTCAATGTGTTAATTAAAAGTTGGTCCGGGTTGGTCAACTGCAGTCCCAGATGTGCCATCAACATATAAGGAATATTTTTTTTTTCCTTGCTCTTTTTGAAGGTATCAGAATGCACAAACTCCGTAGAAAGCCCCTTTCGCTCCTTACTGTTAGCTAGCAGCTACACAGCAAAATCATTAGAGGTATAATCAAATGTGGGTCTCTTTTTGAAGCGTCCTGCAAAATAGCCCCAAAATGTGATGCAGTAATTTGATTTTTTTTTTTCCTTTGGCACTACAGGTGCTGGCGGTGCCTTCCCCCCATTTCCCACTCCATGTATATTAAACAGTGAGAGAACATCTCTCCATTGTCGGCGATGACCCTAGACTTTGCTAGAATACCTCGTTCCTCGTGTAAAATTGCAAAGTGGGTCTCTCTCTAAAATTCGCGATATTGGTTTTTATAATTACCTCGTAGTCCAAACTTTTGCACAGCCTATTAAAAAAACGGGGTAAAAAAGAGAAAGAAAAAAGACAGAAAGCCCCCAGCGCCATCCCCAGCATTCACCCTTTCCTCGGGAGCACCCACCGCAAAGCGCCGGGGCCCCGTGCAGCTCTCCCATTACAGCGCGATGCTGCTCGGAGCGGGATTTTCTTTGTGATTTCTTTCTTTTCGCCTTTGCAGGATACAGAAGGTGAATAATGAAATCTCTTCGCTAATAGTTTATGAGCCATGAGATTGGAAACGTGTGCGGACAGGGCAGGGCGTCGGGCAGAGGGGAGCGCGGGGCAGCGGGGCTCGGGCTGAGGCAGCCCCCGGGACGGGCAACGGGCAGCGCGGGGCCGGGCCGGGCCGTCCGTGGCACCGCCCCGCGGCGGCTCCTCTCGCTGCCGCTGGGAGAGAGGAGCCGGCGCGTACCGGAGCTGTGGGAGGCACACGGCTGTGCTCCCCGGGACAGGACGGCAGGTCAGCGCGGGCAGGGAAGAAAACCTCGGTGCCGCGGTTGGATCTTTGTCGCCTGACACGCAAACCCTCCGTAGGCAGGGAGCGGTCAGCGGGAGGGGAGACCCAAAACTGCCGATACTCAGCCAAAATACGGGCAGAGGGCTGAGCGCAGCCTGCCCGAGGGACACTGTCCGACCGCTGCCCCGGCAAGGCAGGGTCCCCTCTTGCCGCTGATCTCGGCCGAGGGAGCACAGCCCCAGCTCCCATCCCACAGTGCGACTCTGTACCGGCTCAGGGGAAACCCAGGCAAAGCCCTTTCGGGGTATTGCCCAAAGCTGCGGACAAACACTTTGCCCCTTTCCCTTCCTCCCCCCCGAAGTACCCCTCAAATAATTCCAGTCTGGTTTGGTTTTTCTTATTCCCCCTCTCGCTTTCCAAGTCAAGAAAGCCACCTGCTCTCCTCATCCACGTCCATCCGGGATAACGTGGGCCCCCCTCTTCGTCCTTCAAAAAATAAAATTAAAATAATAATTATAATTATTAAAAAGAAGCACACCCAAACGCGCCGTATTTCCAGTTCAGAGTTAAAGTCGGCGTTAATCCGGGTCAGTTCCTGCCCCCGGTTTGAAGGAAGGAGGGTGTAACGTATGGGCTGTGGGGGGGAAACAAAAGCAGAGCCCCCAAATAAACAAACAAACAAAAATCTGGCGCACCACCGCAGTGAACTCAAATTCCTCACTGCACACCCACAACTTTCGCTCTGGCCGCTGCCTGGGGGGGTTTAATCTCGCAAAGAGAAAGGGGGGCTCCCTGCGCAAAATTACGCCTTCTCCTCTCATTTGTTCGCTGATTCCATCAAAAAGTTCGCTATTTATAGGCTACACACCCGAACGTGGAGCGATACAAACCCTCCCGCGTTGTTCCCCTCGCAGAGCGGCCGGTCCTGGAGCATCTGCTCAGGGTTGTGCGTGCACGAGAGGCAGCGGAGAGCGCTCCACCAGAACGGGCCGAGAGGAGCTCCAGCTGCGAGACTCATTAATTGCCGCGAGCCGCTCCGCACAGCCATGTGAGTACCGCGCAGCCAGCACCTTTCGCACAGATGGGCAGCGATCACGCACAGACACTTTCTGTCTTTTTTTTTTTTTTTTTCCTTCCTCCCACCCCTTCCTTATTTTTTTTTTTTTATTCCCGTCTTGTCTCCCTCCCACCTTTTTTTTTTTTTTTTTTCTTTTTTTCTTTTTTTCCTTCTTAGTTGGAGTTCACACGGCTCCTTCCTCCCTGCGAGCAGGAATGAAACGTGGGCGAGCGCGGGGAAGAAATGCTCTCGGGCAAAGGAAGGAAGGAAGGAGCGGAGGAGGAGGAGGAGGGGGGTGAGGCGGTCGCGCTGTCCCCCGAGCCCGAGCCGGCGGGGAGCTGGGGACGGGGAGAGAGCGCGGCTCAGAGCCCTCCCTCCTCCTTCCCGGAGCGCTCAGCTCGGCCCCCCAGACAATTCCCGTGGTATCCGCGCGGGTAACGATCTGTATTCATCAAAACCCATCTGGGGGAATTAAAAGAGAGAGGGGAAAAAAAAAAAAAAAGAAAAAGGATCGGGCAACAAGGACGCGGGGGCGACGGCTGCGCGCTATCTGCGCGTCTCGAGCGAGTGCCGAGCGGAGGGGGCGATGCTCCTTCCCCTCTCCCTGCGCTCACTCCGCAAGCAGCGCCCAGTCGGTTCGAGCGGGGACAAAACCCCCGCGCCCTATAGGAGGGACGGTGACTCTAAGAGAGGTTGTGCGCGGGGAGGCGCGGTACTGCCGGCTCCCTCGCAGGGCTCCAATGGCACGCAGTTGGGTTAGCGTAGCATTAAATTAACAGGGCCGGGGTTATCCGGGGCATTATACGGCGTGCCCGGGCTGTAACCTCCGCTCATTCATACACAAAGAAGAGGGAGAGACGGAGTTGCGCCTGAGAATCCAAAGAGCGCGGTGAGTGTCGGTGTTTGCTCCTCTCCCTCACGTGCCTGGGACCAAAGTTCAAGGCTCCCGGCGAGGTCTGGGTGTAGGAACCCGGAGCCGGCCGCTCGCCCCAAAGGCTGCGGAGGGACCTTGCAGACAGTTCCCGCACGGCGCGGCGGGGAGAGAGCGCTGCCGCAGGGAGAACGGATAGCAGGGAAAGTGCCTCCTCTTCGGGGCTATTTATAGGTGGCGGTAAAGGCTCCTTTTCAATAAGGAGCCGTGTAAAGAAGCATCGGGAAACGGCTGAGGGATTGATCCGAGGGGCCGGGCTGAACTCGCACAGCCACGGCTGCGGGGAGAGGAAGAGGATCCGCGCTCTGCTGAGCCCGGGTTTGCTCACAATTCATCTCCCAAGCGCAGGTATAGCGTGCAGGAGCGTCTTCTCCCTTTTCTTTTAATAGAGCGCACCCGCAGGGCTGAAAGTGGGCCAGGGCTACACGGTAGGTATCAAATCACACAAAGCAGAGGAAAGAAATCCAGTTTAAAATCCATTAGTTGAAATCAGAGGAAGAGCTTGATTTATTATTATCATTATTATTTTTTCCTCTTTTAAACAAAGGTGCACGTTAGAACAAGCTAGGAGCACTTTGTACCTGACAGTATCCCCCACACCCATTGGAAATAAGGCAAGGAGCTCGCTCTTCCTTTGCATCTTTTAAACCTTGTGTTAATTAGAATTGCTAAAATAGGACACCACGGTGGAAGAGGTTTTCAAGTACCCACCTACATCTCTGCTGCGAGCACAACTGCTAAATTGCTCGAAACACCAAAATCCGCCCCACCCCCAGCTTCTTTTGGCACCTAGTCACCCTTCCCCCCCCCCCCAAATTGCAAACGCTTCTTGAAAGGAACTCCATTAAGGGGAAAAGAGAAACCCCAAACCCCCGGCAGCTACGCGATGAATGAGCTCGGCGAGCCCGGCGCTGCCCTGCGCATCGGGAAAAAGGTTGAACAGAGCGTCCTGAAAACTAATTCCCCCTTTCTTTTTTTTTTTTTTAATTTTTATTTTTTTGAAGTCCCAAACTGGGCGTAACCCAACCGTTCCCTCTTTAATTTCTTTGATTAAATCATAACAAAGGCTCGTCAGCTTCTCGCGTTTCCCTACATGCAGCCATACGAGAAACTTTTCACATGAAAGCGAAGTAATTGGCTGCAGCTCTCCGAGGGCACGGGCTGCCACGAGTCCTGCTCCCGTCCCCTCAGTAGATTTCACGCGAAAGCGTCACAGCTGCACCTCGTGCTCCCAGGTGGCGACCCTCAGGCTTTCAGCTCGGGCTCGCTCCCCACGCAGCGCCTTTCTCTCACGGTGAGGTCAGGAGAGGGGCACGGCGGCTCTTCCCCTGCGGGTCGTGTTGCTCCGCTAGAGCCCACACCCCGATATCCACATCCGTGGCAGTTCTTATCTGCTTTTTCCTGATTAAGGACTAGATTAATTTCTCCTTCCGGAAAGAGAGGCTCCGTTAGCTCACCTCTAGCTTACGTGAGAAAGAAAAACAACCTTATAAAGTATTTGGAAACACTGTCCCGAAAAGTAGCTCCAGTCCTATTCGGGCTGCCCGACCGAACCGTGCCGTGCCCCGCCGCCTGGCTGAAGTCTCTTTGCAACAGCAATGTGGCATCTGCAGCGAGCAGGTCACGGTGGAAAAATAAATAAATAAATAAGGATTAAAACGCCCTGGTGAAAAGACAGGGACCTCGTAGCAACAGGTAACAGGTTATCTGCCGCTTTCAGGGGGATTTGAGTAGGGTGGGAGTTTCGCGGGAGAGGGATCGCTCTCAGTATAGGTGTGTAGGTGAGAGGGGTGCAGCCAAAAAACGGCTTTTGGCGACGCTTCAGCGAGAGTTCAAAGCAGCGCTGGGGCGGGCGGGACGCCTGCAGTAGGGCAGTGAGGACGTTTTTTCTTGTCTTCCCGATCGCTTCTCCCAGCGCTGCTCAGCCGGTGCTGGGGCCTCCAGAGCTTTAGGGGAGCACGGACAGCTCTGGCCGAGTTATTTCCCGTGAGCAGCGCCGGTCGGGCCAGAAGCAGAACCCGAACGAGCCCACGCATGCTGCGGAGGGGGTTCAAGACCTGGTCAGGGGCCCCGGCGTATGCCCAGGGGTGGAGGCAGGTGAGGAGGGGTCAGCCCTTCCCCTCCCGGCTGGGCTCTTTGTTCTTTGACCCTTTGTTCTCCCGCTCCTCGTCTTTGTAAGAAGTTTCTGGGAGGACGGGATGCGAGGGTAAAAGTTACTGAAATCCCCGGAATTAAATTGTCGGAGCCCCGAGAGCAGGCAGGGCTCCCTCCCGGAGCTCCGCCAGTTCCTGAACCGCGTCGCTTTGTGTCACTTGGCCGCGGGATCTGCGCGCGGCGCTGCGAGCGGGCCGCGCCGGCAGCGATGCCGGGGAGGGAGGAGCCGCGGAGGCTCCATGGGGTGCGGCGCCCCGCTCTGGGCCGGGCACCCCCTTCGGCGCCGCGGGGAGCTGCCGGCCTTGCTGCGGGCGCCTGTCCGCGCTGCCCTTTCTGGCGCGAAAGGGCAAAGACAGTCGGCAGACGCGCTGTAATGAGATGAGGCGGGAGGTCACAGGGATGACGGATTTCTGAACGATGGATTTTACGGGACGTGTATTCGTTTGTTTGAGTTGCGCAAGCCGGGAGGCATTCGGCCTAATCGCCGTCTTTTCAGCGTTCCTCCTGTTTGCTTGACGGGACTGTGGCAAAATGTCACAAGTTAAACAAGTTGGCACTTAGCTTCAGAGCAGATCAAATAACCTCACAGAGCAGCATAAAGGACAGTCTTGGCAAGGAACAACTCTTCATTTAGTACAGAATGGTGTACGTTATCCCATCTTTACCAATAGCGGTGAAATGATTGAGAACTACACTTATTTTCCCTTTCTTAAGAAATCACCCATAACTTTGAAAATGTGAATTACCCGCCCCTTGCTCCTGTTATGCGAAAACAGCGAAACACTTCATTTGGGTGCATTTGGTTTTAGAAAAGCAGACTTGAAGTGTTCAGCTCGTGCACTGGACTAGGTCACAACAGGTTGCTGACAGTGCCAGGTTTGTGTCCTGAACTCAGTGGCAGACTTCTTTAATAGTGCTGCTGTGCTCCTGTTTTTGTACCCAGTTATGTAATGAATGAGCATAAAACTCTGGAATTCATCGAGAGATGCTTCAGTGTAGTTCTTGTATTTTCTTTTGTAATCAAGAGATGCCCGTAAATGTTTATACCAGCGTAGTGTATATTTTCTGGTTTTTTTTTGTTTGTTTGTGTTTTTTTTTATAGGTAGAGATCAGACAAAACCTTATTTTTATAAGAAAGCATTTTCATAGTACTCCTGTATTGAAATAAAAAGGCTGAAACTTTTTATGGTCATGAACCAAATTTCCAAAATTTATATAGATTTTTTTTGTAACAGCAGACAAAACATGTTGAGAAATGAGGTGAGAAAAGGTTAAGTGGTCTAAATAAATATTTTAGATCTGGATTTTCTAACATGCATATGCTAGTAGGGATCATACCATCCTTCTGACAGATGTTAAACCTCAGGATCAATTCTTTAATGAAATGGCTTTTTATCTGAGGTAGTGTGCGGATTTTTCCGGCATTGTTTTTTCCTGATGCTAAGGGGATACGGTTCCAGCAAAACGTCAGGCAACCTTGCACCTGGGAAATCTGCCTATAGGTATTTCAAGCTGGAAACTTGAATCCAGAAGCCGTCCTTGAAAACTTTGACCTTTCTCATTTCAGGCCATGGTTCACAGTTGAATATAACAATCAGTCACTAGCAAAGTAGAAAAGACGCAGACATCATATCAGATGCTTTGATGATAGCTCAATTTTCTAGCTGAGTGTGTCTTCACGCAGAAGTCGGCTAGTTTATTGCTTAAATCCAGAGGCTGGCCACATTACTCATTATTCTGTTTATATCCCAATGCTCATAATGTGTTGTTGCAATATCCAGTTAAGGCATTCAGTGCCATTTACAACAAGGAATCTGCCCTGAGCAATACTATAATCACTAATAGCTAACATTACTGAGAGGATCAGTTTCTGGAAATGAACATAAGTTAACAAAGGTACATCTGTAATTTTGTTCAGAACTAAACAGAACTACACGTCTAAGGGAGAGAATACAAATTTTGTTGGAAGAATTGGATCTTACAGAATGCTGCGTTTAATCAATAGCGCTCGCTTCTGCCTTCTGGTAGTGAGGCTGATTAGGGGAGCACTGCTGATCCTGGGCTGTTGTTTCAATAGAGGGTTTCTGCAGAGTGAGAAAAACAAATTCTTCTGTCTCAGAAGAATCCACTGAAGGAAGGGTGGTTGCATTTTATTTTGCGTTGATTAACTTTCACTTTTTTTGTTTAATAATTTTTTACTGATATACGTCCATTTTAATAGATGAAGAATTAATGTATATTTAAAAAAAAAAAAAAAAAAAACAGCAACGCTGCACTGAATCTCTTGGGAACTTTGCCATCACATATAACTCATATAACTTCCCAAACCTCAGGAAGGAAAACCTAAATATGTAAAGATATTTGGGGATTTTGTTTGTCTCGCTTCTTCAGAGCAGGAGACAAAGCTACTGAGTTGTGGTTGTTCAGTACGCTACTGAGTTCTTTAAGAGAGATGTCAGGCTAGACCTTTTGCCTCACAATTTTTATCACCTTTGTCTGTCAATAAATAGTTGAGACAAATGAGGGGGAAAGTACATTGCTTTCCTTTTTACTTCACTTGCACCTGTTATTGTATATGATATCAGAACAGCATTGAGGAAACAGCATATGGCAGAAAACAAGAATAAGGAGGAAGTGTAAAATAAACACTCTTTTAAAGCAGTTACTTCTAGGTGTAGGCGTGAATGTATACCGGTTTATTTAAACAATTCTTAAATGAAAGAGCCCTAAGTTGACAAGTAAGGTAAAACAACATGTCATATGCATTTAGCAAATGATGGCATGCTAACTTTATCAAAACACATAGCAGCAGTCCCCTTGACATCCCTGCAGAAAATTAGTTCTTAACAGAAAGGAGAGCATTTAATTATATGAGTTATTTTGAGAGTGGAAGTTCGCAACTTTAATATTTTCTTCTCGTTCATTAATTTATCTCTCTTTCCAAAATTAAAAGTTTGTTTCCTTTTAAATAGCCATGTTTTATTTTTTTGTTTGTTTGTTTTTGCTGAGTATATAATGATAGAGGCTACAGAATAATGCAAATCTCAAGTTTTCAACTATTACAAGGGCCTTCAGTGCTTACTGCATGTGTAAAATTGCCGGTAGCCATGGTAAGTAAGAGTAGACATTGCCTAAAATTCAATAACTGTATAATTACCAATTTAGAATATATTTATTTTTACTGTTATTTGATGTATGCATAGATCTGGAGCTCTTTTCAGCATGCAGGTATAGAAGCATGCTTAGCAGCTCAACTCACTCCAGTGGACACATTTGTGACAAATACTGGTGACAATGATGTATTTCTATCTATGAACTTAATATTTCAAAATGTGCCTGATTTTTAATAATTAGAATAGGAATAATTAACTTAGAAATTATTTTACCATACTTATATTAAAAGAAAAAAGTCTCATTCAAAGCACAAAGATATGTACTTTCTTAGTGAATCAGGACCTTAAGATGTAGCACGGAAATAACAAACACAAATTCCTTCTCTCAAAATACTTGCAAGAATAGTAATATGCCTGTGCATGTTTTTTTCAGCATGAACATCAGTAATGTACAAATAATGGCTTTGTCTTTGAGCACAGAGGGGAAAAAAGATAACTCACTGTAAGTTCACTTTAAGTAACTGATTAAGGTTAGAGGCTCATTTCTGTTTCCACTGCAGTTGATACGAAAACTCTTGTGACTTTGAATAGCTTCCTCTTACTATTTGGATGGCAGAAATGCTCAGAATTCCTAGCCAGAAATATGTAAAAATAACACCACCTCTCTGTAGGAATCTGTGGTTACAGGCCTTTATTTTTCATGTATTTCCATTCAGTGCTTTTACTTTTGACATCTTGTAGTAAGAAGCGTTCCTTCACCTTTTGTCCTCCTTTTTTCCTGCTGCTATGGAAATCATTGTCACGTTCACAAGTGGGATATTTGGTGTTGGGTGCTTAATTGTTTCAAGTCTACATGCAAGTAGAGGATGACAGTAATTTCTTAACTATAATTTTTTTAACCTGTGTCAAATGCAGCGCATTGTATTGGTGTGTTTATGGGGAAGCTACCAATGAAATGTCACAATGTTCAACTCCCATTAATGATGAATGATAAAATGGATGGGGAAGTTACACATTTTCTTTCAGTTAGAAAAATGAGTAGAGGAAAACAAAACCGAACCAGGCAATTTCTTGCATTTACTTATCAGCCTGTTTCCTGAACAAATTACATGATTATTTAGAACTTTTACCTTTTGTATTTTCTGTATTCAAGAAACGAGTGAGGCATCTAAAATTTGCCTAAAATGTAATAGAAAAAATATAAATCTCTACACAAAGAATGAAAATAAATAGAGCAAAATTCTGAATTATAAATTAGGAAAACTTGTTACTATTTAACAAGTGTTGTTATGGATGTTTCCTGAATAATTTTCTTCTTAACACTGTTCTATTCAACTTGTCAATTGATGTGCTTTAGTAGCAGACTGTGTAATGACTCCTCAATGTTTGCAAGATACCTGGAGCAGCATGTGATGCCTTTTCATCACTAGAAAGTGTTAAAAACTACAAGGAGGATAAAATACATTACAGACAGCAAAGAATAGTGTAATCCAGTGATGGTCACCACTGACACGTGGAAATGAAAATATTTTGCATCTACACGTGTACAAACAGTATTCCTTCTGGTGGTGTATTCAGGGAAAAATTGAAGCAAATGGAGGTTATATTTCTAACTTGGGTGATATTCAATTCAGAGGGCAAACTGTTTTTTGCTGGTTTTTTTTTTGTTTGTTTTGTTTTTTAATATTCCTAGTCTGAAATAACATCTATCTAAAGGAATAAATGACATAGGAATGTCTCACAGCTAGGGGAAAAAGTTACTCAGAGTGACAATCTTACTTTAAAGGAAGTGCCATGTAAGAGAGGGACTCGATGGGTCCTAACTTGTCTTGGTAGAATGAAGAAATTATTGAAATGGTAGAGTCCCTCCTTTCTCAAGTACAACTTGGTTTCCGTAGGGAAGGATCACCAATCATATTCCTGTGTAAGTGACAATGACCACAGCCAATTGCTGACTGAATTATTTCTCAGTTCATTCATCTGTTCTTTAGCAAATAAATTGTCCTCAATTAATTAGAATTCTTTTAGAGAAAAACATACAATGGATAAAATCTTAAAATCTTGTTTTTTTGTAGTTTTTATTTTTGCTTAGAGCACCAAGCTTTGTGCTCTGCACTCTGGATCTACTGCAACTATGATGAATTCTTATGAATGGCTTATTTTGGCATTATGGTTTAAAATATTTTGAAGAAACAGACATATATTCACCTGTGAGTGATTATAATAATGACGTTTAAAGAGTAAATTTCATCTGTATTTTCACACGTGTGAACTGAGGGACAGAGGGAGAAGAGCCCAAGATCCAAAAGATATGTGGGTGGTTGATGTGAGACTACAAAGCAGGTGTCATTAGAACTGCTATGTATGAGGTCTCATCAAGGACACACATCTTATCTTATCTTCACAACTTGCTAAAACCTAGTTCTAGCTGTTTCCTCAACTGTCTTGTGACCATCCTCTGCTTAGTAGCAACATTTTATTCATTAAGTGTCTACAAAGCTTGTACCTGTATGAGAGTGAGAAGAATCAGTTGTCTTCCAAGTACCCAAATAATTCCTTGAATACTATCTCTTGTATTTGTGTGCTTAACAGCAGAAATACCTAAATCATTAGGAATTCATCTGGCATAGCAATTTGTTGTGCTGAGGCCATGGGGAGCAAAACCTGATGTTGTCCGTTCTCTGCAGCAGTGTGCAGCTGAGAGAGGAAAAACTGAAATGTAATGGAAAAATAGTGAAGGGTCACTTTCACTGGGCTTGCACCTAAAGGGCCGTCTCAAGAAGCAATGTGTACAAGTGGAATAGGAGAAACAACCTGCTTCTGAATGCTGCTCAGGGTGGCATATAGAGATGATAATGCAGGAATGTGATATCCTAACAGTAAAAGTAGGAATGCAGAACAACAGTTGTCTAACTATTGAAAATTGTTACAATGGTGAACACCAATCTCTTTTTAAGAGTCATTATTCTTACAAAAGAGGCTTCAGGCAGATCAGTGAAGTTCTCAAGATGGCTCCAGAAGGACTTGGATTAGGTGTTCACAAGCTAGCAGCTCTACTTTTTTTTTTTTTTTAACAGAATTTTGGTTGCAAAATACTATGGTGCTGTCTCCATAGTAGTAAAATTGCTCTGATGTAATGAGTTGTACAATAGTATACGATCTCATGGTGTGAAAAGAAAAGCCATACAAAAATTACAAAATGGCTGAATAGAGAAAATAAAGAGGGAAATTCTCAGTCACTTATACAGAGAGTCACTGAGAAAAAGTTGGTATGATATTGGAGTCACTAATATCAGGCTTCCTGAGGTTTCTTCTAAATTAAAATGGGAAGGTGTTTCAGGCCAGGGGAGCTTCAAAAGCGCTCTCAGTAATTATGTTTTATGCACTTTTTGTGTTGTGCTGGGTACATGGGCATTAGCAGACACCACACAGAGCTGAAAGTGAACAGTTTGTTCAATTTGCCTCACTGAAGTGCTGTAGAAGGTTCTCATCCATTGATGGCAGCTGGTGATACAGAGGTGCCTGCAAGAGAGGAAGCTCCCAAAGCAAGTTGCTCTGTGCTTTGCCTTGCATAAACCAGTCTCAAAGCTTGTGCCTTTCTCAGTGCTTAGGCAGTACCAGGTAGGCAGACCTGCCCTTTAGTCTTCTCTTTCTTACTCCTTTTTTTTTTTTGTGGCTGGAGCTGCAACCTGAGCAGAAGGGTGAATGGGGAAGGATTGACTCTTTTTTCTGGCCTGTTGGATGTTGTGATTTTCTAGCTCAAAAGTGAAAAGACAGTTCTCTGCAGTGAGTCCCTTGTTTCGGTAGGAGTGGTTGCAACTCAGCCACCTAACTGAAGAGCAACTGAAATGGCTAATGCTATTTTGAAAAATTAATTCTTTTTAAATTTAATTACCTACAAGGATGTATCTGCAAAAACAAAAATCTAAATAAACCCTATTGGTTTTCGTATATTTTAGGGAGTTTAAGCAGTACATGCTGTCTTAGATACAACAAGGTTTCTAAAGCTTTATAAACCTCATTTGTAAACTATTAATGAATTGTGTTTCAGTAATGCAATGTAGCATCACAGCTAGAAAGGAAATAAACTGCTTATCTCCTTGGCAGTTATCATCAGCCTGGGTGGAGGAAAACCCTCTGTAGCTGCCTTTGTTACTATCACTGCTGCTCTTTCTCCCCAGGATATCCCCTTTGCTCAGCTCCCTCAGCAAGGTTTCTCATAGGACTTTGGATGCAGGAACTTCATCTGCTTAAATGCTTTGTACAGAACCTAACCAAATTAGCGTCTTACCCTGAACAGTGCTACCGTGCTATAAGTACCTAATGAGAACAGGGCTCTGGTAGCATTAATCTAGTGCACTCATCGCAGTTTTGTAGGAATTGCTCTGTGTTGGCAATGGGGCAGCTCAGTTGGACTCTCTCACTGTGCCTTTTATGGCGTGACCCGATGGTTTTGGACTTATTTCTACAAAATTTGGACAGCCGTGATTCCTGCTTACATCAGCAGGAGAAGAGAGCGTGTGGCTCCTGGCAGTAATTTCTGCACTGCCCAGAAATTAGCTTCAAGAGCCTCCAAATTGTCATTAAAATTTGATTGTTTCCCTTCACATGTTCACATCCGCCCATGGAAAATCACCTATTGTGTCGCTTCTGCCCCTCTCCCTGGAGTGTTACCAGGAGGTGAGCTATGACGGTGATGGGAAGGTTGCAGCCCTAATGGGGTCCAAAAGTACAGAGGCAAGAAAATGAGCTCACCTTCCTGTCCCGAAGTTAAGTGGTAATTGCTGTGGCTCAGATGCTGAAATATGCAGTAACATGAGCGTAGGATTTCATTGCTAAGGTTTACATGTTTATTCTGCTTCTCTGCTCCTGTCTTGGCTACCATGTAAATATTTATTACATTTTATTTTATTACTTTGTTGCTTTATGGCCACTATTTCATGAAAAAAAATGCAACTTCTCTCTCTCCGCAACAACGCCCACCCCCCTTCCTTTTTTTTTTCATTAGAAGTTGCAAACGGGGTCCCTATTTGGTATAAGCTGGTATGCCTCCACTGATTTCAGTAGAGCTCTGCCAACTTTCTTCGGCTGTAGTCAGTAATAGAATTTATGGTTCTGTCTGGGGTTAGGCAGTTAAATGTAAATAAGTGCATTAGTCTGTAGAATATGATCTTTTCCCACTTCTCTCACCATTTTCTGTCATAAACAACTAAATTGAAACTGGTATCCTCTCCTTCGCACTAGCCACTATGCTGGCTGCTAGAGGCCTGCAGGTGTAAAACAAAGGATGGGTTCAGTATCAGCGCATTTCACTTATGTCCCTAGAAATGAGCATCTTTAATGTTCCAAATGAGCTAAATTACAGGGGAACACTTCTAGCTAGCATTCCATGGCTGTGAGGGCATCCCAGGAGCCTGTGGTCTGACAGGCTTTGTAATGCTGAACCACGCTGAAAAAGGCCTCCCTATGCATTGTGTATACCATTTTCTACCCACATCATTGAAAGCGAGGCTTTTTGTGCGTGCCTGGGGAGGTACTTGGGCATTCTGAAAAGCCAGAAAACTTGCTGAACTTTTAAGGCTAGGTTCTGAAAACGGGCTGCTAGCAGGGTATAGATAGAGCTGGGGTCCTTCAGGTGAAAATTATTAGAGATCCAGTATTGACTTACTTATTCAACCAACTTAACATACCGGGTGCCTCCCATATATGAAGACCTATAATCTCAAGAAAGATTTAGTTCATACAGTGTTGGGTTTCCATAATGAAGTGTCACAGATGCTTTCTTCTCAACTGCAGTAGTACCAGTCCCTCTGTCTTCATATAAAAAATAGCAGTTAGAGAAATCAAATTCAGGGATGAAGGGTTTCATGTTTCCTCTTCTTCCAGTCTGTAAACTATTACTCAGGTGGGCATCTTCTGCCCTTCCTTTCAAAACTACACCATTAGCTTTTAAGCTTATTCAGATCAAAGCAGAGAAGCGGCAGGAAGCACGACTGCAGCCTCCTGCAAGAACACCGCATTGCATGGGGTAATCCTGGGTCTCTGGCTTCCAGTCCTTCTGTAGCACTCATATGTTAAGAATAAAATGCGTTAATGGGCTTTTGAGAATTCCTGAGGAATGTTCTGGATCATAGATACAGCCTATCTGCCATTAAACATAATACCTTCTTGGCAGCCAGTCTTCCTTCGCAGCCTTTGCCTTCAAGATCTGTTCTGGAGAGGCATTTTAGAAATCTTGTAATGAGCCCTCATATACAGAGGGATCAGACTCATTGCACTGTTCCACCCTGCACTTAGTATCTTGTATGTACTTTGCACATACCGCGTGTGGAAGGGCTCAAACTCCATTTTTACTTTAAATAACTGAGTTAGCAGTTACACAGTGTTTGTGCTTTCACAAAATGCAGTTTGTCACTGTTTAAAAGAGCAGAAATAAGGCATGGTTCTGGCCTTGGTTCAGATGGAGTCATCCCTGTACTGCGGCTTGTCTGTCAAGGGCATCAAGGAAAGTGCCACTGAGCATCGTAGAATTTGTCTGCTGCATATATGTAGCATTGGTACTTGCAGATGGCACCTGGGCAGCTTTTATTTACATCAAGCAAGCCAAAGCCTGACTTCCTTACCACCTTCTTGTACAGTTAGTTCAAATTCCTCCAATATTTGGTCCAAGTCTTGTTATAAGCAAGGCTGCAGAAGTCAGGTGAGCTTTTTTTTTCTGTGAGGACTTGGATCCGACGTTGATTCGGTAGGGACCTCACCCTGATTCCGATCCCTGATAAATTCACTTTTCAACATTGCATTATTGCTAGCGTGTGAACCAAATGTCTACACTGATACTTCTGTTAAGTCAAATGCAAGTTCTCTCTCTTTTTTTTTTTCTTCTGATTTGTAGGTATGTTATGTTTGACAGACATGAGTAACTCGTGGGATATCTTTCACACAGAGTAAAACCAATGTAAATTCACATGACTCAGGGATTTGTTTCAATGCTTCTGTATAAACTCTCATTAGAAATGATTATGCTTGAAGATCAAAAGAAAAGTACACTCGCTTGTATTAATGTTTAATGCATAATTCACATTGTTAGAACAAAAAACAAAACAGTCAGTGGTTGTTATGACAAATATTAAACATCAGCACTACTAACCAATTCCCAGAGAGGATCCTTCATTTCTCTGCACTGGCCATGTGCTGAGGTTTCCTCTTGTTTCTGTTGTGTTGTTGTCTCCAAGACCTCTCCGTTTCACAGACCTGTTTCTCGCTGGATCAGCAGTCCCCTGTCCCAGCAGGAGAGGGGCTGATCCTGGACACCCTCTCACTGCAGGTGGCTCCTGCTTTCGGAGAGCTCCTAGTGGCAGCAGTGTAAAGCAATCTAATCCAGCTGTTGACACAATAATGATTTTAGACATGCTCCTGCATGGTCTCCAAGCCCTCCTTGCCTCCAACCTCAGTCTACTTTCAGCCTTACTATCAAGACTAGGCCCATGGCCAATGTTACACCACAACAGTATTCAAGAGCTTGTTTTTCTTTATCACATTTATCTATGTTTTTATCTTCTTCATTCCATGTTTACTTTCTTATCAGAAAGCTTTGTACTTAAATAAGCAGGCTTAGCATGAAGGAGACATACGTGAAATCCATTCCGTGTATCCTTCAGCCAAGACCCAGCACAGCAGAGTAAAGCCATGCTCGCTATCACAACTGTAGCTTAAGAATGAGAAGTTTTTGCAGCATGGTTGCCTGATACATGGGTTAGCACGGTGACTTCATCTGCACGCAGGAAGATCCTTAGGTACCTCTGCCTTTCACAAAAAGTAGGGTTTTTTCTTCATATCTTCATAGCTTTTACTGGCTTTTCCCATGTCAGTGTTTAAAGGTTCAACAATTTGTACCATCTAGCTTTTATATTTATGTTTCTCTTCAAAATTTATTTGTTTTGCTACCTGAGCTTACATCTGTATTTTTTGTTGTTGTTTCCCCCCCCCCCCCCCCCTTTTTTTTTTTTTTTGAGTTTAAAGTTTAGGAGTCTTAATTCAGGTCAGAGTCACCTCTCTTTGCAGGGAGGTGTATGGCACAGAATGAGACAGAATAATGTTTGAAGATCTTTCTGCTTGGCACAAAGCTGAAAAAAAAAAATAAAAAATCCTTTCTCATTATCATTTCAGTAACTTTCCTATGAGCCAGCAGTGATACAACACAGCTGATTCTGAGCCCTCCTGCATCCATTCAGAGCAGAGTAACTGCCTGAGACTGCAGTAGGCTTTTCCTGATTCGGGTCTCTGTGAGCAAATGAAGAACTAGCACCCTGTTCTTAAGATACCTCCTGGAAACCCCATTGTTTTGCAAGCCATCCTGTGCTAATCTGAGAGGTTCCTCATACAGGAACTAGTGCTGTTGAATTATAGTGGGTGCTTCATGCAGACACTGCTGCTTTGAGCACTATGTAGTCAAAGGAAAAGCAGACCATGGGTGTTCAAGAGGACATAGACCTTTGGCTTTTGTTTTCCTTTTGTTAACAGCCTACTCAAAATATTTACAATTTAGAACCCAGTATTTTCTGCGGTAGAGAGCCAACTGTCTGCTTTAACACAGCTGAGAATGTACTCGGAGTATATGTTGTATAAATTGTTTATTTATCTTGTGGAGTGCACATGGAAGCACTGTCCTTGAACTGATCATAAGCACATGGCTGTTGTATGGTTTCTGCTAAGAAAGAAAAACCTGCAATGAATTAAATGTGCCTCACAAGGAAAGAAGTAGGTCAAATGTTGGACTAAATTAACCTTATGTTATACAGAACGACCATGTACAGTGTGTTGTTTTCAGGTGTGCGATTTTGGACTTGTCTACATACAAAATTATTCCAAAACACTTATTAGCTACACTGCAGTAATTACACTTAACCAAAACCATATGTACACAAATATCATGCCAGAGTAAGAGTTCACTTTTTTGAATTCTCCTAATCCACTTTAAAAGTGGATTAAGTGAAACCAGGAAGAAGCTCTGTCATTCCAGAATGAACGAGCCACCTGCTCGTGGTTCTGTTTCACATCCATCCACTACCTCATTCCAGCAGAATTTTCCTGGGTCGAGAGGCTCTTAAGATATATCTACATAGCAAATGAACGTGTGATTATACACATACCAGCCTTTCCTTTACTCTCGCTGGTGTGAGTAAGAGCAGTAATGAAAGAAGGTGGCAAAGATCTCAGTGCAGCGCATTAGCTGGGGCCTACACACACGAACCCTTCTGCTCGTGAGCAACCTCTGCTTCAACACACCTCATCATGCCCTCGCTTCAGACACAGCTCACATCCCCATGCTAATGCTGGGATGGGAATGTCTCCCTACACCTCAATGCATACGCGCACCAAACATTGCATATGTGATAGGACTATGCAGCTGAACTAAGTAGAAAACCGGGCATTTAACTTCAGAGGTTAATCACACGAAGGAGACGCATGGCTCATACGTTTTTAATATACACCCCTTTGACAGCCAAATGAAGCGTTGGCTCTGTGGCGGCATACGCCAAATTAAATATGCTGTAGACGAGCACAACTGTGTTGATTTCACTAGGGCTGAATTTGGCTCCATAGGCAAGTTCATGCTTATTTGACTAGTACTTGTTTTGTTGCCTATCTATCTATCTGCTCACTTCTTTTAATGAAGTTAATGCATTTCAATATTCCTTTCAATGCATTCCAAAACCAGCAATTTGATTAACTAACTCCCTTTTAAAAGCATAACAATCACAACCAAAATCTCCCTCTTAGGAGAGGTACAGAACAACTGCGCAGAGCATCTTGGGTAGCTATGCCGTAACTTAAATCTCTTTAAAGAAACTTCCCACATCAATCAGAAGAGCCTCACTGAAAAATAAATGGCAAAATACAGACAACAATCAAGCTACATGAAGTGCTTTTTAAGTCTACCAAGACCAATGTACCAGTAACGTACCCTGAACTCTCCAGAGCTCTGTTGAGACAATATGCTTAAGACAAAACCTTAGTCTAAATGCCACTCAAAACAATTCTGAAACAGAAACACTATGCAAATTTGTCTTTATAGACAAGACAGAAAGCAGCCCGAGTAGCTTGTCTTAAAAATAAAAAGTACCTTTTCAATTTCATTCTCCTTAAAATAGTGCTTGGACTTCACTGTATTCTGAGGACTTCTTTTTCCCCCCAGTTAAAGAGCAAAGATTTTTTCCACTTAAAATAAGGCACTGTTCCAGAGTACCGAATCTAGCAGCAGCAAAGGTACATGCTAGATTCTCCCTAGCTTCATCTTCTTAAAAAACTGGAAGAGCAAAACCTGATTAGTAACAATATTAAGCAAAGACAATCTTCTCTTCTGTTGTATTTAAATGAAGAAAATGAAAGCGTTAATGCTAATTGAAGCTGCAACAATAATTTAGTTTCAGCCCTGTGCTGCTTCAGCTTTTCAGCTGCTCTGTGAACTGTCGCACTAGCTACACGTACATGGCAAGCTGTCGTCAGAATAGGGAGTAGAAAATGCAGTGTGGGATGGGGCCACTTGACATGGGCCTTACTGAGCACTTTGGTCAGTGTGCAGGTGCTGTTGGTGAGTTGACAGTTTGGGATATTAAAAGTGTATGTCTGCAATGGCCTGTCTTTGGCTGAAAGGGCACAGCAGTCTGTGCCACAGTGAATACCTGAAAGCAAGGCTAGCACAGGAAATAACTTTGTGCAGGAAGAAATGCGGGCAACTAAAAGGTCCCTGCCCCCATGTATACTTATGCTGAGGAACATGGATTAGCGGGCATGGTGATGATGGGTTGATGGTTAGTCTATATAATCTTAGTGATCTTTTCCAATCTCAACGGTTCTATGGTCTTCCTTTTAAGAGCACAAACCCCAAGGAAATCAAGCCAAGCCCAGTGCCAACCCCTACCCCTGCTCACAACACCCAGTCACATAGGTTGACCTGGTGGCGGCAGGCCTTGTCACCACATGCTAGTCACCCACCGCCCAGTCCGGCCCAGCACCCGCCAGCCTCCACACAACAGCCTGGTGGCCCCCGAGCAGCCCGCATGGGCCTGCGTTCCCCATGTCCCCTGCCTTCCCTCACGACTCGGGGTGCTTTTTCCCTCAGTCCCATTCCCTGCAGGGACATGGCGGGGCCCTGCTCTGCGCGTGCTGCGCTGTCCCATCCGCCGCATCCGGGTGGCACCCCCCTCCCCCTCCCGCCCGTTTCCGTGATTTTTTTCCCTTTTTTTTTTTTTTCTTTCTTTTTTTTTTTTTTTTTTTTTCCTTTTTGCGTGTGCTTCCCTCCTCCAGGTGGGACCCGGCGGTGACCAGCGCGGCTCGCCCGGCGCCCAGCGTCAACCTGAAGGTAAAATGAAAGACAAAAAGATGAACGCATGCCTGCTCCCCCGCGCCCGCCACCATCGCGGCCGGCAGCTCCCGCCGCGCGCCGGATTTCCTGTTTCGGCTTTTTTTCCTCCCTTCGGTTCGCTTGAAAACGCATGCAGAGAAACGCGCACGTACCCGGTACCGAGCCCAGGGGAAAAAAAAATAAAATAAAATACATAACCCAGCCGCTTCCCCCTGCCGCTGCCAAGTTATCATTGAGAAAACAGACAGGCGGCGTGACGTCCCGGGTCAGGCCGAGTGCGGACCGGCGCTACCAAGGCGGCAGGGAGGCCCGGGGCCGCCGCCGGGGCCGGGGCCGTGGGGCCGGGGCTGCCGCCGCCCTCCTTCCGCCGCCCCCGCGCCCGCCGGGGCCGCGCCCGCCGCCGCCGCCGCCCCCCTCGCCCCCCGCCCCGCAGCAGCGGCGCCGCTCGGCCTGCGCCCGCCGGCGGCTCCCCCCTCTCCGGCGGAGGTCGGGGGAGCCCGGGGAAAGGAGGCGTGCGTAAAGATTTTGCAATGTCCCTGCATGGTGTTGTAGACTTTCCTAGCAAAGAAACCGGCTTCGGCTTCTTTAAAATCCCCGACGACTCACCTGACTAGCCGGCCTGCGGCTCCGCGCTGACCAGGTAACGCGGGGCCCCCTCTCCACCCGCTGACATTGCGGCGGGGCGGGGGCGGCGCGGAGGCGAGCTGCGGCCAACCCCCCCCCCCCTCCTCCGCCCCCAGCTCCGCACACTCACCCGCCGTCCCCCGGCCCGCCCGGTCATCGGCAATTAGCGGGGTGGGGGGGTGTACGTGTGTGATTTTTTTCTTTTTCTTTCCGCTAACCCCGCAATTCTGCCCTCCCCCCCTTCACAGGGTCAGGAGTGCCGGGGAAGTGACGGAGGCACAGTGAGAGTTCGGGGTCCCGGGGTGGCTGCTACTTTAACACTGGGGGTCCTTCCCCTCAGGAAAGCTCCGTCCCGAAGCCGAGCGGGAGCCGCCGGGCCTGGCCGGACCCCGCCGGGCTGAAGGGGGGGGAGGGACACAAGGGCACACGTGTGGGGAGAGCGCGGCGGGGGAGGGACGCTGCTGTGTGCCCCGGGCCTGGGGCTGCGTTCCGGGGGGGTGGGGGGAGAAGAGGTGCCGGGCAGCGTTCGGAGCGCCCGTGGAGTTCATGCGCTTTGGGTTGCGTGTGGGAGGCGGCTGCGATGGGGGAGGCGGTGGGAAGGAGCCGAGTGCGAGTGAAGGTGAATGGCACAGGGCAGGCGGCCCGGCCCCCCGCTCCTCTCTGCTGCTCGGGGTGACCCCGCGCCTCAAAGTGCCGGTTTTGTGGCCGCGGGATGGAGTGGGGGAGAGGTTAGAACCCGAACGCCCTTTCTTGAAAGCACCGAAGTTTTAAGCATGTAGCAGCACCCCTGTCTGAGATACAAAGTGTAAAACTTATCTGATACATGTTTCCCCCTGTTCCCGGGTACAGAATGTTCCCGTGCCGCACACGTTGCATGCGGCCGCGGTGAGGACGGGAGCACTTTGCGGTATAACCTACATTAGCTTATAGATGGTGCGCTGAGCGTGGAGAAGTGCCCCGTAGGGCCGTGTCCCCGCTGCTGGGGGGCCCTGCAGGCTGCCCATGCTCCTCTCCAGGACCTTCCAGTTAAGATGTGCCGGGGGCAGAAGAAAGCAAACATGGCATTCAGCATGCTCATTATCACAATAAGGCAAACAAATCGATTGCATTAACGGTATCGCAGTCATCCCATAGTGGTTTTATTATTATTATTATTTATTTTTAATTTCCCCAAGAAATTAAAAGGTTACTGCTGGAGTGTTGTGTCCCTGTCTCAAAGCCAGCACCACTTATTACTGCAACAGTGTTTCAATATTAAGTGATCTTGAAGATGATTCCATCTTTCATTTTGAATCCTGAATTTGAATCAGCATTAGAATGTCAGGGCTGCGAGATAAGGTGGGACAAACTAAGTAGACAGCTGAAGGTTTGTGCTGAAGGTGCTGCGGGAAGGAGATCTGGGGCCGTTTGCAGTAACCTTGTTTACAGGGACGATTCAATTGCAACCTGAATTTCAGCACGAGGCTGCCTGGACTAATGCCTGTGCGCTTGAAGCTGATCACGAGTGTCTTTTGCACTCTAAACCTTTGCTCTCCCCACGTTGCTTACTCGCAAAAACTTTTCTGGAAGGTTATTATCATTTTTCCAAGATGAAAATTAAGATGTTTTCCTGAAAGGAACAGCGCTCTTTGAACTGCTGTGTGTTAGCAACAAAGTATTCATGAGGTCCTCGCTGTTGTGTCGGGATCAGTAGTTACACCGCACCTTTTAACTTGAAGTCTATGGCTTTGATTAATTACATTTAAGTCTTGGAGGTTTTGAACGTAGTTTACAGCATGTGAAGCCGGTTCGAGTCGGACTGTGAAAAGATGCACGTTGTACTGAGGAACAGCCCCGTAGTGGTCTGCTCCGTTTTTGTTTTCTTTTCTCAAAGCTGTTCCAGGAAAATCACGTGCATGGAGAGAGTGGGTGCTAAATGCCAGCAGCCGCATTAATGAAGAAAAAATGCTGTTGAAATACTTTGGAATAATAAATAGGATATGTAATGGTCAACCACAAGATAAAAATTTTACACAGTGTTTTTATGGCTCTAAATTGGCTGCGTTGTAAACCAAGCTTACTACTCTATTAAGTCATCATACTTTTCAATTATTTAAGATTTCTAGCCGAGCTATCTAATATCGTCTTCATTGTGCGTATCAGAAAATTATATATACGGCTGTAATTCCTTGTTAGTCTGTGAAGGCTGTGTTGCAGATGGGGGTTTAATTTTGGCTTATCAGGACAAATATTACAAAGCACGCACATGGCAAAATGATATGGAAATAGTCCCAGTCCAGGGGAATGGGGATAGTTACAGCACTGAAATGTACCTAATACAATTTGAGATCCACTCACTAAGAAACCTTGACAGTATCTGCCTTCCAGGTACTGTGCATTTGGAAATACTATATCTCCATTTAAATGCAGATCTTCGGTTTTCTCCAGGGGGCAGTTGGTGAATCTTTCGATTGAACCACCAGTACTAGAAAAACTAACTGCAGATTTACTCATGAACAAGAGACCCTTTCAAGTCTGCCTGTTTGAAATAATGCTTTTAAAATTTCCTAATATTGCAGTTTTAGATTGATTTTTAAATGCCTTTTCAGAAGCCGCACAAAAGGAATGTTGTCTTTACTCCAAGTAGTTCAATGTTTGCACACTTATTTAGCAATCTTAAGAGAGATAGCATTACAAGCCAGTTCTTTGTTTTTGCTTTAGTGTTGTGTATGCTTGTGAGTTTTGTCAAATGGACAGAGCAGTCTTGCTTTGATTTTGACCTAGATTCCTCTGGATTCTTCCTATACGGCCAGTACCTGCTTATTTCCTGCTGTGAAAATAGGAGAACAACTGTTGATGCTATCTAGCTGGGGCTGTTTGGGCACATCCAGTAAACTCCCCTCCTCCCTGAAGACCTCATTACTAATGGGTACGGTAGTGCTATATTTAAGGGGGTGCATGCGAGTATTTTCTCTCTTGACTTTTCCATCCCTGAGGGTTTGATTCAAAGAAAGACAGAAAAAATGGTTGCAGTGAGTGAATTTATTTCTCTTCCTGTATTGGGCATGTGCAGTTTGCACTCTTGTGCTGATGATCAGGGCCATGCTCTATTTGAAACAAGTCTCAAATCCATCTTATCCCATACTTGCTTGAAACTGGGTGCCAGTAGGACTCAGCCCTGCTCGGAGGTGTTTTATCCCACCCAGCCTGGGTCCCAAGCTGTTTGCAGTGCAATCTAGCCCTGGGATATAGGGAATGGGAGCTGCCTCTTGGGATAAAGGCAGCATGAGGACCTGGCGCAGGGAGGCAAAAAGTCCAGACATTTTCCGAGTCAGGCACTCCTGCCTGCTCAGATGGGGAAACCATCCCATCATGGGAAGGATACTGCCTTTGCCCCCTGTGCCAAGTTGTGGAGGTGACACCCCTATTGTATGTTCCTGCTAATAGCATACAGCCCATTCTCTCCTATACTCAGGGTAAATGCACTCTTCAACTTTTTCATGGAGTTCGGGCAGGTCTGGGGAGTCAAATCCTATGTGCACCAGCACTGTCAGCAGAGGTGCTATTCAGCTTTGTTGATGTTGCTAGCAGCATTTGCGGATTTTTGTTCCTAGTGGAAGCTTCAGTGGGATGGGCTTCTTAAAGGAATGTTCTGCATATTGGGGTTGAAGGGAAAGCCAATTCTGATACATTAGCTTACTGCCTGTTTAATTCTGTTGAAATCAAGTGGATTTCTTCATGCAGGTGCTTCACACGTGCGTGCCTTTGTCGGTGTGCTGATCAGTTGGGATATTCCTTTGCTGAAAACCTTGTCCTGAGTCAAGTCTAGGCACGCATGCTCCTGTATGTGCATACACAGGCTGAGCAGGGCCCATCCTTAGTAACATGATTTCTGCCTTTAATATCCGAATAAGATCTCTTATTGTAACTCAGCCATTAGGGGAAAGGGAAATGGAACTTTTCTCAAACAGCTTTTCTGTTGGGGAATCTAGTGGCAGTTGCTTTGAAGCATGTGTAATTGATTATCATACATTTATTTTAAAAAGGAGACATAACAAGGAATCTAACATGATGTTTTGGAATATATCTTCTCCCCACAATGTTCTTGAGGGAAATGTAAGGTTGCAGGCATCATTTCATGCCCTGTATGTTTTTGAACATAAATCAAAGAAATTGTTGGAGAGTTATAGATGTTCATAGCAACTGTAGCTATAATAAACACATGCAGTATATATTTTCCAAGCTATTTTGTATGGGTGAAAAGCTGAAGCTGGCGTTTTGTACGAACAATTCAACTTAATCACTGAAAATTTATTTCCTAGTTAGCATGGATTACCAGACTAGCATGAAGTTGTACACCTTGGCTGAAGCTCATCTGTGAGGGAAGCCTTGGTTAAAATTGGGAAAGGATTTAAATTGTGATCTAGAAACCTTGAATGAATTATTCCGAATGTCACATTTATTGTGATGCCTCCACGGCAATATTTACATCTATGTTATTTTTTATATTGGCTTCAAAATGTGCTGATTACTTTAGGAAGCAAATAAAAGACAAGAATGTTATGGAAAACAAACCGATAAAGAAGAACTTTAATTGTGCACAGTCACATTTTTACTACAGTAAATAGAACAGGAAGAAGAATCCTGACTGATCAGGTGGTGCAGAGCTGCAAGTGAGAACAACACCAAGCTTAAGCATACAAGTTTCTTGGCTACTGTGTTTGGTTTTGTTTGAAATCCTTCATAAATGAAAAGGGACAAAATGCTATGATGGAAAAATTTCCATGAGAAGAGTGAGTAGACTTGATGTGTGAGGATGAGGGAGGTTTCCCTTATGCTGTCAAGGATCCAAATACATTAAAATGTTAAAAAGAATGTACAGTGGTCATACTTAATGTGTATATGGACTGACTGGCTTCCCTTCATTTCTCTCCTAAGTTTTCTCCCTGTCCCCTGAAAACTTGATGGAAAAAATCAGAAAGGGGCAAGTAAGGCAGAATGTGCCAGGTTGAGGGATAGTTGGCAAGGCTGGGGAGAACAAGGATTTTGCTGTTGCCTGTCCTGTGTTGGAATCAGTGTATACTTGTACAAAAAAGAGTTGAAGGAGCAGTGTCCCAGATACAGAATTACATGACTGTGAGGGATATGACATAATTGTGTAGGGGATGGAAAGAGAAATGGAGTCTGTTTTCCTGGGTGGGCATTCTCCAGCCCTGACCAAATTCTAGGGTAGGCAGGGAGTGGAGCTGCTAAGTATGATTGAGTTATTCTTCTGCAGAATTTGGAAGATTCAAACCATCTGTGTTGACATGTGGGCTCTTGGTGAGGAAACTTCATTCACTGACGTTTCTGTTTCCACTGGGGTGAATATCTTGAGTTTCAGCTGCCGGAAAGAGCTTGTTTTACTCTGCGCCAAATTTCTAACAGGAAAAAGAAAAGTGACACCAAACATTTCTTGTTGAATTAAGGACGAATGAGACCAGGTGGACAAAGGTTGGGAGCAAAGTATGCGGAGCATGGGCAGCAGGTTGGGTACTGGAGCACAGAGAGCAGGTTGTCCAAGGTCACTGCTGCTCTTATGGCACAGCTCGGAGCTGCACTCCGAAACTCAGGTTTTAGTCTATTACCTCCCCAACATGCAATCATTGTCCCACAGCTTGAGCAATGGAGGCAGAGAAACCTTCCTTTTGTAACATGCATTATGGTGTTGGTTTCAGCATGGAAAGGTGGGATGGTGTGTTCCTGGTTACACAGCCAGGCAGTGGTAGAAGCTAGAAAGAGTCTGACTTCACCACCAGGATGGCATTTTCCTTTTCTTGCCTTGTCTCTCCAGGGAAATGATTTATGTTTCTTGGTGCTTTTTAATTCAAAGGGTGTGAACCATGAGTACCTCTGAAAATTGGGCCACCAACACACTTGTTTGTGCTTGCGAGTGTGCACGCGTGTGCAACGTGCGTGCTCAGATGTTGTGCGTGCACAGGATCTCAATTATTTTCCTGTTTGAATCACTGAGCATGCTGTCTTGATGTACTGTCAGTTTTGCTTTCTGCCCTTTGGAATAAAGTTCAAAATGTTAAAGAAATAACACACAATATATTAGGAGCTAGGATAGTCATAGTGCCCAAGGGGAAAGGAGTGTGGTGAATAATCTGTTTTATGAATGCCTAAAATAAAACCTTAGCTACTCCTAACCCAACTCTGTAGTGATGTACTTGCAAAAAGTGCTCTTCTAAATGTTGTTTTGAGGTTTCGTTGTTATCTTGCAGGGAGTGGTAGCCCTCCCCAGAAAGCAGCATGCAGGTCGTGCTTGGTCGTGCTCTGGACATGGGTCATGATTGTTCTTCTGAGCATTACTCTGGGCTAAGTGCTGAGGCAACTAAATTGAAATTAATCCTTGGTAATTCTTTAAAATCAAACGTTGCTGCCAAGCTTAGGGGTTGAAACAGCTCTAGCATGTTTATATATCGCTTTTCTGGTTTCATCAATTCTTGTAGACAGCAGTAAGAGGTGCAAGAGTGGGGCTGGGTCCTGCCTGTCTCCCATGGTGCTGAGGTCAAGCTGCAAGCTGCGGTGGTACTAGTGCATGGTTAGAATCACAGCACTGGAGTCCCCAGCTTTGCCAAACTGGGGGCACTGGGCTCCACAGATCTGATACAGTGCTAAAGGGTCTAACTTGGCTATTAAATGAAAGAACCGGCCTCCTCCTGCTCCCCGAATCTGTTGGTTTGTACTCCATATCAAAAGAAAACAACTGGGGTGTGTGCAGCTGATGCAGGGCAGGTTCGGGTTATATTTAGGATTAGCAGGATGCCCACTGTACTTATTGAACAATTCTGAGGCATAAAATGCTTTTGGGTGCAGCTTGCAGCTTCTCATCTGCAAATACCATGGTCAAGATAAAGCAAAATGTCTCATGGAGAATTCTGCAGTTTGTAGTCCTGACAGAATAAACCTCCTTTTACAGCGACAGAGACTTCCTGCTTGTATTGTGACAAGTAGGGGTTTCAGATAGTGTTAATGGCAGTAATATGGTAAATGTGGGTTTCTGAAGTCCTGTAGGACATGCAGCAAGCCCCAGTGATTCGGACTGGGTGAAGTTGTCAAAGGTTTCTCGGCTCTCCAGAGCCTGGCAATAGCTCCACTGAAATGTGATGCCATTGGTTTTCAGCAAAGGTTTCTTTCTGCAGGGCTGCAAACAGAGATCAGCTGCTACTGTGTATACACAACTAGGGAGCAAATCAACCAGCACATTTAAGGAGCCTTTTTAACCCTGAGACTTTCCAAGATTTCTTCTTCACACAGGAAGTTTCCTTTATATTGTCAGATTTAGCACTTTGCTCATGTAATGAGATCAGAGCTAGGATCACTGCTGCACAGTAGAAAGACTTCCTTAAGACATTTGTCCTTGAAACTGCACCAAACTCTTGGAAGAACCCAGAACCTGTAAGTATGTATGCTATAGGCAACAATAGCACAGAGCAACGCTGCAATCAACCATTATACAATATCCGATTAGCAGTGCAGGAGGGGTTGTTTTCAGATGTTATGTTACGTTCATTTTCAGTTTGTTCTAAGGAAACAAATCAATTCGGGCTTCTGATACAGTGACTTTGCAGTAGATGAGCTAGTAATGTGTTTGATTTAACTATTCGTTGCTCTCGTGGGACAATGATTGTAGCCATCATCCTGTACAGAACTTTTCTTATGTTTTTAGGCATTTTAAATGATTTTTGGTAGCCATTGTGCAGATAAGTTTTTCCTTTGCTTTTTGATTTTGGCAACCCCACCCTACGACAAACTATAAATAACAGGGCAAAGGGAATTAGCGCACATTGTTCTTAGGTAGCCATAAAATATATTTGTTTTTGCGGCTTAATTTACTCGTTAGTAACATTCCAGTGTTTGGGGGTATTTTTTTGTCTTAATTGAATTCTACTCAGAGCTGTCTGTTCTGTGTTTTACGGTCTTGTCTGTGTCTGTTTAAGTTACTTTGCTGGGACTGCAGTCTGGTTAAACCTGTATTTAAGCACTATTTATATTCTGAGCACATTTCTGGTAAAATAAGTGTTTGAGATTTTTTTTTTTTTTAAAGCCTCTAAACAGTATAGTTTTATTAGCAGTGAGCACCAGAGGAGGCACAACATGGACGAATGTCAGATGTAGACCACAGAACCAAGACCTCTGTGCACTAAGTCAGAGCTGAACCTGTCCGCTTTTGTGACTACAACTAATAAAAGCCCAGAGCTCCCTTTTGATAAATTTTTAATATGCAACAATCCTTATGTTTATAAGATTAATTTCTCCCAGGTTAGCCTGATTGATGGCTGGATTGTGGTTTCTTAAGAGCTTTCTCCACGAAACCCCCCAGAAGAGCTGCATTCCATTTAACTAGTGAATGTAAAAACTGGTAACCATGGATTCAGCCACCACTAACTGTCGAGAGCAATGACTTGTTGTAAACAATACAAATGAGCCAGGATAGCAGAAGCAACCAGACATGAAATGATTTTAATAGAAATTACGGTAAAGGTCATGTGATACTGTATCGGCTTGAATTCAGTGTTAAAGGGAAAGTATTTCAGATTTGCAGGTTTGATTTAAATTGTACATCTCCGGGAGCTTCACGTTTGCATGAGACCCGCAGAAGGGAAAATGAAGCAGTGTTTGGAAATGCCTCTGCTTAATTGCACATTATGGCTTATACCCTGATCCCGAAAATGTATGAGTAACTCTAATCAGTGAGATTATTCACGTACTTAAAATTAGGTAGTTGTATAAGTGTTTGTAGGATCAAGGCCTTTCTAGGTAAGTTAGTAAGGGAAAAAAAATTAAATTGTAAGGAAATAATAACCTGTCACTAATGATAAATCATGGAAATGTGAGTTTTAGTACTGTGCGGTTCGGTTGGAAATTATTTGCTTTTTTGGATAACAGGAAAACAAGTTATATTTACCCCTTCATTTTTAAATGTTATGACTTTCATTTCTCATATCCACCATTCCTCAAATCCTCTTCCTAATTTATAGCCTCTCTCCTTTGGATAACTGGTACACTGGGGTGTCAGCTATTATAATACAGCATGATGATAGGCACATGCAGATCGCATGAGCAGTCGTGTGTCCTATCTCAAGAATTTCCATCCCTACAAAATCTTTGCTGACTCCCAGCTGTCACATGGCTGTCACTCACAAATTCTAACCATAACCAAATCCTTTTCCATGTGCATGCGCTAACCAAACCTTGCTGTGTCCCTGTGTGCGCAGGCACAAATGGCCCTGCTTTAAGCGCTTTCTCTGTGTAAATTGGGCTCTCCCCCAAGCCTTCTGCATTCCACTAATATTTCTCCATTAATTTGTTCTTGGGCGCTGCTTCCCTGTCATGCCTCTGCTAACCACACGTCCTTTGTAAGAAGGAACCTGGAGTAATAATAGCAGTTGGTCAGAAATGCAAACAAAAATAACTTTGTGCTTTATGTAATACAACAACTCAAATCAGTACCAATCTAAACTCACAACTTCCACCCTAAATGTCTCAAAAATTTTAACTCTTAGTGTTCTGTAGGCAAAACTGTCACCTTGCAGCATATCAATTTGACTCATTTGAGTATCAAATTTCCTTAACACTTACATCTTTTGGAAAAGCCAGGAGTAGTTCCAGTCTAGGTCTAGATTATTTCTATTTTCAACTACTTTTGTCTTTCTAGAGTTGTGTATATATGTGTTGCTTTACCAGTAAATATGGTTTATGTGTTTTTCAATCAGAAATATTTTAAAGAATTTCTCATCAGTGTTTTACAGATGACCAATCTCTGCCAAGCAGAGGTTGCAATTGAAGATGTGTAGGTAGATACAGGACAAGTCTTGCTTTCCCTGTTCTCCTGAGATGACTTATTAACCTGGGTGGGTTCACTTGTGTGAGTCAGGAAGGTAAGATTTAGCTTATACATAGACTAACAGCAAGTCACCTAATACAGACAAAAATAGACGGTCTTCTACTGGAAAAAAAAAAAAAAATCCATCACCAACAAAACAACAAGCAACCAACTTGTCAATAAGGAGGTAAAGGAAGATTTGAAGAAAAAAAAATGCCAAATTGCAAACCATTTTCTGTCAGGGCTGGTCATAGAGAGGATATTTCTGTAAATCAGACCTATATTATCAAAAAGGAGGAGGACAGAAAAGGCGCCATCTTAACTTTGCATGCACAATCTGGGAGAACTGAAAGTAACTTGCTGATGAAAGCAATGAGAGTTGAGACCAACATCTGAGTAACCTGGGGAAAGCACACTGGGCTGTCCACCATGGGCTTTTTGTGTACCATTAATAATTCTTGGAACTGTTCAAAAACAGGTGTGGGAATGGAGAATTGTTGTGCCTGGCTGAAGAACCAGGTTTCAATCTGGAAAGACAGCGAGATATTCTGGAAGGAAGGAGCATGCAATGCTTCCATGGACTTATCTGACATGGGACAATAGATGGTTTTCCTTTGCTCAAAATATCTTCAATATCTTTGCAATCTGTGATGTATGCACAAGTCTACTTTCCTGTATTTTGCATCAAAAATTGATTTTTGTAATGTAAAACTTCAAGCAGTTAGTGGATGAGCTGCTAGAACTCTTTCCCCATCTGCAGGTAAGAAGAGCTGAAAGGCGAGTTCCTTTGTTCCTCTCCCAGTTTGTAAAGTTCAGGTGCTATACTTTGCAGAAGATTTAGGCTAGAATTCGCATTGGAAGCAGAGCCATGTAACCATGGATTTGAGTACCCAGAATGGAGACGACGGTGTTTTACCTGTAGAGAGGTCTCAGTGTATACAGTAAGGCAAATGTTGCAGAGCTACAGAGAGCATACTTGGTGACTGGCAGAAATACTACAAATATAATTGGTAACAATTAATGGCAATATCCCTTTGAAACATTGTTATAATAAGAATAAAAATACTAATTATTAATAATAAATTGTATTTTATGATTGTAATTCTAAGCTACCACTTCTATTTAAAGAGCTTTTATTGATTGGGTAGTTTTTGGATATGTAAATATCATATAAATAGTTCTGTCAGCTAAATTCGAGTGCTGTTAAGTAAAGGCAATCTTGATGTAGAAGTACCAAGCGTAAGGAATAGAGAGTAAAATGGTACCTAGATCTGCTCACACTTAATTGTTGAGACTGCTAGTTCTGGTAGCAGGTAAATGAGAAATAAACTGTTTTTCTCAGGTGGACTACTGGCTATCAAGAACTGGACTGAAACTACTGAATTTCATGGGGCATAGCAAACTATTTAGTCATTGAATGACAGAACATTGTTCTTTAAATTATTAACTCTATGTGAACAGTATAGTGTTTGATAAGTTTCCACTCCTTTCTAGTTTATTTCTTAGCTGATGTGAGTAAGTGAAGCTTTTTGAGAACTCATTCAGTCTTATGAGCATTTCCTAATGTGCTTCTCTTCATGGCTGTATGGAAACTGTTGAGTCACAGCCTGAACCGCTGATTGATCACCTGAGGCAAGGACTGTGTCAGCCATGGGAGCACAGGTGAAGGCAATTTACCTGTGTGACCAGAAGGGGTGGAGCCTGGCTGCACCTATCCTAGACCCCATTGAAGGGCTGACTGCCAATGGGGAAAGATCTCTTTCTGGAGATCCCTCCCTCTGGAGTTTTCTACTGCAAGCCTAGGACACAGCTGAGCATTTCATTTATTTTTTATTGTCTCTTTCCACCATGATAATCTTTCTAACTCTGAAACTTGTAAAATACCATCCTAACTACGCCACTCTTCTAACTGTACTTTTGTTAATTGTACACATGGGTTATCGAAGACCCGTGGCTTACAGACTATAAATTTCTCTGGGTTAGCAAATGTGTTGTAGGGTCTTGTGACAGGACTGTGGTCAGAATTGGCTGGATTAACTTTCAGTTAACTTTCTGCGATTAGAAGGTCTTTCATTATTCTGTATTATTCCTTTGTATAAAATAAGGTCATTCTCTGTATATTTTAGTTTTAATAGAACCAGACTGCCACTGACCATTAACTTTTGCATGCATAGACTCTCTTCTTTCTGGCAAAGCTTTAGGCTCAGATCCACAAAAGGATTAGATGCCTTAAGTAGGACTTAAGTGGGATTTAGGCATTGAAAGCCTAAACCAAGATCCTCAATATTCCCACTGAACTGCCATTTAACCTTAGAAGTTGCCTAACCTATGTGAATGTCTACATTTTCAATATCCAGCTTTCCCTGATGGGCAAAGATCTGCTTTGGATGTTCTCAAGCATTTCCATCCTGACAAGGTTGAGCCTCTCTGCTCCCATCTTTTCCCCCATGTCCTAGCAGACTTCAGAAAAATCAAGCTCCTCTTGCTGGACTATGGCTCTCTGTGTGTGATGTATCTCACCTTCTCCAGTTGTGTCCTTGAAGGAAAGGACTCTTCATGAAGTTTCTGTCAGAAGCAATCTGGAAACCTTGAGAAAGATGTCAAAATTTAGAAATACTCATGTTTCTGCATAGGGGCCAAAAATCCTAGAGAAGAAGTGAGACTTCAGATGTAGCACAGCCTTCACTGTCACCTCCTGGCAGTCTTAGACTGTTTGTTGCTGGGCAATGACCTCTCGTGAATTTACCAGCTTAAAACACAGGAGCAGATCTCAGGGCTGAGGGCTCCATTACGTTATCAAAACATCTAAAATTTGGGTACTGGGTTGTGAAATTATCACACCTTGGTGAATTCAGGTTTGCTGTTTTGTAATAGCAGTTTTATAGCGGAGAACTTTTAAAAACTCTCTTCTGCAGGGAATCACATAGAATCCCACCCGTCTCTGTGACACACAGCAAATATTCCATTTTCAGAAAGCCAGACTTGTTGGGGTGTTCCATGTACGTACCCAGAAATAATAATCACTTTCTGAATTGCTTGAGCTGTGAGTGGAGTGATGGCTGCCTTGCTCTGTGGAGGTGAAAGCAAATAATGTTGTGCTAGCAGCTGAGTAAGTGGTCCTGTGCCATCACTTATTTCTCAGCTGTAGTCGTGACATTTTGTGTGTTCTTAGCCATGTCTGCTGTTTGTTTAAATCCTGCTCAGTTCCTTGATGTATCAGTTTTCTGTAGACTTTTGTTGGAGGAGTCCCAAATGCTATCCCATTTCAAATAGATGAAACCTTATCAGCAAATAGTCCTTAATCAATAACCTTAACTCTTTCCCTTAACTCTGCATAGGCTCATTTTGACCTTTTATTTTTAAAACATTAGGGTTTTTTTGTTTGTTTGGAGCCATATGTAGAAAATTTGTCAGAATTTTTACAGAATCATTCCCTTTTTTAGTCAGAAGTTGTGCAGATGCACGTTTTTCTGCACATAAAGTATTTTTTCCCCATTGAAAACCCAGAATTTTTCTCAGGGAAGTTCCTGGCTTTCTAATTTGTCAAAGATGGTTGGACTGTGTGCAACCTTAATGCTGTTTATTACTGCTTTTAATTTATGTATGTACGCAATCCTATAAACAACTGTATGGAGCCAAAAACATTTTTATATAGTTATTGCCTAGAAACTACACAAGCACTCAGTCAGATGTACTCTGAAAATTGGGAAACTGCGATCAGAAGAAACCTATATATAGTAAACAAAATTAACATCTAATAATGATTGTTATGTGTATTGTACAAGAACATGTTGTGCTTATGTTTGGGTAGATAACATTTTTAGGACTGTCTAATATAATGACATCTTAATAGCTAAGAATGTTATCCACGTGTTTTTAAAATCGATACAGGGAGGTCTGTTATTTTAATAGAGAGTATATGTGTTAGAAACTACTGTGCACCTTTCAGTCCATTCGCTTTTGTGTTTTCAGCATAGCATGCTTGAATCGTGACATATTTATCTGAGTATTTTAATGCATACAAACGTTAGCTCCTGGGCACATCTTTCATAATTTCACTTGTACTTTTGAATTATTTGTCATACGATCACACTGTGGCATTTCAAGGACAGATTGATCAAGATTGTCAGGGGCAGTCCTGTGAGTGTTCCTGTTTGGCTGTTTTACCTCCTCTACTGTGGAAGATCTGCTCCTGGACTTCTCCGAAGGTACCAACTTGCTACATAGAGTGACAAATAAATTGGATACAGCACAATAAGGTGACAGAAAGAAACATATTGCTGTCTGATTGCAGGAAGGAGATAGCATTGTGCATGTTAAATCATAGTACGTAATGAATGTATGGCTATTGTATGTGACCAATTTTAGGTATAGGAAGTTCAGCAAATATTGTGTCTTCATGGTTGCCGGATCACTTGCATGCTTGCTAAATCCTATATGCAGCACTTCCGTTTGCTGGGTTACTCACTGAGCTTTTAATAGCTTAATTTTAGTCAAGGTTCAGTTTAGTTACTCTTGTAATTAGTGGGAAAATATGTCCTGTGTTCATTTGGTAAACCGTATTACATATGATATACATACGCACAGTACGTGCAGAGGTGAAAGATAACTGATCGATTCTTATGGATCCCATAGCCACTGGCTTTTAAAGATAAATTACAGAACCTTTTAATTATTGGAGGTAATCTGGCGGCAAATTGAATCTTGGGTTTTTGTGAGAGGAAGTTTGGTCTCCCTTGTTCACCATAACTTCCTAATCCTAAAAGCAGCTTCTAGGATCCCTGATGACCCGTCAGCTGGTGTGTTTCATGTTGGTGCAGGTGAAATGCTGCTTCTGAGGAGGACTTAGATCCGTTGTAAAAGCAAGAAGTCTTATTTTTCAAGGCAAACAAGAAACCTTATTTTCAAAACAAGGTTCTCAGCCTTGTAATGCTTATTTGCTTTGTCTCTGTGGAAGCAGCCAAAGTGTAGGAGGTAAGTCTGTTGCTTGTCTCTTTTCAGAGATTTTTTTTGTTTTTTCTTTATGGGTACAGGTAAGAACTTGGTACTTGGGTGTTTTTTTTTGCCGTAATATAAAACATACTCAGTAGATTAGACTTCAGCCATCCAGAGAACACTTTGAAAAGTACTAGGGACAATACCCATAACTAAGAATTTGTGTGGAAAATATATGTGGAGGTACAATGTGGCAACAATCAGATGCATCAAGGGGATAGATTTTTTTAATATTTTATTTGCAGAGTGAATAGGTTAAAGCATATCTAGCTGACATTGCTGGAAAATGAGGGCCTGTAGCTTCCCACAGAATGGATACTACAAGGATGATTAGAGTGGTGTCTTTGACATGTGGTCATGGCTGAACTAGGATTTCTCAAATTCACAGATGCTCCAAATGCAATTCTCTCTGACAAAATAACCAGGAGTTGCATAATAGAGTATGCACAATGCAGTTTTTAATCAACATTTTAGCTCTTGCTCAGAAGTAAGTACCAGTTACTTCTGTGTGGATTGAAAGTCAGGAACACATATGTCTCCTAGTGCAGCAAGCCCGGGATCTGCTCCACTGGGCTCTGCTCCATTGCAGCACAAGTCAATGTCTTGAGACTGTCTTGCGGGCACAGAATCCTACTCTAGTTAGAAATACACTAATGTAATTAAAGGTAATAGCATTTTTTCCGTAGGAACCTAGTGTGGAGAAGGTAAGGCTGGCAATAGGCTCCTGTCAAATTGCATGAAGAACAGAAAGCTGGGAGCTCTGGTTTGTAGGAGGATGTAGTTAAGTGAGGATCTTTACATATGAAATCATTCTCCAGCTGTATGGGAAAGCATGCAGGATAAAATCTTGGCTTCACTGAGATCAATGGGAATCTGTGTTGATATCTTTGTATATTCTGTATGCTCCTTTGGTGCTCTTCTTGCTGGTGATAGAAACCCAAGTACAGACTTCAGCAGAATCCTCACCATAATGTTAGGTTTGATCTTCACAGGAGGGGTATTGATGCTAGTAATATAACAGAATAAAAAAAAATACTGCCGAAGACAGGAGTTTTAATGCTCTCTATTTTATATTTCGACACTGTTACTTTGAGTGATACCAGCATAGAAACTGAAATGTTTGTGGGGCTTTTTGTCAAGAAGGGTAAAAATGATTGTGGTGTTTTGTTTTTTTTTTTTTTGGGGGGGGGGGGTTGTTTTGTTTTTTGTTTTTGTATTTTTTTTTCATTTTTCTCAGGAATAGGATGCTGAGAATTAAGGCTGTGGGCACTAATTGAAAGGTAGACCTCAAAAGAGGAAAAATAGCAGTGCTTTACAGAACTGTTTATTAAATATTTGAACTCCTTAATAGAAAGGAGCTATAAAAAATTTCAGGCAGTTATTCCTCTTTAACAGAAGTCTGTATTTGGGCTTCTGGTAGACTCCTTTATTTATAACAAAACCTTTGAATATCATTCCAAGTTGTTCAGCTATCGTAAGTGATGTGATAATGAGGACGGAGTATAGGTCATGAATCTGCAAGTACGTGTGAGGAGATCGGTGAGCTTAACCTACCAGGTGAAAGAAAGGTTAGTATAGCAACTGCACGAACACTTCAAAGCATGCAGCTAGTTTGCTGCGCTAACTTAATTATCCTTGCTATAGATATGTTTGGCAAACATATCTATAGCCCAGATACTATTACTTTGCTGTGAGAAATAGCAGAAGACTCCTGCTTGGTTGCCAGTTGACGGAAGCCTTCCTTCTCCTTCCTTGAATTACTGTTTTCAAGGACTTTTCCTGCCTCTTTGCCTATTTGATGAATAGGAACCTTTCTTCTTAAGGGTAGAAAATATTGTAAGATTGAGAATGGTGCAGCCCAATGGGATAGGTGCAAAATGATAAAGTAAGTCTGGTGAGGACTTCATCCTATTTTAATCAAATACTGCCTGAGCTGACCAAAAATAAAATTTTATCACTCATGCTGAATCACCCATATTATGGTGTCAGCGCCATGTCTCAGCACACCGCTTGCATCCCCTGTGTAATACTACAGGGTGTTTTGAGCATCCCAGCGTTGCTGACTTTTTCCACAAACAGTGTGATCTATTCCAGGATTACCAGCACTACCCATCACATGGAAACACAAGACGATGCCCTGTTCTTTGACACTAAAATGCAGCCTGCTGTCAGCAAACTGTGGACTTTAATAGGCAAAGACGGTGGGGAACTTTTCAGCTTTTTAGTCCTTTGCTTCTGGAAAGACTGTTACACAGTGAGGTACAGTTCTAAAATGTGGTCATTTTTAATACCTCTCCCTTGAGTCTTCCTGACAGATTGGGAGTGCGGAGGATGGGAGGAGGCAAAACAGATGAGCTGAAAACAGGATGTATACAATACATTAAAGTAGAGCAAAACTAAAATTACCGAACTCATGTGAACACAGAAGGGGGTCTGTTTTAGGGCCATTCTTAACTCCTGCTTTAGATGGCCTGTGGTGAAAATCACTAGCTAAAATAGATGCTATTTATGTCATCTTTGAACTGAATTTACACAAAATAACTCATTAGCCAGTAGCAATAATCAGCAAGAACACACAATAGGTTTTGGTAGAGTTTTTCCTTTTTTTTCTGAACAATACTATGATTATTGAAAACCTTAAAAAAAAAATACAAATAGAGAGCTTTGACATGCACTCTTTTTCATACACAGTTTATTTCTGTTAGTTTTCTTGTTTGGAAGCCCATAGGTACTGATGCATGCTGAATATCATTTGTTCAACAACGCTTTAAAAATCAGAAATGTAGTCCTGAGTCTGATGCTTTATAGGTATAAATCTGGAATTTATCTGCTCTCTTTGAGGAGTTACTGTGTGTTTCCTCTCTTGGAGCGTGGATCAAAACTTATTTGACTGAGCAGTTTTCTGATTTGAGAATGTAGATGAATGTTATTATGCTTTATTGGCTTGCGTTGCACTCAGTACTGATTTTTGACAGCTCATAGTGAAAGTAAGACTTTGAGCTTTTCATATATATATATATTTTGTTCTATTTTGGTCATTTGAATTTTGCAAGGAAACTCTGCTTCTGTGATGATTTCTGCAAGCTTGTCTCTTTTTGGGGAAAGAGCACTGCTGACTTTTGCCTGTTTTTAACACGCTCTTCATAGTTTTCTGTTCACTTTGTATAAGATAACACAGTCACTTTCAGTTTGTTGATGATTGGCAAATCTATTTATTCCTTTATATGCAGGAGAGAATAAAAGCTTTGAAAAGAGGCGCGTCCAGTTTGATTATTGTCTGTTTTCTTACTGTAGCAGGAAGGAGGATCACATCTTATGAGAGGTATTTCTTGTATGGATAAATAGAGCAACATAGGTGCATTGTGAGCTATTATTTTTGTAGACAGTTATTAAAACAAGGCTTTAAAAGCAGTAAGTGCAGAGAAAATTGAGGAAAAACTATTCCTTTGGTGCATGTCTTCTGCATCTTTCTGTGGCAAAGGAAAATAATTAGGAAAAGTCTGTGTGTACCTGAAGGTAGAGATGTAGTCAAATGGAAAGAGCAAGTACTTGAGAGTCAGGAGCAGTGGGCTGCGTTCTGGCTCTTACCCTGTCTGCACGCCTCTGTAAAATGTTCTGAGACTTCTGGATGAAAAGCATTACAAAAGAGCTAAGTGTTACTTAAGCCTGCTTAGTTAGACAGTGGGCTTTAGTCTGCATTATTTTTTGGTTTATGTATTACATGAATAGAGTGCAAAGCAGCTAGGAGAGCCTTTTGTTCTTGCACACTGGCTCTTTCCTTTGGCCTCAATTTTTCTGGCTTAATCACATGTTCTTGAGTGGTAAGGCATGCAGCAGCTATTTGTGCCATAAGGAGGTGCTTAAATAGCACATATATTGAGCTGTGAACAAATGAGTTTATGGGCACCTCTGGAAGAATACTGACCCTCTCAGTGTGAAAGCGTGAGGAGAGAATGGGTACATGCCGTCTCATGGCTGCTCATGGAACTGGTACTTCTTCAGTGTCCTGTGACATGCTTCTGGTCCCTTCTGCTGAAAGACCACTTTTGTCCTCTCCAGACTGTGACAGGAGATGATTAGTCTAGCAGTTTCAGAGCCCTACCAATGGCAGACCAAAACCTATTGCTTTATTAGTGTATGTGCTGCTTGAAACTATAACCCTTAGGGCAGACTTCCAAACGATCGCCATCATAGAAGGATCTCTGGGTGTTCAACGTAGTGTCTACATCAGACCCCTCTTCTGTGCTGGCTGTCTGTAGAAGACACATTTGGCAGTTCAGGCAGTGCATGCTGTCCAGGTGCTTGTTTTACATTCTCCTCTTGGCTCAAGGTGGCAGGCTGGGTTTCTCTGTACTGGTACAAAGTGGCTTGCTGGCTTGCTTAGTGCACAGTGTAGCTGGGGACCCTGTGCTCTAAAAAAAAAATAGTCTGTAACTGCAAGTGAAGAGTTCTAAAAACAGATTGCTAATCTGGAAAAATTGTGTGTTTTGTGCTAGAGGAAGTCTCTGAGCCACAAATAGATGGAAGTAGGGAAGAGTGGCATGGGGAATTGTCACTATATGCCTGCCCTACAATCTTCATTGAGTGTCTGCTGTGTGCTGCTGTCCCAAACCATCAAGAACACTTAAATGGACCTTCAGTGGTCCAGCAGAACACAGATGACTCTGAGTATGCAGGTGTGTGTGTGCTTGTGTTCACCTGAGCAGACTTTGGAATATATATGGAATATACAACAGTGGGGACATTGACTACTCATCTTCATAATCTCTTTTCTGGTAGTGTTTTGTAGCTATGTATGAAAATGCTGTTGATTGTTCCACGTTTGAGAGTCAAGAAAGTTCAGCATGCTTATTTATCTTTTGTTGCTTTTTGTCTGTCTTCTGTTGGGAGAACTTAAAACCAAATTAGAAACAGGGTAGAATTACAAGACTTCATGATTGCCCAAATGCCATTTATTCTAATATCATTATTACTTTGTTTAATTCACTTGTTGACTAGTCCACAGATGTAAGAATAAGACTAAACCTGATACTAGATATATAGTCTCCTGTAGCACCAAAAACTGAGACTGGATGCTTGCACTGCTTAAGTCTCACAGAATAGAGGTGATGCTTAAGTATGGAATGTGAACGTGCCCCCTTTGAGAATGGAAGGATATTATGTTATCCTTCAACAGAGTGAATTCACCTACTCATTTTAAGGAATGGTTCACTAAATGCTATTTAGTTAATTTGTAAACAGAATTGTCTCCAAAATATCTTTGCCTAGGATTTCCACAAAGTCTATAAATGCTTGATGCGTGATGGATATTTTTTATCAAGCACCTGCTTTCTTTGCCTAGCTCAGTTGTGCAGCAAGGTTGTTTTTACAGTACTAAGAAGTGAGCAATATATTCCATATGCCACCAAGCTTTGTAAAGAATCCTGCTGATGACAATTTCACAGCTGCTGAGAAATAGGCCAAACCTTCCCCATAAAAAGACAGTAAGGAGAAGAATATCTGTTCCATTGGGATTGGCCACGAGTCCTCCCCAGCTTCTTCCCTCTTGAAGGGAAATTCTCACACTTCCAAAGTATTTAACAACAGATGGTGGCAGAAACCAATTTCCATTGCAAACCCATTTGGTCAGGAAGTATCAAAAAATGTTTTGGAATTGTGAAAATGAATTCTTGGCTACTGGGATATCAATGAGAATGAGAAACAAAGCAACTGCTGAATAAACTCAAGAGCCTGTTTGGTCCTGAAATTAATGGCTCTGATCAAACATTCTGGAAATTAAATGTATGTAGAGGCTAGGCTAGACTTCAGAAGTGCTACAAGTATTATGGTGGTTATAAAAACAACAACAAAAAAAAAAACCACAAACAAAAAAACAAGCTCTTAATTTCTGGACACTGATTGCTTGACCAACAACCAAGAAAGAAGCCTTCAAAATATGCAGAATGACCTCCAGCTGAGACAAAGCTTAATATAGCTCCTACTGGCTTAGTCAGGTGGAACCTTCTCTTTTGGCTCAGACAGTTTGCTGCCTACAGACCATGAAAGTCCCGGGGCTCTGGTAACACACAGGGACACAAAATTACTGCGGACACAGCCCAGGCCACTCTAGGGATTGGTTACAGCTAGCGAGTTGCGTGAGTTGTGTGTGTCTGCAAGTTGCTGGACACAGCAGTTTCCTCTCTCTGGTGATGTCTGTGGCTGACCAAATGTGTCCTTTTGGAGAGGGATCTGAAAATATGATGTGCTTCCTTTTAGATGTGTACCATAGATGAGTCTCTCTGTGCCATAACTCTTCAAAATAAACAGCAACATGTTTTTCCCTCCAGCGTTTCCACTGCAAGTCTTAGATGCTCATGTATTTCCGTATGTTGAAAATGGTTTGATAGAACTTCTCATAGATGTGGGACATAAACGGTACTCACTGAGCTATCTTGTTTTATGTGTTCTGTTAGAAATGTATACCAAATTATACGGTAATGTCATGTCACTAGAAACACAGAGCAGATGGAAGTATCTTTCCACATATTGACTCATGTTACTCTGATGAAAGGAATTTGTTTCTCCCCTTCTGTCAAGCCTGCTAGCCTCTGGCAAAGGATACAACCCTCAGTGAGAAGAACTTTACCAATAATGTTCAAGTGACCATCTGATTTAAATATATTAACATTGGCCACAGTAGTTTGAAGGAGCCCATTCTATCTGTTGTGTTTGTGTAATAGGGCTAAAAGCAAGGAGTGCTGTTGCAGGCTGAGGAGACTGCAGGGAATTAACCCCTAAGGAAGTAAGTACTCAGCTTTTGTAAGGAAACCACGCAAGCTTCCAGGCCCCAATATCTGTTTATTTTGGAAAGTTGATGTCTTGGGTCCTTTGGAAACTAATTATTTAAAAAAAAAGAAAAAACAAATGCCAGGTATCTGTATTTTCTATGTCTTTTATATCAAAACGTGCCATCCAACAACATGGGTTCTAAGTAAGTTCTATATTTTAGCTACCAAAACCATGGTTTGCAAACTGATAGTGAACTCCTGACTAATGCAGTAAGTATAGATTTGCCGTGAGCAACTAAAAAGCAGCTTCCCTCTGCATTTCTGTTTGTTGTGTGTGGCATTTGCCTTGATGAGAGTGCAGTTCTCTGATTGAAAGCATGTGAAACGGAACTCAAAAGGGAGCCAGGGTAATCAGTAACTGACTCACCTTCTGGATGTGACAAGTAATGAACCAGTCTAAACTTGCCTGGAGCTTTCTTTGGGACAATACCCACAGGGGAAACCCTCATACGCTCAAGTGAAGCGTTATCAAATGGGCCCTCTATTTTCCCCAAATGCGAGCTCTTTTCTGCCTTGTCTCTAACCACCTGAGGACATGTAACTGCTGATCTCAGCATCTTAGCCAACATTTGCATCTTGGGGCTTGAGTACAAGATACTCAAATCCCCAACACAGCCTTTTTTACGAAAATTACATATGCTTTTTGTTTGTTTCTTTTTCCTACTTGCCTGCTCCCACAACCCGGGAAACATTTCATCTGCCCTCACTGGGATTTTCAGGTTTGCAAACCTCTTTAACCAGCATTTGGCTCTTTCCACTTTCTTACTTTGATTTGGATGAGTGCCTGAAGCACCTGCTAATGGCCTGAAGCATTCAAGCCGAAATTTGCAGTGTACCAGGCACACTCAGACTGTTAGCACCTGCCTTCTGGAGCACCTGCTATGCTATGTGGGCATGAGTTTGTGCTTCACAAAAACACCTCTCTTTGGTTTTGTCTTGCTGTCATGCATTCTTTGTCTATGCCATACCCTGGTATTCAGCTTTTCCTTCAAGGTAGTGTCAGTATTGGTGTAGCTGTTGTAATGCTTCAAGGAAGAGCATCTAGGTTTTCCTGGGTACAGAGGAACCAGGTATGATATGAAGGTAAAACAGTCATTGTAGTGACCATAAGTGTCTCATTGTGCCATTTCAGAATGGACTTCACTATTTAAAAAAAACACAAACAACGTTTTACTGTTTACTGGGAGATGTTGAATTTTGGATGCTGGTTAAAATGACTGTGTCGGGCAGTGACGGTTGGAAACAAAGCTCAAATGGAAATTCAGTATTCAGGATATGTGGGAAACAGCATTTGTGCTTTACAGGGGACCAAAAGAAGCCTGAGAACATTCCATCCTTTCTCCTGCTCCTGCTGCACTTTGAGGGTGTTTTACACTTTTTCATATAGATACTTCTGATGCATAAATATAGGGAAGGTTGTTAGATTTAGCTCTATATGCTGCATTTCTTGAGAAAATCCTCCTCCCTAGCAAGGGAAAAGCCTTATGGATGATCAAAAGTACTGAGTATTAGAAGCAATGTCTTCCAAAAGGCCTTTTATTTTGATTTTGACTTCAGGAGAATTAGCTTTTCCCAGAGTTTTGGTTGTCTGTTCTGAGGTTAAGATTTGGATTGACCTTCTTTTTCCAAAAAGGTGATTATTTTCTCCATTAGAATCACACTACTAACAGTTATAAAGGAAGTCTAAGTAGTGGCTGGGTATTTGCTCCTAGATTACCTGCAGTCTCTTTTCAAGAAGGATCATCCTGTCCTCCACCATGTTGTGTGCTTGATCCTATCCTCCATCTCCTTTCCACACTAGCACCATGCACGGTTTCCCATAGGAGACTGCTAAGAGTTTCCCTATGTCCTTGTGTTGTAAACTTGTGCTCCTCTCCAGCAGTGGCATCTGCTCCTGCAGAACTGGACAGGGAAAGGACTGATCTTTCCTCCTGGCTTTCATCGGGTTGCCTCAAAATAACTCTAATTAATTTTGTGGAAAGGAGAGTTTACTTTGCTCCCATGATGGGATTGCTCTTTGTGCAGATCTCTTGCATGCTATATTTAGGTATGTTTTTGGAACACCATGTGACCCGAATCAGATAACTTCTGAACTACTAATCATATCTTTGACACTGACTCCCTCTGTGGCTTTGGGGTATTTTATGGCTTTCTTGTATCCACAATGAAAACAGAAGTGCTCACCTACTTTGTAAAAGTTGTTGCCAGTGATAACAGATACTTAAGACATTGTTTTAAATTAAATATTTTATTATTTCTATTATAATTGTATTGTTATTATTTCTTAAATGTTTAATTTCAGAAAATAATTTTCTGCTATCATAGTATTTCTTAATGGATTTCTGTTTCACTGTTTCAAAACAAACAAAAAATTCTTATGTTTGTAGATGGAGATAGGGCTGAGAGAGAAAAAAAGTACTCATTTCCTGCCCCACACAATATTTTTTCCTTTGTTTTTTAGTTGGCTGATGCAAGTAGATAAAAGGCTCAGACCTATGACCTGAAATGTTTCCCGTTGTGTTAGCTGTGTCCCTTAAGAGGGGATGTTAGTTATCTGCTTGTTTTTTTTCCCTGATTCTTTGAGTTATACAGCCAGACTTGTAACCTGTCATCATCCCTTGTTCAAGGCTGCTTGAGCGGGGGCAGCACTGGCTCCACATCCAGTGTGGTGTGGGTCTGGAGCCTGTCATGCACTGTAAGACATTGTCTCTTTGTTGCTCGTGTCCACAGTTGCCATTTCCTGTCTTGGCTACTTCTGCAGGGAGCTTAGTACTGGCATTTCTTTAGGCATCACCTTTTTTTTGTCTTGAATTCCTTAAAGCCTTTTGATAAGCAATTGAATCAGTAGGTCTTTTTAGTCTTTAGTTTGCTCAGGAGTTTGGTTTGACCATTTTGTCAGTCAGATAAAGAATGGGAGAAATTGTGGGGATACTTCTCATCCGTTAGGAATCAGAGGACAAAGAATAGAATCCTTCATTATTGCAAAGCAAATTTATGAAGTCTAATTATAAATACTAGCTTTTCCTTTTTTTTTTCCCTCTTTTTTTTTTTTTCCAAAGAAACTCTCCTTCAAAATGAAATCCTTTGTCCAAGTGCTTATTCTTTCCCTTTTACTAGTAATAAAAAGTAAAATAATACATACAATAAAAATCAGCTTTGAGGAAAAAGCAGATAATGAAATATCTGCCAAAGACTCTGTAATATGTGTCTGTCAGAGAAAAAAAAACATTCTTATATTTGAATCTCTGAAATGTAACTGCACCAGGCTGGTTGGGGAAAATTTGTTTGAAGATGTATTACGTTCCACGATCAAATGGAAAAAATGGCACCTGTCATCATATTTAGAAAACAGCTGGGTAGCATGGCGAAGTGCCACAGTCTCTTTTCACATGGCCTTTATGCTGAAACCATCCAAGCTCCATTCTCAGCAACTGGAGAGAAACCCTGTGCCTTTAAATGGTTACAGAAACATCTACTTAGGGGCCAGCTCTTATTGCAGCAAAGCCTGCTTCTGATGCTTCTAATTAGCAGTTAATGGATTATACTTTACTTTTATAACCCACCCAGCAGGCACTCTTCTATAGTATTTTTTCAGCTATTTTTGGTAGAAGACGCATGCATTTGTGCTGCTCTTCATGCTGTCATTTTGGTCACACAGAAAATATTAGGAATAAATCTCTATCTGAGGCTATTTTAGCACTCAAATGCTTAATTTAAGTCCAGTTAAGCTTTTCCTAACTGTATACATTTTTTTTTAATCTAATGTTTTAGGAAAAAAAAAAAAAAAAACCACCAAAAAACCTGTATTGTTCTAATTGCTGTGTCTGATCTAGACTTGGATGCTGACTCTCCTAAATAGATACATATTGTTAATTATAATATGCATATACCCCATGAAAAGCCTAGGTTTGTAAAATCTGCAAGCATACTTCCAATATCAATTCATTTAGGAAAAAACATATTCATCCTGCTGAACACAGGAGTGTTTGTGAGTTAGGTGGGATTGTGGGAAATAATGTTTTTTTACACAAAATTTGAATTAAAATAGCAATGACATTGGTAGTATTGAAGATTTGCTATGGTGTACGCGTATGTGCATACACGTGCATATGTAAAATATATATATAGTATATATGCTTTAGTATGCATACAAATCTGCGTGTGTCCACATGTAACTGCGTTTAATGTGAAAGATTCTCGTATTTCACCTTCAGGGAATTAATTCTGGTGCCAATTTCAAGCAGGACGCCGAAATCACTGATGTGCCGGTGTTCCTGATCTCCTGGCTGGGGGACTTCCAGCAGAGCAAGGCCTACCACGGGTTAGGCTGGGACAGGAGGGGGAGCTCTCACTGCACCAGCTAGGGAAGGGGAAGATGAGTCACCCAAGGAGAGAAAAAGGAGAGAGACCACCAGCTGCTCTCAGGAGCAGGGGTGATGTGCCCTCACCCTTTGGCACCTGCTTTGGTCTCTTCACCAAAATGGAGAACTGGGCTAACAAACAAACAAAACAAAAACAAGTGTACGTGGGAGAGGGGAGGTGTTTCAAATGGTAATTATTTCTGGGTTATATCCATGGCTTAAAGCAATGGAAGTGCAGATTGCAAAGCTCTCCATGTAAATGCATGCTTTTATTTTCATCCTGATGCAGTATTGCACTTGCAAACTGTAAGCCTGGCACTAACCAGTAAGGTCATGCGGAAGGTAACAAACCTTCAGTTTGAAGTTGAGATACAAAATGCTATCCAGAAAAAAAATGTGGGAACCAGAATTATTTTTTACAAAGAGAATCTTGAAAAGAAATGGAAAGGAGAAAAAGGAGGTGTTGGGCTGTGGTATTCTATGAAATAGCTCTTTCAGTGAAATGGGATGGGATGATGGCAGCTTACTTTCTGTCCTGGCTTTAGAGAAGGATTTTCTTGGGCTCTTTGAGAAGGAGGCCAGAGACAGGTCTGTTGGGCAGTCCCACCTTGCTGCTGGGACAGGTCCTCACTGCTGGATTCTATTCAAGCTTGAAGTGAGGTTGTAGTTAAACTTCTCTGAAATTATTTCATTTTTACTTATATGATCAAGCAAAGCTGTACTGATATCCTCCAATGTGCTGTTATTTTTCCCTTAAGAAATATGGGAGCATGAAGAGATTGCAATATTAACTTTTTTTGTTGTTTTCTCCCAAAGCTTCTGCAGAGGTAAAGTCCATCTTTTCACCTGGTCAACCTCATCATAGTGCATTACAAGCTTAATCTGGGGTGTAAAATGACTGCACGGTTAGCCTTTTTCTGACCTCTCCCTGAGGTGTTGGTCAAAGTACCTGGCTGCCTAGAGCTGCATTTCTGACCTTTGCACCACAGAGGAGGAAGCAAGGCTGAGACACCACCAATTCAGTGCCAGCATCCTGAGATCTGCTCCAGCCAGACCTCTAGACCTCCCATGCCTTTTGCCCTCCCCAGTTTCATCCCTTGGCAGGCTATGCCAGGGAGGTGTAAGCCAAGCTTTGCATAAGTAAGGTTATCAGGGAGAACTTCATCCAGATGACTGTAGCTTCTTCAAGCAGAGTTGCCTGCTTGGAGTTATCTGAAAGTCAGCGTGGGAAGTTCCCCAGAAAAGCTGAACTTTGATGTTGGCAGTCAAGACATATTCCAAATTCTTGAGAACAGGGTCGTTTTTTCTTTTTTCTTTTTAATTATATGAAGTGCAGGAGACGTGAATAGGGTATTTTTAGATTACACTTTCAAATATTCACTATCGTGATATGACAGCAATTAAAATTCTAATTCTTAGATTTTTATTTTTTTTTTTAAGAATTTTACAGTAACAACAGAAAGTTTGATGAAGAGCAGCGTGCCTCTCTGCACAGAAATTCTGCTCTTGCAACTAAACTGAACATCACTCATTGCTCTCAGTTGGTTGAACCCTTTTTGGAAGTTCTTTTTTTAAAGCTAACGGATTGGACTTCTAATTTTAACTCTTACGGTTTATAATTAGAAACATTTCCAAACTTGTTTACAAACACCTGCACTTGACAGTGTGTGTCTGCAATTTTAGAAGGACTCATTTGTCACTTCCAGTGGGGGTTGAGAGGGCATCTGAGTTCTTTGTGTTTGTACAGTTACTTTCAGGACACTGGAACAAAAGTGTGTTTTTTAAAATGAAATCACAAGTATATGATGTTTTGAGAGGGAGTTGCATGCATCTGATCAGAAAGCAGGTCTTCATGACTAGTTGTGGATTATTTCAAAGTCAAGAGGATTGTTGATTAGTGGCCATTTGGAACAAAACTTTTATGAAACTATCATGCAAAGGAGAAATTCCAGCAACTAATTTTAGCGGTTTGGTCTCTGTATTGGAGAAGGTGGTGCACTGGTTTTCTGCATTTCTCTCTTTAGGGACATTTCTTTCTTTCCAGCTGTCCTTCACAATTTATTCAGGAAGAGCTCAATATGACTTCAGAATTAATCACTGAGTTGTTCTTTTTTTTTTTTTTTTTTTTTAATTATTTGTTGGTTACTTTTTAAATATAAAGTTAGAAATAAATTGCTATACATACACTGAAGCAGCAGAGCATGCTTCCCATTGAGCCTGTGTAGGGCCTATGAGTCTGTAGTTATCTTCTTTGCAATGGGGTGAATTCTCTGTTATTCCATGACCATATATGCAATTAGCCTTAAATCGAACAGGTTGTCAAAACATTTTATTTATTCTGTGGCTCCTTATTATGCTATTTACACCTAATTTTAGCTGCATCAAGTAGGTTAACTATGTTGACTGTTGGTTTTGAGAACAATAGGAAAACATATACTGGCTACAACTTCACGTATGGGAGTGTGGCAGGAAGAATGCTGCACAAGTGCTTCAAGGGTACGGCTGTGCCAGTGGTAGGCCAAGCAGACTTTGAGCAGAAATGGCATAAGGTGTACTATTGATTGCTTTCTGCTCTTGTTGTTACTAATTAGTAGGAAATACTCCAGTTAATTAGACCAGCCTGTTTGCCTATTGTGTCCTCTACTGGGGACCATGGTCAACTTTTAGAGAAACTCAAAAGGAGGCCACCAAGAAAAATGGTTTTCCTAGTTTCATCTCCTTTGTTTTTCTGAAAGCACAGATCTGGATTTTGATGAGGAATCCATGTAAATGTCAAAATACCACGCCCTCAAAGGTGCTTATTCTCTACACATTTTGCTGAGAGCTGATATAGGTGAAATTAGGCACCAAAATATCTTTGTGTAGGCATGATCTTGGAAGTTAAACCTGAGGCCTGCAGCAAGATTTTGTGCTTGACCCCCCTGCAGAGCACACAACTCAACGTGGTTCTGTTCCAAATTGCTTTCAAGTAAATAAAGAGACAATTAATGTAAGATTTTGAGTACAAACAACATTGTTTTTTAATGAGGAATGCCATCAGTAAATCACAACGGTCATGTTAGGTGTATCCATATTTGAAAATTGCAGAAAAAAGGATTCAGAAGACCCAGATGAGAGTTAGGAACACCTGACACTTGAGAAATTGCTAATGATTCAAATATGACCATAGAAATGAAAATCAATTAGAATTTAACACCACTCCTCACCTAACTAGAAACTTACACTTTATTGTGAATTCTGTCTGGAGATAGCACTTTCCAAACTGATGTGCTGAGGGCAATGTCACTTCATGCCAGTGTTATCAGTTTTCCTCTATTTTTGTTTGTTTGTGTCAGCTCTGTGCCCACTTCCGTAAGTGTTAATATGTAGAAATGTTTCCAAAAGGTTAGGGGAGGCTCAAAAGCAAGAACCATGCAAGTGTGGATAGATTCACCTATCCGGTAAAGCCTTGAAAATATGCAAAAACTTCTTTGATGCCGAAGTCTCATCTCGCTGTGAAGTTACTGACAAGCATTCTTGAATTGACGTGATAAGAAAGGCAGACCTCTGTGGAGTGCCTGTGCAGCTATCTGATCTCTGGCCGAGTCATTGGTGTGAGCCTTCGGGTGAATTGGAGCATATAGTGTCTGTGTGAAAGATCTGTTCTCAGGATAACCTTCCTGGCTCCTGTAGGGAACCAGCCCAGAATCAGCTCTTTATTTAGTGTAGTTGGTGCGTTTCTTCCACAGAAAGTGGAATAATTTATAATTGAGATAAATGGAGGAGTCATGGAAAGGAAGAAATAGGGCTTATAGTTCAGTTTTGGTTCTTCTCACAGCAACTCTAATTTCAGGCAAAGTTGATTCTCTGCACAAAGAACCGTGTGGTGTAAATGAATAGCTTGAGTCACAGCATATGTGATGTAGCAGCATGATGTGAGGACCTGGACCCATACGAGGTACCTGAGTGTATGAAGGTAGATATTTACCACCACGTGTTCTAAGGAGGAGAAGCTCCAGAAGACAATATCTGGTTGAGGTTAGAGATCAGCCATGGATGCTTGTGTAGTGCCAAAGGAAGTCAGTGTAGTTCCACGGTTCATGATGTCACAGCTGCATCCAGAACACTGGAGCGCACTGCAGATAGAGGAGATGGGGATCCTTTTTCCACTTTTCCCACAGTACATAGCTGTAAAACAGTTTTTAGCAGTCCATAAATAGATGTGAAACATGCGTTTTCCATAGAAGTAGAAGGTTAAAATGATTGTTAATATGACTTACTGAAAATAATCACTAGCTTAACGTTTTGTAGCATCTTATTGATGGTGAATAAGATGCTAAGAAGCTGTTTGATACTTCTGTAGTAACACCATGCCATAAAAGTATGTGTTTTTCATTCTTAAAGGGAGTGTTACGTGCCAGTTGTGTTTGGGATAAAGAGATGTAAGGCAAGTGTGCATGATGTTAAACTGCTTCGGGACAACCTGCCTTGGGTTAGGGGATAGTTAATGACAAATTTATTTTTGTGACCTGTCTGTGAAGTATTTGTATACTAATTAGAACTTATTTTGAGGATAGAGTACATGAGCTTGTAACAAACCCCTTTAAGAGGATAGAAAGGATAAGGGTTTTTTGTCCTAGCAAGTGCAAAACCCATCTTCTTTACATAGCAGCACATAAATATGTGTATTATTTCCGAATAGCTTATAAATGCCTCAGCTCACATGGAGGTGCTTCTTAAACTCACAAGGGTACTCATAGCTAGCTAGGATGCTCAACAACAGGTAGCCCAGAAAGAAACTGAACTGACTCAAACCATAGTCAGAGTTTTTAACTTTATGTAACGTCTTTTGCAATTTAGTAGAAAATTGCCTGTATGACAAGTGACAAGACCTGTTGTGTAAGTAATCCAGCTGTAGTGCTGTTTGATATCTCGCTTTTCTCTTGAACATCTCTGCAATTTAAGGCTTGAAGGAGCGAGCGCCTGGTGCAGCTTCTGCCTGTCTCCTTGGTAAGTCATTTGAGTCTGTTTTTTCTGTACAGCCACTTTCCAAACTGCTGAGCAAAAAGAAGGAAATGTTTCAGGGTTCTTTTAAAGAGAACTGCTAATCAATTTTTCTTATTATTTTATGCCCTGTGATTTTTACACCACCCCCACCAGCTGGTTAATCATGCAAAAGCTGAACACTTCATTAGCCAGAACATGTTTGCCCATGGGCATTTCTGTAGTAAATTAGTTCTTTCTATTTATACAGGTAAGTCATGGCCAAAAGTCTTTAAGGTGCAAAAGGTAAGGCTTAGAATTAATTCTTTTTCTGAATTTTCAAGAGAACTAGATTTAACTTTGAATGCTGTTGATCTGAAATTACTTTTGCATTAAAGATAGCATGGATAAAAACAAACAAACAAACAAACATTCTCAGACTGGTGCAAAATACATTGTGTCTCTCTGGATCTCTAATGTGGTCTTTATTGTACAGCTTCCCTTAAAAAAAACAAATCAGCAAAAACACATGGGCATGTCCATCTATGTATATACACAGTATATACGTCTGTATGCACAGACTTTTCTTGTTTGAGGGGCACATGGCTTACTGACCACTGTTTTTCCTTTCTTACTCTGTGCCTTTTAAACTATTAATTGAAAATATGTGGTTTGTAGATGCTTTTTTTTTTCCCCTCAAATCAAATGGTACCCTCTGATAGCCTAGTTTAGCTCGACAATGAATTTAGCTTTCAGGCTTTGGCCATTGCAATATTGTTTGAATGCCACCATTTCCTGCAATCAATGTAATTTTATATCTACTTGGAATAGAAAGTCAAGATGGTGATTGCCTTAATTTAACTCAGTGTTGGATTCATTAAGGAGCAGATCCTGAATTCCTTTCAGATCAAAGTCTGTCTTGATTTCAGCGGAGCCTTTTGGTGCACAAGGTGTGCAGTATCCTTCTAAAATGTTGTCATTGTGACTAGTGAATAAAAACTAAATGTGCTGCTAAATTTAGGCTGTTGCTCATGTCAGCTTCCTTTTCTAAATGACGGTAAGTGCATTCCATAAATAGTATGCCTCTTATGTTGTCATATCTCTTTGGCTTGCTTTGCAGTATTTTACAGGATATTTGCAAATGAATTTTGTGTTCAGTAGGCAGAGGATGAAAATAACACTACTCATTGGGACTCCATTAACACACAGCTAACGAGGAACCATTTCAAGGGCTGGATGAGTGTAATTCAGATTAGCCTGTGTGCCAGGCTGCTCTGCTTCTGCTCGGAGCCGTGCTGTGCCTTGCTCTTGCATGGTCGGGTGAGACAGAGCCCAGTGCGGCCGCTGGCACAACACAGCTGCACAAACTGGTGTCACCTGAGTTTTCCGAACTCCAATTTCCCTTTTGGAAGGTAGGAGAGAAGAGGGGAGAGTTGGGGGGTGGGGGGTGCTGTGTGTGTGCATAGGTAGGTGACGATGTTCTTGACCTCCATAGCAAAGTGCTTTGAGATGTAATGAAATACTCCACAAACTTGTGCTTGCTGGTTGATAGCATTGTTACTTGTGGAAAAGGGTACTGTGTGATGACAGTAAAGGTGGTCCAGACTGGCTCTTAATTAATTTTATTTTCAAAATCTATATTAGTAACTGTCATGAGGGCACCTGGGCACTTTACATCAATAAAATAATCAATTCAAAAATGTGTAGACCAGAACTCTGTGTTCACTAACAAAACTCCTGTTCTCTGTGATGACTAAAGGTCAGTCCAAGGCTGGCCAAGCAAGCGGGACTCGCATTTCTGTGCCTCAATGCTTGCCAGCTATCAACCCTGGCTGCACACTACCAGGAGCAGCTTCCAGTTGTCCACAGCCTTTGCAGAGAATATCCTTCTGCTGGCTGACCACTTACAAGCCCCCTGGAAGCCTCCGATTGGTTTCAGGGCCGATGGAGAAAGTAGAGAAAGCCTGGTTCAGAGACTGGTCCAAATTAAACATGTGACTTTACCAGTGGGCAAGAAGCCAACTGGAATGAAGGCGATGAAAACTCAGGAGAGCTGTGATGCTGGTGCAGAGGGAGAGAGAGCTCCTTCTGAGGAGCAGGCTAGAGGTCTCTTAACTGAAAAACCTTATTGAAGCTAAATGGTACATTATGCAAGCCTAGCAAATTCTCTAGGAATATAGTACTTTCCAGTGTTTTCTTAACCCATGTTAATATTTCATGATAGCTGTGCATTAAGGGCCAGTTCCTACAGTATTTAAGTCAGTTTGGGATGCTAAAATTGGCTTTATAGACTTTTTAAAAAACAATGCTGGTAACTACAGGGTAAATTTCCAGTACGCTTTAGCATGCTGATGATATAAAATCAACTTTTTGTCTATTTTTTCATGCATCAAATGTGTGCATGTAATCAAATTAAATGTTGCAAAGCTTCATTTTATTTATTAGTAAATTTGGAGCAATAATCCCACTTTAACATATATGTAAATGTGCAAACAGTGTTGAAACTAGGAGATCTTGGGCAACAATGTAGTTTTTATTTGTGAAATAATAATATATTTTGATGTCTCGAAATCTAATTGAACTCAAGCTGAGCTTGAAAATCCAAGATCTGATTCAGGAGAATTCATTCCCATCTGGCAGGTGGGTAGCAGGTGTGCAGTGTGCATGTTGTAGGGGGTGAGAGAGGGGGGATTGCAGGGAGTGAAACATTTCTTTTTTCCTTTAAAGCTTCAATTCCAGTTTAACGTTGTGGTCTGGGGACTCTCTGTGGTCTAAGTTCTTTCATAATCATCAACATCTCTCGTTGGTCTCCATTTCTAGACAGTGTAATGGTGATGGTGAATGGCGGAAGCATGTAAGTCTACAACATTATGAAGAAATATGTTTTCTAATTCTTTACGTTTTTGTTTCCAGTTAAACCCAAAGCTCTTTGTCTGGGAGGGTGCATTTTTACAAACTGAAATATATATGATTCTTTAATACTGAGTGAGAAAAATTTTATTGTGGCTTGGGGTGTCAAGGTCTTTTTGAGAGTTGTTCTGTTTTCTAGCAGCAACACAGTGAAAGTTTCATCTTTTTGTTTTAATGAAACTCAGAAAATATATTGCTTTTTTTTTTTTTCCTATTTCTATTTTCAATGGATAGTATTCTACGTTTTTTGTCTTTATAATAATGTATATATTATACATTTTGTCTTTATTCTACATTTTTGTCAAAATATCTCTGCATTTTTTTAGTCTTTAGAATTATTTTAACACGTTATTGGATACATCGAACAACTTTACTGCTCCTACTTTATTCTATATATCTTTCAGAAACTTGTTCCAGCCATTCTCATTTCCCTCTTTCTGCTTTACTTCCTCCTTCTTTTTATCAGATACTGTCAGTTACCTCTCCACCTGTGAGGTTTAAGAACCTGTTCTTCCTTAACTTTTGGCATTAGCTATCAAGTCAGCTTCCTTTTACACTCCTATCCATTTTCCCTTTTCAAAGTTTTAAATATCTCCTGTTCCTTTTATTTCTCTTCATTGCTGTGAAACTTCACGCTGGAAAATCTTTTGGCCCATGTACTTTTTATGGGAGTCAGCACGTAAAGCAATACTTAAGAAAATAAGTAAGCAAGCCATCACTCTTCTGTGTTTTTTTTTTGTTGTTTTGTTTTTTTAATTAATGGTACTGCAGTAGATGACCCATTCCTACCGAATTTCACGGTTTCAGGTTTCAGTGGTGATCTGACTTAACTTCTAACATAGAGATCTGTTGCCATGCAAAGTCCATCTGTTTTGACAGACAAAATGAGGAGTGTTTCTCTGGCCATCAATGTGAAGATCTCCCTTGTATTTATTTATTTATTTATTTTAATGGAGTGAAATAGAAGAGGTCATCCCCTTTGACAGAGTTGTTTTTGGTTGTTTTTTTTTTTTTTTTTTCTAGCAACAGGGATTTGCATGAAAACATTTTTTATTAAGCAAGTCATCCATACTGCACCGTAGGCTGTTTGAGTGTAACAGTATGTTACAGTCTGCAAAGTTAATGCAGTTAATATTCAACTGAACTTTTGGGGGGTTGCTAATCCCTAAGGCAGGCTTAGCAGAAAGGGCAAACATATTTATAGCACTTTGAATCAGACTGCAGTGAACAAGTAAGAGTATGTGTTATACCATGCAAATGTTATACAATTTCAGGAAAGCTCAGTGCATAGTCATCTTTTAATAGTACTTAGGTTGGTGAAGTACCTCATGTGTAAGCAAGAGTTTTTTTTGATCAGTGGACTACAGGTCTGTTGAAATGAGTCTCTGTGAGAGGTCTTGAGATTCCTGTTCTTGTGATAAATTCTGCTAGTTCTGAACAGATTTATGGGCTGTTTAATTAGGAGCTAAATGTGTTCTTTAAGCTCTGTCATTTGTATTAGTCCTTAATAAGATTTCATTGGACTTTCTCAAATATCTGACTATGACCAAGTGTGGGCAGCATTGTCAGTAGCCTCTGCATCTTACTGTCTTTGTAGAAATAAGAGAATCACTTCTGAGTGATCTTTCTTCTGAAGCAGAAGTGTGGCACTGTTTGGAGTTTGCTTTGGTTGAAGCTGTAGGTACATTGGGCAGAAGAGAAGAGGATTAGGACACAAGCTGCAGGAAGCCCACGGGGAGGCTGAAGGGCTCTGACTGAGAATATTCAAAGAGGAGGGTCATGTTTCCAAGAGACAGAACTCAACATGTTTATGTCACGGGCACAACTTGTGATGAGTGCAAGGTTTTATGGGAAAGCACGTGAAGGCCTGTAAAGCTACAAACCTGTCAGGATTCAGAGAAAAATAACCTGGATTTTCCACAAAGTTTGATTGTGTGCTATATTTGGTCTAATAAATAAGAGGTTCATCAACTGATAGTCAAGAAAAGTTATTCATATATTTTCTTTTCTTCAGAGAGGGATGAAATAATATATCTGCAAACTGTGTGATAAATGTTTAAGGTGGACTTTTGTTGCCGTGCAAACATAGAACACAGGTCTAGTTATGTGGCTATCCTATTCTAAGAAAAACTGTGTATATATTATATATTTTGGCCATTTCCTGAGATTTTTTTCTAGATATTATATATTGGAATGAATTATTCCAACATTGAACTTGATCTCAGAGGGAGTTCAGATGCCTGAATTTATACTGATACTCAAATCATTGATTTGCCATCTTAGCTGCACCCTTTCCCTTTCCCTTTTGATCTGTGTAAACCATACTGGTCCTTTAGGGAAAAAAAAATCCTACAAAATTATTTACATGTCAGAATTGTGGAAAAAAAAAAAAAAAAAAAAAAGGAAATACGTAGATGAAGATTTTCAAATCTATTTATTATATTTTCAGTTAAAAGTAAAATGACTGAATACTAGAGTAACTTAACATTATCTATTGAAGTTGTTAATATTTAAAGAAACAGAAAATATCTGGTATGTTAATATGCAAAATTTCAAATTACAGAATATATTAAAATATTAGCATGAAGGTCAAAAGCTTCTCCCAGAGAAGGATGGAAATTAAAAGGGAATTTGGATTAAACATGTTAAGACTCAGTGGGTCTGTAACCAGTGCATACAGATGTAGCTGATGCCAGTGTGGTGTTGCTTTGATTCCTCATTGTGAATGGCCCCAGTTCACGATTAGATCATGTAAATCTTAACCAAAATTCACTCTTATGTCTCTGCATCTGTAATGAGACTCCATAATATTTCTGTCATTTTATTATATATTAAATACAGACATGCATAGTAAACCCCACAGATTATGCAGGTGAATGTGTCTTGGATCTTACCTACGTATCCTGCAGCCATCTTGGAGCTTAGAAATACACAAAACCAACTGCAGTTTTATTGGGAACAGAGAGAGTTAACACTCCAGCAATGTTAACTGTGATAAAAGGTATGTGTGTGTGTCACTGTGCTGTACTATATACATTTATGAGCTCTTTTTATAGCAGTGTTCCCAATAGCATTCCCTGGAGTGGTCCAGGTCCAATCAGGACTGGTACACTGTTGTGCTAGGTGTTGTTCTAATTCATGTGTAAATGTGGAGTGGTTGCTGCCCGGAGGATATCACTGTGAAATTACAAACAGTATAAAAAAACAACAACAACAACAAAAAAGGAGGTGTTGGTGAGAAGGAGGGGAGCTGTGGTGAGCTGCACTTGCCTCCTCAGAATTGCTGTACTTACAGCCTGATTCCAAGTGATGGACATGACACTTATGCCTGCTCCCTTCAGAAAAATTAGCTTCCTTTCTTTAGTTTATGTCTCAGTTATTTAAACAGAAATATAGATAGTATGAAACAAATAATTCCTCTCATACTTTTAACCTCATGTTCTGTCTTGAGCCATGAGCAGCCCTAGATGCCTCAAGGAAAGTCGTAAGAGCCTCACAATGGGCAGACATGGGATAATCTTCTCTCTACATGGTCTCGTCCTAATCTTTCATTATTTGGGATTAATTTAATCTTTGAAGCATGAGGTTTAAAAAATATCTGTTGTTCTTCCTTCTCTTCTATCCACCTTGTTTAAAGTATGAAATATCCTCCCAAGCTATTGATCTGAGCTGTTCTCAGGATAATCCTACCTATTCCTTGGTGTGCTGGCAAAATTTGAAGCTTGAGAACTCTGTAGTGACTTTGCTTCCTCTTATGCTGGAAGACACTGGCAGGCCCACCTCTGTAGGGAGGGTACACTGTGCACTTATGGCCTTTGCATTTCCATGCCGCTGTATGTCAGATCTGTGGCTGGATTTCTCCCGTGCCTTTGAATTTTTTAAAGGTGAAATTTACAGTAAAACACGGTAGGAAATATCCATAAATAAATCTAGGAATCTTTGTATTAATTTCTTCTGCAAGCTCTGTACATATGAGCAGCTTGCTATTTGCATATGAGAATCTTACGACAACAGTATCAGGAAGTGATTTGTTAATAATCAAGTTCTCAGAACAGCTCTAAATCCGTAATTGATGTAGGTCTGGATACAGCAAGCCTTCCGCCTGCCTATTTTGTGGAGCATTTTTGGCAAGTTTCAAGCTAGCGTGAAAACTAGCCATCAGAATAAAATTTAGGACAGCTGGGATGCTTTGCAGTGAAGACTTTTGGCTCCACAGTTCAAATAATCACAATAGCAGCTCAATTTAGCCTTTGGCTGGATAGGTTTGGCAGGGCACAATGAAAAATAATTATTTCATGGCCTGCTTATTTGTCCCTTAACAAATAAACTCTCTGACCTATGCAGGCTTATGTAAATATGCTGCCGTATGTGGGGTTGTAGAACACTGTAATGTCCCCATTTGGAAATATGTTTTATTTTGCCTTCATGTTAGAAACTTGCTTTTAGAGTTCTGTTTGGGAAGCAAAGAAAGGGATTGGAGGTATGGGAGCCTGTATCCCAGACAGCCAAGCACAGTCTAAAAAGCCATCATGCAGCCTTCTTTCTGAAAACGCGTCCATTAGTATGCAGTGTTTTCACTGTTGTAATAATAAGAGCAATCATGATACAAACAAGTCCGTCTCTTCACAGCCTTCCCACATGGGATGGAGAATGACAGGTCCTAAGCATTTGGATATTTGCCTGCATGTATGCTGCTTAGCTAACCACGTTTAAGCTTTCTGTCCATCTTACAGCTTCCTGGATATCCTTTTCAATTGTTTTAGTGACAGCTTAAAATGTGAGGCTTGGAGAGCGGAGATAAAAGCCGAGCAAAATGCTCTTTGTGCGTGTATGTAAGGAGAAGTTTTATTGCATGATGGACAGACTTGCCACACTTTTTGTCACAGTGATTTTAATATTTGCAATTTCTGTTGAGCTGGCAGCAGTCAATCCATAATATGTTTCTATTTCTCTCTCTTGAGGGGGGCAAAAAGACATGGAAGAACACAGATTGATGCTTCTGTCTTCTGATACCACCATTTTGGTTGTCAGACAGTAAAAGGAAACCTTTTTTCCAATGATGCAAAAGATATCCTGAGAAGAGCTACTTTTACACACTCATGCACTTACACATGCACACGCGCACACACACGCACACAGACTCTGTCTGAGGTGGTTATTATCTGTTTTTAATAGTGGCACTTCTTCTCAAAGTGTCATTTAAAAGAAAATCAGCAGTCATGTCATGCATCGGGATGAATTTCTAAATGTAAATGAGATTCTCTCAGTAATTTATTTACATTTGTTTTCAGCACAACAAATGAGACATCACGTAGCTTCATAATTTCCCATGACCGAGTCACCAGCATGAGGTGTGTAATTTACCCTGATTTAAGATGCTTATCTAGGGGTTCTTGCAACAATACCTGGTGAGGGGTTTTTATTCTACTTTTTGCAGGCTTTTAACTCAACTACTTCACCTCCTTCTCTGTTTTTCAGTTGAAAAAGAAGTAAAAATATGTCAGCTTCTTGTGGTGTTTTTCCAGTAGAGCTTTATTGCCTTGTTTTGTATATTTTTTTTCCCTTCCATTTTCTTCTCATTCTCATGAAAGAGCATAGGAGGTTTCCAGCAGCCATGGTGAACGTATCTTGATTTGCAATCTTATGCTGGAGGGAAATGCTGATTGGGAATTTTTCTGATGGGAAAAAATGGTCATCCCGATACGGATGACATGAGAAGCATCCTGAGGTTGTTGGTTCTCCTCTTTTTTTTTCAGCTCCAAAATGCTAATCTCAGACCTCTTGGCTCCACTGCTAACTTGGACTCTCTATGGTCTGCCTGTGGCTGAAGTGCTACAGGGGCTGCGAACAGAAATTTTCAAGTAATGTGGACACAGTCATGTGCCACAAATCTCATTTGTTTTAAGCCTGCAGTTGGAACATTTACTTACTTGAGTATTTCAGGTAGGTAGATGATTAAAGGTGCAATGTACCATGCATACTATTTTGTACCTCTTATCTTGCAGTCTCAGTTAAGGCTTGACTAAAAATCAGGGCAATAGTGTTTGCACATTTACAAGGAAAAAAAAAAAAGGGCAACTGTTAGAACTGTTAGAATTTAGTGAAATTTACTGATAGTTCAGTAATAGTAAAAATGCTACCTTATGTAATTATGCTGTAGCAGTAATTAGGGGTATTGTTGTGCAAAAATACTGCACATCTTTATTGAAGTCTGTAGGTGTAACATAAGTGAGTGCCCTTTTTCCCAGTGAAAAGCAACAGTAAATTACTTTGTGTTCATTTCCAAAGGAAAACTCAGTGTTTTCCTCCAGATTGAATGAACAGATTCCAAAAAGAATATACTTGGGCTGTTTTTAATTTTTTAATTTAATGTTTTTTATGTATGTACTAGGGTTCACTACAGATTTAATTTGTGACCTGCTGGCCATTTCCTTAATGTTACATGGGTCTAGCACCAAATTATGCTGATGGCCTGTCTATCACCAAATTATTTACAGAACTGCAGTTAAATTATAGAAATCTTCCAGACAGGCAGTGCTCTGGGCAAATTACTTCATCAAAGTTATTTTCCATGGAGTACATAAGCAAAAGCTTACAGGAACAACATGAATCTTTTTTGGTATGTGATTACGCATATCTGGTAACAGTCCCCTTTTTAGAAACAGCTAGCTTTCTACCTGGGAAAACAGAAGAAATCATGCTGTAGAAATCACTGATATCTGTGTTGCCCTCAGTTTGAAGCAAGAGTTAGATCAGAGAGATCAGAGAAGTGCAGGAATGGGGCCAGCAGCAGGACGTCCATTTCTGCACACTGTCATCTTGTCCAGTGTCTTGGGACACAGTTTTTTTTTCCATAGGCTTACAGCTGCACGCCTCTGCGCACTTATAAAGTCAGGTGCTGCACAATTGTGCTTGAGTGCAAGCGCACTTGACAACTCTGCTGGTTCTCTTTCACACTGACCGCTGTTATGAGGGGCATGCTGGATGGACATCTGTGTATCTGAAAGCAGTATAGTCTTTTTCTACTTTACATCAATCTAGCAAGATTTCAGCTGCTCTACCGAGAATTTAAATCCCAAAGCAGCTCCAGCTCCTTATTATAATTGGTATCCTTTCAAGAGCTGTTCCAGAGCTTAGAAACGTAGCGCAGAACGCCTATATTTGGGTTTCTTTGTAATGGCCACACCTACTGGTACACTTAGAAGAATGTTGGTATAGATCACTAAGGAGGGACTCTGGGTGCCGTGTTTCTGTTTATATCAATGATTTTTATCATTGCTTTTTTAGTTTTTCTATTTCATTTCAGTGTGTTTGCACTGCTAAATAAGAATGCCTTTCCAGCTTCTATGTAGTTGTGTGGTTTTGGTTTAATGAATACAAAAAAACCTGGGTTTTAAACTGACTCCCATGAATAAATTCTACTGGAAAAAGAGATACTTTAAAATCTCTGTTTTCTAGACCTTTACTTGTCTATATTGGATAAAACTTATCCAATTGCAGATGTGAGACTCACATAGGATCACTACAGTTGCAGCTCTGGAGTTGAAAACCTTAAACATGTGAAGAAGAACAACAAGGAAAAAAACAAAAACGTGCGGAAGCTTAAGGTCTTTGTAAATTGAATGGCTATTTTAACTTCATTTTCATCCAACATTGGCAGTGTTTGTTGCTACGTGAAGGATGCATGGTACTGGGGCCAGACATAGGGAACCCACTGAGAGGCTTATCTGAGTGGATTCAATTCACGTGAGACTTAGAAAATACATGCACGGGAAAGGCATATGGCTTGGAACTTTTCCATCACTGCACTCATTGTGTCTTAGTAAGCAAGCTTATCACAGCTTGTTCTAGTACAATATGAAGACTTCTGCAATATCTGGAGTAGAAAGAATTCCTCTTCCTCCCTTTTTGGAAATTGCTGTGGTTCATTCTGTTGGTTGAGGACTTTTTAGATTGGCAGAATGTGAATGGAAGTGAAAGTTGGATCTCCTTTACTTATGCTCCTTAGGAGAATCAAGTCTGTTCAAGAGCTTCCTTGATTTACAAATGCTCTTAAATGCAGGAAAACACTTAAAATTGGCTTTATCAACAAAATGGAGGAGCCATTCAGTAGCAGTTGTACTGAGATGGCTGCTACTGCACAAATACTGAAAATTCAGCATCTAAAAAAAACCAAGAAGTTCCAAACTGTATATCTCACCAGTTCTTTACTCCCCCAGTTCTAATCCATGTCTCTCTTATTGCTAGAGTCAACAGTCTATTAGTAACAAAAAATAAAACCTTTCATCATCTATTGATTTTCAGTCTTTAAAAACTGACAATAAGCTATTTTTTTGTCCAATTTCTCAATAAATAGGAACATTTATTGGTTTTTCAGTTTTATTGTATTGCGTTAGAATATATTTTACTGCATATAGTGGGTAATATAATGTCAGGAGATATGTTCAAGTTCAGCAAGTAACTTTTGAAACTGCACAACTCCACTGAGATATATAAACAAATTTGTATTAACTTAATTTAGATTACAATGCAGAATAATTGGGCTAGACTTCACTTTTCTATTTATTCTATTGCGATCCTCTAAATAATGGAGGAGGTTGACCATAAAAAGTAATTACAGTAGAACATCAGTAAAGGTGAATATCTACTTTCTTCCCTATCTGAGGGAGAGGGAAGGATTTTGTGGTTAAGGAAGCACCACAACATCTGGGTTTATTTTCTAGAGATCCATCACAGTCTTCACAGATTAGATAAGTTATGAATTTTGCCTGTGTAATGCTGTGTGTCAAAAGATCTGGCATGGATATCTTCTTTCCCAGTGACCTCTGTTCTTTCCTATTAAACAAGGAGGCAGACTGGTATCTGGGGTGTGGAGTCCTGAGCTGCATTCTAGCTGCTGCATGCCTTCACAGTAAGAGATCACCTGGTGGGTTTTTCCTTTCCGGAACCCACTGCCAGGAGGCTCTTAAAATCAACAGTTGCTTCTTGTTCACTCTTTGAGATGAAAAAATGATAACTTGATATCTTTATCCATGCTGTAAAAGCAAATTGAGTGTTTTGGTTTGCTTCACTTTTATAATAGCTAAGAAGTAGTTGACTTCTCTTCTGATGACACTGGCCCCACAGCCAAAGTAATGTCTCAGATGTTTCCATCCTACCATCAGAAAACCTGAGTTGGGACTGTGCAAAAGAGAACCTCTGCTGTAAGGTGGTTGTACCACTGCTACCTCCGGCCTTGACCTTTGCAGAACTCAAGTGGTTCTTCTTCTTTGAGGCTATCAAGATTATCATCCTGGCAGGCTTCTCAGATTTAAATTTCACCTGGGTCCTGAAACATTTTCCTGTACATTGGAAACATAGTGGTAGTTCTGATTTATGGATCATAACTGTGGAGTGGTAAAAGTTTAGTGATGATAGGGTGAAGAGAAAAATATTTGGGCTAAAGGCTTTATTTTCTGTGAATTGGATGGGATGCTGCTCTTTCTCTTAAGTTGCTGTGGATCTTGCTGTCATCTCAGTGCCTCACTGAGATTTGATTCACAAGGAGTTAATAGATACTCAGTGACCAAAGCCATTTATATTTATCTTTATATATAGAAGTGAAGTGGAGCATGTAATATTGGAAAGCAGAACTAAACCTGAAATTCTCTAACTTTATGAATTGTGTGTGTGTTGTTTTCCCATGATCTTTAATTGCATTCTGTTCTGGGGGGAGAGGGGGATGCTAATCTGGTGCAGCAACTGAGGGAAAAACAAACTATTTTGCAGCAGGAGCCTAGATGACAGCACACAGCAAATGCAAAATTTGACATTCATATGAAAGGGAGCTAAGCAAGACCAAGAGATGAGAGCCAGAATGACTGCAGCAAGAGGAATACAAGTGATTTAAGGAAACGTTTCTCTATTTATTGAAATACCACTCTCGACCTTTAAGGTGGTCATGATTCAATGTAAGTTTTGTAGAACAGCAGCGGTATAGATGGCTGTTACAAAGGGAATGTGTGATTGGATTCAGGTTCATGAGAAGCTAGGTTTAGAAGAGGATTGCCCTTCCTTCTTTGAACACAGAATATTGTGGGGTTGGTTTCATTCCACTGAATGGAATGATGCTATTTTCAGGACTGCTGTTTGCTGTGCTTGCTAATGAATTTCCAAGAAGTGTTTTGGCCTGGGTATTTACTGTGGAGATGCTTGCAGTCAGCTAGAAGAGGTGCAACTGAATGTGAAGCTTAGCTCTGTGTACATACCATGCTGCTGCCTGTGATTCTGCCTCGAGTTGTATATCCAGTATCATTCTGTAATGGTAAATAATTTGTAAGAGTCCAGCTGTGAACTGAGCATCCTTTATAAACAGCATCTAGGGTAAAAAGTCATGTGGTATCATCTTTCTTCACTTACTGAATAAGATACTCTTATATTATTCCTACTTCTAGTCAAAGTAGATACTTTCGTCAAATTGAACTTTAGGTTGCAATTAAGTAAATCTTGTTTGCAACCCCGAAACTTCTGGTATTTTCTGGAGTATTTCTGTTAACAAAACTGTTGTTTTGAGCATTGGCCTGAATGAGGTGGAAGGCATCATAGTGTTGTGTCTGAAAGGCAACAGAGAGTCTGGCCCAGAAGTATCCTGAATAAATAAAGACTCCGGTGTAGGTCCTACCTTGACTCTCTACTTATTTGCTTATTCATGTTTATTAATGTATGATTCAATTGTCAGTGGCAAGTTTTATTATGGCTGATAACATGTTTCGGAGGACCTAAGTTGTTCTTTGGAAAGAGAACCAGGATAACCACGATATGTGCCACTCAACACCTTAGAGTGGCACAACAGGGCATCTTTTCCCAGTGGCACTAAATGTACAAATTGAGTAAGCATGGAGCCAACAGGGCAGGATGTCTTATACCTCTCCTCCCCAGTTGTGACTGGTATGAATTCCTGAGGTGATACTAGGGATGAAATGAGCTCCTGTGTGCTCTGGTATGTCTATATTATGACCAGATCATCATTAAACACCCATGTTGTTATCACATTCTGGGCAGTTTACCTCTACACTCAGGAATGAGTGTTATGGTAAACTTTAATATAAATTCCAATTTTGAAACTAACTTTTATGTGAACCCTGAGGGGGAAAAAAAAAAAAAAAGGTAAAATGTGCCTTGAAAAAGAGAATAAGTGAAAGATGAAATGGAAGACTTTAGAATAACCAGGATGTCTTTTTTACTTTGGTAGAAGTGAAGAAAGAAAAAAGGACATACTATGGATCCTCTGTTCATTGTTCTTTGATCCAGCTCATTACATACATGGTCACAGTGCATTTAGCCTCTTCCTACCAGCCCCATCACTCTGAGGCCAAGTTTGGCTCCCATCCCCTCTGGCACTGCTCTGGCCTGAGGCATTCCCTCAGGGCTCCCTGCACTTGCTGTTTCTTGCTGCTCACACTGTGCTTGTGCTTCAGTGCCTAGCTTCACACTTAAGCCATACAAAGGCTACCTGAGATCATTTCTCATTATCCTTCTAGAGTAGCTGCTTAAAAGGTATAGTGGCTTTCCAAGCTGTTTGAGCTCTTTTGGGAATCTGTTGTTCTGGAGCCCTACTCCATCAGCGGCCTGTAACTGTACTGCCAAAACATTCCACAAACAAAAAATAAATAATTGCACAATTTAGAGTACTGTCTTCTCTGTACTCAATCATCATACTCCTCATCCACGCTTATAGTCAAAATCTAGCATTGACAAAGGCTACAGTTGTCATACTGAGACATTTTTTTCTATTGTGGAAATGCCCTTTGTGTATCCCTTTGTTACTTCAGGTTGTGTCAGCTCATGCAGTAAACTTGGAGGTAGTGTCAGAACAGCCTCATGGTTAACATCATTTTTCAAACTCTTAATGAAAGCGTGATGGAGTGGTACTTCAGGATACAAATGCAGTGATACTTGAAGATCAGCAAAGGGATCTGATACAGATCAGCAAGGGACCCTGTCTTTTCTGAAGAATGTCAAAATAAGGTGTTTGCTACTATTGAAAATCTGAAGCAAAAAGTACAGCATAGCTTTTCTTCACAGTGGGTAGTTCAAGGTGATCAGTGCTGTTAACCTGACACAGGATGCATAGCCAGTCCTTTCTGATCATCTACACTCAAATCAAGCAAAATAACATATGTTGGTGGTGCAGGGAAAAACCCAAGGGTGGTCCTGGAGCCATAAGAAACATCATGGTAGCCTCACAGCCAGATCAAGGCACAAATTTCTGTGTCTGAAGGTGCTGTAGGTGTATTTGTTGCCCATGTGCATGCAGCCACCTCCTGGACTGGGCAGGGAATGTGTTGGGCTGGAGTGCGAGGAGGTCTGCAGCAACATAATTCTTCTTGGGAAAAGGAAATGATGTAAGTTTCTACTTCTGGAATCTTTCCCCACAACTATATATATTTAAGGAAATAAAACGCAAACAGAAAATTGATTTTTGAATGACAGTGAATTATTGTCATTAGAGGATATGTAGTTTTGTGTCAAGGGAGGAAAAAAAAACCTCTGTGTGCTATATGTGCTACTTTCTGAAGCATTACTTAATGTACCAGTCATTGCTGGGAACATGGAGTCCTCTTAATGCTAGTCAGGTAATATGTCATTCTCTCTGTAGAAACTCTGTGTGGCAGAGACATGAGTTATATACTGATGTAGTTATCAGAAGATCATGTGGTAGCACTAATGTGAGTCACTACGGTGGAGTTTGCCCCATTTGAAATTTTTACATAATTAAATATAAGTGAGTCATTGTCCAAATTCTGCCAAAGTGCAGATGTCTTTAATTTAACATATGCAATTCAGCTTGCATATGCCTTCCATAGAGCGAGCATCTTTTCCTTTGTGCACAAGATGCAGTTTGCTCCAGCCTAGGAGCCGCTTCCTGTCACCATTCAGCAAGCTGCCTTCCCACTGCAATCCCTGGCAGCTTTGGTAAAAATAGCTGGAACACTGAGACCTTAAATAGACCTCTATGCTTCATTTTACGTTCTGCTGGTAATTCTTTAAATGCACAGAGTTAGATCAAAACAAGCTCATTTTTGTTTCCGTGCTAACGAAGGATATGGCCTACATTTTGTGATGAAATCCATTCAGGTGCCTTCCACAACATCCTGTCTCTGTACTGAGGCAAAGAGCGGAGTGAGGATAGAAAGGTAAGCGAGCTTCTTTAAAGGAAAGTGAGCTAGAGATGTTTACATTAATGTTTTGGGTTTTTTTTTTAATGATAAACTTCAAGATGGTGCATGGTTGGTTACAACAGATTGTTTTATCTGAGTTTAAAACCACCCTCGCTGTAGTTAGCTAAATCATCTACATTTCTGAAGATTTCACATATGATTTAGTTTCTGAGGTCTGAAGATGATGTGCCATTCCCTCTCTGAGTCATTTGGCTGAAGAGGCGGCAGCTTTTCTTCTGTCTTTTTTTTTTTCCTCCCCCTCCCCTATTTCTCAGCTGCAAATCTAATTGTTCATCATCTTGTGCTGAAATGTAACAAAAATGTGATTAACCATCACATTTGGAAGCAGCTAGTAGTCTTGACGCACAGAAGGCACGAACAAGCACAGATGAAAACGTTGGAGTCACTGAGCAGATGCTATTTTTTTCTTATTTGTTAATGTCTCCCTTAATGGGGATATTAAATAATGTTTACTACTGTAAATTCTCTCCCAGGAAGAGAAGAGTTTGATTAAAATCCATCTCTGCTTCACCCACAGGTCAGTCTGGATGTTGTATCTAACGTGTGCTGAACTTGCACTGGTTTTCAGACCTGTTGCCCATCCTACTGACAAGCAAGTTTTGTATGTGCTACTGATTGATTTTGAATGTTTAGTGCAAACTGTAATGGGGATGACTAGTGCACTGCTTGAAGAGTTTTAGCCTCTCTCTACAAGCTCTACACTTGTAATAATATTCGTAAACTTCGCAGGAAATTTTGTAGGATCCAGTTCTTGAAAGGTAACCTGTCAGTCTTATGTCTGTGTTTTTCCTTTTGGTCTGCAAAATGGTGTTCTACCTTTGTTTGGAGCTTGGAGTGGAAGGTTGTGCTAAGGAGAAACCCATATATTCTACTAAAAGTGTCAGTTCTCCTATAGGACAACTGTAACTTTACACAGGATGGCAGTGAGTTTGCCAGCCCATCCACAGAGTAGCCAGCCAAGAGGTGGTTATGTTTCAAATACTTTCTGAGAGTCCCAAGAGCTGGCTAAGTAATTTATTGATGACAGCACTGAGAAATAAATTTCTACCATAGTCTCTCTCCCCACAGTGCTATGTGAATGCTGCTAGCAAAAGAAGGAAAGAGAAGTTCCCTCACCTTCATCTGTTGTAGAGAAGAGATGAGGTAGGCAAGCTCTCCTGCTTGCCCACTGGCCATTTGATCGAACTCAGGAGCGTGTGATGTTTGACACCATCTGTGCCTACTGCTTATTCCTGTTATTCTGAAGTGTTCAGCCCTGTTAGTGATCTCTGAGCTCATTCTTGTTTTTCTCCCTAGTACAATCTTTGCTGCAAAAAATAAAGCTGCATGGATCTGCCTGAATAGCAAAGCACAGTGCCCTAAATGATGTAACTCAGGTTTTGGGAGCAGGATAATTGCAGTAGTGTGAAGCTTCTTTTAGAATAATTAGTCTTGCTGAGAACCAGGGTATAAAAGCCTGTGCAGAGCACAGTCATAACGCAGTTGCACCATTTCCAGTATTTGCCTGCCCCTGCACAGCAATGCGGATCAGAGCAGGCATATCCATGATGGTCAAGCAGTGACTTCATCTCTTCAGGCCTGTGCCAGCACTGTGATACAAAATACGTGGGACTCATGCTAAAGAAACCAGTGGCACTCGTCTCCCATACTAAATCAGGAGGTCTATGAGATCATTAAGAATCGCTTTTACAAAGCTGATGTTTCTGTTAATGGAGCTGAAGCCTGTTCTCCTGCCTTGCTCCTTCCTGGCACTTGCCCATTTGGGCTTCAACTGCATGCACTTGCAGATGTTGGGATTTCCATTTCAAAGTACAAACAATTCTAATATTAAAAAGGTTATTTCCCCAGTGGGAATGTGGGTTGCATGAGCTTCTTGACTTCTTTTTCATCTTTTTGATGATATGTGTTAACACCTTTAGATCTCTCTAACACTTTTTTTTTTTTTTTTTGTTAGCATCACAGTGGACAAAATGTCAGGTTAAGTTTAAATGGAAAGCTTCCATAGGGAGATAAAGGTTGTCTTCCAGGGCCTGTTATATGGATGAATCTGCTGCTCTTTTCTGTTGGGGTTTAGTCTGCAAGGATGCTTTCTTGCTTAACCTCAATTTGCTTATCTGTTATAAAACCAAGGGATAGTCTTGGCTACTAAATAAATCCACTGATGGAGGGAAAAGGGATTTCTGAGAGTGCCTCTGTGCTTTTTGGAGACTTGGAATCCAAAAACATCTGATAATCTAATATTTAGCTATTTTGTCTGTAATGATTTTTATCAATGAGCCCTAAAAGCATTGATATTTTCAGGTTCTATGGCTGAAGAGAAATGCAATGCCCTCGAACTACCCACTAGCCAAGGGAGTAGTGCATCCAGCCTCAGCTGGTAAACTTGCCTGTACTCTCACATGTGCTGCTTTGTCCTTTCTCTCTGGGATGTCCAGCTAGTACAGGACCTTGGCTGACACGAACAGTAAGCTGGTACCACACTCAGGTGCTGCCTGGAGTTCCTGTTGCCCTCAAGATGTCTGCTCGTATATTGAATTGTGAGGATAATCCTCTGTTTAATTTTCTTTTTTAACATTTTGAAAGAAGGTAGGGGTCTCATGCAGGTCTTTCCATCTTCGTGTGATCGTACAGTTGAACATCGTGTACATGTGTTAATTAAACATCCATTCTTATCACTGTTTTGGTAAGTGTCCTGTAAATTTAATCACTGCGACACCTCTGTACACATTGCAATCCTTTTAAAGATCTAGAGAAAAATCCTGGTGGATTATTCAAAGCACTAAATCATACAGAATTACAGTAGTTATTAGAGGCATTAAAACCTGTGATAAGAAGCTTTATCATGCATTTTTGGGAAGGCTTAGTCTTTATCACAGACGACTGTAAATAGAAGTAGAAAACCTTGATAACAGTTTATTTTACAATACTCTGATTATCAGGTACTGTAATTACAGTATAATTACATTATAATTCTTGCATAGTAGGTAACTACAGCATATTAGTGTTTTCTTGCTTTTCTATTACCAAAACTACCTAAGCAAGCCAGGTGCCTTATTCTACTCTCATTTACCATGGGCTCACACACACACGTACAGATGTCATATATGTATTTTAACTGACTTTGGAGGAGTTGAACATGTTTACATGGAGGAGGAACCATATGACATGGTTAAGTATGTAAGATATATTCAACGTAGACATTTATCTAGACTTGCAACAGTAAAAGAAGGGAATCAGACTTTAGCTGTAGTTACATTCAGCTAATTATTTTCTCTTTCTTTTTCTTTTCTTTTTTTTTTTTTTTTTTTTTTGATGCTAGAAAATCTGTGGTATTCTTAATCACTTAGATAAACCTCTCAGTTACAGACCCATTCAGTGTGTGGGTGTTTATACTGTATCTGTAGATTATTTATCTCTGTACATCCGCATCTGAATACAGATTGTATTAAGTCTCTGATAATGGTACTCAGGCTGTGTATGTCTGTGTTTACATATTTCCGGTAGTAATCCTGAAGTGTACTGTCATTTTTGGGTGTAGGCTGATGAAGACACCCAATTAAGTATGACTTCTTCTAATTTAATGCTGTTTACAGTGTTAAAGCTTCCAGTTAATTAAGAATAGTTGTGAAGCCTACAGAAGAAATGTTGTGCACATTGAAATTAAGAGTGTTTATTGATAGCAAGGGCTGAACACGTAAAATAAAAATAGCCTGTAAGGAGTATGGAGCAACATTCTCCTGTGGCTCTTCTCAACTCTGCTTGGAGTTCACCTGTAAGTATGCACAGATTTGGGCGGTGCATCCCGAAGGAGATACTGAAATTTAGGAGAAAGTACAAAGGAAAAGCAATGAGAATGATAAGAGGAAATGTGACCTGTCAGGAAGTATTGATGGAAATGGGAGTGCTCAGCCTGGGAAAAAGAGAAGTTGGAGAGAAATGATGGGCAGTAAAAGAACAAAAGACCGGGGAAAGAGAAAGTAAAACGTTTATCCTCTGTGTGCATGGGGAGAAGTGGGAGGGTATGAGAAGTAGTTTGTTAAACTGAACCAAACAAAATTCAGATTAGGAATAACCTTCCAAGGTGGATAAAATGAAACACTAGTGCGAGCCAACCAAGCTAGCTGTGGCATTTCTGGGAGGATTTTCAGAACAGACAAGACATATCTGTGAGGAATGGCAAAGGTGTGCAGATGGTCCTGTGTAGTGGCACAGGGGAGTGCAGCAGACATCTTACCAACACTCCTAAAACCATTTTTTGTGCCTTTGTGTGTGACGATCTGTTTAGGAATCATGGCTGTGAGAAGGTGATGACTTCCCAATTTGCTTACCAGTGAGTCAAGAGAAAAACAGATGGTTTGCTCATCTGAAATAATTCTGTGTACTAAAAGGCCTTGGAAAGAGTCAGCATCCAGACAGGTCTGGTAAACTGCTGACACTCTTTGTTTCTGTCAAGGCTCGAGGGCAGATGCTGCACTGACTGAAATTGGTGGCAAAACTTCCACTGGCATAGAACTGGCATTAGCCTATAAATGCAAATCCTTGTTTTGCTCATTTTGTGAACCAGTGTTTGTTCATGCCAGGCATAGTTTATATTGTTTAATATTTAAGTATTCAGTGAGGATAATTGAATTTTCAAGCATCATGAATCTACTGTTAGAATCTACTGTTAACTTCAGTGTTTTGGTATCTAAAGTCTAGTAGCAAGTGTGAATGCACATTTGGCATGTTCTGGTTTAGCTTCCTCATCCCTTTAACTGAGTTAAATGTCAGGTAATATATTTACTAGCCGATATGTGTTGATTAGAGACTTAATCTCCCTCTTCAAGAGAAATACTCAGTATTTATTTCTCTTTTTTCTCTGAAGCTAAATCTCATTGAAATACTTGTATAACAACTTCTATAATGCTTCCTAATTTCTCTAGGAAAAAAAAAGTATTGTTTTATTCCTGTAGTAGCTGATGTTTCTAGTAAACACTGAGAGGAAATGATCCAGTTGGATAACATTTTGTTTGATACGCTATAAATTCTTCCTGTGAAAGCAGGTGATAAGGTTTTTTTTTTTGGCTTTTTTTTTTTTTTTTTTTTTTTGGCTGAACTGCACAGTTAAGTAGAGAGATGGAGAGGTACTTTTCCATTCCTCGTTTGTGAACATATGACTGATGTATAAGTACTTTATGTCCAATTTTTTAACTGTACTACAAAATGACCATGCTCTTGGGCATATGGAAAGTATGTTGCATTAAATAATACTCCTAAAACTGCCTGTCTTTTCCTCTGGGAAATGCTTCAAATATAAGTTTGTGAAATGAAAACTGCCTCAGGTTGGGGTGGCACGTATGGACCCTCTTCCATGTAGCCAACAATCAACTGGTTTGACAAATATCAGATTGCTGAGTAATGAGGAAGTACTGCTCTTTCAGGACAAAGGTTCTGATCTTAACGACTCATTTGGATGTTGTTCATTCCTTTGTAAGTATTTAGCAGGAAACATGAACAGAAAGATGCTGAGGTTGCTGTTTATAGCTGAGGCCGCTTTCCTGCAGTCCACTGAGTGTATTTACGGTGCTCATTATACTGGAGTGGGGTTTGGTCTCTGCTTCAGAAGGGGATCTCCTGTGACTATCTGAACACAATGCAAGAAGGACTTTCTAAAGTACTTTTCTGTGTTACAGTATTTTCAATGCTAGGGTTTTTAAGGATGTGATTTTTCTCAAAATCAGTTTTATTTTAGAAAACATTCTTTTATGGAGGCACATTAGAGAGGAAAGGTTAGGATTATTTAAAGGAGGGGAATTAATTGTGTCACTTCTATGGGCATTAGGCAAATTGCTTCACTTGAAGTTAAGAGGCAGCATGGGAGCATTTAAGTATAGGGTGCCTGCAATGCACTTTATGATAGTCTTAGCTTACGACCTTATATCATTTTATTTCTCTATTAAATCAAGACATTCCACAATGAGACTGGGATCACACACAATGCAGTAGTTAGCACCTAGTGTTCTAAAGGCTATGTGATGTGCTGTGATAAAGCAGCAAAGGAAAGGTAGAATAATTGAGAAGTTTGCATTACAGTCCAAGACATAAAAGATGATATCTGATATGTGTTAGGATTAAATATATGAAAATGAGGTGGAAATGTTTCCAGCTCAGTATTAAGTTCCTTGTGTTTTACTTGCAAACTTATTTTACACTGTACAGCAGATGTCAGACTAAAGAGAATGGCTTCAAAACTAATTATGGGCCAGGTCCCTGGCTTCAGAGGTAGTAAAGACCTTACAGGTCAGCCCAGCGACGGTGCTTAGCATTTATTCACTAATTTGGCATTGTACAAAGGAGCACTTAGGTATCTAGAAACAAACACAGAGGGAGCTGAATCAGAACACACTCCTGCCATGTGGAGAGAGGAGTGCAGCTGATAAAACATGCTGTTTGAGTTTTATTTTACGTGAAGCAGGTTCTCGTAGGTGGAACAAGGCAAGGATTTTGGATTCTAGCAGTACTGAGTTGCTTTCTGTGCCAGGGCAAATTCTGACCATGCTGATGTGTGTTGCTTTTAGGCTGGCACCATGAATGCTGCTGCTTAGGGACACAGGCAGAGGCACCTTGTGGCTCCTATACAGGTTTTGACACGTTATACATTGCTTGGACCAATTCTTTGCAGAGACACAATTTGAACTGTGTGTAAAAATGCAGGTGTGAGGTGCTGGTGTATGTTCAAGCCCCAAACTGAAAAATACATGGAGTTCATGCTTTTTCAGGGTTGGGAAGCAGCTGGATTCTCAAGATTACTGTTTATAACAGGTGCATAAATTCTTTTGAAGCCCAACTTTGGGGTATATAGTTTCCTCCTTTGACTCCAGATAGATCCTACGTTTTGCAGGATGGATATTTCAAGTACAGGTGCTTTTGAATGAGAACAAAGTAGTCATCGGTATTTTATTGCAAACCAAGCATGTACTCGTCAACAGACAGCAGCTTTGTAGAGCCAGCTGTTTTTTACTGTAAGGATGTACCATGTTCATGCAGCAGCCAGGAATAGGAACATGGAATAGTACACCAGCACTTTCTCATCAAGAGTTCTCTTTCTCAGGAATTAAGAGCTTCGCTTAAGTGATGTAACCTGAGGTACCAAATGTCAAAGAGGACTAAATCACTGAGGCTACTTGATGCAGCAAAATTCACCGATCTAAGATGCAATTTTGGAAAGGCGTTACTGCCCCACTTCATCTAAATGGATGCTGATTTACCTACTCAGTGATAAGCCTTTAATTGTCAAAGTTGCTAATAAGCTGTGCGATCAAAGGTATGTATAAGAGGAGAGGAAGGAGGGTGAAAAGCTCTTTATGAAAAGCTGCAAAGTCCAAAGCGAGTAACTGCCGATGCTTTACAACAAAGAGGAATGAGCTGGGCGGCGTGTCTGTGCGCCTTCATTAAATCGATAAAAGGCAAAGGCCAAGGAGCCTCCAAAGGGAGAGCTAGGTTCCCCGAGGCCAAAGGCAAGCAAGGCGCAGCCAGGCCAGAGCCCTGAGGTATGCATGTTCCATAGGACAGCTGAGGTGAGAGATGGGGGAGAGTGATTCTAAAGCATTTGTGCACCTTTTGTTTGCTAATGGTGCCTCATGTTTATCTTTGCGGGGAGGTCACAAAGAGAACTACAAACTTTTCGGTTAATTTACCCATAATGGACTCTGTTCAAGGTGTTGGTAGGTAAGGTGTTAGCATTATGAGGAAGAACCTGGAAACAGAATTTCTCCATCTAGTATTTGGCTGCTAACGTTTGTAATGTTTCACTTTGTGTAAGTTTGGTGTTTCTGTGATTGGCCATTGCCTTTGTAATGGGCATGTGTTGCAGTGGGACTTTGAGCTCTTCCACTTGAGGAAGCGATGTTCTGATCAATGGGGCTGCACTCTACATGCAGCAATGCTAACTTCTGTATTTAATGTTTTCCCTGATTTTAAATAAACAAAAAACACTGAAGGATTTCCCAAAAGATTTAGAAAGATAATTTTATTGCAGAAGAATCATTGGAAAAACAGTATTAATTTCTATGGGAATTACATTTCCTTTCTTCATTTCTTTTTATAGAACTTAAAAATAAGTTCTTGCCTTCTACTTTATTCACATGTGATTTTAGGATTCTTACAACTGCATGGGAGATCATACCCATCTGGAGAGTTATTTCATGTCCTGTGTTTCATTTCCCCTGCTGTAAGGCAGAAGTAATGGAACCAGCTGCTGGTGTGCAGTGCTTTCAGTCTGCTACTAAGTCCACTACTAAGCACTGATGAAAACTTCAATACTGTAATGCTTGCATCCCATAAGTCTTGCTCACAAATACTGAAATGATACTTGTGGATTTGAGGTGTGGTTTTTTTATACTTGTTTTTTTTTTGTTTTTGTTTTTTTGTGAATAGGGGAAACTAGACAGAGCCCTTTGGTTCAAATAGGGTACAATTATCGTAGAAGGTAATAATTTTAGTTATCATCTCTGGAACCATATTCAAACTGTTGACTGAGGAGTAAGTGATACTTTGCACCTAATATCAAATCTTAAAGCATCGGTCAGACTTTCTAAGTTGTTCCAGTCACTCTCCGTATGCCAAGCCTACTTTGGAGTGGCTATAGCAGCAATGCAGGCACAGGGGATGGGATTTCCCACAGGAGCCTCCACTGCATGGGACAGCCTATGTGTAACCCTCTGTGCCCACAGCTTGGCACAGACACTGACCTGGTGTCAGGGCTGTCCCTGGAGCTGTGTGGGTGGCTGTGCAGTGCAGTGCCTGCCATGACCTGTCTGTTCTGTGGCTCCAAATTACAGGTGCATGTTTCATCGGTGCAAATTGCAGCTGGAAAGGCAGAAGTGAGGGTCTGAGCACAGCCTGCAACATGTGCAGATAAAGGGCAAAATGCAACATGCATTGGCATAGCTGAAATGTCCCTGTGTGTGATAAAAAGTGTATACCTTCGTTTGTTTTTCCTTGTGCAACCAAAGCATAGTAAAATATACCTTCTCAGGCATCTGGAGTTTTTTGCCCGGAAGGCCAGCTTTCCAAAATGAGATGGAAAAATAAATTAGGTAGGAGTGATGACTAAGAAAAAAAATGAACTTTATAACAAAAAGTCAGCAGTGAGATGTCTATGAGTCAAATCTTCTTGTAGCATAAAATTCAAGGAGCAGCAGGACGACACCATCTAAATACAGGTTGATTAAAATGGGTTTAATTTTCTTCCAACAGTAGCTGTGGTGTGGTTTTTGTTGTTATGACTCAGTGGGAATTGATTACATAAAATCATATTATTCCCCTCCTGCTGACATAGTGGATGGTGTCGAGGTGCCTGCCCATTAGGCTACATCCAAGGTAGGTCTCCTCCAAACTCTTTGTCAGATAGAGGAGAGGGATCAGCTGAGGAGTGTGGGGCAGTGTGGCTGGCTGAGCGTGCCTGCTGCCAGCTCTGAGTGTGTGCAGAGGGAGATGTCAGGGGAGGGACAGTGCTGGGGAAGAATGGTAGCAAAGAAGGAGCGAGACCACATGCAGAAAAAGAGAATCTCATTTTCTGAACAGTCACAGACACATTTTCTTAAAGGAGTACTGTAAGGAAAGATAAAAGTTGTTAAAAAAAATTACTTCTCACAGAAGCAATGCAAAGGGGATTTCTCATAGAAGTAAAGGAATGCTAACAGAAATGTTTTCCTGTTGTAAAAGCATTGCACTGCTGTGCTCACAGCCGGTGCAGAAGGAAAGAAAGTGAAACTAACTGGGAGCAGCTTGAGTAGTTTCACTGTCAAGGCCAGGAGAAATGAGAGATACAAAAACTAATTCAATTAATCAATGGTAATTTAGATAACTATAGAGTAATTTACTTCAACATGGAACACATTTGCTCTTTTGTGCATGGAGTCATCCTTTTTCACTTTTCTTTGGAGTTAACCTGCCTCACTTCCAGCAGCAGAGTGTGATCTGCTCTCAGTTGAGCCCTATTTGCTCCCCACATAGCTGGAGGTTCTGGCAGATGCAGGCATGCAGCCAGCTCAGCAGAACTTGTACTGTACTTCTGCATTTCCATTCTAACAGTTAATTATTTGCTGATTCTGAGCAAAGGTTCTGTATTCATTCTCATGCCAAATGTGGGTAGCGTTAAGCCTGTACCATGCATTAAGCCTTTAGGCTAAGGGGTGCAGATTTGTTACCTTAATGTTTTAGCTCTCTGTAGACTGCTTTGTTCTGGCTCTCTACTCCACAACAGTTATCCCACTTATCCGAGTAACCTTTTCCTTTCCAGCGGCTTTTAAGTGCTTGTGCTTCCATTAGGAGATGGGAATTCATTTTCTCCCATAGGCAGGTAAGGGCAAAGAGTGTGAGTATTGGGATGTTAGCTGGGGCAGTATAGTGGAGAAGAAAAATGGCATAGTACTTGTGCTTCTTGCATAAGAGAAGAGGAGAAGGCTTGACTCAGTGCTGGGCACAACCCACGTGCTGTTTTCTGGGAGATGATGGAGTGAGGTAGGAAGTGCCCAGTGGCACAAGGCGCAGGAGCACTATCTCCAGCACACCTCTGTCTTCTGTTGTAGCTGATGGGAAGAAGACTCCTTCAGCAGTTTCTCACTACTTTGGCTATCCACTGGCTAACCTTTTCATGGCTGCCATGGTTTACCACAAGAGCAGGTATTGATCGAATGGTCCTGAGTTTCCATTTGTGCAGTTATGGCTCAGTTTATTGTAGCAGATGTGCTTTTGATGTGGAGTGTCAGAAGGGGAGGTGTAGGGGAGCCAACATATAAAACGGTACAAATTGGCTCCCATTTGGGTCTCTTGTGTTGTCTCAGTGCCCAGGGACTTCTTAGGCCACAACACCCATTAGCAACATGGGAAGATACGTGTGCAATTCTCACTTGGGAGGAAAACAGTTTTCTTAGTGTCCGTGTGCCAGCGGCATTGACTCAGAACACTGTAAGGAGCTCCATTAAGTTCTATTGGGTCCATAATCTGCACATTAAGAAAAATTTACATGATAGATGGAGCTGTTAAAGTCTAATTGGGTAATCAAAAAATAGTTAATGTGCCAAAATATGTATTTAGCTGATAAACTATAATGGTTCCAAAGGGTTCTAGTATTAATAGAAGGCACGGTTGCACATTATGGAGTTGAGAGTAAGATATTGCTCTTCTAACACTCGCTTCAAGCAAAGATCCCAAAGCACTTGACAGGTATTAAATCACTTATTGATTTGATATTTCCAAAATATGTCCATGCAAGTCTCTGGGGGAATATAAGTTAACAATAATGTCAAATTTGCACATAAATAAAAAAATTATAATTTTCCCCCACTTCCAATTTCTATTAAGTGCAATAAACTCTCCTGCCCTCAAAATCTTAAAAGTTAAAATCTGTCTAGGTTGGATCTTCTTTAAACTGTATTATGTGCCCATGATATACTGTATTCACTTAAGTGGTAAATATGCTGAACAGTAGTGAAGTTAACCAATTTGAAAAGATCTAAAGTTGGTGGCAGTCAGTAAAAGAATATGGTATTGCTGTTATTTTAGCCTATTACCCTGACAGCAACCAATACAGTGTTTTTGTCTTCAGAATCTGGAAGAAGTTTGGATGTTCTGGAAATAGCTTCCTAATCTTTTTGTTCAAATTTTGTTCTTTTTTAAATGGAGAAAATGAATAAGAATTTTTAAATGCCTCTTAGTTTTAATAGTTTCAAAATGGCCTGAAGTATTATTAAGAGCATGCCACTCCCACGTTATAATAGCATGTGGTTCTGTGTTTGTACAGCATCTATTGTAATGGGAACCTCATCCAAGAGGCTTCTACAGTACAAACAGATAACGATCACTTTATTTGAGGGTGGAAAAATGTTGGTTTTTTTTCTAATGGAGAAAATAGAGTTACAAAGGTAAAGCCTATAGCAGATCTAGTGCTAAGCACCAGGCTCAGTTGTGGCTTTTCTACTCTGACTGCTTGAGCACAGCGCAGAAGCATTCCTAAACTGTGCCTCTTAAAAACAATTTATGCTTTGGTGTATGTGTAATATGCCTTTATTTCTTTATAACTATCTTGAGTGTGTTGTACCAATTATGTCCTAAAAGAAGGCCTCTAGATCTCTAAAAGTGCCAGACAAATGACCAAAGTCCCTTCTGCTTGACTAAGCACAATTTTGAGGTGGAAAGGAAAATATCTCCAGGAAAACTCAGACATCAGGTAGCTTAATCGTATTTTCATACCATGTAAATATTTAAAGACAAAATGCAACAGCCACATTGTTGCATTTCTTACTTTGGATGAATGTCATATTTTTAATGATAGTTGAATAGTTTTGTATTTTATTTATGTGGTGTCATTTGTTTGCTGGGGAATATGAATTGAATGCTTCCCTTGCCTCAGAATTCAAAAATGTATTTTCCAGATATCATTAGTGAAAGGATGTTAGACAACTGCATGTTTTTTCTTCCACATAAATAAATAAATAAGCTGAGTGTCATGATTGCTTGCTGTCTAATATACATAGATCCAAATGTATATTGAAATGCTGTTTGAAACAAATGAGTCACTGATAGACTTTTTGACATCTCCCTAGAAAGAGAGAAAAAAGATATTCTTTTCTTTATATTAAAAAAAAAAAACAAAAAAACAAAAAAACAAAAGTGAAGAGGAAAAACCAAAAACAGCCACTTGGCTTTTGGGGAAAGCCCTGACCTGAGAAAGGAAAAAGAAAAAAGAAAAGAAAAAAAGCAGAAAAAAAAAAGCTGGAGAATAATGAATTCATCAAGCTGAAAATGCACAGGCCAATGGAGCGCTTAGAGTTCAATAGGAGGCAAATGGAAAGAGAGCCCCATTACTGCTGAGATACAGCGACACGGCTCCACTAATCGCTTGGTCATGCTTGGTAGATACGAAGTCATCACAGGCCGTGACATGGTGAGAACAGGTGCCAGGGTTTGCTGTAAGAAAAAATTGTTTATTTAACATCCACAAACCACATTGCCCCCTCGTTTGCCTTGCATCCCATCTCCACGGAGGAACCATCCATGCAGGCAGCACATGGGATAGCTTTAGTAGGCTGTGATGGAGGTGGTGATGCACAAACCTGTCCCTTAACTGCAATTAGCATGGGCTGATAATGAGGAATAGTGCTGTTGTGGCCCCAATGGCATCTGCTGATGGGTTTAGTTGTGTCTGTACAGTGGGGGGTTGGAACTAGATGGTCTTTAAGGCCTCTTCCAACCTAAACCACTCTGTGATTCTGTGAAGGCAGGAAGGCCCACTAGCCTTAGCCCGGGTAGGCTGATGTCTGTGTAAATGTGAAAATGAGCAGGGTGGTGTTTCAGGACCAGTACTGAAGTAACTGGCTGGATGCTCGTCTTCTGCTTTTGTCTGTTGTTGGAATGTGCATTATGGATCCCTTCAAAGCTTCCAGGCCTTTCCTAGTATGGAGTTAGGTTGTACCCGCTAAGCAGAGAGCTGTATGGTACAGGCACTAATAAAAAACCCATTGTTAATATACCTCGGGATTTATGTTGGACAGGTCTTGAAATACTGTGTCACCTGGAAGATGTACAGACCGAGTTATCTAAGAGGTTCCTAGGGTTTCTGGGTCATAAATTCATTTCTCTAAATAAAGGATTCAATCAGCATTTTGTTAGATTCTGAATAGTCCATCTCACTGATTGTTTTACCGCTTTGAACTCTTTTTTTTTTTTTTTTTTTAAACTAAAATCTGTTAGACTTTCTCTTCCAAAACTAACTGTTTCAGTTTGAACAAAAGAAAAGACACTGAATCAAGTGATGCTGTCTGGGAAATAATGGTATCTGGAAACTTGCACTCACAACATTGAGGAAGATCTCTTCAGACCCCAGTCTTTCCAGATAGGTAAGTTTTGTTACCTCTGTGCTTCTTGATTTAGGCAGTGAATAAGTGCTTGGAAGAACTGGACACTATTCTTGGCTCTGCCACAGACTTCCTATGTGCTGACGAACAAGTCTTTTAGACCAAAGCTTTTTTGTTGTGAGAATTTCCGTGCATTTTAAATCTGTGGGGAATTAAATGGAACGGACATTTAGATTCACTTCCCCACCTCCTTCAGTAGTAGATGAAATGGGGAGTATATAGGAACAGGTTTAGAAGATCAAATCGATGTACTTGTTTTGGTAACCAGGAACTAAAGGGAGCAAGCTGTTGTGTTTTTTTTGTTGTTGTTGTTTTTTTTGTTTTTTTTTTTTTTATTAATACACATCTGCTTTTTTACTCCAACATCCCTCTGAGATAAATCAAAGTCAGCCTTTGAAAGATTAATTGTGGAGTCCATATCTCACAACTATGTAGCTGAGGACTAAAAAACCTATAATGTTGACTAATAAAACTGTCTAGCTATACAAACCTTTAAAATCAAGAAATTGCCTGTCCACGTGTTTTTTTTCTGCCACATATCTTAATTAGCTTCACAAATAATGCTGCCTGTTTTCACTTTCCCATCTATTAATTAGCCTCATACTACTGCGAAGTGAGCAATGAGAAAACAGCCATTCTTTGTTCCTCATGTTATAATACGGGACATTACCTTCATTCTGATCTGAGGACAAAGGAATACTCTTTATGCCCTTTATGAGAGCATGGCTATCCAACTTTCATTTATGGATTTTCTTTACCTTTTGTTAAGAAAGTATTTAATGTTCTGAACAAACATGCACACACATACACATCTGTATAGATATGTATTAATCAGCACAAAATTACTACGTCTAGAATACTGAACTGTGATCTGCTCTAGGGTGTTCTGCTATGACTAAACTAATATTGGGGGGGGGGGGGGGGGAAAGAGATTTAGACCCAGAAGCTAATTTAAAAAAATAAAAAATCTCCTGTTCTTAATTAAGTTAGAAATATAGAGCTGAGGGGTTTTTTTTCTTCTTTGGTCAAAAAGATGAAATAGTAATGAAGATAGAAACATTCATTTGAGCACAGACTTCTATTTAAGGACAACACCCGAATTTCCTTGAGTTAAATTTTAGTCTGGATAGCTGGCAGATTCACCCACATTACCATTGCCCCAGCAGTCTTATTAAGATGGAATAAGTTCTTTTTCTGGTAAGGCATGCACTTGAGTTTGCTAAATGAGTCCAGATTTAACAGAATTCTAGTATCTAGAGCCCTGAGTACCTTAAAATTGTTATTATCTTGAGTGTGCTGACCTATGCCGTGAGAAGTAGTCTGTGTTCAGAACAAAGCAGTTTGGAGGGACTGGAAGAGCAGGGATTTTGGGCACAGCATCAAAGTGCAGGTAGCTAGCTGCTATGAGACACACCCTCCAGAAAAATGTGATCGTCTGTAGTCCTGGGTTTCTACAAGTCTAACTTATTAAGATAGCAGTTATTCAACATCTCTCCAGTGAGTAGAAGTTCAGTTTGGGCATCTGTCTATCATTTCATCTTGATTAGGAAAAAATTACTGAGTTTTGGCCAGGCATCACTGATTTATCTTAATGTAGATAAAGTCTGTATGCTCATCTTCAAGTTTAGATCATGTTTCCTGTTGTAATATCTGAGAATCTTTAACTATCTATCAGGAGAACTTTCAGTTCCTCATTTAACAAGGAATAATTAGAGGATTCAGTATATCAATTTTGTCAGATTAAAAAGTCTGGCCTCTTCCCCTGTAGTTTGTAGAGTTTATTCTATGTATCCTCAAAGTTGGGTAAAAAGATAGGTCATTCAAAGAAGTCTATGCAGCATTGTATGAAGGTTGTTCTTTCAGGTTCATAAAGTGATCTGATTTCATTTTGAGTTCCCAATTGATGTTTGTTTTTATTTAAAATGTCTGTAAGGGTAACTGTTCAGAATGTACTATCCAAGATAATAGCATTAACTGGCATGGCTGCAAAATCAATAATAGTAACAAAAATATACCTCTACTGATTAAGAGTGACATAAAATAAATTTGTTAACAAAAATGGATGTAGTCAACAGTTTAAACACGTGTCTTAGATACTGTAATGCAGTGCATAGGTCTTATTTTAACTTTTAGGTACTTGTTTAAAAAGAACCTTTAAAATTTTAGTTTTTCTTACCTTAAAAGACAAGCAAAACTACCTACAAAGTGTTTTGCTCCCTTTCCTCACTAAAATAAACCTTAAAACTGTAGTAGATTTCATTCAGAGAAAGGAATTGAAAATGCTAATTCAGAAGCTATAAACTAGCTTTGAAGGATGGGTCTTTTTCATCTGGCTTCATGAGAAACAGCAGAGCAGAAATAAAAATAGATCATTGACCAAAAATATCCTTTTCCAGCTGGGTCATTTAAAGAACTGTATCATTTTAAAATCATACATGTAGCTGATTTGAAATCTGCCCCTCTGAACGGGGTCTAATGCCAAGGTCAAGTAATATGGAGGGGTTTTTTGTTATTGCTTGCCTGCTTTGGAGTGTTTTGAAAACAAGAGTCATTACAGTACTGAGGAAGAGTGTTACACAAGAATATAAATAAAGTCTCACACACTGAGACAGATCCTTCACGTGTACACACTGTTTTTGCTCAAGCGAGGGCCACCCATTCACACCAGCTACTTACTTTATTTTAGCTGTTGTCTAAAATAAAAGTTTGGCCAAGCTTTGCTTCTATCCCCAGTCTCTTGTGACATTTCACAGATGGGGCATGTTTGTGAGACTACTAGAGACACATCAGACATTGCCTAAAATGTTTATTCATCCTTGCTCTTTATCTTAATAGATAGGCATGGGTTGAAGCAGAGATATAACATAAAACTGAATATTGACAAAGAGATGCAAAAATATGAAGATTCTAGTTCAAAACTTATAAGAGGTAATGATACCTAAACACCTTAACCTCAAACTCATTAGTCTCACGTATCTCAATCAATATGGATTCTCTCAGAAATCAATTTTCAGCAGCAAATATGATTGTTAAATAATTCAGAAGTTACAGGCCTTCGGGCAAGAAGAGGTTAGAGAAGCAGAAGGAAAGTGGTGATCTCGACCTAAGATGTAATTTCAATTAAAAGAGGAGAGCATCTGTAAAACACAGTTTTATGTTCAAGGTATCAAGCTGTTTAAAGAAAAGAGGATTATAAATGTAAATTACAGTCTTAAGCTGTATGGTATTTAAAACATCCCTATTTTTCATACGTTAGCAGAAAGAATTGATTCAATTGATCAATAAGGCATGTGGCATATAAAAAATTCCAACCAGTATGACTATTATCAAATCTAAGTGAAAGACAGAAGTGGCAAAAACAAACAAAAAAACTTCATGGGATTTTCTGAAGTTCTTTAAATATTTCTGGCTAAAGGCAGATAGAATATATGCCTATGTTTTATATTTTTCTCATACCTACTTGCTTTCATACATGTTTTCACGTTCACTATAGGTGAAGAAAAGTTATTAACAGGAGTGTTATTTTAGGGAGATAAAGGGTATGCTGGGAAAGTCCTATTAGGCAATACAGTACTAGGTTTCTGGTTGTTTTCTCAGGGCCTTATCATGCCTGCTATAGCACATGGAAAGATTTGTATTGATCTGCTGAATCTTGGATCTGGCCCTAATTGTGCTTGTGTAAATTTGGAATTACATCACTGGAGTTAATGATATAATAACTGTATTAGATTAATGCAAATATTCATATTCAGACCCTGAATTCTTAGGATTTTAGTTCTGTTACAGTGCCTGTAGATGCAACTTGTAGTTTTAACACAATTTAAAAATCATAATTTAATTAAAAATATTTACTAACCTAATTATTTCTACACTAGATATCTCTTTGAAGCAATTATAATGATACATTTTAATTTGATGCTATCTGTATTCTGCCAGGGATTTTTCAATGGGCATAATTTGGATAAATATCAAGCACTCGAAATGCATTTGAATTCGGCCCAGGTCAATAATGGTATTACTGTCTGAAGGCCCTCGATGGGCTTAGTCAGATGAGCTGGGGAGTTTATTCCAGTTCTGATGGTACTTAGCTGCTCTGACGTCAGATACCAGCATAACAATTCATGCAGATGGAAGAATTGCACTGAAAAGGTGGCTCTGACAAGAAAAAAATGAGGCTTTGTTTAAGGATCTAACACTGCTAGGCTTTGAAGTGATCTGACTCAAAGCTCGTTGGTTTGGGGTTCCTGTGAACATGGAAAAACTGGAACACTATTCATGTTTTTAGTTTGTTTCCTTCCAAAGCTCTCTGTCCTTCATGGCTGACTGGCAGTCCCACCTGTGCAATTTCAGTCACATCAAAATACAAAAAGAATGCCCTACTCAGAAAATCCTTCTCTCTCTAGAGTTTGGAAACACCTGATGAGTTCGCCATCTCTAAGATTGTTCAAAACACGAAAAAAAATTATTTTAAGATGTTTCTACAATTTCTCTTTCTTCTTTAAAACTTTGTAACAAACTTTCCTCTGTTAGGAGATGTATGAAAGGGGAAACGAGCTCCGATTTTCTCAGCTGTGGGTCATTAAGGGACTCATAATAAGATCTGAAAGGCAGTACCTTGGGGATGGTGAGAAGAGGCTCAGTGGAGATGGTTTTGTTGTGCATTGACAGGAGTAAGGATTTGATCTGTTTTGCTGTCTCAGCGTACTATGGAAAATAAATTTTTTGTTCATGAATAGCATTATGGTCTGGGTCCATGTCCCAGGATAGGAAATGAGGGGCAAGGGAGAGTGTTTATGCTTAATGCTGTGGAATTATAGCCTACCATATGAAAAGTGGTAATTTGAAGAATTCGGTCAAAAATGGGCTACAGTAAGCATAATAGGTATAACATATGCTTGTGCTACTCTACTTTTCTAAATCTGGTTTTGTGTTGAATGAACTTTGTTTTTAAATATATATTTTGAAATGTGAATCGTGGTGAACGTCAGTGAAATTTATTGTACTATTAAAATCCTATTGGGTCTTTGTTTATGAAATGTATTTTCCTGTATCTCAGGTTTAGGGAGGCTTGATAATGAGTCTGTGAAGATTCATGGCTCCTTTTCTGCAGCTTAATTTAGGCTCTATATCAAATATGTAAAATAACATTATATCTTTCTGCAGCCTATGTGTGTGATACATTTTTGTATTATTTTCCTGCCAATGTTATTTCTTTCACGAATGTAGAGCTGGAAAATGGTGACATGCTGACAAGCCTAGCTTTCGATTATTTTTCTAGGCTACGGAGTAAATCCAAATGATACTGTGGTCATTTTCTCATAAGTTTTATGAAGGTGAGATGTGTTCATGACCACACGTTCACAAAGATTGCTTTATTCTTGATTTTAATTAAGGGACAGCTATCTGGGGAGATTTGTGAGGAACTATTTCAGAGGCCTATCTTTACCACAGCTGAGGCCTTCTACCTTCCAGTTTAAGATACCTGAAGATAAGCTATGCCACTAGAAAGCACTGCAGTGCCCCCCAGCCATATGCTAGTGACCTGGCAATAAGCTTCTGTTTTAGATGCGATGGATGCTCTAGTTCTTAGCTGTAATGGATCTCATAGGATGGCGATCACACTGGAAAAGTGTTGTTTGGATTTTCATGGGCTTGGTCCAATCTCATTCTTTATATAGTAAGTCACCAAGCACTTGCTGGTGATGGGATCTGTGATCCCTCAGATGTGGGTACGGTGGGATTCGTTCCTGGGCTATTTCAGTCTGCAGCTCAGTATCTCTCTTCTGAGGTTGTGTTACAGTGTGTGACATAGGAAAATACCATATAGAGCTCTTGTCCATAACTTAGGAATATTCTTCCAGTGCTGTCTTGTCTTGTAGAATGGATTATTTACATCTTGGTGTTCAAATCCTCCCTGAGATCCAGGTTCATGGAGAGCAGTAAACAGGTGATTCTGAGCAATTGGTCTCAATTCTTCAAATATCCTTTTTATTAACTAGATTAAGTAGTTTTCTCTGGCCATACACAGAAGAGAGATTTCCAAAGGATGGAAATGTTGAAAGAATAAGGTAAAAGGTTCCCTTTTCTTAAAGGCATGTTCTTAAGTACAAGACAAGGGCATTGCTCCACGTTTATGTCGGTGTAATTGAAATTAGAATCCTGTGCTAGCTGTCTATATGAAAACTGATAAAGATCAATTCTGTTACCTCAATGAAAACTGAAATATCAGCAAATTGATCTCCTCTTGCTTACACTGATAGAAACCAAGAGTAATCCCACTGAAGGCTTTGGAATGACATATGTAAATCTCGTGTTCTCTGATCAAGCCCCAAAGTCTTTGGAAGAAAAAGCTTTCATTTTCCAGTATGTTTTTGATTTGTAGGAGTGGTAAGGGAATGAAACATCGGATCTGTCTCTAAAATCTCTACTGACAGCATGTCCCTTGTTTGTTTCTTGTTTGCAGCAGTGTCTTTGAGTCCTACTTCTGCTGTGTTCAAGACACTGTTTATCCAGAGAAACAAAACTTTAGGGCCAGGTTTTCCTTTCAGATTTGTCCTGGGATGTCGAAAGAGCAAATTTCTATTAATTGTTACTTATTTAAGATGCATGGCATGGCATTATAATACTCAATATTAATTAGACAAAACAATTTCAATAATTATAAAAAGTCAGGGTAATTTCTTTTAAAATGAGGATGACCTCTAGAGGAGATTCTGATCCAGTTTAGTTTTTGTTTTCTTAATTTTGAATGAATATTTTAAAATTGAAATTACTGAGATATCAATGACCCCTGGGTTCAATTGAATTAAGAAATTTAAATGAAGTTTACAGAATTTTTTAGGCACTTTAGTAAGGCCCTTGAAATTTGGAAAACTATTACAAATAACTTCAGGATTTTTTTATTTCTTTAGATATGACATGTTTAGATATGACTGTGTCTGTGGGGACTAATACAGTGGGTGCAAAATAGAAATAACATTCCTACTCTTCGGTTTTATTTTGCTGAGCTATCATGAGTAAGTTATATCAAGACTCTGTGTTTGGGCAATATCGCTCATGATGGGAACAGAAAGCAGCCATGCCAAGAGCCGAACAATTCAAAAATCAAATGGTCATTTTTACCAGACACCATGATATTTATTTGTCAAAAATTAGGACTACATCTAGCAAGCCAAGGATCTTCTTTGGATTCTGTACTGTAGTTTATTGGAGACACCAGAGGTACTGCAAGATTAATTCAATAATAGGATGTAGCTACATTGATCTTCCTGATGTCATTGCCCTAAATTATTATAAAATGTGACTAAAATTACAGCTCTAGAATACATACGAGCGAGGACAGCATCCAGGAGTATTTCTTCTCATTCTAATAATGGATTAGTAGACCAAATGTTCTCTTTGAGAAATCCAAATGTATTTCAGTTTTCATAAGATTCTTTTTAATTATTTTTTTAAAATTCATTGCTTAACTTTGGAGTGTTTGTATCAACCCTAATGTTGATCATTGACAGAGAAGGCTAGAAGCTGATCTTATACTCTCCTATTCAAATGCATGAGTAATTTTCACTTGTAAAAACTGACCATTGAAGTCCATAGCACTTCTTATGTGAGACAGATCACTCATGCAAATAAAGGTTCACAGGACTAGGATCTGTGATATGTTATTACAGAGTCATTTCCTGCTACACTCTTGGCTTGTTGGCTTCGTATTTGCTAATTTTATGGGTTCTATTTTTCTTCCGGAAAAGACTGTTACATCATTAATAATGGATCTTATTGTTGCTTTTAATTTTTGTGTTATCTCTGAAAAAGCTTGAAGATGTATTCATTTCCTTAGAAGCATTTAAATTAAAAATGCTAGAGTCTTTGAGTTATACCCTCTATAATTTTAAAATAATTTTGGCATTTTTTCCCCTCTGGCAGCTGAAGTCTTTAACCTCATGGGACTCTGATTTACAGTGACACTACAGTCTTTTCAAAGGCAACATTATTATGTCACTGATACTGAAATGGTACAGTCAGAAATCAGCAGAAAGTAATTAAAGGACAACATTATTACAGTGGAGCAGACTTGACCCAGAGACTAAGGGCCACACTCTGCTTGCATTTCTTGAGCAAATAGTCCCATTGCATCTCATTCAGACATGCAGAACTGGCATAAACCCAGAAAAAAACCTCCAAGGAAGTCACCGGTGTAACTGAGATTAGAACATAGCTGGGACAGAATTATGTATGTATAAAAGAAGAGATTGTCCCAAATATTCATTTAATTTGAATATGTATAGGAAGAGAATGAAAGTGTTGGGCCAAATTCTGCTCCCAGTTACATTATTGCAGCCCCATGAAGTCTGTTGAGGGTAGAATTTGATCTGACATTAGCACAAACTAACTTTTACATTTGCCAGACTCTTATTTGCTCACAGCATGTGGCAAGCCAGAAATATAAATAAATCAAATCTGTTTCTAGGAAGAACCCAGCAACCCTTTGAAACTTTCCTTCTTTGCATTATGAGAGAGGAAGGGGTAGAAAAAGGGGAGAGGATGGAGGGTTACATAAATGAGAGCAGGTGCGGTCGTGCAGAAGTAACTATTCAGCATATGTAAGTGCAGTTGGAAAATCATTGTCTTGCAGAGAATACTTGAAATTGGTCCCTAATGGCCTTGGTTTTTGTCATATGGTCTTGATTATCAGGCTAAAATTGCATTGCCAATGCCTTTAGTGTGAGCGAGATAGATGAATAATTATTACGTGCGCGGAATACCTTTGTGCAGGGAGGAACCAGGACATCCCCTGGTCACTGCAGCTACCATAGCACTTTGCTGTCAAGAAAACTGCAAGTGGCCAATTCATCACTTTCTTATTGTTCTTAAAATATATGTTTATAATAGTAAATGCTCATACCTGCACTAAGAATGGGCAATGTGAAACATTGACACTGTGAGAAATAATTGCAGGACCCAGTTATTTATGGGATTAAGGGGCAAACCCTAAGTGTCTTATTTTATTTCCAAAGAACTTGCATTATTTTTGTATTCTTGCAACTCTGTGAATGTACCGAGGAGACAAATGAGCTTCTAGTAACTAAAATATGCACATACAAGATACATAAAATTAGTTTAGAAATGATTTTTTTTCCCATCTCTTTCCTTTTTATTACTTACAAAAAGGGCTTGCACTCTGCCTTACTTCCTTTTGCCTATCTTTGTCTCCATTACTCATTACTACTACAATAACAGAAATAGTAGTAATAAGGTTAACAAAATCTTATTGCTTGCACTAAGGATAAGTCTCTGCGGTATTAAAAAGATCACTCTGTCCCTGTCGGCCCCTGCACAGAAAGGAAAATGTGACTGCAAGGTTCACAACCACTCTAAGATCCATGACCATGACCACACTGTTCATTCATCACCCGTATATCTACATTAAATCATGGCTGGATGTGCTTGCCCTCTGTGTAGTCCTTTGCAGTGCTGGCAATTAGTTATGGGATCCTCCAGTTCCTAAACAATGTTCACTGAATTTCCTTATAGCTACAAACAGAACATGATAGACTTGCTTCCTTCTCACAAACCTTCAGAAGCATTGTATATGCACGGGGTGCAAGCATTTCAGGACAAGATTTCCAGCATCTGCAGATTTTCTGATTAACTGCTTGATGCCATTTGCCATTAAAACCCTAGTGAGATGCCCCCCAACAGTTTTGATTAAGTAATCAGACAACCACCCCAACTATTTGGATCAACTAGCTACCTTTTTCTATTTGTTTTTGTGATGACTCCCTATTATGAACCTAAATAGACATGTGTTTAGCTTAAATATGAAGAAAAGAAAGAAAAAGGTAATAAAAAAAATCACATTTAAAAGAATGGTTTTTTAACCATGTTTTAGTATCTCCCATTAAATTCTCTGAATGCTCTTCTTGTATGAGTAAATTAATCATTGTGAAACATTTCTCTTGAATTTATGTGTGCTTTTATACCTATTTTACAGATAGCTAAAGTCAAGCAGTGTATCTCTACACCAAAAGCAAAACAAAATGTGTAGCTACATTGGGTTAAATATAATCCTGTGATCTATGATGTGATGACTGACCAAATTGACAACTGGAGTTAAACCTGAAGAGGAGCCTGAAATGAAGCACAAGCTGCTAGTCTTAGCTCTGAGATATTCATTGCTCTTTTCTGTTGTTAGCAGCTATCATAGGTTGTCCAACTCAAAGTAAGAAGACTTTCTTTTCCTCCCAGAGTACCAAAAGTACCTAAGGAAAGCCAAGTGACCTGCTTAATGTAAGTGCCAGGGAAGGATGTGAGAATTTGGAATTCACTCCCATATCCTAGGTACCGCTAATTGTACGGGCAAGTATTCAGACAGTCTACCACCCTTGCTCAGTTAAGGGCTTGCTGTACTTAAAAAGGAAGTGCCTGGCAACCAGTAGTAGAGCAAAAAAGAAATTGCAAAATTCGCAGAGAAAGAGAAGACACAAGGGAAAGAGAATCTGACCCTCTGAGAAAGATGCTCCTTCAGACAGATGAGGAATGAGTCTGTTATACAGTCTTGCTGCAGCTGGGATTTTTTTTTTAATGCCGAATGCAAAGGTTGTTCTTTGGGCATGGCTGTGAAGTCTGTGTCATGGGCTCCAGATCTGACTTTGAGCAAGCTATGCTCTTTTCAGAGCTTTCAGGGAGAGATGCACTGAGTGTCCTCACACCCTCTGCCTCTATCCAGATATAGATATGAGCAGATCACTCAAGATAGGAAGGGTCCCAAAGAAACTCCAGAAATCCAAGCTCCTGTGTAATCTTTTGTGGTTTAGTAGCATAGCAGGAGGAGTTGTGTAGCATCTCAGTCCCAACTGTCTTTTAAAATTCAACACGATAGGCACTGCTTGAGTGCAACCAAATCATTGACAAGTGGGCTGATCTGAGATTTTTTTGGAGATGAGGTTTATGAATCTAAGTATGATCCAGGTGATTTGAACCTCACCTGTTGCGTCTAGTTTGTTCCTGTTGATCCTGATTTGCATTGGAGCAACATCTCTATTTTCTTGAAGTACCTTTTTAAAAGGCTTGGTCTGTTCAAATAGAGAACATTGGTCTTAATCTGGGACTGACAGAATCTTTTGCTACAACTCACAAAGATCCCAGACATCCTCTGCAACATTCTCTGTTGCCAAAAGTCATTAGTTTTTACCTATCTATCTCCACTGCAGTCAGAGAGCTGCAGCAGGGTGTTGCCAAAGTTTGTGACTCTGAAGGTGTGTAGAGTTACCTATCCACACATTTTACTTCTTGATGAATGGTCTTTGATAAAATTGCACTTCCTGGTAAAAGTTAATGGAGTTGTCTTGCTGTGGATAAACTTCTTACTGCATACCACAGGGTTGCTGTTATGTAAAAGGATACTATTAATACTATGGAAAAAAATGGAGAGGGAGAGAAAATTTTGTAGTTTATCATGTCCTGGGGTTTTATTTTAACTTTCTTTTCTAATTGAAAAAGCTACATTGATCGAATCATTTGAGCCCTGATTTAGCTTTTAAAAAAAGAAGCAAAAGCTAAAAATGGCTCAGCAAGCAACTGAAATGCTATCACGAGCTAGTGAGATCGATAAGGTAGGAAAAAAAAAAGGAAGAAAAGTTTTTGAGTGACAGTGTAAAAATGGGAAATTTAAATACATCTATATTGTTGCATTTTCTCCATGTGTATTGCATAAAATACACTTTGGCAGTGTGTTTCCGTGCAATCCAGAAGGTGATTTATAAGTAACGCTGAATTTGTGTTTATGTTCTGGACTGTAAACTACACTTATAGCAATATTTCTGTATTAAGATATTAATACTAGAAGTGCTACCTAAGCTCAACTTTACCAATATAAGTCAAAATGTAGTTTATGGTGCTATAAATAGTAACATTGATATTGACACTTTCAGCAGCATCTAAGTCCCTGGAAAGCTGTTTCTGATACTAAATGAAAATGCAGGGAGCTGGTAGTGTATTTGTACATTCCAGGGAACACAGATATTTCATCAGTTTCAATATTGAGGTTCCCTTGTCCTTTGTGCTGAAGAGTATTTAAATATTTAGTGATATAGTCAAATATCTCAATTTAAAGAGCAATGTTTACATGAATTATTACATCCAAGTTGTTTTTTTTATAATAATGCTTGCTTTATGCATAAAAATATTAAAGAACAAGTGCAATGACCATTGTTGATCTGGACTGATCATTGATGATGGGCTTTGACTTCATTCCTTGCTTGGCTTTTTGGAGTTCTCTAGATTCTTACTGCTAGCAGTGAGAATTTAAGGTATTCAAGATGTAGCCTAGTAATATCTCTCTATAAACATCATCTTTCAGGAGTTCAACACATCTGTTGAATTATAAATCTTCCTATTGTTTTCCTCATTCAGTTTTTTCTAAAGGCCTCATCACATCTGTGAAACATCTTGGAATAGCAACCAGGACTCTTGACATTCCAAACCCTCTTTTAATTGAAGGGTCTGTGATATGGAGCCATATTATGGTGTTGTCTTTCCTCCTGCAAGACACGTGTCAGACTGTTTTTATGTGTATATTATTCAAAAGAAAAGATGTGGATGGTCCTATCACCAAAACCTGATATTGGGCATTCTGAAAGCATTAACAAACTTGATTCAAATTTCCATATTTTTAGTTTGGAAGAACATCTGACAGCTTAGATCCTTTAAAAAAAGTTGCGATTGACCATGCCTCGTTTTATGCAATAGCTCAAAGCATTCATTCAGTGCTCATTCATTTTGTGGTTTGGAGGCATAGGTTTTGTTTTCCACAGTTCTAGAGAATCACTGCTCAGGAATGGATGAGTTTATGCCCCATCTTATTTTCCTCATTTCTAATTTGATTGCTTCCTTTACATTAACATTGTGTATTACTGCTTACTCTTGGTTTCTTGAGAGGTCCCAAAAAGTATTAACTGTTTTATCTAAAGTGAGTATGCCTGCTACATGCATTTGAGATGCATGGGTACACAAGTCAAACCGACTGTATGATTTTCTCAAACAAGTTTTGGTCCTTAGTGTATTTATTAACTGGAGATGAGCTAGAACTGAAGGATCTGAATGTCCCATGTTGGTGTGAGAAGTGTAGACCTCTTTGAGTCTAAGAAGGGTTGGAGGATCCCCTCTCTGTAGCTCTTGGACTTGACTTTTAACCTTCTGTCAGAAGTGTATTTTTAGCTGAGGAACCGTGGGGATGATACATGTGAGCAGGAGAGAGAAGGTGGCCATGAGCACCAAGATCAGGAACTAGCTGTGAAAGAAGGGCTAGGAGCATATATGATTTTTTCAATACTGTGGTTACGCCAAATTCCTGAAGTCTCACTGAATCATAAATGGTGCACTATTTCATTCTCTTTTCCCAGAAAATTTAAAGCTTTCTGCTTTTTAAGAAGTTTTAAAGGAGTGGTAAATAATGGATCAGTTTTATCAATCCCGATTCCTTGCAAAATATCTTTTGAGAGTTTGACAGTTGACACAGTAAGAGAGGCTAAAGTGAATGCTCTTTTTCCGAAGTCTGGGTGAAAACAACAGCAATTTCTAGCTGTTGATTTATAAGACTCTGCTTCACTCCTTTATATTCTTAAAATAACTTCTTACTTTGATTCACTAGAGCCCATGTTTAATATCTCTTGCCTAATGTAAGTTGTGGCTTTCTCAAGCTTTTCCCCAAAAGATGACTATAGGGTAGTAGATAGTCTATTTTTGGACACCAGTCGGTATGCTTTATGCTTTGTTGGAACAATATGTAACAATGAATTGAAAGAGAGCTTGTATTTTTGTAGCTCTGTGCCTTTATCCATCCAGGAAATAACAGATTATTGTATAAAAAACATTCTCTGAGAAAGCACTGTTTTTAGAGCATTGCCTTTCTATTTTACATTTCATTTAAAATAACTTTTAAAGCTGATTCATATTGTATTCATGAAATATTCAAGCAAATACTCTCATGACAAAGCAAAGATCTTCCAGAAAAGTTAGGAGTATGTTCTTGGGATTGTATGAGATTTATTTATTCTTTCTCTTTTTTTCCTTTGCTCTGTATCCCCCATTTTAATTAGATAACTTCTCCTTTTTCTTTTAGAATTCCTTACCGTAATTTCTGTAGGAATTTGTGAACTCTAGTTTTATTTACAGTTTAAAAATGCATGTATATGTAGATTCTTGGCTGTGTGATTAGTGTAAGGGAGATAGGGAAGGAACATAAAGCTAAGAAAGCAAGAGAAAAAGACGTAGTTCCGCTATATGCAACAACTGTGTCATTGCTCCATTATTTGATTGTTGGAATAATGGACAAATGGAAAAAACTCCCATTGATTTCAGTGGGAACAGAAGTTAACTCAAAATGAGCAGCTTTCCTCCATGTCAAATATTTGGAGGACTCAGGTGTTAATTTGCAAAGAAAGATCAACACAGATGGGAAAAGTTATAGCATGTGGAAAAATAGCTGGTTGAAATGCTGATCCACACAGTAAGGGCCTAATCTGCTTGATGCCACATACTGACTTCAGTAAAAGTCAGGGCCTTCGCAAGAATCCAAGCTAAATGGTAGCAAAAATTCTAGATAAAGGCAGAGTGAAGTGTCTGACTGGTGTGAAATCATATGTACGTAGAACCTTCACCATACAGATTTGTACGTAAGTTTTCTTAGAATAAAATGTTCGTAAAAGAAAAACAGCATCCAGGAAGACAGAGCATCCAAGGCAACCCATCTGCAGTCTTGTCATATGATAGACTCGGACAAATCTAAAACTGCCAATACAACTGCTCAAGAAGTATGCCAAGGGAGCAGATGCTACCTCTGCAAGGATATTTTCCAAAGTTTGGCACTCAGTATCTTGCGATTACCGTTGAGAGATGGAGAGGTGAGGAAGAGAAGAGGAATGATGTTGTCTTGGCACCTTGCAGTGTCAACTTCCTTTTCACATTCACCTGAATTGTGTCTTTTCAATTCTTTTTTCTTCCTTTAAAATAGTAATCTGGTGTGGGAGTTAAAAAATGAAGCAGATATGATGAAAATAGAATACTGTAAAACTTGATACAACCTTTGAAATATTTATTCAAAGACAAATTCATGAACGCGTTTAGATTTATGATGCATAATCATGTTTTGGTTAGCAAAAGGGCCACAGAGGTTCTGGATGAATCTGTGAGATCAGAAGGCAGTGGGTAGCTGTGAACTTACTGGAATGGAAGGTTGTTATTATTTTTAGAGAGCAGCCTGAAAGAGATGCCGCTTATTGCCATTCCTGCAGCACTGCTTTGTTCCGAGGGCTGGGGTGTCCATCCGGGGCACTGCCAGGGTCAGGCCACTGCAAGGAGCCATCCCTGTGTGAGCAAAGGCTTGTGAGTGGTGCAGTGAGGGCAGAGAGGAGAGGGGGCTGCCATAGGGCCACAGCCAGCAGCTGCCCTGGCAAGTTGATGTTACTGCTCTGCCCCAAAAACAAATATAAATCAGTTCTTTAAAACAATCACAACAGCAACAAAAAACTACAGAGTGGTTTAAATACTTCTTTATTGTTTTCTTTCTCTCTGTACTACTGAGTGTAAAAGGGGTAAGGTAGGATGCAGCATTCAGGTGCTCAGCTTGTCCCGTGTCATTCAGTATCCATAGACAACCTCTGCGACACTTTCTATATTCTCTGCTCATCCAAGGAAATGTAAACATAACCAGCCTGGAACAGGCTCTGTTTCCAAAGGTTTATAGTTTCTTCCAGGCTCCTGCTGCTAAATAATATTCTGGTAATTTTGTTTGACATAAGAAAATGCTCTACAACAGTCTAACACCACATTGGAGTTAGAGCGTTTTCTTCCTGGATTTCAGATTTCAGGCCATGTTCAGAACCTTTCCTAAACCTATCTGGCTTTTAACCTGACTGTGCCTTTAGTCAAGACCTGCCAGCAGAACAACTAGGAAACGGCATCTTTTATTTTGTTATGAGCTCTGTTTGGGCTGGAACTGGGGGAGAAGGAGGTGTGCTAAGGCAGCATTTCTGACGCTGGTCCCCGCTGTGTGGTGACCGCCCCGTGCTCTTCTGTCCTGCCGAGAGCTCTGTCACCACATGCTGCTCATGCACGAGCCAGCCCCGTGTAGTCACACAGCGGCACCGTGCCCTTCCCTGCTGCTGGACGTTGCAAAGGTCACCCCAAATGATCCAAGGGCATTGTTTTCCTGGCATGAGCAGTGCAAGAGGGGACCTTTGGTTGAATGCAGTACTTTTTTGTTCTGCCAAGGTTCCCCTCCCCGTTGTAGCTGCTGCAGACTAGTGCTATAATCTCAGTGCTTCCTTCTGTGCAGCAGCCTGAATGTGTCCTAATGTTTCCAGAACCCCCACCCAGACCCCTGCGCTTTCTTTCTGTATTATGAAGTGTGGGTCCTGTGATGGAGCCTTTGGTTTCACTATGTCCCTGCCTGATGGTATCAGCTCCATCAGCTAGTTGCTTACCAAGGGGGCAGTTTTGTACTGGTTTAGACCCTGTTAATTTGGCTGAACCAGCCACTGTGGTAGCAAGGTCTTAAGCAGACAGCCCCAGTAAGTGAATCTTATTTGCTCAGATGGAAATAGAGCAGCCAAGGCAGATCATCTTGTCATGTTGTTTTTATGTGTCCCTTAGTCGAAAGTCATTTTTAAAATGTGAGTGATGCAATTTCTTGCATCTTTCATTTAATATGCTGCTTAGTAAACAGTGTTTTAGATTAGTATATTTGTAATTTAAATGAAGACAATACATCAAGTCAAGTCAGAAAAGAAGGAAGAAGTTTAAGGAATGATTGATGCTTCTTTCAGCATTATGCCCTCTTTCAAAAAAAAAAAAAAAAAGAGAAAGAAAAAAAAAGGAAGAAAAAGCATAAGGATAGGAAAGAAGTGGGTTTACTGAGGATCTACTGGGGTAAAGGAGAAAGAGAGAAAACTATTGTTCATGGGCAGAAGCACGCTATTTTTAAAACCGCAGTCAGCTCTGATAGCTGAATCTGTTTTCTTCAAGCGCACTAATAAATTCTGCCTAATTCATTTTTTATTCTCTCTTGGGGTCTGCTTGCAGATTTGCCTCAACAAAGGAAGCATCATGTTACTTCTTTTAAATAATTGATGGCTCTTGGTCCAAGCCAGCTTGAAGGAAATTCAAAAATAGGTACTGATTGAGTAAATACCCTGCCTCTCCTGGCCCCAGCCCTTATTTATTTTTGCCGTCTGGGTGACTGGCAGTTGATGATGATGTCATTGAAGCTTTGGGTACACCCAGCACTTAGAGCTCTGATTTCATTTATGTATTTATTTGTATTTAACATTGTTAATTGTAAAGTGTCTGATGCAGCTAAGTGCTCTTCATAAATCATCGCTGGTATTTTGCTGTAACAACAGCCAGGCATGGGCTTCAGCAGCCAGTGGGAGAACTGGGACTGCTGGAGGGTGGCTCGTGTGAGAAACTGTTACTGCTCTGAGACTTTCTTTGTAAGATCTGTGGGCATCTTATAATATTACTACACGATGTCGTGTAGGTAAATGATTCTTTAATATAAGAGGGGCTGAGCAACCTGATTGAGCTGTAGGTGTCCCCTGTTCATCACAGGGGAGTTGGATTAGATAACCTTTGAGGGTCTCTTCTAACTCAGACTATTCTGTTTCTATGATATTTTTTGTTTTCCAAGCAGACAAAAGCTGCATCTTCTCTCTATTAAAAAATTGTAATGCCTGAAACAAGTACTCACCTAGTACATAGCATAAGGTCTTTATGACCTTGCAACGTTACTTCACCATGGATGCTGTTCAACTGAACTACTCTAGTGTTCAGCACTTTGGAGAAACTGTCAAGTATTTCCTCTAATGCCATGCCTGTGTTACCCACACTCACATGGTGATCCTCAGAGTCTGAGCAGTTTGAGTGCCCGCAGCCATAATGGGATCAGACCAGAGCTTACCAGCTGGGAGAGCAAAGCACAACCAGGATATGTTCACACTGGTAGGTGCGGGTGGATGGAGCGGGCTGAGTGTGGTCTGGCTCTGGTTTGGGAGCTGTGCAGCTCTTCAGTGTGATGCTGCCGTCAAGCTGCAACTCCTGCTGTGTGTTATGAGTAGCGTGAGATCGGGAAGCACAGGATGAAGATGGATCTGTCAGGAGCGTGCCACGCATTTTGCATATCTATCGTCCTCATTTAGCTCTTGTAAAGTGAATGTTGTCTTCGGTAAAGTAAGTGCTGTAATGGCAGATAATCTGATTTTCAGAGAAAGCTTGCTTTGAAAAATGGAGGGATGAAGCCGGCTCTGTGCGTTTCCTTTCCTGCCATTCAGAAATTAGCCTCTGCAGTCATTATTGAGAAAACTGTGGTGTTTAGGAGGTCAAAGTCCTTCCTTTCTGAAGCCTTACAATCTAGGCAGTAAGAGCACAACGCAAGAGTGAAACTTGAAACAAACTTTCAAAAAATGCCAGCCGAAGTGAGGTGAGGAAATGCATGTTTGGGGGTTTAGAAAGCGTCCTGAACAAAATAGTCCTCTGAGTAGCATTGCAGATGTGTAAAAGGTTTATCAAGTGAACATGAATGCAAGATGCAGTTAGTTGCATGCCATGTATACGGGACTGTGAGCACAGGGGAATAACTGTATGTAAATTTTGGTGCATGTGACGGTGTTGTTTGGAAACTTCCCTTAGAGACTGTTCAAATTATCCGTCAAAAGCTCAGGTAAAAATTTAATTTGATGATGTAAGAAGCTTAAAAGCAGGACACTAGCTCACTTAGCGTGTTAATGCAGTCTTTTTCCGTAGAGGGAAACCAAAGTCTTGCTGAAGGCATAGCATGCTAAGGTATATCTATTAGTGTGTGCTTAACTCTGTTGCCTGGGAGCTTTTATGAAATGCAATGGCCAGGAAAATTGACCTCACTTTTTTCTTTGAGGGTTGGATCCTGACTCGTATCACGTAGATGTACAAAGCTGGCAACTTACTTATTTGTCAGTGAAAAAAAAAGCACCTAGTTGTTTAAAAAAAAAAAAAAAAGAGAGAGAGAGAGAGAGAAAAGCTTGCAGTAGCATCATTAGGGTTTGAAATATAAACCGCATCACAGGATATTGTGTATGTTATTCAGAGCAACAGGGACCCTTTTGTCCATGGATATAATGTCATATAGTAAATTGCATGCCACAAAATACCCCTGTTTTTTTCTGATGGCTGGGCTCTCTGGTTATAAAGTGCTACTGCAAGCATTCTGTTTAGGAAAGGAAGTAAAAGCCTCTCCAGGGTACATAGAAAATGCTGATCCTGAATGTAAAAATGGACACATTTTAATCCTTAAGTTATTAATTATTACTCATGATTAATTGTAATTATTTTATTACTACTCCAAACCCTTGGGTCAAATTGCACACTAAAGTCAGTAAGAAATTTGCTGAAGAATCTCTTGATTTGGTGTGTTATCTCTTTGTATTGGATATTGGATATTATCAGTTGCACTAAAGAGACCAAGTGCTCTCATGCCATCAAATTACAGGATATATTTGGGTTGCAGGCGCAACTCCATTTCTTTCAGTGTCATCAGATATAACCATAAATTTAAAGCACAAAGGGAAGGGGAAATAATCCCTTCACCCACGAAGATGTGAATTAAAAGTTGCTCCACACTAAAAAGCATAATTCTAAATGAGCCTTGCTTACATTCACAAATGCTCAGCTGCTCAACTGACTCTGTACACATGCAATGTGAAAGGGGATGGAAGTGCTTTGGGATCAGACCATCTTATTGAGGGATTTTCAGTGGGAAATCCTGGACCCCCCTCGCCACCCTACCTTCCACCTCTCTCTCCTTGAGCAACCAGAAGAATCTTTTCCCTCTGAGCATATAGCTTGCAATATACATAAAAGCAGAGTTTGCTTTGATCCTGACAGTGAAATGTTTATTTTTAAACTGGGACTGGGCTCCTGTCCAGCAAGGCTCTCTCCTTTGCACCGCGCCCCGGCTCCGCACTCTGCAGTAGCGAGGAGCAGGGAAGGACCGGATGGGTCCTGGCGAGCTCCCTCCACCTCCCGCTCCCCTCATTCCCCCTTCTCCTCCGGTTTTGAAATTCAAATTGAATGCAATTTTCAGCTCATTTGAGCCAGAATATACTCTTGCTGAGCTTCAGTGGCTCTTAAATTCAAGCTCGCAGGAGAAAACAGATATCATCTGTCACTGAGGGTGGGAAAGAGTGTCCTCCCCACGTTTTATTCATGGGAGGCAGGATTGGACAGACTAATTCAAGTCTTTCTGACTAATCGTTCACTGGCAAACTAATCAGCTAATCGATGCGACTGGTTTCTTGTAGTTTGGTCTCTTTTGGCAGCTTCATTTATTTATTTATTTATTTATCCACCCTATTTAGTATTTATATTTGATGTCCTAGAAGTGCCCTCGAGTCTCTGAATGCCTGTGTTCAGTTTCTGACTGTACCTTCCATTGTCTCGTCTAAAGACAGTATGATAGAAAAGCCGAAAATCAGATAGTTGTCAGAGGAGAGGGGAAGGGAGAGAGATTTTCAAAGGAAGATTAAAAAATAGTAAGGGGCAAGGGGAGAAATTCTTATTGAATGCACTGCTTGCTGTTACGTCAGCTGCCTTAGGACCTTGTACATCTATGGGCTACATTCTATATAAAAGCTGTTTTATATTAATACATGCGCAAATAACTCATGGGTCACCTCAAGGGAGAAGGGAGTGCTGCTCAAGAGTAAAGAAATTCAACTCCCTATTTTTCCATACTATTTTGTTGTTGTTGTTTTGTTTTGTTTACTTATGATTTTTGAAACGAAGAAGAATCTTGCAAAGAGGACTGGATCCCCCTTTCATTGAACTGATTTAGAAACTCCTCCTTCGTTTGGTGAAAATTGCACTGGTTTGGAGACTGGCAAACTACTCTCAAAGGGAAATGTTGCAAGAAACAGCAATTTGGTGGGTGCAAGGGCAAACCTAAAGTACAATCTGTGCTAGTAGAGAAAATAGGTTACTTAATTTAACAGCATGATAGCATTTTAATGCTGCTCTGAGCAACATCAGCTTGTTACTGGCAAAAATCCACAACCTGAATTTTTGTTGTAGCAAAATCTACATGCGGTAGTGGATGTCAGAAGTATATGGGACATCTGCAAATGGTGAGAACGTGTTAAAAGTCAGATTGGCAGAAATATCAAACACCCTGCTGGTCTCTCAATTGTTTTATGCATTCCAAAGCCTTGATACATTGCTAAACCTGGATTATAGGTGGAAACCTGGCCTTCTGCAGCTTTGTTGGTACCAGTTCTTTGTCCCTTGCACTGGACAAAGGTTTGCGCACAATTAGAGCCCAATTGTGTGAACAGTTTTGCAGGTGCAGGTTATTTATCCCTTGCACTGGACAAAGGTTTGTGCACAATTAGGGTCCAATTGTGTGAACAGTTTTGCATTTAAGCATACTGATGTTGACCAGGGAAAGCATGCTGCAATTCCGTCATTACTTTATCTGGTGACTGAAGATTTTTTTCTGCTAGTATGTTCCTTTCTTCCTTCATCCATGCATTTAGGTAGTGTAGTCTGATGACATAGAATATTATTCAGCAAAATAAAGGTGCTTAATAACCTTCTGTGTTGCACAAATAAACTGATATATTTTGCGACAATATTTAACTGTGGCTTCAGGCACCGTAAGTTCTTCCAGTTCAGTGTTATAATCCCTAGAAAGAAGATACTTTTTGACGTGAGATAATTCAAAGCAATAACTTTGGCCTATGCAGTCAGTTGGCCAATTTGCAGTAGCTCAAGATAGATGCCTTACACAGAAGCCAGCACACTGTTATTGCATAAGTTGGATGCGTTATATCAGAAAGTTGCAGGCAAAATGCAGGGATGGAAGATGAAGGGCACCATCTGTGTGTACTAGGAGCAGCCCAAGTTCACTGGTGGGACTGGGCCCCTCCACCACATGGGCAGCATGTATGGACCTGTGTCTGGATCATAGTGCAGAACAGGGAGGTGGCAGGCACACAGCTGCCTGGGCAGCAGGAATTTATTCCAGTGGTCCTTATGGTCTTAAATGTTAGCTTTGATGTATTTACAGCTTCTGAAGCAGGGGATTTTGGAATCCCAATTTTAATTAGACAATTAAATTCAGGTTAAGCCCTGTTTCAGGTACCTTGGTGCCTCTCTGAATCATCCCCTTTGTCTCTAGTGGTTCAGTTAGACATTGACACTGACCTGCAAAGCTGGTACTACAAGTCCTTATAAAGAAATCTGATATTCCTATGGAAGTTATGATGATGTATGTAAATCAGCTGCCACATCCACACTGTCACCTCTTCAGCTGAAAAAGAAGGGCAAATCATTTCGGTGGTAGCTGCTGAAACCGTCAGCTGTGCTGTCATTAATACTCTACCCTCTTTCCTGGAAACTCAATATGTCAACTACCTGATGTACCCTTCCTCTTCCAAGAATACATCTCTCCATTCCTTCAAATTCTTCTTGAGCAGGGACCTCCCATCTGTCAGTTTATTGTTCTTCCTCTGGCCCATTAGTTTTCTCTGCCGTTCTTTTTTCATTGTCTCATGTTTTCTTTTTTTTTTTTTTTTTTTTAGAGTTTTATTATGTGCTAATGACTAGAGAATCCGAGCTCCTTCCAGGAGTATATTAAGTGATATGTCTGACTGCTGTTGCACCTTTTATTTTCCCGCTTCTTTCTTATGGGCTGTGATGTCTCCACTTAAGACTCACTGTTAAGACCATGGTCACTCTCAGCACTGCCCCATTTGGATTTTGGTGTTGGAGCTGTTTCCTGGGGAACTGCCCAGATTTTTTTTTTTTTTTTTTTTTATCTCTGGACAACAACTCTTTCTGCAGCATCATTTCCTCAAAACCAGATCTTCCTGGTCCCTCTCCCTAGATACCATTAACTTTCTTCTTCTTCACCCTCAACTCTATCTAGTGGCTTGACCCTGATAGTCCTTGAGTTCTTCTGTCACTGGCTTATAGTTTATACTTCCGGGGCCATATGGCAGCTGGATTGGATTTGTAGAATAAAAGGTATGTGGGTAGCTCTGAAAGTAATGCCTCCTATTTATTTCCATGAAAACTGCAGTATGTACAAAAAGCACAATAACACTATTTATTAGAGCAAATTCTCAGCTTCAAAACACTGCCTCACAACATAGTCACCACTGTTAGCTATGCATTTTTACCAGTAATGAACAAGAAGCTGCATGCCATGCTTATAAAAATCTGCATCATCTACTGCTGAAACACACCACCCACCGTTCACTGTTTGGTCTCCATAAACATTCAGCAAGTGTCAATGAATGCCAATGGGAGCAATTTTTTTCTATGACACACATTTGCTCTATATGCACTTCCATGTCAGATACCATTTTGTCAGACTGCTCCTCTGCTGCCATGTGTTGCATGGCAACAAAATGGAATGGAATATTGGCAGGAAGGTTCAGCTTCTGCTACTGGACCACCACTATCTGCATCTGATGTTGCGGGATAACATAATAAAATAGGAGGCATTATTTTCATAACAGACCTTGTGTTTTGCTTTGCAGCAGCACTAGATCTATGCAAATCCAGGTGAAATTATGAGTGTCTGCTGGTTTTGAGAATTTTTTGAAGCTGTTGGTCACAATGTTATTCATGGTTGTAATTCCCCTCTCCTGGATCTCACCCCTCCCTGGAATATGCCCTCCTTTAAGCCCATGACGATCTTTCTTGGTCTGCTCTTGACCCATGTGTGAGGCTTTTCTTTGCAGAAAACATGCTTCTTTGCATTCCTTCACTCAAATTTCTATCATCTGAATGGCTGCGAGGTCATTGTTCTTTTTCTTCCCTTACACGTGGATTTGCACTCTTCTCTCATTGAGATGAAGAAAGGGATTTTACTTAGCTTAGAAGTAGTTGGGGTAAAGAAATTGTATTCGTTTCCTGATTGTCCTTAACAATTCTCCCAAGTGGAGAAGAAAAATAGGCCAGTGTGACTTCTTTTCTCAAAAGAAGTCTGTGATGTCAATATAAAGAATACCCTTTTGCTATGAGCCTACCAAGCACAATGTATTAGTAATACTTATTTTCTGTCTTTCATCACATGTGTTATTAGGGAAGGGAGGCACAAAAGAAGTTCACTTTAGAGTTATATCCATGTTCATGTTGATCAATATGAGCCTTTCTGTTTTGTTTTATTCTCCTATTAATGCTGCAAATTCCATTGGCAGGCTGGTGAAATTTTTCACCAGTTTTACATCTGCGTGTATCGAGTCCCCCATGTAGCAAGGTCTGAAGGTACAGGGGTGGCATTGTATCTTGTATGACACAGTGACTGTGTCCTTGGCATGGTACCCATTAAATGCTATGGCATCATTGGCCCTTTTCCTCCACTAGGCTTAGATGTTTTGATCATATTCTGTATTCTGTTTTCTATGCACCCCTGTGAGAATGTATCTGGCAAAAAGTCACTGCATTGCTCTTCTGAAAAATCAGTTGCTGAGATGGTTGATGACTGCATGTCACTTGTCTTTTGCCTTGGTCTTCCACTCCAGTATGTTCATTCCAGGCTTCTGATTCTGAGATTTTCAGCCAAGCAAAACTCTGGTTCATGTCAATGGACGTTGGCATAAATGGGATTTTCACTTGAATTAGGTCCTGTGCAACTCATCATTTTGTTGCAGCACATATTCATGTATGACTGTCCATGTTATTAAAAAGTGGCAGTTGCACACTTTTGTGTGTGGACCTGAGGAATCCTATTAAAGACAGAGATTTCCAAGTGAGAAAGAAATGGCTTGACTGCAAGTCACAAAGCTCCTAAAATTGCCACCTTAGACTATGAAAAAACATGTTGGCATGTCTGTGTGTGTTTTGCATATGTAGATGTGTATCCGTAGAGAAAGACATATGCTTCATGGTATCTCCTAAATAGCAGATTACTTGTTGCTGTTCAGGGGTCACTGGGTGACCTGGAATTCCTGTTTGATATAACACGCTCAGTAGAGATCACAGTTTCAAATGAATAAATAACTGCCAACCAGACTGCGAGCGTTTGTGGTATGGAATGTATAAACAGTTATTTTCGCATTTTAATTTCATATCTACTTTAAATATTACATATATTCATCATTCTGATTGGTTGTTATTTGTTATCATTCTCTACGGGTTTTTTTTTGTTTGTTTTTGCTTTGTTTTTACAGTGCTTGGAGAAATTTAGCAGTGTAGGATCTGAACTATTCTCTTTGAAATTATCTTTCGAACTGCTATTCACTGTAAAGGGATTAGTGGTCATGTTAGAGAGCCTGAGAAAACGGTCTTACAGCACACACAGCACCTGATTCCTAAATAACAATCCTCCCGAAGTCAACCCTTTGCCCGAGTCAAATTTCTTTCCATCCTGGCACAAACCAGACTGGGACGACAAATTGTGTCAACAAAGAAGCATGACATTAACCTTGCCTATATTTTCAACAGCCTTTGTATTGCCATGGCAACAATAGTTTTAATTATGGAGAGCCAAAATGATAACTTGTATATCAGATGGGGCTCAGTTTTCCCTGTGGACAGAACTCTGATTAGACATTGGAGAAAAGCTTTGTATCTTGGTTTTCCTCCCAGGCTGGATTTTATTATCTGCTTTAACAGACAGCTGTTTTGCTCACGGTGTGAACTCAGAGGGGCTGAGGCAGGCTGAAGGGCTGCTGGACCCCGGCCCTTCAGCAGATGAACTGAACCTCCTGCTCTGGGGCAGCCTTCCAGGGTGCTGGTTGGGGTGTTTAAAACCTGCCGTCTCACTGAAGGACTGCTTTTGGCTTCCCTTTGAACTGATGGAGATCTGTGTATTTGGAAAAGCCTCGTGTGAAGTGATGTCTAATAATCAGCCTTGACAATGTTCAAGATTGTGCTTGAGGGACAAACAAGAAGTTCCACTTCAGTGGTAGACATGAAAAATTGCAGAGCAGCTCCACATCCAAATCCAGCTGTAAGGTGGGAAATAAATATGCCTGCATACGTGTGTGGTAGGAAGCACGTCAAGAGTGGCTGTCTTTGCAACCACAAAGGTATTGTAACCAAAAATGCGTGTGTTACTCAGGCAACTTGTGTTGAGAGAGGAAAAAACTGTTTGATGTAAATCAGGATATTTCCTGGTTTTGTGGGGGGTTTTTTGTTGGTTTTTTTGTTGGTTTTTTTTTTTTGGGGGGGGGGGGGGGGGGGGGAGGGGCTTGTTTCTTTTGTTTTGGTCACTCACCTGGAATTTTAATGCGCTCCTTTCCTATTTGGATGAATGGTGACCCTTGTAGGCTATGACGAATCTGATTCTGGGTTGTGACCTTCCTCGCAGTGCTTTTAAGAGATGTCAGTGAGGAGATGGGACATCTCACAACTTCTGAATCTGCTCTGACACACTGGCATTTTTAGAGTATGTTCTCCCAGTTGAAGGTCTGAGGCAGCATAGTCAGGAGATTATAGCCAGAGATCATGAAATCACTGAGAATAAGAGTTGCAAGATCACACCATTAACTAGAAATTCAATTATTCAAATGTGGCTCCAGAATGCAGGGGGCTCAGCAAGCATGTAGGCTAATGTTTAGACTTGCTGAATCTCTAATCCCACTCCTTACAGTGTTAGAACAGCTTTCTTCTTTTTAAACACAAAGACCTGAGCAACCATTTCACTGCTGATTGTACTGTCAATTCACTTGTGCTTTTCTGAACTTAAGAAGTCCTGCTTTTATGATTGTGATTTTGGAAACTGAGATAATAAATTAAGCAATCTTATGAAAGAAAGTAAGAAGTTTGCGGTTGTTTTTAATAAGATTTTATGGTAAGTATGGCAATGTTAAGTCTGTCAGTCCCGGCTTTGCTGCACATGTGTAGCTCTGTGCTTTGAGACCCTTGAAATGTCTGTTTTTAGGACATCAGCAGGGGGCTAATGAAAAGGCTTTGTTGATTTTAACGAATTGCAAGCCACTGTAGCCAAAACAAATATAATCTGCTTTTTGGATTAGTTGTCACACATGATTTTACCTACTAACAGTGATTAAAGAACCCTGGTGGACCAGAAGCATAGCTGCTCTCTGATGACTCTTGCTAAAATAGCAATAAACAGAAGTAAATAAAGACTTAGGGCATTAGTTATCTTTAATAAACAGTGTCACTGCACATAATGGTAGGGAGAGACTTCAGAAACCCATGTCGTGTGCAGCAGTGTCACTTCCCAGTGCAGAGAGAGCCATGTGAGAGGCTACCTGACCTCCCTGCAGCCCGATGTCTAAGCCAGACCTTCCTCTCAGTCATCCTCACCCAGCAGTGGACTGCAGGAACAAAGTAGAATGTGTCTGAATCTAGAGGGATTCTACAGGAAAATGAAGGAAGTGTTTAATTGCTTATGTAATTATGCAACCTCTTAACCATTGTAATTCCATCCAGTTAGCAAATACAGGACCAGAAATGGTCCCGTGGCTGTCTCCACTGGCACCTTTTATCCCTGGTATTTTCCCGGTAATAAAGGTAGATGTGTTTCCTCACCCCACTCACGTCTGTTGCGAGAGGCAACAATTACCGTTGATGGTACTGTACTACTCCTTCATACTAACTGTTGCTTTTAATCAGTGGATAGAAGAAACAAAACAAATGAAAGACAGTTCTCTCTTCCTAGAGGGAATTACTTCTGTAGTACTGAATGTCAGCAACAATTTTAAGCAGTATTGTATGGGGCAAAACCCCTTCCTGAGGGAGGCAGAGAATGGAGGAGTTTCCCAGCAAGAGCATTGAAAGTCAGAGCTTTTGAAATTAAAAAATAAATAAATAAATAAAAATGAGGGACTGCAAAACATGAGAAAGATTACTTTAGGGAAAAATCCTACCAAAACAGGGAGAGGGGCTAAGCTTTCTAATGAGTCTTCAACTTTTATTCATCTGTCCCTAATTGTACGCCCCTGCAAGGCACATGGCACTGCTCTACGAAGAGTTTATCTCTCATATGACAGCTAAAAACCTTCAAATTAATCAAGTAAACATCCTCAGGCGTTTTAGAATTTTATTACTCTTTTCTGATGTATGGAGTTAAATTCTCATTCAGTGTTTTCAGTGAAGTCATGCCATGGTTACAATATTCTTCTGGTGTTACGATATATGGAAAAAAAGCTTTGATATCATGCTCAGGAAGGGAGCAAGACCCACCAAGGCACCATCCTTCTCTTGGCTGGAAGTCATTAGGAGTTTGGAGAATTGCCCGATGGTGTAATTCAAGTCTTGACTGCATATCTTATTGGTTAAAAATAGGAGCCAACTCCAGCTCATCAGTTTTGCTAAGAAACTATTGATTGTGATTAGCAAGCTTAAAAATAATTACCTGGTGTGTTCATTGCTATCTTTGGACATACTCTCATATTCCTACTCTGATAGAAAGTATTGAGCAGCACAATAGGTTTATTTGATGACTAAGGTGTTACACTGTGCTGAGGATACTGAGCATGTCTTAATTGTTCCATCTCTTGGTGACTGACACCTGCAGAGGGAGGAAACCCACGGGCCTTGCTGAAGCTTAATGGGGGATGCAGAAGGAACTGTCTGAATCCCCTTTGCTCCCATAGGGCTTATCCACATTTCCAGTTGCAGTCATCACCGTTACCACACAGATTTTCTTTGGCAGCACACAGGGGTAGCCCCAAACCCATAGCTACTGCATCCTGCAGATGGGTAAAATACTGATTTGCTTAGCATCTAGGGAACAGGGATGTGTTTCACCTGGGTTTTAACACATAGTTTAAAAGCCTGAAGGTGTTGATTCACATGTGGTAGTGAGTTGATCCCAAACAGCTGATGCAGTTCATATGATAAAAGGCTGTCTGTCTCTGGAAGCTGTTGGCCTTATAGCAGAGATGGTTGCTGTAAGTACTTAGATTCTTGCTATTCAAAGGCATGCGTGTTCCAGTGAACCAGCATCTGCTTCAGCCAGCTGAGCATGTCAGAAGTGACTTATACCTGTCAGGTTCCTACCTAGGCTTTAGCCCTTGTGCACTCTTAGAAAAGCTGCTTTATTGTTGTGGGCTGTTGTGAGAGCCTACAAAGAGTGACTTTTCAGCTTAAGTGTGTTGTCAGAAGACGGACAATGACAATGCTTTTGAGTGATTCTGTGCCTTCAGGATCTCTCCACCTGGTGCTTCTGAAGTCATATCCTGTATGGCAACTGTTGAGTCACGGCCTGAACCACTGATTGATCACCTAAGTCAAGGACTGTGTCAACCATGGGAGCAAAGCTGAATGCAATTCAGCTGTGTGACTGAAAGGGGTGGAGCCTGGCTTCACCTCTCCTAGACCCCATTTAAGGGCTGACTGCCACTGGGAAAGGATCTCTTTCTGGAGTTCCCTCCCTTTGGAGTTTTCTACTGTGAGCCTAGGACAACAGCTGAGCATTTCATTTATTTTCAGTTGTCTCTTTCCACCACAATAATCTTTCTAACTCTGAAGCCTGTAAAATATCATCTTAACCACACCACTCTGCTAACAGTTTGCTTATTGTACATATCCTGCCCAAATGCACCTGTAACTTTGGGACTCTGTAGTTCTTGCTACCTAGAGTGGTTTTGCTTTTTTATTTTTATTTTTTACTTTTTTTTTTTTTTTCTTGGAGTTTTGTTCTTCTTTCCTGAAGATGTCCTAGGGCGCCTCTGTGAGCATCTAGTATGATGGTGGGGTAGAACCCAAATTAAATAAGTGACGTGTGAGATTCATATGGAAGTTCATTGTGGGGTTGTGTGTATCAAACTTTGTAGTTTATCACGCATCCAGGGGGCAGGGTAAGTGAAAGATCTTCACGTGCTCGCAATTCATATATAACTATGTGTATCTGTTTGTGCATTAAGGAGAGGGGCTTGTTCTAGTTTTTTAATCTCTTAATATATGCTTTTGATATTCAGAACTGGAATTTTAGGGGAAGGGCTAATAGTTAAATAGCTTGTTGATGCACTGATCTTTGTATACCAGCATTAGTGTGCCTCATGCTAGTTTCAGGTTTTTTGGTGCTTCTATTTTGAATGTTAGTAAGGAAGCTAGTATGGATGGTAACTGGTAGGGGTTTCTGACAGTAGCTTTATGCACTAAAGGTATCGTTTTATGCTTTTCTAGACTAAGTGACTCTAATCCTACATACTAATCCTACATGTGGCAATTTCTTTAAATACCACTGTAAACTCTCAATAAACTAATACTCAAAAAGCAAATATTTTAGTAATATTTTTGAAGCAAATTGTTTGGAAAGAGCTTTTTTTTTCTTTCCCCGTGATATTGAAAGGAGCTCACAGGCTTAAGAACTTAAATTCAGTGCTCTTCATTAGCATTGTTCCAATACTTACAAGGATTTGTATGAGTTTGAAACATTTAAATGTCATTTTTCACATTTAGAAACAACTTATACAATTGTAACATTTGATCTATTGAGATCTACCAGAACTAGAAGTGCACGTTGTATCACTTTCTCATGGCTTGAAATACTTTCTCCTTTGCTCAGGAGACTGCAACGTTATTTTTCTGTTTTCACGTCTGGCTGTCTTTGGATCAGATACTTGCGTGACTACAACTGCTGCTGCTCCTGAATGTTTCACAACACTTTTGGGAGAGCGTTATTACCTTAAACATATCACAGGCTTATGAATACCAAGTGCCTTTTCTGTAGCACTTCAGTGAGGGTTTTGGTACTTTTCTGATAGAAGAGCCTGTTTAGGAGTGGATCTACTAATAAATACAACAAGTAAATGCACTTTTCAGATGTGAACAAGGAGTGCTGGCGCAAAACCAGTTGGGGTCTTGGCCATGGTGAGTCTAAGCTAGTCAGAAGTCCTCCTGCTTACTTTAAATGCTATATGAATACAACTGTTACACAGTCTGTTATTGGCTAAGCAAGCAGTGATCTTACGCAGTTGCTTTCTGCATTATGTTTAATGCTTCTTGGCAGAAGCAGTAAGAAACAAGAAGAAATATTTGTGCCTGTCTGTAGCTGATCGGTCAGAGTAAACTGCAGCAAGTATGGCAATAATTAAATTACTTCAGACACATGGAGAGAGTGAAAGAAAAAGAAAAGACACAGGGCAAGAAAAATCACAAGGGAGGTTTCTTAAGGATAATTTTATTAAAAGTTCATGTTTGAAGTGATGTCATCCTTTTCATTCTCTGGATTCAATTGCCTTTCTGAAGCTTTGTCTAGCTATTCTGATGTGCAGCAAAAAATATTACATCAAAGGTGAACGTTTGAATCCTGGCTGAAAATAAAAAAGAGGGTAGTGGGACATGGAGGGCTGGGGGGGAGAACCCCCAAATGGCTAGAAGTTCTTAAAAGTAAGATATAAAAGAAAATAATAATTTCTGTCCCCTGACATATAGTTCAAAAAGTAGCCAGGAGTTTGAATCTGGCATGTCACATTGCATACAAATGAAGAAACTGTCACCATCAGCTCCCTTTGAAACCTTTTGATCTGATCTTCTGTAGTAAAGGGCATGTGACTTGATCAGGGCTTCTTCTCTGTGTTACATAGCCAGAGACCTGATCTACTGAAATACCTGTGACAGGTTTCTCCACTTAACTGATAATATCCTTATCTTTTTTTCTTTCTCTCCAATGCTTTTTCCTGCGGTGGGTAGTTTTGCCAGGTGGTATGCTTCATTCATCCTTCTCCATCTAGGAAAAAAAGATTCCAACTTTTATCAATTCCTGGCTAATGCTGCAAATTATGTTTTCAGTAATAGGCTTGTAATTGCTTTCTTTCTGTTTGCCAAATGGATTTGGTTTCTTTTTTTTTTTTTTTTCCTCAGAAGATCAGGAAAGTGGAAGTAAAATTCCTGGTAAAGGCAGTTTGCGTTGAACTCAGATTTATTCCAAAAACACATGGGAGATACATTCCAATAATTTAATTAAGGATTGTTTTATTACTGAGTACCTTTAAATGGGTGACTGGAATGTGTACATACAGTCAGCAGTACAGGGGACAGCAGTGGGAAGAAAAGATTTTACAGACCTCTAAGAAGAACAATTTCTGTGGAATGTTGATTTTTTTTTTTTAATTATTATTACTATTTTTTTAATGTGAGCTGAAATGTAGTTTATGAACTTTAGTCAATATTTTGATCCAGAACCACTGCAGTCAAGGAAGATTTTCCTGAGAGGTAGCATTCTGCTACTGTGGCAATCAGTAGCAAAACTATCTCGGATTCTTCTCCTGTGCTGTGGAGGAATGGAAGAAGGAATGAAGGAGAAACTGGGTTCTTCTTGGTGGACTAAAGAGCAAAATATCCTTCAGCCCACATGTTGTCACTGATGGCCTTGTTAAGGAGCTGCTGGCTGGGGATGGCCTTGCTGAGCTCACTATTAAAATGGGTGAAAGTTAATAGTCAATGTTTGCACAGGATAAACGCTGGACTCAGTTACCCCTTTCTGCCTTCAGCTGATTAACCTGTGAGTATGCCATGCAGTGGAGAGCTCAAAGAGAGACTCAAAGATTTCATACTCTGTTGGGGTGACCAATCTGGGTGTGGGCTGCTGGCCTGAGCAGACACTGTTCCCTCTGGTACCGCAGGTGCACAGATGAGCTACGCCCCTGCATATATGGGCAGTGTGTTCATGGGACTGCTGTCACCAGCATGTGCCTTGTGATGATGGAGGCCAGGAAAAGGCCTGGAATCAGCTTGTCCAGGAGCTGGGGCTGGCTGGAGTGGCACAGTGTGTTGTTTGCAGTGCCTCCTACTGAAAGCCCTTTCACAGGCAGAACCATCTTGTTCTTCAGTGATGCATATCATCTGTCTTAGCTATCAACATGGGTGAAAACTCAGTTTTCCTAATGTGCCACAGGAGTATGCATTCAATATAGAGCCCTCAGTGTGGGAGAGATGTGGGCCTGTTGGAGTGCATCCAGGAGAGGGCTGCAAAAAATGATCAGAGGGATGGAACGCCTCCCCTTTGAGGACAGGCTGAGAGAGCTGGGGCTGTTCAGCCTGGAGACTAGGAGGGTCCAGGGAGATGTGATAGTGGCCTTTCAGTATCTAAGGGGGGGGGGGGGGGGGCGCTGTAAGAAAGAAGGGAACAGGCTCTTTAGCAGGGTCTGTTGTGATAGGACAACAGGAAACGGTCCCAAACTAAAAGGAGGGAGGTCTAGATTGGATATAGGAAGCTTTTTTTTTTTACAGTCGGGGTGGTGAGGCACTGTCACAGGTTGCCCAGAAAGCTGGTGGATTCGTTGTTCCTCACGACACACCAGGTCAGGCTGAATGAGACTCTGAGCATCCTGATCTGCTGTAGGTGTCCCTGCTCTTTGCAGGGGAGTTGTACTGTGTGACCTTTAAGAGTTCCTTCCAACTCAAATGACTGTATGAATATATTCTGGATGCTTCAGTCCTGGATTGCAATTGGTGAGGCATGGGGACACCAAGAGCTGCTACCTCTGCATGGCGGGGAGGTGTTCGCAGGCCTCATCCCACTAGGGATTGGAGCACCTCTGCAGGCAGCAGAGATTGGTCTGCCGTTGCAAACCCTCTTCCCCTTCCACTGGGAGAAGGACAGGGGACTTGATGGCTTCACTCATTCTCTACTGAGGAATGAGGATGCGGGGAACAGGATGCTTAACACTCAGTGTGAGAGATTAGCGGATCCAGAAACCACCCATTTGCTTTCAGGGCTTCCTCTGCAATCAGCATAATTTTCTCATGAGGAGAGGATTTTGCTGTAGAACGGAAGGTTGTGGAATGGAGTGTTTACGAAGTGAAAAATAATTGTATTTATGGACTGGGAGTCTGAGACCTTTTTGGCCCTGATCACCTGTATCCGCCTGCTTTGCATACAGGAGGCAAGTTACTGGATAGTTTAAAATGTTGGGTATTTTATAATAATAATAATAACAATTTAAAGATTTTCCCAGCTGTTAAAGGATGCAGTTTTTCTTTCATAGGCCATTATGTATGCAAGACCAATTGGTAAACTGCAATATACTGTTCTGTAATTATTCTCCCCTGTAGCTTTAATGAGGAGATCTGTGCCCAGTTTGATGGGAGAATATTCTCTGCCGACAGCTACACTGAAAATCAAGACAGGTGTAATCTGCTTACTGTAGTCTGTGAATCCTCACCATGTGGCTGTGTTATCTCTAGTGCATGTTTATAGGAAGATGCTTGTAAAAGGATTTAATTTAATGGAATAATGGTAACTGACACTATGAAAATGAAGGGGCTCAAATATTATGGTGAGGAGAGTCATAAATACTAGACTAGATGATAAAAAAATGGAGATGTTATGTCTTTTAGTTAACACCATATGAAAGGAAAATACAAATTAAGCTGTGCTATGTACTAAAAGAAAATGCATTCTTTATTACTCACATAGTCTTAGGACAGACTTCAGAGAAAATGTATCATTTTGGAGGTATGTACCCTGTCTCCCAGTTACCTGGGCTGAGGTACTTTTCTTCTGAAGCTCTGCATTAGTGCTTTTCTATGGTTGTAATCTTAAGAGCAGAATGCCTTTAAAAATCAGGTATACTGCTTAGCCATAGCTAAAAACTGTGTGATGGAAGGGTCAACTGAGACTTTGCTTAGGAACCTGCAGTACTTGTGGTGGGGAGGCTTCACTGCGGCACCTGTATGATTGTGTCTCTATTTCTTTATCTGTACAGTGATGATATCTAAACTATTTTTAGAAAAGCATCCAAATAACTTGTTATTTTGAAACCTGTTGACAAAATGCAGTACCTTCTTACTAGTAACAGCTGCACAGTATTGCTCTTTTGGAGAGAAAGACATATTTAGGCAGGAATTATGGATCTAAATCTTATTTTCAGGGGCGGGGCCATGGATGTGATGTTATTAATTATCAGTCATTCTTAATCACCCAATACTGACGTACATCTAACACACTGGAGAGTTTAAAATCTGAAAAACTACTTACCATCATTTTTCTCAACAGTCCATTTCTAAGTGCTGGGGGAGATGATGCAGTGCCAGCATTTAAGTATTGTGTTCCTGGTCTTGTACAACTTCTGTCCTTGAACAATGTGTGTGAATGAACTGAAGATGTCACAAAGTTACTAGCAAGAGCAGTACTAAGTGTTCTGCTCCTCAGCAAATTAATAGAAAGCATACAGAACTTGAACATCATGTGATGCTTCTGTACTTTTTAATGTTAAACTTTCTTTAGTGTTAGGGTATGTGCATCTAATGGATTATTCTTACCGAGGACAGTGAAAGAACACGATCTGACATAGTATGTTACTGCATCAGGCAAAATGTATTAAAAAATACGAAAAAGCACTTCTGTTGGGGAAAGATGGGAGTTGAACATTGCTGTTAATTATCCTTATTATGCTGATCTCACTCCGATTTTGAGTCTAGTGACTGCACTGACAAAGGAGCAGCTTTGATTTTTGCACATATGTTACTGTTCCTTGTAAAACTGGGCTCACAGATTGCTCTCAAGCTTTTACTGTTCCTGTAGAACGTTTCCATAGTTCCAGCAGTTTGATCACAAACACAGCATCTCTCCTAATGCTGTGCAGGTTGATAAAACAGTTGCCGAGCTGGAGTCCCTAAAGAAATTATTAATTATCTGGTTAATGTGCATCAGGCTGTGGGAGTGTGAGATTAATCACCAGTGCTGGGATGAGTTGCTGAAGTGGATTTTGGTTTTTCGTCTCCTGTCACTTGGTAATGGCTTTTCCTTCCTTCACCATCAGGTGAACAGGTGCGGAGATGCTGTATTTTCATTTTCCTGTAGTCAGGAACAGCCGGTGACCAGGAGATGCCTTTTTTCTCAGTCCTGCTGCATGAGCAGTTTACAACATGGAGCGCTCCCTGCTTTGGATGTTCCAGCTGCAGGAGATGCTACTACGGCACAGGACTGACCTGAGCCTTCCCAGAGAAACACTCAAACCCCTTAGCATGGGAAGAAGTCCCAGGGTTGATTCTTCTGTATTCCCCAGGTCTCTAAGGAGCTGAATTATATTTGGATGTGGAATTGCAACTTGACTCCTATTTTGAGTGTATTTATAGTACTTTGAATTTCTCAGTGGGCAAACATTCAGCATCCCTCCTTTGTTTAATGTAACAAAAGGATAATGTGCTTCTGTGAGTTAGCTTTTGAATTTCTTTACAGGGCAAGCACAGAAGAAGGTTCTAACGCAGCGCTTACCATTCTTAAAGCCATTGTGTTGCATAAATATTCAGCTGTGGAAGAACCAGTTGGGCTTTTCCAGTGGTGGTGGATCAATGAGAGCACTTGTGCAGTATTGCAGCCCTGGTCCTGTCTCTTTGGCTGTTACTAACCCACAGCAGCTGCACTAAGCTTGTGCAGCAAAGCCCTGGTGCTCCTCCAGAGGTCCTTACTGGATAGCGTGTTCTTCTGCAGCTCAGTGCACCGATGGAAAACTGAGGAGGATTTTAAATCTTACAGTTGTGATGCTATGTGGACCCTTTGAACAGGAAGCTGTAACTCTATCATGGCATCGGGACTACTGACTGGAAGCAGCTCCTGGTTTAGTGAGTACGAGTGAGGGGAGGCAGGGAGATGAGGTGGAAGGAGCTGTGCTGTATTCACCTAAAACAGAGTTTGCCTGAAGTCAGGGGGAGCATCTCCTCGTTGAGAAAGTAAGAATCTGTGAGCAACAGTACAACAGTCATCACAGTAATGTGTGCTGAGGGATAGAAGCAGAGACAGAACCCTTCTCTATTTGTAAAAGACTTTCGTGGCTAGATAAATTGTAATGTGTTAGACTACTACTACTGTGAGGTTATTTGGGTTACTTCATCAGCTCTAGAATAAATGTTGCTTGGTCTTCATCAGTTTATGGTTTCTATTCCTATTTGGCAGGCTTAATGTTTTCTTTCCATGGTAAACTGTGAATTTTTTACTCCCTTGCCACTTCAAGGAGGCGGAGCTGTTCTTATATTTGAGGCCACCTGAACTCTTGTACAATCCTGAGTCCCTCCACAGCTAAAGGAGACACCTTGGGAGAAGAGATTAAAGGTATGGGGTGGTAGGAGAACGTGCCTTTCCCACCAGCTGTGTGCTCCAGGCTGCAGTCCCTGCTCAAACCCCAGTGACATAAACATCTATTTGTTTGGCAGCTACTGTACAACTTCACATTAAATGTGGATGACCTATTTGTGTTTGAAAGCCCCTTGCAAGCCAGTCAGCACGGCAGCAGTGGGGCTTTAAACATTAAAGTCTTCAGGGCTTCAGGTTGAGTATTTGCATCACAGTTTGGGTTTCTGCTCCTTGTAGAGCTTCCTGAGCTCAGTGTGATAAGTAAAACCACGTTTACTTTGTTCAGCTCAGCAGATCCCAGCACTGAAGAGATAACAGGGGAAAATGGGACCTCTAGGAGACAAGAAATATTTGCCTGCAGTGGGAGGCAGGTCACTGTTTCTGTATGAGTTTGTTAGCACCATGAACGTGTCTAACACAAGTTGGCATGAACACACACGTATATATCCACAGTGTGGTGCACAGAAGTGATGCAAGAGGAGTGTTTGTAAAACTCAGTGAATATATGAACCATAGGGACATTAAGTCAGCAGTCTGTCTACAGTAGCTGTTGATTTTTGCTTAAAAATAAGTAAAATTGCAGTTTTTCAGATGAGTAAGTTTTGCAAATCCATGCTTAATTTACATGTACAATCACCTTGACTGCTTGTACAAATCAGGTAATTGTGCATGCAAATAGCTAATTAGCTGATCTCCTGATGCAGACTCAGGATCTCTAAGTGTACACTAGCCATATAGTTATCATGCAAACCAGTTCTACGAAAAGAAATCTTTGCCCTGATAACTGTTAGCAGAAGCAGAGGGTTGCTTATGTTTTAATGTCTGTTTGGTTTTTTTTTTTCCTTTTTTTTTTTGTTTGCACTGGGGTGTAGTGACTGGTGGTCACAACTGTTACTGCGGATCAGAACCATGTGGGGATCTGAGAACACTTGGAATTATCAGAGAAATTTCCCTTCAAAGTTGCAAACTAGCAACTAGCAATAATTCACTGTAGTAGAGACATATTTCAAACCATACCCATTTGTAGGAACTGGTTGGAAGTTGCCATTATATTTTTAACATCAACATTTGTGGCTTCTAGCCGACTGCTAACTAGAGTGTCCTATGGATGCAGGTATGTCTTGAACTAACCTTATAACTCCAAGTTGTTTTCTTATTTTTTTTTATTAAGGAACTTAAACTTGTGAATCAGATTTATGGCTTATCTAACATCTAAATTTTCTTTCTTACAAGTTTATTCTAAAACCAAGATGAAATTTGCCATTACAATGCGACTTTGAGGATTCAAATCCTAAGCACGAAGTCTGTATCCGGGGCTGTGCAATGATATTTAAGTCCTACTCTTCAGATACTCATACTCTTAACACTTCTCACATGTTTGTGGTAAGTCGAGATTTTCCTTACTTGAAGGATTACATAGTGTGTTGAAGAGCAATAAACTTGATACCAATCATGTAAAGACTAGGTTAGCAGAAGGAGCACCTTGTTATTCAGTCCATGGCATCCTTAAAACAGCCCTGTGAAAGGAATTGAATGTGTCCACGAATCCCACGAATGGGATGTGTCTTGGAAAAAATAATAGAAAGCACAATGGACTGTTTTAACATCACCTATGTGGCCACCAGATAAAGTCCCAAGGGAGCTCCATTTATTACTTGTGTGGAAAATTCTGTTTCTGGTAAAGCAGCATCCATCCAGTGGTAGTTGGCTGTAGACTCAGGAGAGAAGAGCATCAGTCCCTGTGGGGACATGAAGTGTCTTGTCTGAAGGTCAAAGCATTTCTAAATGAGTGCAGAGGAGGCCCCTCATCACTGAAAGAAAATACGCTTAAAGGTACATCTATAAGGAAACAAGATAAGGAGTAAATTAGGGGAACCTTCCGCACAACCTGTCTTTAGTGTACGCTGTGAGCATAAAACTCGTAGGTCTCCCTCCTTCCTTTGTCAATCTGTGGTGGCACTGTGGGATGTGGGAATTCAGGAAGCTGAGTTGGAGGCTCAGATGTCAGGTTGCACGCTGATACCAGAGTGCACTTCCAGTCTGTGGCTCGTGCTTATCAGCTTTGGTGTCCGAGCCCTGGGAGCCGGCAGAAAAAGCTTATGCCTTGGTGGTGTGTGCACAGGCTTCTTCCGCCCCTCCCGTGTGTGTCTGGTAATTTAAAGATGTGAAAATCATTGAATGACACGTTCTGATTAGCGAAGAGCTTGGGCCTATCTGCCTCAAAAGGGAGTTGTGGAGGATGTGTGCTGATTTTATTATTGCCCATGTCAGACTTTCTCCTCTGCTGCCCTGTTACTCTTTAAAGGGACAGTGGCAGTTGTTTGTGAAATGCTTTGTTTTTGACAGTGCCCGTAGCTTTTATGATTTTGTATTCTTCAATGAATTCTAAGTCATTAAAAAGCAAACTAGCTGTAAATTTATTTTCCAATGTTGACCAACCAGATTTCCACACTGACTTTACTGTAGTTTGTGAACTGGAATTGAAAACTGGTTTGGAAACAAGAAGAAAGTATCAGAGTAAAGCAGCAGTTCTTCAAAGGCTGACTTGAATAAGACTGAAGGAGATATAAAACTGGATGAAACTGGAAGTTGGACAAATGAGGCTCCTGTAGGGACAGCTTGAACCCTACTTCTGCCAGGTCAGAGAACTCCTTGAAGAATTGTGGCTAAAGGCAATAATGTGTCTCATAGACGTGACTTAGTTTTTTTTTTTCTGATCTGTCACTATCTACGGGCTGTATAGTGTCACACGAGAGATTAAGAGCCAGTCATTGGTAGTTAAGGACATATCCATCAAGCACTGAAGCAGTACCCTTGTTCCTAGGCATCTCTTTTGGAAGATCCTAAAAGATTATTTCCTCCCCCCTCCAGTTACTTATAGACATTACGTAAGCAGAAAATGCAGAGTTAGAGTAAGTGCTAAATTGCTGCAGTGTTGAGATGACTTCTCTTTGCCTTTCCCTGTTGAGGGCTGCAGTGCTGGCTGGTGGGACAGCTGACTGACTTTGTCTGATTGAGTGGTGTCGGAGGAATAGCTGATGGTTGAAGTGCTCTAAAATGAGGTGGATGTTTACAGGAGATACCTATGTGAAGAGTTGGTAGCCACAGTTCAGATGAAGATAAGTGCCAGCAGTCACTCCTAGTGTGCAATAACAGGAGTTTGCTCAAGTTTCTTCCTCGAAATCTCTCCTATTGTGGTGTCTGCAAAGCATGATTTCCATTACCTCTAGAAGTTACATGTCCAGAAAACAAACACTGGAGCACAATGAGAGAGAATTGTTTTGTCCTGCAGCACTTTTATTTACAGAGTTCATCCTGGAAACCTCAAAGTATTGCTAGTTGTATCAGAAACTCAGTACGCAACGGCTGACTTCTCCCATTGAATCAACCATTCATTGCATTGACATTTAAATTCTTCTGTATATCCCTGGTGCAAGAATGAAGCTCGCAGATCAGCTGCCACTGGTAACAATACCTAGAAGCATTATTAGTGATAACTTGGTTTATCTCCTTTGATACTTTTCTGATATCTCTTGATCATTAAGTTCTGGATTAAGTGGGGAAAAGACATTGCTTGCACAGATGTTATGTAGCTTCTGCCTCAGATCTTTTATGAGAGAGTTTGGGTGCTTAATGTCTTCCAATTCAAATTCCAATTCTGTCAGGTACTGGGATGAAGTTTAGGTAAGCACGTAACAGAAACCCAGATACTTGAAGGTCATATTTCCATCTGCATTTAATACAATTGCAGATAAAACAGATGGAAGAGTATTTTTTTTTTTATTGATTTGATGGGGTGTGGCAAAACTGGATACTTATTTGTATTTATGTAATGGGTTAATTGACAATATATGCGTTGCTGCATTCTGTAACAGAGTACAGATTATCAACCACTTCTGTCCTAAAGTTGGATCAGCATTTCACAAAAACTCAGCAAGCACATATGGTGCTCCTCAGCTGCTGAAGTGTCAGGAAGGCTTCACTGTAGTAGAAGGAACATGATGGTAATAATGGAAGACCTGTCCTTGGGGCTGATATATCTAACAGTGCAGTGTACTCTCACCAAGGCAGACCTCTATTTATACCAGTTTGTTCCTCATCAGCACTTTGAGGATTATGAAAAGTGGACTTCACTTGTGAAGCTGTTACCATAACCATTTATAGAGGGAGAGCTAAGGCTTAGGTAACTTGTAGCTTTCCAAGGGTTACCTTGTGTGTCAGTAAGGGACGCATAAACAAGAGTCTGTCTGTCTGTTTTTTATGCTGCTACTTTCGTTTTCCCTGTGCTTTCTTCAACTATTTGGGGAGAAATTCATCACTATGCAGCATCTAACATGGTTTCTGTTCACAAGGATTGCTTAAATTGCTGTGTGTGACCTTCTGCTGGTGCTCTGGGTTGTGTGTGTGTGTGTGTGGGGGGGGGAAGTAGGATAAATTGGTCCAGGATTTTGGGGGCTGCTTTGCAAAAGACAAATGTCTGCATGAAATGTGGCTTCCTAGGAGAAAACAGAACACTGGCATAAGCAGGTCTGCAAACAAATGATGTAGAAATATCTTCAATAATGAAAAGTTGGTAAATAGAGGTATGTCAGCAATTGGGATGCATCTGAGACAAGCTAAACGGATCTAAAGTTGAATGAATTCATTGTCTCAGAGTTTCTCTGGTTTAATTTGGCGCTAGGACACTTCTAGCTGAAGCAGAAGAGTAGTTATTTGTAGAAACAGAAATTCATCTTTCTGTAAACAAAGTGAAACTGCCCAATTAAAATAATCCAAATGTGCATTGAAAGACTTGGAAGCATTTCCTTCTGGAAAGTCCAGTTCTGTATTCCTTTAGCTGAGTGAGCAGCTTGATTATTGGTACGTACTTTTTTCAAGGAAGCAATAAGGAACTGTGAGTCTCTTACAATGCTCAGGTCACCTTTCTTTCTTCAGTGTGGTTTCATCAGCCTAAAAAGAAGAATAACATGGGAGTGAAATGCTTAGGTTTCTTTAACTTTTTTTCCCGTAGTATCCTGAGTGATTTCCAGGGCACCCTCAGCGAATACCAGCAGTGTGTAGTCTTATTTTCTTGCATTTAATTGCTGCACTGATCAGCAATGTTGGATGTGGAAGATCTACTTCAGGAGTCTTGGTCTCTTTTTCTCATCCTGGAGTTGAAAATTTTCTTGTGTCTTTTTCAAATGTTCCTAAGCATGGCAACAAGCGTGGCTCTGCAACAGATGCAATTCTTTCTAGGTCTCTAGGTAACGTTTTAACCTGTGTAATGTTCACAGCATAGCACCGTAAGTAATATTCCAGGAAATACGCTGCCGCTTGTTAAAAAGGATAGGACCCCAGAGATGCCTTTAAATATGCCTGTAAAGTGAGAGGTGCCAAGAGAAAGATAATATGGCTGATTATAGTTATTTACCTTACATTTTCATTCGCCCTTAACTGGGTGTAATTTAGGGGCATGAAATCTCTTATTGGAAGTGTATTTGCATTAAACAGCTCTAAGCAACCATGAAAGTGCAGAAGCTGAAAAATTGACAGACTGGGTTCCTAGAATCCCAAAGTAGCATTTTTGTAATAGGCATACAAACAAATCAAATAAACATGTTTTGCTTCAACGATTTAAAGAATATGGTCTTTGGAGTAATTTGTCTTTTTATTTTTTTTCTAAACTATCATTTCTAACCTTTTCATTGCCTATCTCTAGTTTGCAGCTCCTCCTAACAATCTGCAGCAATTTCCAACCCAGCTGTTGTGGTTGCACAGCATTGTGCCTTTGTTTAGATTTCCATGAGCTATCAAATCTGACTATAAAGGGGATTACCTGGCTGGTTATGTTGTTTTTCAGGTCTGCACTTTTTAAGAAATAATTGCTTCACTGTGGCTTTAAAAAAAAAAAAAAAGAGAGAGAAAAATAATAATTAAAAACAAAAACTGGAAATCAAACTTTGCAGTTGAATGGAGTCCAGTCTTGCAAGGAGGTGTCCTTAAGGATCATAAATTGTAGTCCTAGAATCATTAAGGTTGGAGAAGACCTCTAAGATCATCTAGTCCAACTGTATGGGAAACTGTTAATCACAGCCTGAACCTCTGATTAACCATCTGAGGCAAGTGACGGGTCAGCTGTGGAAGCACAGGTGAAGGCAATTCAGCTGTGCTCCCAGAAGGGGTGGAGCTTGACTCCACCTCTCCTAGATCCCATTTAAGGACTGACCACCACTAAGGCAGCATCTCTTTTGGAGATTGTTCCTGTGTGGAGTTCCTTGTGGTGAGCATCCATCCTAACTGTGAGCCTCGGTGTGGGTGAGTTATTCCTCTATAACCTCTGACTATCCATCTATTACAACCTTGTATAATTACAATTATACAACAACTATACATCCAACCATCCACCTATCATCCACCTATCACCAATGTTACCTACTAAACCACGTCCTTAAGTACCTTTCCTTAAACTCCTCCGGAAATGATGACTCCACTGCCTCCCTGGGCAGCCTGTTCCTGTGTCTCACCACTCTTTCTGAGGTGTGCTTTCTAGTATCTAGCCTGAACCTCCCCCAGAGCAGCTTGAGCCCAATCCTTCTTGTACCAGCACTGGTATGTGGGAGAAGAGACTGACCCCATCTCACCACTACCTTCTGTCAGGGAACTGTAGGGAGACAGAAGGTCTTCCCTGATTTATCTCGAGACCAGAGGAGAATCAACTGAAAGAGCAGTGGGTATTTTCAGTCAGCTCATGCTTCTGTTGGAAGACTCAAGTTTTTCTGTGTGCTTCTTTCAGAATGCAACTGCATACTATTAAATAGGTATCCCCTTTTGTCTTTTTACCTCTACCTCATGGCAGCTGGTCAGATATTTTGTGTTCTTTCTCTCTTCCCCAAGGCAGTTTGTTTAGCTGAATTTTGTGAGAAGTTGTGATCGTTATATGAATGGAGTTATTGATGTGAAAAACATTAACAATATTTATTTTGGTGGATCATGGCATTACTGGAGAGGAAAAACTGGTAAAACACGCTCTCTGTATATACAGTAGGGACCATAAGAAACTTATGTTGACGAATGCAAATATGTCTGTGTCTGAATCTGTTACTGTGTGTGATTCCTTTATCACGCTGTGTTGAATGTCTTCTAACGATATTATTGAAACACATATCCAATATTCATATTTGAGTGTTTTTCATGTTGTGGGTGTTAGGCAGAAGCCAGCGTCTGCCTTGCTTTGCTCAGTGCAAAATATATATTTACTAGAGTGTCTTCAGTTTTGGTTCTTGTTTTACAAACAGTACACTTTAATTAAGGCTTGTCACTTGAGATCTAATGAATATATTTACTGTAATGTCTCCATCTTCAGGAGGTGAATTTGACTTAGGAATCCTGTCTATTGTAGAGGAGCTGATAATGTGAGTTTGAAGGTTTTGTTCTGTTGTTTTTTTCTTGGGAAAGGGCTGTTCTCTGGTTTGTGCTGCTCTTTCTGGGTGTAGGGCAGCAGAGTTCACCTGAAGGATCACACTATGTTGTTTTGTGCAACATGCAGGCAAAAACAGCAGATAAGGAAATCCTTAAAGGTGTGTCTATATGTTTAGCTCAGGGCATATCTGCATGGGATGGTCTTTTTCCTTTTATTCTGATGCAGTTTCAGAGATGGCTTATTGATTATATGGGAAAGATTAAGAAACTCCTCTCTCCAAATCCCTGAATTAAGTCTGTCAGCCTCAGAGAGGACTTTGACCAAACAAACTGTGAGCTGTTTAAAACTCAGTTTTGTGTCTTTTTTTGTTAACCCTTCCTATAAGAGCAGGTTTTAGTCAACATTTCACCTGTGCATATGAAGGGGAAAGGGTGCCACATAGCTTTCCCAAGGGTGCAGCCTGCATCTCCAAATCTTGTTACTGTTGGTGTTAGAGCTCCTGTTTCTAATGGCAAGTGAAAAGCCAAACTAATCTTACTGGCATATGAACATACTTTAGTGCCTGCTTGCTGGAAAGCATAGGAAAGAACTTACTTTTCTAAAAGAAGGTATCAAAGCCTCAGACTTTAGAGTTGCATGATTCTATACCAAACTCACAATTTTTCAACTGGCTAAATCAGTATTGTATCACAGTGCTATTGTCTGGTGCAGCACTGCAGTGGAAAGTCTTTGGATCTTATGCATCTTCCCCAGCCTCTCCTTGCAACTGTCCCATCTTTGTTAGAAAATAGTTTGGTTTGTATGGAGGATGGCCCAGCAGTGAGATGGGGCAAAGGGAAGGCTGTGGAGGGGACCCCATGCATCACAGAACCACCTGTTATGGAGGGGACCAAGGCGCCTTCCCCAGATCGCGGGTAGCATGTGCCTGTTGCAATGTTTGTCACTCCCTCTGCCTGAGGTGGTGGTGCGCATGCAGGGGACCATGTCCTCCAGCACTGCAGCAGAAAGGCACCAGGGTGAGCACAGCACAGGACCCTGTGTGGGTCATCTGTGGGGTGGTAGGTGGTGGCAAGGGACAAATATGTGACAATGATAGCTGTAAGTATCCTTGACCTGCCTTAATTTTTCCTAATTGGACCTATCGTTGCCAGGCAAAGGTATAGGTAAATGTAATAATTAACAACAACAACAACAAAAAAGAGCTACAGCAAGGCTCTAAAAGGAAATGCATTTTAGATATTTTGTTGTTTAATTAATAGGGATTTTGTTGTCAGGCTAAAACGGACTAAAAATAAACAGCTGTATAGTACTTCATTAAGCTGCCTGCTTGGAGTGATTTTCTCATTGATTAGTCTCAGGGCTAATGCTGGTTCATTCCTCATTTCATTGCTAATTAACATCAGCTCTGCTCCTGACCACTTGACCGCACTCTCTCTGTGAACATGTGCTGGTTTGGCAAGTAATAACATCTCCCTCCTTAAAGGCAAAATTAAGGCAGAAAATAACCATCAAGCATAGATCTTTGGCTGCTCCTACTGTAAGGAGAGCAAACTAAAATCTATCTGCCTGCATGAAGGGTAATAAACATAGTTTACTGAGCGCAGGAGTTTGATTGAGGAACTATGTAAATACAGATGATGAGCTCAAGCTGCTGTATGAGCTGACAGGCTCAGCTCATCTCACGGCAGCTGAGTTGATTCTGGCTCTTCTGGGATGCCGGCAGCGTGGATTGCCTGACCCAGGGGCTCGCAGCCACCAGCCTTCAGGGAAAGGGCTGCTTTGAATGGGCGATGCTTGCTTGTCTGAGTACCTGCAGTGCTCTTGCAGTCTGAATAACTGCATTGGCAGAGAGTGCAGTAGGGGCAGGAAGCAGGATGCCGTAGTTATAGCTTTGTCAGGTTGCTTCCATGCAAGGGGAATATAGATGAAAATAGAGGAAAGAAATACTCAAATTGGCATGGATGCAGTCTGAGAAAATCTCTAACAACTTTAATGAAATTAGCAGACTCTATTCTGGGTGAAAAGGTCAGTTTTTCCATAAAATCCAAGTAAACTGGCATTTTGGAAAACATCTACTAAACTTGGCACAGAATAAATAACATTATCCCAAAGTCTTGGTTCAGTTCCAGAACATAGCATTTTCTTTTAATTGAATTGGGTATTGCATTTCATTTTCAGAAAGTCTTCTTTTTTTTTTTCTTTTTTTTTTAATTCCTACATTTTGAAGCATTCATATCTTAGAACTAATCGGGAACTCAGCCTTATACAAATCTATCAATCAGGAGCAGTTACTGGAGAGAGAGCTTGCCTGAGTGATAACCCTTTTTTACCTACTTTTGAGAAGAACCCTTAATCGCTTATTCATCAATTATATATTTTATAAGTTTTCACCATCGATTTAATGGTTTTAGGGCTCAGCCTTGCAAATGCTCCTCTATGTGAATAACTTTATCACACAAGCAGTTTACCCACGAGTGAAGTTAACCATGTGAGGTATTTGTAGGATAAAGTTTTATGGTTTCTGTATGTATCCATATGCAAAGCCCTTGCTTTCCGAAGTCCTCTTCTTTCATCTTTAGTAAAAACAAAACAACAAAAACATCTGCTAGTAAATTATTTAAGAGTAACTGCACTGTTTGTAGTAAGAAAGATAGAGAACCCATAAATAACCAGTTCGGATTGGGAAGACTCCCAGTTCAGCGTTGCTTACTTGGTGGTGTTATGTGACTTCCTTGAATGGTCTTGGAATTGGCCTCAAGGCAGTGACAGCACTACAGAAAATTCTTATGTTACTGTCAGTTGACTGCAGAAAAGCCTAAAACCATGTGGTACCGCAGACTTGATGAAGCTGGAGAATGAAAATGGATTTTAACTGCTTGATCCCAGGACAAATTCAGCATCTCACGTTTGTAAAAAGACACCTATGACACTTAACTTTTCTCACATTACTTCCATTTCTAGCCCTTGTCAGAAGCAAAATGGAACAGCAAATACATATTTACATTAATAATAAAATAATCCAAGGAAACATTTTCTTGTTTCTTTTGAACTGTAAGGAGTTCTCCCTGGTTCAGTGTTTTGGTCCCTGTTTCACATTTGGTAGGTCAGTGCATGTGCTATGTTGCTTGTATTCAGTTATTCATGCTTCATCATTTAGAAGATGTAGAAGGAAGGAGCTAAGAGTTCTTAAAACACTTATGGAATTGACATATTTCAAATAAGATGGGGGAGGTTGACTTGAGTGATGGAGAGTCTGAACTATTTTGATGCAGATGACCTTCCTGGTGTTGTTACCATCTCTCCTTAAATAGGACTCCTTGAGCAGTTGGAGTTGAACGTTACCATGAAAGCCTCAGTCATTGGACCTATAAGTTGATATATTGTCTTAAACAAGCCTCAGTGACTTCTTGGTGTGCTGCAGGCTAGAATCTGGTGCAGTATGATTAATAGCTTTTTACAAACCTCTGGTTGGACACCCAAAGGAGAAGAATAATACAGTTGCATTATTACAAGTCAGCAGCATAATAAACATTATTTCTTTTTCCTTAGAAGAGGATTTTCTGTAGAGGTCCCAAAGAAAAATAAGTTTCATTAGTTGAGCATCGAGCAGAGAGATACAGCAACAGGATTGATTGTAATAAGCCTCTCCTTTTTACCGAAATCCATTACTTTCTGAGCTATTAAGTGATGAAAGGGATTAAGAGAATAAAAAAAAAAATTAAGTGGGACTGTATTCGTAAATCTAATAAAGTTGATAACAGTGGAGCATTTTGTGGAATTTGCATGTGAATTTATAACATCCTAATCCGTCGGCAGGCAGCACTGCTCTGCAGAGGAAAGGGGCTGCACCATGCATACAGGATAAAAATGCAAGAGCAGGATTTCTGGCCAAGAGCTTTTTCCTTTCTTTTTTTTTTTTCTCCTCATTTCCCCATATGGATATCCATATGTTTTATCACGGATTCCATACTTTTGGTGCCAGGATCCATATGTTTAACTTTTGCTCAAATAAAAGACTAAAATCATTCTTCATTATCACTTTTTTCCTAGCTGGTGTTTTTGTAGACATAACCAAATGTGAAGCTAGGTGTTTGAAGCATACTGAGATAGGATGCAGTTGGATCTCACGAGAGGTATTTAAAACCAGTACCTGGGGAGTTCAAGAGCTGGATTGTCTTCTGAGTATAATGCCCCTTGACAGTGTTTGAGCAGTGCATGGGGTGCCATCATCTGATTGTAAAGCCCTGGTGAGGTGTTCTTTTTTTTCCTGCAAAAGAAGAGCTGCTTCAGGAGCAAGAATGAGTCTTGCCTTAGTTTTATTTCTTGATCTGGACTCTCTGATTCTGCTAAGGTGTTTGTGATGCAGGCAGATGATGTGGCGGAGCTTCATTTCACCTCTGCCTTTTCTGTTTGCCCGGTACCTGCAGTTGGTAGAACAGCAGCAGAATTTAGAATTGCTGATATGGAGAATTTGGGGTTGGCTGTAAGGATGGCACATCACCATCTCCTTGACATGACCCAACCTGCTTTGTGCCAAGCAGATATCGCTCACTGAGTGTTGTGCCTCAAAGGTTTCAATTTTCCCGTTAATTTTTATTTTTCCCCCTTTTTTGGAAACATTTAATAGAATACTTGTGAAGATGTAAAACATAGTTCAGTATCCCTGGTTAGCCCTTGGGATAGATACCACATAACCATCAATAATAAAATCTATGCATTTTCGTATCAGATCCTATCTTCATTTGGACTTTTAGTAAATAACTGTATTCTTCTCTGGAATAGCATGCAGCAGTGATATGGCTGTGGTGTGTGCATTTACCACAGATTGGAGTTTGCCTACCGTCAGGCTCTGTCTTTTGGCTAAGGCATTTACAACTTGTGGAATGGTTAACTAACTTTGAATAGGAGAAAATTAAGATACTTGGCATACTGTAATACTTGTAATTATATTTCTAAATGAAGACAGAAATGTGAATATTTTATTCAGTTCCTGCCTCTTACCCACGGAATGCAGCCTTCTAGTAGCTTTGGAATTGTGCTTTATACTCAGCATTTCTGATAATAGACACTTTTGTGATAGGTTAATAACGCAGCTCTGATGTACTGTGGTTATTTTTTGCATAGAAGAAGGCAACTATCTTCTCTGAATAAACCAAGCAGTGGCATCTTGACCTGAGAGGAGACAATACATACGAGAGGAACTCTACAGGAACACCTACATATTGGACTCATTAAACTAATTCTCAAGTTAACCCTATTTGCATCAGAGATGGAAGCATGATTTCCAGTGATACCATTCAAAATAGACATGGCTCCTAATATTATCTGTACAGAACCTGTAGAGAAACTTAACCTTTCTTTTGAGATTTATGTGTAAAAATTATCCATTTGAGACACTCTAGAGGAAATAATCCATCTTTCTTAGCTGTGCCATTCCTTCCTAGGGCTGTGGCTCTCACCAGGTCAGTGGCAGTCTGGCAGTGAGTTGCCAGTTGTGAGCTGTTTCACAGGTCTTGATGGATAGTGTGGTGAGGTGCTGCTCAAAGTGGGCAGCTCACACAGTGTGCCCTGCATGTGCTGACTTTCAGCAAGTGGCTGTTGCTGGACACAATGGTCAGATGTTCTAGTTTAGTCTTCTCCAGCTGTCTGACCCATGTGTGTCTGAGCCGTTTCTGCTGGAGGTCTTGGTGTGAAGAGCTGGTATTCCAACCCTCAACTTGGCAAGAAATTGGTGGTCTCCTACTCATTATATTCCTAGCAGGAGGGTAGGGACCAAATATTAAACACAGCGAAAGCTGATTGTCTGAATAAGTTATAAATGATACCTTTCCTCCTTTCAGAAATGATTGCAGTGTGAAAATGTCTTTTTTCTTTGGTGTTCACCCTCTGCCCTCACCCAGCATTCAAATACCAGATTGAGCTTATTTTAAGATTCCTTGGGGCAGTGGCACTGCATTCCTTCCACTCTTCTATTCCTTACCGCATTACCTCACCACATCAGCACTTGTTCTCCCGCTGATGGCATCCAGTTTCCATTCCATTCACAGTGGCCAAGGATCATATCTCTGATCCACTTAGAAACACAATGATCTCTACCCCTGAGAATGCAAACGCTTTCTCAGTCAAATCTATTGATCCACAGGGCTCTATTTCTGGCTTTCCATTCACTCATTTGAAGTTTGGGATGCTGGGTATTCTTTCTAAGGAAAGAGTTAACTTGGTTACTAGGAAATCTGCAAAGAACACTTCTGCAGAATCCAAAGATAGACGTGATCTTTTGTATGTGCTTCTGTCTGTAGAAATACCGCGCTGAACGGGGCAAAATTAAAAAACCCCAACTGGCATCACACCAAGCTTTGTGACAATGATGGACTGGGTATGCTATTGCATTCTTATTCCGAGCTGATTCATTGAGGGAACTGATGTTAAATTGAAATAAGGAAGCACGGGTTGATTTCTTCAAGGGAGAAGGAAAATAGACTGTACGCAGTCTCTAGACTGAGGGGTTTGTAATCTGAAAAGATCAGGCCAACAGGCAACGTCACTGGATTTACAGCATGAAGTGGTTTTAAAGCATACAAAATCAGTGAAAATGAGTTAGTAAAAGACTAAAACTTTCTTATGATGGTTGCTGCCCAAACAATCTAAATCATGAGATGATGTAACTTGCTTCATAACGCTTGATTGGCTATGGGCTTGCTGAGCTACCCAGGTAAGTCATCTGCATTTCAGCTGTTCTGTCTTAGGTTCTGAGGAGGATCATCACAATTCTTTAGTTGTCAAGAAAAGCAGGTCTGTGGGTCTGAATATTCCAGCCTCTCGACATAGGTTGTACATTGAGACAAACTCCTTCAGGAGGCCAGCCTAACGTGCTTCATGTGGTCTTTAGGTCTTTCATCTGTCATCACTGATAGCACATACTGTAGAGCAAGTACATCTGTGTGCCCAACTTTGACATTGTTGGTGTTCAGAGACATTCACCATTGCTCCGTAATGAGATTTTGTTTCTTAAAATATGGGATTTTAAGAGTCTTTGGATATTGTTCAACATTGACCTTGAACTCATGTTTCAAAAAAATCTAGTCACAACAATGTTGAGGGAGCTATGCCTGAGTTGATTTAATTATCCAGGCCTTAGGCAATTTCGAAAATATTGCCTGTAATTCATGTCTTTCGGGTTCCAGCCGAGTGCCCTTTTTTCTACACTTGTACATGACAAATGAAACCACTGTTTCCTGTGTGTTTCTTATACAGATGTTTGATAACCACTTGGTATGGGAGAAGCTGTTTTAATCACTCAGCACTAAGGCTTCCAGGGGGCAGAGTAGCTAACCCACTTTGGTCTTGATTGTGTCACCTGCTTTGTTGCAGAAGGTATTGCCCGTGCCTTCACTCTGGTGGCTGACACAGTGTAGGCAAATGGGAGGGAATGGGAAAGGTCCCATATGAAATAATTTGGGGGGTGATTATACACAGTAATAATATTTTTTAGCATGAGTAATGCTCCAAAAAGTGTGGTGCCTTCCATTTTACGATGTTAGCCCATGATGTCAGAGGCAAATGTTGGTGGTATGGCAGTAGACGGTGAACTTTCTCACTAATAATCTATTACATGTTGTTGCTGTGAGATGGATGGCAGCAGAGGGGCGTTCTGACAAAATGGTGTCTGACATGGAAGTGTGTATGAAGAAAAGGGGTGTCATTGAATTTCCCCATGTGGAAAAAAAATGCTAACATTCATCAACATTTGCTGAACATTTACGGAGACCAAACAGCAGATATGAACTCAGGGAGGTGGTGGGTTTCAGCAGTTGTGACAGTGATATGAAAGATAAGCTGTATCCCTGATGGCCATGTACAGCTGTCACACCACAAAAGGAGTGTTTCATAGCTGAGAATTTGCACTATCAAATACTGTTATTTTGCTTTGAATCTGTTGTAGTTTCCATAGAAATAAGTAGGAGGCATTACTTTTGGAGTGATCTATGTATATCTACGAGTAATACTGTTATGTGAGAAAGCTTGACTACTTAAGGGCCAGTAAATTTTTTTTTAATATAGGAATTTACTCTGAAGCTTAACAGATGTTGGCTCCTGATGCACAGTATTAGTTTGCAGTCTGTTGTGATCTACCATACTTCATTCTCTCCATTAGTAATGGTGACATTAGCTTTTTTTCCTTCTGCTTATTTTGTGGTCTTTGACCTCAAAAACAGGTAACGAGAAATACATGGTGCACTTTGTATCTTTCCTATGCAGACAAAATATTTAGCTGTTCAGCGTATTTGTCTGCACTTTCAAATTCTAACTAAGGGAGAGGCAGGAAACTTGTCCTTCCTAATTAAAAAAAAAAAAAAGCAAAACAAAAAACAGGTAGAGTAGTGTGTGAACAAAACAAACACTGTGGGATTAACATGCAGTGTCTCAGGACATCTCCATTGCCTGTAGGGTTATAATTTAGCATTCTAAAACACCAGATATGTAATAGTGCATGAATATTCCCTCTATACAGACATAAAATGAGCTTGTGCATAAATGTGCATGCAGTTGAAAGCCTCTCTTCTTTCTGGTAGGTTCGAACTGCTGATAATCTATGACTCCTGCAGAAGACCCTGTGGAAAAGGCCAGAGTTGCCTGCCCAAAATTATGCGGATAGTCATTGATAAATCCAATCCTGCTGACAAAGTCTTGTATCTTAGCTACCCTCTTCAAGCAAGTGACGTAGAGTGAAAATTGTTGGCATAAAATAAGGAAGACTAATTACTTTGAGGATTTTATTACTTTTGTTTTTCACTCTTTGCTCCTAATACATCATTCACTAATGCCTTTCCTCATGAAAGAGAGCTGAACTCTTCCTGTCGCCCTCCCTTATCTGTACGTACAAGCAGCACCAGTAGTTCTGGCTAGAAGAAAGTGTCTTCTCCAGTCAGTTATCATGTGTCTGTGTGGTTTGGGGCAGCGACTTGATGTGACTTTGTTTTCTCAAGCCTCCCCCTTCCCAACCCTCCCTCTCTTAGTTCCAAATAAAGAACTTCAGAAGGCAAGTGGGCTACTGTTGTGAGGCATGTAGACACTGTTGTGTTACTGGGTTTTGTTTTGTGGTGGTTTTTTGTTGTTGTTGTTGTTTTTTTTTTTGCCAACTACTTGACATTGTTTTACAGCTGAACTGTGCAGCTATTTCCAAAAAGCTCAGCTAATTCTGTTGTCCTTTTTTATCAAGGAAATTCTTGAGAAGCCACAATAAAGCAGCTGTAACCCTGGTGATGCTTACAACTGCAGCCAAAAATAGAAATTGGTGCTTCGTGCATTTTCTTAATGAGGGTATGGTTTTTTTTTCAGTGTGGTCCTTGACACCTAGCCAAGTTAGGGCTTGGCTCTAAATGTTTTGTGCAAGCTTTATAAATAGCCCTAGATAGATGGGCGCTCCTTTTCCCAGTGGTGTGCCCTCTCCTGGCTTGGCTTTCCAGGGCTGCTCAGGGCAACTGTACTCTTGGGACAGGATGGAACATTTCTGATGAGCCTCTCAGACTGCAGCAGCTAAGAGTGCCAAAAGCTTTGCAGGAGATGCAGGTTGCCTTGGGTTCCTCTTGGCTTATCAAAGGAGCCTCAGCATCTTGCAGGATTAGACCCGTAAGCTTTTGATATTAATAACTGCCCTCATGTTCGTTTTGCTTACAGACAGAATTTATTTGGCTTTCAACCATCAGTGGAAGTGGCCCTATAACTGGATTTTTGTGCTCTCCCTGTACTAACAGAAAACCTTAGTTTATTTGCCAACTCAAATAAGAGCTTACGGATGTAGAGTATTTTTTTTTTTTTTTTTTTTCCTTGTGGAGCAGAACATGGCCAGTAATGGATATGAAACAGCCCTGTTCTGGGATTTCAGTGATCCCACAGGCAGAAGAGAGAGAGAGATAGGCAGAAGAGGAAGAAGAGTTAAAACTTCAGGAAAGTTCAGTCAACAAACTAAGAAGTGCAGGCATACTGATTTATAAAGATACTATAACTTTTAAACGTGTACTTTCAATTTGAAGGACCGCAGTAGGGATTTAAAATATGACTATTTAATTTTTTAAAATTACATAAATTAAGTGAACAGCCCATTAATGGGATGCCATCAGGATCACATGGCCAATTCAGTTCAAGTTATATTATCTTGCTGGCCGGATTTGAATAAGAATTAAGAAATTACTATTCAAAGTAGTAAGGGACATTGATCCTCATTCACAATGAAATTCGTCACCATAACTACCTGGAATTCCTATGCTTTTGCCGAGGTGTTCCACTGAATCTTCTTTATGGAGCAACTAGAAGGGGACTGTATTAGTCAGAGGAAAAAAGCTGCTAATTAGTTGTTCTGCCTACATATTAAATGAAGTCTTGTCCTGCAGAGAGCTTGCAGATAAGCATCGAGACATGTCTAATGAATGGTAACTCAGATCCAATAGACAGCAAACTTCCTCCTGTTGGTCCATTGCTTGACTAAAGGTTCACTTTAGAAGCTATTTATCTGACCTCATGAGAGGAATACATCCTTTATTTAGCAGTTGGCAATTCATATTTCAACTTGGGAGATCAGAGCACGTGCATTAGGGTTAAACAAGCTGAGTGATGCATTGTAAAAATATGTTGTTTTCAGTGATATACCTTCTAGAGATTGAACAAAGTAACTTAATCTACTAATTAGGTACAATTATTTAATTATTTTCTACCATTCTGGAAACATTTGAAAACCTAAAAATATCACCTTAGTTTAGTGCTTCATTATTAAGAAAAACAATGAACTGCTGAGAATGGGTAGGCAACTCAAGTTACTGTTTAAAGAAACAAAGTCAACATTATTAATCTTGGCTATGTTCAGTTTATTTTATAAATATTAATTTTACCAAGCAACAGCATTTTTACTTGACTATTACTGCACTGCATTTCAAGTCTAATTTCCATGATAATTAAAATGTGAATATCGGAATCTTATTCTGCTTTTCCACCTTTTTTTTTTTCTTTTTTTTTTTTCTCCTCCAGTTAAACTCCCTTGACTTGCTGTTAATTTACACTGGCATAAACGTGAGAATACTACGCTCAGCATTTCAGCATGTTGAGATCAAAACCTTTGAAAACATTTTACTGACAGAGAACACTTGGAATGGCAGATGCTGAGTATTTGCATTGTTAAGCGTTTATAAAACATAGTAGTTGTATGTAAATGTTAAAATAAATCCTACTAGATAAGTTATACATACACAAAACAACTAAAATTTAGCATTCTGGATCTCGCAGTACAATGGAAGAATGGCAGTAGATGGTCACAAATGTTTGCATTGCTCACCTTTACCTTGCTGTTTTGTAGACTGATACGTATGTCTGATGTAACATGGGTATTTTCCCATGAAAAGACTAGTAAAAATTTGTTACTTTCTATGGAATCTTTTTCCACGTTTTCTGTACCTGGGCTTCCTCCCCTAAGGTCGCAAATCATTCTCATAGGGATTTCCCTGTCCTTGCTTATACTCTTATAGTAGGTATGTACTTATTATGGTATCAGGGAGTAATGTCAATGTGTCTTTGCCAATAATTTAACTATTCACTCAAAAAAAAAAAAATCATAGGCTTTTTTATTGGAAGGGACCTTAAAGACCATCTTGTTCCAACTACCCCCAACCTGGTGAGGCTGCCCAGGGCCCCATCTAACCTGGTCTCAAGCTCCTCCAGGGATGGGGCACCATATCTTCTCTGGGCAGCTGTGCCAGTGCTTCCAGTGTATTTCTTCCTAATGTCTAATCTAAATCCACTCTCTGTTAGTTTAAAATCATTACCCCTGGTTCTATCACTGCATGAATTTGTTTTTAAAAAAAAATTAAAAAAACAAAAAAATGTCCCCTCCCAATCTTTCTTGTAGGTCCCTTTTAGGTACTGGAAGGCTGCTGTAAGATCACCCCAGAATCTTCTTCAGGTTGAATAACCCCAGCTCTTTCAGCCTCTCCCCTTAGGAGAGGTGCTCCAGCCCCTCTGATCATCCTCGTGGCTCTCTTCCAGACTCACTGTAACAGCGCCATGCCTTGTGCTGGGGGCCTAAGTCTGAGTGCAGGTTTGCAGTTGAGGCCTCATTAGAGGGGGACAACCATCATAGTTAGGATAGTTTCATGTTAGGAAATAAAATGAAGTTTTTACCTTTCTTGCAAGTCTCTTCACTACCCGCATCTTACCAGTGATGAAAATGGGAAAATGTTCTCATAGCTTTTGTAGCCATGGCTAGAATTGGAAGAGCCTAAAACCTCTGAGGAAAGACTGTGTCATTAAGATTTGCTTTCAAATTTCCAGTCCCAGCTGGTTCAGAGATATTTTCAGAGAAGAACCTAGTGATGATCCTAACTCTAAACATTCTGCTTTAGCTGCTGTGCTGAAATTGTTCTTGAATCACAATACTTGACTAATTTTAACTATGGACACTTCATTTCAGAAGGTTACTTCATACCAGGTTCTGGTTTTGACATTGATACCCTAGTCTGTGGGAAGTCATAGATGAGGATGCCAATAGGGCTTTTCTCTAACTTCAGATGATAATAAGAGGAAATTCATACCCTGAAAACTCAGTTTCCTGATGAAATGTGAACTACAGCAAAAGATTGGTTATTAAAAACATGCACTTGTTATACAAGAGCTTGAATTCTACTTCATTACCTGTAGCAGAATTATTAGGTGCCACAATGGCGTGTGTTGGTGTCCATTTTGAGGCGGTGTGTGGAGCTGGAAATCCATAACAAAAGTCTTGGGAAGGAAGCAAATCAAGAATGATATAGAATCTGACTATGAACACAGTATACATTTTGTTGGTTTATTTTGGGGGGTGGAGGGGGTTGTGTGGATGTTAACTGGAAGGAAAAAAATGTAAATTTCATCGAGCTGTTCTTCTGACAGCAGCCTGATGTATACTTTTTAAGGATCTGGAAGTGTTACTGTTTGTAGTGTAGTAGCAACTAGAGACTTCTGTCCCTTTGTTCTAAGCAAAATGCAAGCATATATCAAAATGACAGTTCTTACTGTACAGTGACTCAGCTGAGACTTGCTTTAAAGACTTCTGAAATTCCTATAGTTTGCTGCTCTGTTGTTTCTCCTTTAAAGATTTTGGTTTTCTGTGGGTTTTAAACATGCTCATTCTTTCCTGTTCATCTAGTCAAGAGAGAGAGCCTGTCCAATAGCATTTGAAATAGTTTTGTTGCAGCATCAATACAATTTATTGAACTCTATTAAGAATAAAGCCTACTAAAACTAAGGAGTTAAAAAATACCAAAGACCACGGCATACTACTTCAGACAGGTGCGTGTCTGTGGTGGGTTTATGCAAACTAACCATTCAGAAACTGGCTGACAAGCCTTCTGCTTAGGTGTCAGGGTTTTTTTGTAAATGTTCTCCTTACCTGCCTCTCATTTTAGTTTTGCCTGTCTAATGGAAATATTAAATGATCCTGTATGACACTAGGGTGGGAAATGTATGCACTCCCAAATCCTGAAGTCTGCTGTGGTGTGTGGAGCAGGGGAAATATCCAGTCTCCAGTGCCAGGGAATGTGAAAGAAATTTTCCTGTGTCAAACAAATGAGTACTACCTAAGCAAGACATTTGTTACTTATTTTGATTTATATAAATGTTCCAAGGAAAAAAAAAAAAAAGCTTTTGTATGCAGAGCCCCATGTTCATTCAACAGCAGTGATCTAAGTTTCTATTATGAAACTCCCCTTTGAAAATGCATTATAAGTTCTACCATCTTGTTTACTGCCAAGCTCTGTTGGACCACACAGCTCTGGAGAAGAAAAAAACAATTTCATAGAAGTCTTGCTTTGCACTTACATCTCTTCTGTTGTTCTGAGTTCTAGTACGGGGGATGCTGAGCTCTGCTCAGGAAAGCAGACAAGGCTGTGTCTGTCTTCAGTTCTGCTTAGCACATGCTAAAGTAATGCCTAAATTCCCAGCCCTTTCTTGAAGCAGCATTGGTGTGGAGAGAAGCTGGGACTTGGAACTGCCTCCCCATCCACTCTGAGGGATTGCTGCTGGGCCCCATGTTGCTGATCAGAGCAGAGCATTGCAGGGCTTCCAGTGCATCATTGCTGCTGCTGGCAATGGTAGGGATGAGAGCTGCCCGTGGTGCAAGGCAGCATGTCTTCCCTTGCCATGTCCGCAGTAACGAGTGGTGTAGTGGCAGCTGTCCACACAACATTATTTTGTATTTTTTTCCCCTCTCATAGTGTAAGCTGACTAGATTTGTGGCTTATAAAACTGGGACAGCCTAGCAGGGGACAGGGTTGTCCATGAGGCATCTTCACAGGATAATAACATCAGTAATAGTATGACTGCTACGACAATTGCAGAGAGAGGTGAATTGCAGTGTGTGTACATACACGGTAAACAGTTCTCTTAAAGAGAGAGTGGTGAAAAGCTCCCAGGCTGGGTTTTGCTGGAGCTGTGGCCAGCCACTTGCTGAACTCCTGCCCTGTGCTCCTGTAAACTCTTCACCTTGGTGTTATTTGGAGAGGAGGAGGACTACAAGAATTGCTTTAAATAAATAAACAGAGCTTGCAAGGATTCTTTCAAGATCTCCCTGCATAGGCTTTCAGCTAGAAGTAAAATATTGTGGATAACAAAAAGCAACCGCTCTTGCCTGAGCAGTGTTTATCTTCTCGCCCTGAGTTGCTCTCTTTGTACCAGGCACCCAAGTGCGGCTCCTCCAATTTCCTCGCTCTCATCTGGTCCAACAGTGCCGGCATTTGTTGACTCTGGGGCGCTCTGCAGGGCTGGCTGTTTTCTCTGGCTTTTCCTGACATCGTATTAGTGGCGTGCAGTGGGATAAGGTGAAGTGGTGGCACTGCAGGATTCTGGAGCTCTGTTAGCATAGCTGGGGGAAGCACGGTGAGTGCTGCACGTAACGTGGTCTTGGTTTGCACATTTGCCTTGAATCTTATAGGGCAAGAGTTTTGTAGCTTTATTTCCTGTGTATTTTAAACTGATCTATAGAGAAAATGAAGTGCAATTTGAAACAATCTTTGTTTCTTCTGTTCTGTTGAGGCCTCAGGGGCAAAGAAGAGCAAACAGCCGAGGGTGGTGTTTGAATACCAGCCATGTTTAGAAATCTTAGTTCAACAAAGCAGTACTTACTTGTTGCTGGTGGGACAGCTGATGCTCAGCTACCCTACCTGCTTAGTGCTCAACCAAGGGTCACTGGCAGTAAGGAGTAAAAATGCATCTGTGTGTAAAGAGGAATCAGGTTACCTAGGGAAGATTATAATAGCAATGCTGACACTTTTTCTGCTTGTTCTTCAGCATTTAAAGCTGTAGAGATGCTTGATAACATCCTATTTGGGTTTTTCTAACACAATTAACGCGTTACGTAGTCAAATACAGATCAGTCTTAGCTGTCTCACAGCAAATATCATAAGGAGGCAGACCACTTAAGCAGTGCATTTTAAACAACTTTTCTGAAGGAAATAGAAGGGTACAGTAAGTTACTGACTGGTGGCATTTCTATCTCCTTAAATGTGGACATGGGGGGAGGATGGGAACATAAGTAAGATGTTTTTTCCCTCTTTAATTTATTTAAGACCGTGAACTGATAAAAGTAGGAGGAAAATTGTATTTCTTAAAAACTTCCAATAGCTAGAAAATTATGTACCATATTCCATTTCTTAGATTTCACATCTGTCCAAACAACATAGAGACAAGACCTGGATCATCTATTTTGTGCACATGTGAGGTTATGTACTTATCCATACATAACTGTGCACATGTGTACATGTGTATATAAATACACGAGCCCCTATGTGTGTGCTTTTAGAATGCTCCTCAGCCATACGTTTTTTAAAATTCCTAGTTTTCAACATTTGACTTCCTACTTCAAAAAAAAAACCAAGAGATTAAGCAGGACCCATTATTTTGACATCAAATGCAAGCCCTAAACCGTTGCTAGGATACACAATGTGGCACCATAATATTGCCTTGTTGTAAGGTTATATTGTCTTAAGTGCCATATTATAAATCTAAGTAAGCTGATAGAAGAGATAACAATTGCAGCTCTTACGCTAATTAAAAGGAGAGGAATGTGTATGATACGATTCCGTCGTATACTCTGGTTTTATTTGGACAATAAGCAAAGCACTATCAATAAGCAATTTCATTACAGTCAGTGCAGGTTTTGTCTACTTTCAGTTTCCATCTGCATTAATTTAGAGTAACTCTGTCAGTTTATTATTGATTGACATCAGTAAAACAATGCAAATATTTAGCTGTGCGTGTCAGACATTTTCATTTTCTCTGTTTTTATTTTGTGATTATATTAATTGAAAGTGTGTGAGCTGGCTTTTAATTTCTGCAGTATCAATTTAAAGTTGTTGGCTTTCCCTTTGTATAGGGCTCAAATGAGCTGCAAACTTGGTATATTGTGAAAAGAAGAGAATGCTTGCCTTAGGTTTTAGTTGTAGACTTGGGGGAGTTGTATAATTGTCTCAGATGTCACATCTAAATTGGCTCAGATGCAGTGGCTAAATTAGCCAAAGTCAGTGGATGCGACTCCATATGAAAAAGAAATGGATGGTTTTATTACTTCTAATTTGGTTCCTCTTTTCTGGAGTAAAAAAATAAACAAAAACAGCAAAATGGAGTGGGTTTTCTTGCTTTGTTTTGTTTTAATCCTAGTGAGTTGTGTTAAGAAATTGCAGTGGTTTATGCGCAGCCCTACATGTGAATGCAGGTCATAAAGCATCAAGGTCACGTGGAGTGAAAGCCTATGCTCTCTACTGTGGAGCCAAAGTCTTCATCAGAGAGAAAATGAAGTGTCTCTCATGGGGTTGGGGAGGGAAGGAAGGCAGAAAGGTGTTAGGCACAGGTGGCACATGATCATAACTATCTCCAAGGTCAAGTTGCCCATTGAGCATCCAGGGGTTCAGATTAGCATGGCAGTATCCTCATCTGTGGAAATTACCTGGTAATTCTCTGCTTTTCCACCATTAGTGAGGCAGACAAGTCACTGGCTGCTCCATGTGTCTCATCAAGATGCCACAGGAGCATTTACTGTGCTTTCTGCAGATGCATTTGTCCGTATCACCAAGCTGAATGGACATCCTAGCTGTTACCTTGGAAAAGTAGTATAATCTAGAGATGAATGTTAGTAATTGCACTACTGAGGGCCAGATGAGTGCATGTTTGGATGAACCATGACCTACCAAGCTATGGTAGATTTAACTAGAGCTATTAGATGTTAGTGGCTTGACAGAGCAAAGCAATGTGAGCTTTTCTACTCTGGAAGAGGGTGCAGTCAGTGAAGCTACTGAAGGCTGGGCTGCAGTGCCCCTGTAAACAGCTGCTGAGACAGCTGCCAACAGTGGTGAGCAACACCACCCTAAAGCAGTACAGCTGCTGCCAGTAGGTTTAACAGTCATTGTTCCAACAGCCGCTCAGGTGCACGCATTTTGGGAAATGCTGTAGGCTTTATTTGTCATGTTGCCACAACAAAAACTCTTTCTTTCAGAGTTAGCAGGCAAAGAACACATGCTCAGTATTCACATATTTCAACCCCCTAGATAATGACTAAGAAGATATTTCCTATCCAACCCATTGGGTAATAAAGACAGCAGTTCTGGACAGCTGGTTTGGGCTGTGTAGCTATATCTCAGCAGACTGAGTTATGTTTTTCAGGTATTGATTTCAATAACTATGCAAGTTCATGGTGTTACGAGAGGTTCTATTTTGCGTTATTTGATAGCAATTATTTTAGTGTCATTTCAGTTGAACGCTGAGGCCCTTCAATAGCTATTTAATCACATCTGTGCAAAAATCAAGTTAATTTTTGTGGTATTTCTTTTACAATGTTAACTTTTTCTTTTTTATCCCCTATTTTGTGCCCAAAGATCCAGAGTTTCAGTTCCTAGGCTAACAGGAACTTTAAAGCCAGATTTCTTTGTCAGATGTCTCCCAGTTCTCTGAGTTTGGGATACTGCAATTCTAGAAATGCAGCCACGAGCCTAATAGAAATAAAGGTGGATGTGCAACAACAAAAATAGAAAATGGTCTACATATTTTGGCTAAAAAGCCCTTTCCAAGGTCGAAAAGAGAACTAGTAGCAGAGCCAGGAATAGAACCATTATCTCCCAGGCCTTTTTCTTTTTCTTCTGTCCCAAAAGACGCTATGCAAGGTACAATATCCATTTGACAAATTGCACAGTTATGTGATGAATTGCATTTATAATGCACATTTTATGGCCTCTTTTGGCCACTTCCTACTAATCCATCTTTCTTGGGGTATGTTCTTAACACTCCACAGCTCTCAGTGGCTATTAAACAACACAAAAACATTCTTTTCTTCCAAATGTAGAATTTACCATAACTTCTTTGGTCTGAAGCAGAGCCCTGAAAATATTCAGACCTACTCAAGTGGCAGGTTTAAGGCCCAGTGTCCTTCAGCCTAAGGGGTTAGGAAATAATTTTTCTGTGACAAAAGAGAGACAATAATTTCCCAGTTTCTTATTAAGAACGTAAATTCGTTCTACCCCTGCAAGCTTATAAGGTCTTATATTTGTGCATTGCATATTTGGTTCCAAATATCATTTAGACTCAACATGAGACTTGCTTGCTTCAGTCAAAACATTACTCATACCAAACCTGCAGTAAATCAGCAAGTTATCAACTACTTCTTAACAGTTGTATAGGTAGCATGTATATACATACACTTGTAGGCTTATTATGAATGTCTAAGAACATAAAACAGTTATTTATTAATTGTAGTTTTAATTTCTTGGGATTTCTTGCAATAAATACTTATGTTCTGTGGTATAGAACAAAATAGCTAAACCAGGGCCCAAGTTGCCAGGACGTGTGTAGACACAGGCAGATGTGCCTACACCTGTAATTAGGACAGCTGGAGTTGAATGAAATCCAGCAGGACTTGTTGGCCTCACTGAAATTAGGCAAGTAAGATCCTGAATAATAGCGCCTTTAAAGGATATGCCTAAGTGTTATATTGAGCTGAAGACTCCTCGAAGTTACTGAGGCATCTTCATGAGGACAGATAGATTTGTGGGGCTGTGCACGTACTGCTACCACATCGTGGTCTTAGAAATATCTCTTAAACTTTCTGGCACCTAGTTTATATACCTGTATAACAGGTATAAAAGCACCCGCTTCTCAGTGATCTTGTAAGAATTGATAATTTCTGTAAAGCTCTTGGGTGAAAGATATTACAAAGATAAAAAGTAGTACAATTATCCATGTCTATAATACTGTGTCTCTATATAAGTACTTGTGATACTGAAGAATTGTTTATTAAAAAAAGAAAACTTATATATACACATTTAGTGGTACAAACCTGAAATTATTGCTATCAAACTGTGTCTTTAGCTGGATGACAGAGGGGACAGTAGGAAAAAAAAACACCTTTAAGAGAAGTTACCTTTACTCTAAATTAACATCTTGAATATACTTAATTTTCAACAAGCCTTATGACCCTTTTCTCTATCCATCCTTGTTTCTAGACGATTGGGAGAAATAAACTACCTGCCTTGGGCGTTTTATGCTGTATTCAAGAAAACATGAACCAGGAAAAAAAAATTGTTTTTATTTTTAAATATGAACCTATGTGGACAATATTATTGTTACATTTCTTGAAATGTGTCCAGAATTCAAACCTGGAGGCAATAGATGTGCGAGAGTAAAATTGGCCTTAGACAGTTAATAAATTCTGAGCAGAGATGCATAAATCAGTGAGGGTATTTTTCAAACTTTTTTTTTTTTTTTTTTCCTCCAAAGGGGTGGGCATGGGGGAGGGAAAGGTCTTTGGAGAATTGTTTTCTATCAGTTCAGAAAATAGAGAAAAGAATTCAGCAATACCCAGTGCTGGTTAGCAGATTGTCATTTTTGGGTTTGATGTTCCTGGGTTTAATTGTCTTTCATGTGAACAATGGCAGGAGCTCTCTAGTGTGCCATGCGAGCATGATAAAAGGGGGCCGTTCTTGCATAGCAATGCCTTTTTTTTATTATTAGCGTAAAAAATTAGCAAGCTGGAAGTCGTTAGGAGTTCCATTGGCATTAATTGTAATGCAGCCTGAATTTGTTTGCAGACCAGTGCGGCAAGACAATAGCAGTGGGGGAAAAAAGCAATATTAATAGCCTTTTACTTATTGTATCGTTTTAGTGAGCCTTAATAAGGTGTCTGCTGTCAACTGGAATTTATTATTTAAAAAAAAAAAAAAAAGACATGGTAATTGATGTATTGCAGTAAGTATGGATGAGGGCTCAACTTGATTAATGTATGAGTTGGCTTTTTAAGGCATTTTTAAAAAGGCTTCTTAACTGGGCCTTAAGAGACTGGCACAAGCCCACTGTAAACTACCTCGTTGCGGTTGGAAAACAGCCTGACAGCTGCTGATGTCTCCTGTGGCTTTGCTTTTTTTTTTTTTCTGATCAGAGAAAACTGAAGTAATATAGTCCTCGTCAATAATTGCAGTGCTTAAAAATCTTATAAAGGGATTTCTATTCTTCCCTCCGGAGATAACTTTTCAAAGGTTAAATTAGTTTTACTTGTGTGTGCTTCAAATACCTCAGCTCCCAATAAGGATCAAGTTTTGTTTTAAATAAACTGCTAGTTTGTGTGATGCATTGGATTAACACCTTGCTGGATATCTTCAGTTTCAGTATGAGAAAGACTCTACAAAGCCTTCAGTTTTAAGTCCAGCTGAAGTCCTCTGGAGAAGGCTTCGAGTTACTGACTCGCTTGGTTAGTTTACTTCGGAGATAGGTATTCATTTTATTTTCTTGTTTCATACTTGTGATCTTCACTTGAATTTATCAGCTGTGGCATGCCGTCGTATCACTCAACATAGTTATACCGAGTGGAAAGACTTACATTTAGGCCTAAGAGAATAAGGGACCCTGTTATCTTTGATTTCAGTGTGTGCCTAATTTCAAGGTTGCTGTGTAAAGTATGCTGTCTTTCTAGGGTCTAAAAGGCTCTAAAACTAGAAGAGAAGGACTAAAGAAGGGCTGAAAAGATGGTGAAGGTTCTGGAGGGCAAGACACATGAGGAATGGTCCCTGGGTTGGTTCAGCCCAAGGCAGAGGAGGCTGAGGGGAGGCCTCATGGTGGCTGCAGCTCCTCACAGGGAGTGGTGGGACAGCACTGAGCTCTGCTCTCTGTGACAGCAACAGGGCCCGAGGGAACGGCATGGAGCTGTGTCAGGGAAGGGGCAGCTGGGGGTTAGGGACAGGGTCTGCACCAGAGGGTGGTGGGCATGGAATGGGCTGCCCAGGGCAGTGGGCACAGCCCTGAGCTGATTAATAGAGTTCAAGGAGTGTTTGGACAATACTCACAAACATAGGGTTTGGATTTTGGGTGGTGCTATATAGAGTCCAGAATTGGATTAGTTGACCCTTGTAGGTTCCTTCCATCTCAGGATATTCTATAATTATATATCGCCAAAATATCAAAGGTTATACATTAACAGGAAGATTCTAATGTGAGATGGATGTCTTATGCAGATAATGAAGAAACTATTTTGTAGAAATACAGATTGTGGAACAGTAATATTTCTGTAACTGTATGTAATTTTTGTCTTAGACCGCTTATTTCACCCTAGGTCAAATAACAGATATTTGAAACACTGTATAGAGAAGATGCTTAAACTCATCTGGAATTTCAGTTGTACTTCCCATTTAGTGAATACACAGATAGCTTTTTGTGAAGAGCAGATTGAGGTTTCAGCTATAGTTCAGTTAATCTGAATATGTAGCCTGTATTTATTTGTTGGGGTCACCGTGAGCCTAAGGTGTAAGGTGGTGAAGCGACAGCATCTAGTTCTATTAAAAATTTCCAGATTTGTCTCCTAGGATAATAGGTGACTTTCTCCTGGCTAGACTAATCAAGGTTCTCCTTTCTGTAATGTTGTCTCTATCAGTGCTGCAAATGTCATCCAAGTAGATATCAAAGTCAAAGTGAGAGAAACAGACTTGTAATTTGTCACAGTAGCATGTTGTCCTTCCTGATAGCTCTGGGTCTATCCCAGAGGAAGTTCTCAGGCTTCATTATGGATGTAAGCTTTATTAGAATAGACGTCATCAGGTTCAAGTGTTAGGAAAAGCCTTTGCCTGCTAACAAAGGCCGTGGCCTTGGTAAGAAGAACGGTCACATTATCCAAAGGCTGTATGTCAGCGTGGATGATGCTCTACTCTTTTCTTTACTCTTTTTTTGGACATGCTGATCCTGCTTGGAGATCTTCTATGTGATATCATTCTCCCTCTTTGAAAGCTACAGAGAAGGACTTGAGTACCCTGTTGTCAGTCCTTTTATTTTGGATCTCGTGCTAGAGAAAAGCCTAGCTGAAGCCATATTTGAAAACTTTGTATAGTCTATAGTCAGCTCATCCACAGTCTGTCATCTATGGATAATATTTCCTTTAAGATTTCTTTTTCAGGATTCAGATACCAGAAATGCAGCAGTACAGTGTATGCATTTCTGGCAGGTTTGATTTTAAATGAGACTGTTGCATAGTCCTAAATATGAGTTTCAAATTCTTTTTAATATACTAAGTAAAATTTTTAGTTTATTTCCATGTAAGCTACCTTCTGGTTGAGCAATGCAGTTGAGAGGTAATTTTCTAGGAACTTTCTTATCATGCCACCTTTATTTTATCCAACAAGACTTCTCTCTCCAGTAACCGCTACATAAAACCTTTCTTTCTCTTCTTCCCCAACATCAGATGACAGGAAATTTAGATGAATTGATAGTGATATTTCAGTGCATTAATTGCATCTCAAGCTCTCATCCTGATGATGACCCAGGCCTTCCAGCCCCAAACAATACTCTAATGTCTTCAACATACCATTCTTGATAATGTTTAAATATTGGCATTTTGATACTTAGTCTTCTAGTTACACCTCTGTGGCAGATGCTGCAGTGGTCCAGCATATCTCTGTCATCTAAGCAAAAAAAAAAAAAAAAAAAGCTGTCCCAATTGTTTCTTCATTTAGTCTAACTTGTAGTTTACACAATACGTTTCAAGGTCTGATTCACCTCAAGTCATTTTCTCCCTTTCTTTCCCTTATATTCTTCATATTTAGGCCTGGGCTCTCTGAAATCTGATTCTGAACCTACCCAAAGGTTGCAAGCATTTGAAAGCTAAGTATGGGCTCTCTGAACAAAATTTTACAAATGGTTTCCATTTTATTAAGGAGTCAGATTGAAGACCATCAATAAAATGGAAACTCTGCACCCTAATCTAACCTTGATATATTTCCAGACTAATGCATCTGCTTATAGCCCTGTCACCAGTGGAGCTGAGAACTGAGGGAACTGTTGAATACATTTTCATACCTTTGCATTATTTTTTCCAGTCTCAGGTTAGGCTGGCTCTCAGCTGTTCCATACATCTTTCTTTCACTGACTTTGGCTAGAATTAGGAGAGCCATGCCAGCTTTTATTTGAACTCTTGTTTGCTGCTGAATTTGTTTAGTGGAAGAGCAGTGATGCGAAAGTTGGGCTGAACTTGTGATAGATTTTAGAGGTAAATAAGACAGGGTTCTTCACAATTATCTGCAAGAAGCATTACCCTAAGCAACACTGTACATAAGCCACTTTGAAATAAGTAGTGATGGTGACTGTGTGTTATGGAATTTCATAAGGTTCGCTTGGTGAATGAAGGAAAGCAATGCAGCATATGGGAATAGTAGGGAAATTGGGTTGTTCTGGTTATGGATTGTTTGGCTTGGCTGTGCCATGTGTACAAAACTACAGGTTCCAGTTCATAAAGAAAACCTGCAGTCACAGACCTCTTCAGAGACCTGATTCATCTACAGGATTTCACTTCCACAAAATTTGGGTTACCTCCATGTTTGATTCTGCTGAAACTGCTGCTTTGCTATGAACTTTGTGGACCTTATGTGCACTGAGAACTTTTCCTCCAACCCAAAAAACTCAGTGACCCAACTGATGTATAGTGGTAACTTCAATTATGTTGCAGATGTTGCAAATCTGACAATGGATTTATCATTGAAGTGTGGATTATATCTGAACAGCAATTACCACATTACTATAAAATAGTATTAATTAGTGTAATTATTTTGTATTTCTGATCAGAAAGTAAGTATTTTTTAACATACTACTGAGCAGATGTTTCTCTAGAAGTTCAAAACACATCTCTCCCAACCATTTATTAGTCTGAACCTAACAAATGGATCAAAGATTTGGGGGTGATCTTAAGTTTGTTCACACTTCCAGTTTTCAAGGTGTATACTTGAAAAAGCCTAGTTGCCTCTCTTGTTAAGGTGTTGTTACAAATCCTTGTGCAAAGTCTTTTTACTGGAACTAAGGAGGCCTCATCTCTTGCACTGTAACAGAATGCAAATCTCAGATTCCTTGTTCTAAAAGTGGCCTCTCATTATTGCAAGAGTAAAAATACAGATGATCTCTGCCAGACGCAGACAGAGACTAGGTGTCTGTGCTGACACATCACTACAAAGAACTGTTATCATAGGAAAATTGCTCCTTCTAAACCTGGGCTTAAACTAATATGAACAGACACATGAAGGTCCCAGTGGGTGACCTTTGCTCATATGAGAATATGTCTGCTCAGGATTTTCTTAGTTTGTGTTAATTGATTGCCTGATTGGATTGATTAACTGATTGATTTACTGTGGTTTGTGGTTTAACACAAGATTTGGCCCAGGGTAGGTTTCATAACTTTTTGAAGTGGAACAGAAATTTCGGAAATGCCCTCACTAGCAGCAAACACTGCTCCATTGTCTTACACTGGAAGATTCCCATTGCAGAGGATACTAATACCTAGCACGAGTAACGCTTTGTGGTGGTGTTAGAGTGAAGCAGTCTGAGGAGTGAATTTCCAGTGTATTTGAAACCCCCTGATAATTTTTTGTAAGCCCGCTTTAAGTGCATATTGGGAATGCCTGTATGCAAGTTACCTACCTACTCATTTTTTTGCCGGCAATAATGGGGGGAGGGACAACTTAGGTTTATTTCCAAAATGTTGTTCCTTTCTTCTTTCTGTAGAAGTATATTACTAACTTTTTCCTTCTCTCTCTTGCTTACCATTGTGCATGTGAGAACTCTAGTAAATGAAAACCCTAATATGAGGCCAAAGAATTGCCCTGGTTCTTTGGTTTACATGCATTTGGAGTAGTCTGTTGGCTGGCAAAAGGTGCTGTTAAATGTGAGATTCCAGAACCAGAAATTAGGATCCATCTGTCAGCTTGAAAACATGTTCCAAGTTTCTGATGTAGGCAGTTGAAATGAATTTGCTTACATAAACTCATTTCAAAGAAATCATATTGTTAAGACCCATGATGAGGGTGCAATAGACTTTCTTTTCATGCGCTCGGCATTTCTTGGTATGTACGAGACCAGGAAAAAATATATATGTATTTCCTATTAAGCTGTTTTGGAAATAGTCCTCCCATATCAAAGTATGTTTAAAAGCAGATTGCATTTGATAGCAGTAACTAAAATGCAGTAAGAAGCAGCCTTTTGATCTGTTGTAAATAAACTCCTTTGCAGATAAATATGTTACAAGTGTTTTTTTGTTCATTTGCTATCAAATTCAGTAACAACCAGTGGAATTGAGTTCAGCCAAAATGGTTCCATATCAGAGTTTGAATACATACTTCGAAATATTAAAAGATAATGATTTGTATGGCATTGTTATATAATGCATTTCTTGTCTTCTCTTGTGTGCACGTGACGAATTCCAGTTGATAAGCCCAGGACTCTGGAGTCAGTTGTCTGGCTAGTTATTAAGATTAAGATAAGTACTGAGAACGGAAAGATACAGTGCATTGTGCTGCCCTTATGGGACTGGGCCACCTCGGATTCCAAGTGTAAACAATGAATTAGTTCTCCCTGGCTTATTTCAAACCCGAAGTGTACACTGTAAATATTTGTGAAATATGATGGAAAGAGTATGGAAAGATTTTTTAGTATTTTTTTTATCCATTCCATGTAATTATTAAAAACCAAACCTTGCCTTGTGCCTTAAATCGCAATAGAGCATCTTTAAAGATCCAAGGCCAATTTCTGATAATTACAAAATGAACTTTTTTTCCACCTTATCCAAGGCACTGAAAAAAAAATACATTTGGACAGCATTATCACTGCGTGCTTCATGCTGGGTGTGCTGCTACAATAACAACAGTTAATGCTCAGAGGGCAAAGCTCAGTTTAAGGGCTAGGAGATCACTGTAAGACCTGAACTACAGAATAGTGAAGTCAGTGAAAAGTCTCCATATAACTTAAGTAAGTTCTGGATCAAGTCCAGAAGAAAAGTTAGAGAGCTGTGTTATGTTTCTGCGCTAGAGTGTTGAGGGCATCATGCTGTCTTTTTCAAAGAGAAGTGGGGAGAAAGTTTTCTGTTGTTCAATGCTAGTAAGATATTACTGAGATATTTTAAAAACAACACCACCAACAACAATAAAAACAATGCAGACAACAAACTCAACAGAGAAACTCAACACAAACACTTCCTGAAGTTGACTTGCTACATCTCACTAAGTATAACAACTATGAGCTTTGCTACAAATCAGTAGCTAATACTTTTAGGAGAGAAAAATTATCTGCGAGATCTTTGTAGGAGTGACAGAAAGTAATTTAGAAAGTATACTGAAGCTGCTTGCTGTATAATGTCAAATATGGGGTAGCAATTAATTTTTGTTAATGAATTTAAAACTGAATGTGTGGAAATGGTTATACAAAATGTAGACACTGCTGAACAGCTGACTAGTCCTTAGGGCTTTTGTTTTAATTATCTATTTGTAAATCATTTCAGAAATGACGACCTAATGCAGCAAAAACTGCTCTGAAATTTCAACTGAGATTTACCAGATTTGTTCATTCTTAGTTTTTCCTTGCACCGTGTGTAGGCATGTAGCCCTACAGTGGAGCTGTGTCCATCCTCTGGTTAATCACCTCCAGTGTAGAGCTAGTTTGTAGGTTTTGTTCTGTTTCAAAAGGATTATGTCTAAACTCTACGAATTTTTCACATTAGTGGGAAAGGGAAATTAAAGAACACTGGAAAACATTCAAGTGAAACCAGGAGCACAGCTGAGTGGTCCCTAGTGATCCCTGCTTTCTATGGTATTTTTAATGCAGTAAGAAATAAAAACAAAAACAAAACAAAATGTTAACAGTTAAAGGCTATCTGAGAAAGCCACGTGAACTGCTTTTCCCTGACAGTCAGAAAGTTGTATTACTGAATTAGAAGCTGTCTCTTTCCTTCATATGTCAGTTAAATCATTGTGCTTCCTTAGCTCCCCTAAGGTATACGCTGTGATTTCCTCTTAACCAGCAATGAAGATAAATAGCTCCTGTATCTTTTCTGTTTACAGTTATCTTAAGAAAAACCAAAATTAAAACAGAATCACTGTGGAATCGCAGTTTCTTGTTGAATCCTGAATATAGGACAAAAAATTGAACTATCTCTAAAATGAGATATATACATATGGAATATAAAACATATGTCTGTGTATATACGTGCATGTATTTTTAACTTCCATTACTAATGGACCTTGAGAAATTGAGTAAATTAAACAGTATCTAAATTTCACGTGCTGTAACCAGCTAAATGAAACTTAGAGTGGACTGGAATATTTGGAATACCATACTCTCCTTCCCCGCCATTTATTTTATTTTTTTTTTTCTGCGACCTGGTCTTTATATTGTGGATGTGTTTGTTCCATTTAGCTGCAAGTGAGAAATCACCGGGGTCACTGAGATGTCAGCACCACATAGGCTGAGGGCAGAGCTGGATGGAATTCCCTACTACAACACTAATTATCAAAACGCATATGATACAAGGAGAGCACGTGCAGCCTTGATGCTGTTCCTTCAGTCTAGCAGAGATGGTGACTGGAAAACCCTACAAACACCCCCTATGCCCTATGCCTATTTTAGGTTTTTAACATAAGTGTACTCTCTGGCACACACGTACAGTTTTCTGCTGTACAATTACAGCGTGAAACCAGCTACGTGTTTTAGCTGAACTCTGCTTGGTCTGAAATTCCCACGTAGTTAGCATTCCTGCCAATTTGGTATGATTGAGACCTTTACTTGAACTGACCTCAGAAGGAATAGAAGACTAATTGAGGCAGCCCTAGTTCTAGCTCTCTAGAGGTGTAAAACACTGCAAATGGTATCTGGTGCATGCATAAAAAGGTTTACATAGCAAGAGGGCTACAGAAAGGAAAAGAGACTTTTCTTTCTCTCAGCAGCCTTCCCCCTCTCTCCCCTATAAGGCTTCAAGAAAAAAAGCAATTTTATTCCAGTCTTAATGTCTTTGTATGACAAAATAATAAATAACATTTTTTTATTATTATTTTTTTAAAAGGAACTAAAACAATGCAGAAGGTGAAATTAGGACAGTGCTTGGGTGCCTCAGGGCTGTAATTAAGGCTAACTAGATAGAAAAGAGAATATTCTGCCTCAGATTTATGCTCGAATTGGGGGGGGGGGGGGGGGGGGAATGAGAGGGGGCAGGGGGAGACAAAGTGAAATACAGCAAAAGAAACCTGTAATTCCAATGTATTCAACTCACCCATCAGAAGAAATGGCATTAATTCAGGTACCCAATTACTGTAATGTGGTTCAGAGCACCTCAATAGGTGTTTCAATCTCAAGCCAGGACTAACATTTGTAATCCTTTAAATGCACTTAAGAAATTGATGTTACAGCCCCACAATCTGTTAGGGGCCTTGCTTCCTGGCTGATTGCAAAGTATCCCACCATTAATTGGATCATCAGAATGTGATCCGCGTCCTGGTCCTCGGATTATGTAAGACTGACTTTGCTCTGACGCGCTGAACCAGAGGCTGCTTTTGCTGGATATTTTGACCCTTAATGTAGATAAGTGGTATTTTTCATCAATCTTAGCTTGCATTAAAAAAGGGAAATGTCAATTCAATGTGGGGCATTTAACTTAATTCAACATCTTTTAATTTAATACCTTGGAAAAGTTAGTCTGTCTCCGACCTGCTGGAGACTTGTGCTGATGGAAGGGTTTGTAGTGCGGGACTGAAGGCAAATCATCCCCACTCTGTGATATGGTCAGATCCCAAAAGCCTCTTCATGCTTTGTCCATGTATGGAAAGCAAAGGAAAAAATGCCACTCAATGCTGTTTTGCGGTAGTTAGTAATAAGTTCCTTTAGATACTATGGGCTGTTCCCCAGTGACTGTTCTGTGCACCTGAGGGAAAAGGCACAAAATTATTTCCATGTTTGCTGCTCTGTTTTTATCTTCGTTTATTCAACTTTTTTTTTCTCTTTTCTTTTCTTTTTTTTTTTGGTGAATCAGGATAGTTTGATTAATTCACGTGATATTTTGGTGCTATAGTAACAGCTAGTTTAGAAATCCTCTGCATGGACCAAACCTGAAATCCTATTTAAGACAGGGGAGATGCCTCCTAGCAGAAGAAAACTTTCTCTCAATTAAAATAAATAAATAATTGTCCCTATAATAACTATGGAACACGTTGTAGCACCTCTTTAAAAAATGCTATTATTTATTAACTGCATGTATCATTATTTTTTTTTGCTTGTACTGCACCAGAAAATCCCTCGTGGTGCTTCTGTTCCCTGTATGGAATGTTTGTCCCAGTGGCATTGATAAAGGTTCAGAGGTTACTGCAGTGTAGTATTTTTTGATGAAAATAGTAAGCTTCCTCTTCTTCTGGGCATTGCAATGAGTGTCAAATTTATTTGACTCTTCGTACACCTTTGAAAAGTTGTTTATGGCCATTGCTGATATGGTGTTGGTCTCCCACTTGATAGGAGTGAAGGTGAAGAGAGTAACATCTGGTTTCATGGCTACAACTTGTCAGTTCTTGATGTCTTTTTTTGCAACTTATGCTTAATAATCCTAGATATGGAGATATATTGAAAATAAGCTACAAAAATCACTGGCAGAACCCAACTTTTCTTGTTTCAGAGGAAAAGTAAACTCTTTTCAACAGTGTCCCGCAGTGGCAGAAACTCAGATAAATTTCTTTGCAGATGAAACTTTCTGATTAGGGCTTTTTTTTTTCTTACTTTTTCTCTTTTTTTTTTTCCTTGCCAAGATCTCAGTCAGATTTTTTTCCAACTAACTGCCCCTCTCCCCCCTATTCTTCAAGATGTTCAGAAATCGTGCCATACTGTGGGCTGGAAGAGATGTCAAGACACCACAGGATGAGGTGGTGGTAGGACTTCTTGTTTTCCTATCTGCTAGTTTGTTTGGGGGTCTTCAAGGCCTTTAGAGTCTTGAGAATATTCCAGGTGGAGGAAAGAAAGCTCTTGAGACAGCATCTTTCTGAGCTGTGGGGAACATGTAGAATCCAAAGGACAATTGGACCGAAGGGTGGTTCTTGCATTTCTTCTGTTCTCCTGCAGGGCAAGGGCCAGTTAAAAAAGTATGACATGTAGGAGAAAGAGGTCCATATTTTGAGACAAGGAGTTTAAAGAAGATTCTGGGACCATATGATCAGATATCTCATCCATACAGATTTTGCAGTGGCTAAGGATGATGCTCTGTGAACCCTTTGGTGATTCAGAGAATGGAGCTGTCTTTGTGTTAATAAGGTTTGATAGATTAGCAGAACACTCAGGTTTGTCTTCTCTGAGGGTTCACAGAGAATAAATGTGAATGCATGAAAAGGCTTTTGGCTGGAAATACTTTCGTGATCTTGAGTACAAATAGGAGGAGAATTGGTCTGGCATTTCATGTGAACTAACTCTTGTTAGCAACAAATTGTGCACTTGTCAAGAGAAGGCCATTTCTGCTCTTGGTTTGGGTCTGTGTGAGTTGTGTTGCTCATACGTAAGTGCCTGACCTTGCCTTTTCTCCTCCTGCTTTCCTCTTGATATGAATTGAATAGGGAAGTAGATATATGTGCTTCTGATCAGCCAGATTGGCACTCGAGGTGATACAGTGCTGCATGAGGACAGTATAACCTTAGGTTTACAGTGCTGGCTGCAGCAGAAGAAATGTATTTGGTCCCTATAAGCTGCCTAGACAGCCTCTTTACAGTATTGGTTATGGTGGTCTTCTCTCCTTGCTCCTGGGAAGTTCCTGGCATAGGAAGTTCTTGACTGCAACAGGAGGGGTCTACTAAACTTTAAATAAGAACCCTCTCTAGAGATTCCTAGAAAATAGTGAGCAGGTTTCAAAAAATAGTACTTTTCTACCAAACTTGTTTCACATTATGGTATTTGAATCTCTCCTTGAAAGTATTTGAATGAGATTTTGAACACTCTCCTTGAAATTGTATCCCCAGAGTAAGAATGGAAGTTTGTGTTGCAATGCTACAATGCTATACTAAGTGAATTAACATGCAAAACGAAGTCCAAAAATGTTTAAATGCATATTGTCTGTGAGGGTATTACACCTACCTGAGCTTACCTGTTTTCAAAAGCAACATGGAAGGAAGCTCACTTGGCCATATACACACTTGGTACAAACAGAATCACCTTTCCTGATCAGAGTGAAGTTATATCCTCTGCCAGCCACAAATTTATCTCCGAGACTTCCAGATAAATACTAGTCTCATGCTCTGTTCATTCAACAACAATACAAAGCTCTTTTATGAAGGGAGAAATACAAAGTAATGTAGGTAAGCCCATAATTACTTTGGCTGTAGAACAAACACAACATTTCTTCCTGCTTGGAAGGACCTAGCCTTCTGTTGGGAGAGTGGGTTCTGAGTTATCTCCAGCACTGGTAGTGTTCCTACAGAAGCTGCTTTTCCAGCACACCTATACAGCACAGGATGCTTCTGAGTTACTCCACTGTATGGAGGGAGAGGCAATCTTTCACAGCCTGTGGTTCTGCCTTTCTGGACAATTGATTTGAGACCTGGCCACTGTCTCAGGGTGTTTTGTTGCATGGGGTTGCATTGTAAGTGCGTCACTTCCCATCTGTTTAATTGGAGTCTTGGGTGACACTTCTCTGCTGCTTTATCCCCAGACAGAAAGCTGATTCGTGTCTTTGCTACAAGGTTGGAAAGTAAAGTTGAGTTTGTGGTGAAGCAAATATATTGGCTTCCCATGTTTTAAAGACAAATGGAGTCTCATCCATCGCTGCTACACCAGTATGCCGGTGCTGTTTCAGACTGCTTTGGGTTAGGGTCTCAGTTTGCCCTTCCTTCCTAATGGGGTCCCTTGGTGGTGAATGCCATCAGAGTTGCAGGATGGATGAGGTGCCCTAAGGACCTGCAGCAGGCTTGCCTTTTAAGCAGTGCCTCGCTGAACTGTGAACTGGGGCTTTCTTGAAGCACTGAATGAGGATATGAATTCAACTTGGAGATAAAAAAGGGAACAAATGCCACATACAGCAGTGTGTGTCAGTTTGAAAGCACACGCTACTCAGTGGCAGTATCAATATGCATCTAAAATTATTTTCTTGTGTTGTCTCAAGTACTTCTCAGGGGCTCTTTGTTCTTGCTCCCTGTGGAACGGGCTGAGAACAGCGGCTGGTGCTCTGCTTCAGCCGCTGTCAGACAGGCTTGCAGATGAATTAATTGCATCCTCACTAATGACCGGTGGCCCCCTCGCTGCCGGGGAAATGGCCCCTTTGCCTGTGGGACCGCAGTGGGCCAGCTTCATTTGGTGGGCTCGCATGCATAGAAATACTGAGTGGGGCAGTTGGCTTTTGGGCTGGGGAGGGGGTATACTCCTTTGGGGCTGTAATCCAGCTTGAGTTTGTGAGTTTCTTTCCATGCATTTGGCTTTGTAAAGCAAAAGCACTGTTTCTAGTTCCCAAGTTGCACTCACGTTGAACTTTACCTATGTGATTTGTTGGATGCTATTACAAAAGGGTAGGACAAAAGTGTCATGCAATGGAGCAATAGTCAGTCTGTTTTGGTGTGTCGTAATAGGGTGTGAGGCTGAGCAAATGTCTCAAACAGCTGATTTGGATTTCAGCATTGAGCCCAGCTGCTCCCTTGCACACTCTGCACGACACAGCAATTTGGGGAGCAATGGCCTCAGGTAAAGAGGAATCACAGACAGACTTCTGCTGTGAGGGGTGAGCACTCCCTGCCCTTGTCTTTTCCCTTCTAGACTTTCATTCTCCTTTTAAAAATTTCCTTCTTCCAACTTGCAGTGTGGGAGAACACCTTGCTGTGAGATTCCCAGGGGTGCACTACATACTTGTTAGCCTGGTTCTCCTGCTTGATTGTATTGTCTTTTCCGCCTTGCCTACTTACAAAGCGCATGCTGCCCTCAAGTAGCTTTGAATATACCAGTAAATGTGTGTTACAAGAGAGAAGTGAAACAGAGATGTCTTCACCCAAGATTTGGAAGTGGTAGGAAGTGACCTCTTACACTTCAGCTTTTTAGATCTTTAAGACCTAAGCCACCCTAAATCTACCGTCCCTATAAAAAGCTGCATTTTAAAAGGCTTTAGGAGGCTTGCTGACCTTGCAACCTACTTTGTAAGGAGTCTGCACCCACAGCTATTAAACAAAATTAATTTCAGCACTTTTAAATTGTTAATCTTGCAAAAGACAACTTGCTTGCTCTCCAGTGATCCCACAGGTCGTCATTCTGTGAGCTGCAAGCCATCACCAGGGTTCACGGCTCTGAACATCATCAGTCTGCTCATGGTCTCCCAAATGCCTTGCAAAATTAATTCCTTTGCCCTCCGCATTGCCTCCCCCAGCAACCCTGAGTTCTGGGCACTCGGCGAGCTCTCGGTACGTAGTGGCCGCACCACAGGTTATTCTCTTTTTAAGGTTACTCCATCCTAAATCAGTGCTTCTACTCCTCAACTCACTGTGATGAACTTTGGGCAGCAGGACACTAATTCAATAGGAAATGACAGTTTTAGTGTTCAGAGCGTTAGCTTTTCTATTGCAAGGGCGATGTCTCTTGTAAGTTAAGTTTCTCTGTCCCCATGGGGCAGATGTTTTACCAGCTGCTAATTTATTTTGTATCCTTTTATGTGTATTTTTTCTACTTGGGCGTGAAACTTGGAAACTCTGCCTTTTTTCCTTCTTGTAGTGATATGTGTGAGCCCACTGAGGGTGGGGGACGATGCGCGTGCTGTATCTGCTTCTTCCACCTCTTTTGTCTCTGCCACTCAAGCCAATTTCAGCTATCGGCTGCCTCTCATTTCGAATAATAGCCTCTCTTTTTACTGTTGTCTTGTCATGTTTGATTCTGCAGCACAAGGGTTTTAAATTAGCCAAAACGTTTGCATGCTGGGCTTCCTCTGCTGCCACTACCAGTTGTGGATCCACTAAACCACTTGATGCTGAAATTGATGATTGCTCGGAAGGAATAAGAAATTGTTGGTGGCTACCGGGAAGATTCATTCATGCCGAGCCCCTTTTAAGCCACATAGGGGGAGGGAGAAAGAGATTTCCTTCATTTTCCCACTGCCTGGCTGGTGGCTACATTGTGCCTGTGCCAGGCTCCTGCTGAGTGATTACAGCCTTGCTAGGCTGCGTAGTTCCTGTGATTTTGAAATAAAAACAGAAGGAAAAAAACCAAACAAATACCAACATCCAGGGAAGTAAGAGGGAATAAAGCTCCAAAGACTTACAGCTAAGTTCTGTAACATAGAACTGTTGTATTTTCCCTCATTGGACAATTTTATTTTTCCTTTTTTTTTTTTCTTTTCTTTGCTTTTGGTTGATTCATTCCCCTGGCTAGAAGTTTCACCCAGCAAAAGACTTTCTGTATTGACCCACTTGGGTTGGTGACAACCAACCACGGCTGGGTGAAAAATGACCTGTCTTCAATGGGCTCTGAAATAACTGAGAATACAGCCCCAAAACATCCTGCACCCCAAAATGTCTTTTACTTGTTTATATTATGGGTTAAACATGCAGGAACCGTATAAGGGAAAAGAAGAAACCAGTGCTTGACCGTCTAAACAGAAAAAACAATGGAAGCCATAGAATGAAGTGTGAATGACTAAGCACCGTGCTAGGGCTGTGCTTATATTTTATAACTGTATATAGTCACATACAAAAAGTGGAACATTTATTTTCTCCTTTCTGTTGAGTTTCTTTTTGGCTTCTTTCTGGAATATTCCAGCACTGCCTTCCCCACCACTGGGTTATGGTGATAATTGGTAATTCAGGGGGCTGAATGGTCAGGAAAGGTCTCTGAGAGACCTGCAAACAATGGGTCAGGATTTCCAAATCCAGAAACAAATAGTACCTGAAAGAGATTAGTACCAATTGTAATGAGAAAAAAAAAAAGTACCTCTATTAGCCATGTAGGTGAGCTCACAGCCATTAAGAAGCGTGGTTTCAAAATTTACAGTTCATTATAAAGTATCTCAAGCAATATTCTAAATATATCACGGGCAGGAATACGATTGAATAGCATCCAAGCCAACAAAGATGTTCTCATTTGATCTAACATTATTATTAGTAATATTCTGGCACTTTCTTTCCTGATTACTAAGCCACATGTAGTCTTGCATAAGATGTCCTTTTTCTGCTTACAAATATATATATACATATATTAAAAACCACTTTACATGTTTGAAGATGTTAGTATATAACTTTATTTCTCTCTTGTATGTAATAAATCATGCAGAAATCATGTGAATGACTAAAGCTCTAAAAATACAAGCCTAAGAGGGGGAATCTCTGTAGGCTAGCAATGGAGTGCTGCTGTGCATGGCCGGTGCTGAGGGTTTCTGCTTTTTGCCAATTAACTGAAGATTGAGAAGTTGGGTGACGGCGATGGGTTTAGTCCTGTTATCTGTCTCTAACTGCCCTGCTGCCCAGAATTGCTGATTTCTCTGCAAAATCATGACAGATGTGTTACTGGGAAACGTATTGGTTGAGTAGCTGATGAGAGAGTTAATGCAGAGGATAATAAGTAGCTAAGGCTGTGTCCTCCAGCAGACTTTGATGTGTTTTGATAATATATGGGACGGGTCAATCTGCCCTATTAGCAAATGTAGCCAGTTTATGCTCTACATACAAACTAGAGATTTGATAAAGCACTAAATTAGTTTTCACAAGGTATTAGATGTTAGATACTTAATGGGATCATCATGCTTTTGCTACACTTGGTTAAAATGTGTTCTGTAACAGAAGCATGAGGCAGCATGACATTTCACCAGGAGAGGAAGCGTGTCTTGTGACTGAATCACGAGCCTGGGAATTATGAAGTCCAGACATTGCTTGGCTTCTGGCTTACCCTCAGTGTGATTTACCAGAGTTTTCTCTTCTTCCATCTGTAGAATGGGACTGTGTCCTTTCCTTTTCCCTCTGCCTCCGTGTGAGGTGTAAGCCATCAGTGCTTTTGGAGTGGCTTTTTTGGGGAAGGGAGGGTGAGTTGTGTGTTTTGTTTGTTTTGTTGTTTTGCTTATCCTTGAATGCGAAGTGTTATGAGGTGCCAGTAATCATAATTCTGTGAAGTGCTTCTACTGTAAGAGACTAATACCATCCACCTCAGAAGGCGTTGGGGAATTCCCTAAACCTAGCAGCAGAGGATTTTCAGGTTTGGATACATTCAGGCAAACTTGAATAAGAAACCTTAGCAAAACATGAAAGAAGTTTAGGGGTTTTTTTTGTTGTTGTGCTGCCCAGCTACATCTTGCAGTTGATCTGTACCAGTTCTTGTAAGGTGAGGTAACTAACACCCATTGTTCAATGAGTCCAGAGCCAAAAATCCCTTGGTAAGTTACAGCACATGAGGATGCTGTCCTTCCCAATGCATGCTTGCATCCATTTTACCAATGGGGAACTCAGCAAGGAACCTTCCTGGAACAGCTGTCAGTCTCCAAAATAGGTCTTGTCTGAGTGCTCCCGTTACCTGTGCTTCAGTCCCTTCAAGAAGGCTGCTGCTTCTGTTACCTGATGCCAATCTTATTATCTTCTTCGCTATCAAATAAAGGAATATAAAGTGTATAAAGTGGCAGAATGAGTTTTTTAGTTCTGTGTTTTCTGTCTAGTTAAATACAAGCCTTAAACTGCTTACAGGAGTGTATGCTCATAGCTAACTTCAGAAAACTGCGCTTTAAAATCCATCCGGCATTTGGTATTTGTCGTATGAGTATGTTTAAAGTCTAATTTTTGGTTGTAGTTAATTTTGCAAGGGTTTATAGCTATTGTTCTTAATTACATTGGCAGTACATGGTTTTGTTTTCTCTAACTACTTACAAAATAGCCAGTCCCAAGTAAGCAGTGCCAGGCTTCACACTCCTCCCAGCCCCAGGGAGAGGTCCCTGCCTTTCTGTGAAACGCCATGAGTGCCACACATAACCTCACCACCCCCAACCCCTCCGTCTGAAAGCACAGAAGCTGCATCCCAATATAGATCACAGTGGAAAATGACTCAAAATTACATGACGGCTTCTCCCTCGTTTTGCCCCCCCTTCCTCTTCTCAGCCTGTTTCCCAGATGGGCTGTGGTAAGAGATGCGTGGTGTATGGCAGTATTTTAGTTCGCTGTTCCTAATAATCCCTCTGCGTGTTTCATTAGTGCCTTATTTATAGGATTGAGAGAGGGCACCTGCGGTGCAGCCTGTGTCTAGGGGACTGATGTGATTTTTGGTCCTGGAGTCCTATTCCCTGCTGTGCGATGCTTTGAGCTCAGGCCCTGCATTTTAGAGCCTACAGAGCTTGGGGAGAGCAAAAACTGGGGTGCTGGCATAGACAAGGCTACAAGTCCTTCCCTTGTAACATCCCACAAGCCTGCACTTGGCGGACTGTGCTTTCCCTAATAAATTCGTTTTTGAAGCCACTTGTTAGTCAGGCACTGTGCTCTCTAACTACAGCTAGGGCCCTGTGTCTTGGGCATAAATTACTCTTGTGTGCCACTGTCTCTGAGCAGCCCCCCAGTTATGGATTACTTTGTTCTCGACTTGACAGGAACATAATTAGAGCTGTTGATGAAATCTACCAAATTGTTCCTCCGTGGCCTCAATGGTCAGGAAATTTGGCTGAGTCGTATTTGTCACCGACGTAAAGGCTCTAAACACTTCATATTAACTATGTTATTAATGTGCCCTCTAATCTGTCCGTGAATTGGTAACACTCGGAGTGAGCTTGTGCTCTAATAGCACCTGGTGATGAATACATTGGAATGCTGCTAAAAAGTTTCTGGAGGGTGAAAAAAGGAAATGTTAATAAAAAGTGACTATTTCTAGGCTGCTTCTTTTTATGTGTGTATGTTTTTGTTATGCATATTTTTTTTGTTTGTTTGCTTGCATTTAATGGAGATTCTTTTAAGCTCTACATTGACGGACCCTTTTCTGTTCTATAGGATTTGCTGACATTTTGGCTGTTTCATTGCCAGAGGAAGCTTTGTGTGTCCCAAAGGAAGTGAGTGATCTGGCCATACAAATCCTGCCAAAATATTTTAACACCGTTACGATTTTCTAGTGCAATGCGTAGTGAATGTGACTAGAAAAGGATGGTGAGTGACGAAGGGGATCTGCGCCCTCTCCTGTGCACTGCTCTGGCGGAATGCGCAGGCAGGAGCTGGGGTGGTGGGAGATCATGGCCAGCAGCATGCTGCTCGCCTCTCTGGTGTTTGGCTTTGGAGATAAGTGTGAGCTGCTGTTATACGCCAGCCCATCCAATCTGGGTCATTTCTGAACTTTCCTAGAGCCTAGAGTGGTTGGATGGGGGGTTTAGTAGTTTGTGCTATGTAATTGTGTTTGGGCTGCTGTGATTGTGCAGTACATTTTAAACAAGAAAATGTGCTGGGTGCTTGCAGATCATAGAATGGCTTAAGTTGGGAAGGACCTTAAAGCCCACCCAGCTCAGGCTACTCAGGGCCCCATCCAACCTGACCTTGAGCATCACCAGGGATGGGGCACCTCTGGGCAGCCATGCCACTGCCTCACTGCCCTCTGAGTAAAGGAATGTGAGAAAGATCGTGGTGGCTGCCTCTCATAGAGGGTGACAAGTCACTATCTGATACAACACAAACTGTCTCCTACAGAGCAGTGGGCAATGAATGAGTTATAATAACTTTGGGATGGTTGTTAACAACGTGAGCAACTGTGTTTGGATGAAGTGCTAATGCACAAAAATTCTGAATTAGGAATTTTCACCTGTAGATTTCAGGGGATGTCAATTCTGACAACGTAATTTTTACAGCTGGCAATATGGGAAAGCACTGTTAGATCTTTGATGTATTGACTGAACAAGCAAGTAAATTATCTTATATCTTACTTAGCTTAGTGATATATTTATATCAAATTTAGTATACACGCTCCAGAAAAAAAGATTAAAACAGCAACAGCAACAAAACAACAACAAAAAACCCCACCCTGCCTAAAGATAGCGTTTAGTACACAGTTTAAAACATAAAACCCTCAAGCAGTTCAAAATGATGGCTGTTATCCTGCAGTCAGAATGTTTTGTGCTGGATGTGCACCACCGTGGATCAATCTTATGTGGTGTTGTTCCTATAGGATAAGCTCCCTTTTCTTTGATTGCTCTGAATTCATGTACATAAGAATAAGAAGAGCAGCCAAACACTTCTGCCAGCAAGTTTTGCTGAAGGAGAGAATGCAAGTGCAAAATAGAAAAGTTGAGAATGGCTACAGCTTTGGAAGCTGCTCAACATGAGCCAATTTTTCCAGATTTACCAAAGAGTCTGCCCTTACCAAGCTGTTTGTAAGCTTGTTGTAATATGCTGTCAGGTATCTTCCAGCATCTTACTGTTGGTGACTTTTCCCATCCCGATGTTTCTCTATAGTTTTGTCTTTGAATGCTGAGCAGATCTGCAGGTTATAGAATCATGGAGTTGTTTGAGTTAGAAGGGACTCTTAAATGTTGTCTAGTCCAACTCCTTGTAGGTGTTCTCAATGAATAGGGACACCTACATCAGATCAGGTTGCTCAGAGTCCTGTCCAGCCTGACCTTGAATGTCTCCAGGGACGGGTATCTACCACCACTCTGGTCAACTTGTGCCAGTGCCTCAGCACACTGATTGCAAAAAACTTCTGTCTTATATCCAGTCAAAATCTTCCCTCCTTTAGTTTGAAACCATTTCCCCTTGTCCTATTACAACAGACCCTGCTAAGGAGTCTCTCACCTTCTTTTTTTATTAGCCCCATTTTAGATACTGAAAGGTACTCATGCTCGTCTCCAAAGCCCTTGTCCATTTTTTGCTGGGCTTGCTCCTATGCCACTCCCACATTCCCAGGGGCAGTGATGCTGCTACCAACATGAGGAAAACATTAACCTGGGAGTTGGGGCTCACTTTCAGAACTCAGCCTATGATCTTAACATTCATTAAAAAAATGGGAATCTAACTCTTAACTTTCTCATGCAAATCAATCTATTTCTAGTAATGAGCAATTTAAGGGTTTGTTTTTTTTTTTTTTAATATGTAGTTGCCATCTCTGAAAATCAGGATCAGAATTCAGGATGCTCAAATTAGGTGTTAGTGCATATAGATACTCTGTTGATGACTCTATTATTAGAATGAAGTAGACCAGCACTTTCCCTATGTCTGGTTGGGTGTTTTTTTTTCTGAGTGTTTTTGTCTTTTCTTTCTGGGTTCGTTTTGTCGAAGTTTTTCTCCATCAGTTTCACCCTTTAATTCATTTCTACCAAAACCATGGGGTCATGGAAGGCTTTCTAAATAATTACATCATATTACTTGCAGTGTGTTGAAAACTGAATTACACTTTCTTTTGTCGTAGCCATGTTTTTATCACTGTTCTAAGATAGCATTTTATTTGGGATACTTGTACCTGAAAGCGTGCTGTATTGCTGTTCTGGCTGGACTTGATTGATCTGTCAAATATGCATTCACCACTAAGAATTTTTCCTTAAGTAAGTGAGCACTGTATTACTAACAGAATAAAGAAGGTTCTAGTTTTCTATTTATTTTCAGTTTCCAGTCAGAGCATCCTGATGTGTACTCAGTATGTCCAAATCTAACTTGTTTCACATAATAGACCAACGGGTACCATGAACAGAGCAACCAAAAATAACTTAAATTCTAGTTTCACCTTTTGGTTAAGATTAGGGAGCAAAAACAGTTCTATAGAAACTAAAACACTTACTTGGGGCAATGAGGGGAAGATAATATCAGAAGTGGGCTCTGGAATATTAATTTGGTAAAAACAGCGTGTTCTTCAGCATCAACTGTGGAGAGCATGTGCTAGTAGACACTTGTGCTTAAAATTAGGATTCATAAGAAATGATTAGAAACAGACTTATCACTTCATAAATTTTGAGAAAGGTTGTTTTCTTTCCCGGACATAAATTTCTCAGCTGTTTTATTTATTAAGATCGATTTATAAAATAAAGGGTATTTCAATGGAATTTCAAAGCTGTTTTCTTCAGGAACTGTGCCTAGACTGAAGATTTATCACTGAGTAGCTCATATGTTCAACTGCATCTCTCCTGTGTTGGTTGTCTTTTTGTTGTTGTTGGGTTGTTTTTTTTTTTCCTTAGTAAAATAGAGTTTGAGGAGTCTTTGTTACCAGACTGGCCAGTGCAAATCTTTTAATAGGCAATGCCACCAAATTCACTCACATGTGCATACACTCATGCAGGTGTGTGCACAAGGAAACACCCTCCAGACACACACTCCTGCAGTATATGGACATGTACTGTAAGTTGAGTGCAAAACAAATTCAAAAAGAAATAAAAAGTGAAATGTACTGCAGGATTTTAGCCTGCTGCTGGATGGGAAAGCTTGCTTTAAGTGGAGCCTTCGTGGTCCTCAGTGCAAACTTAGGACTTGAGATGACCTGGTGTATACTGGTGGTGTTATCCTTCTGAAAATTGCCACTGACCTGCCCTCAAAACACATAAATCCTTACTGAATGCAGCTGCTCAGGTACAGCAAACCGGATTTGGCAGTGAGACAAGCTATGAAGTTGTGTGGTACTTGACCTACATGAAGTCATAATGTTTCAAAGAAAAGAAATACTGTCTAAACCAACAGAATACTAATTATGAATATTTCTTTGGATGCTGATTTCTGAGCAGAAATGTATATGGACATCAGATCACTTTTTGGCCAGGGAATGAGCACTCTTAGTTGTATAAAATTCAGTAGCTAAGAAGTGTTTGAGAAGTGTGGAAACCAAAAAGATGGACCTCAAACTGACTCTACTACATGGCCGCTCACCGGAGGAATGCTTTTGCTCAGTGTTTCACTGAGAGTGGCAAGCTATTCCCACAGCATTATTAACCTCTTGGGAGTTATTTGGAGAGCGCTTGGTAGATGTGTTCCATCACTGATGCTTCGTTGCCTCTGGGTAGCAAGAAGCTGAAAAGGAAGTTTTTTAAGATGGAAGAATCCTACTTTACAGAGCAAATGAGAGAGGGAATAACGTTCTGGTTTCAGCCTCAGAAACAGCTTTCTAAAGATTACTGTGGGCCCAGGGTGCTCATCTAGGAAAACTAGAAGCAGTCCATTCAAACAAAAAGAAATAAAAGGGGAGTGTGCAGTTGCTTACCCCTCTCGCTGTGTGGGAGCTTGAAGAAGAGCCAAGGCTGAGATAAGAGTCTGCTTCTTCTCTTCATGAAGAGACTATGAATTCAAGTTTGCAAAGATATTAAGATTTACTAAGTAAAGTTATACTTGTCAATAGCTCCTCTTGCTAGATATTTAAAGTTCAAGTGCTTGTTTGCTTTGGTTAAGTGCTCTGAAGTACTTTAAAGTATTGGCCCATTTATATAAACAAATAGAGAAACTCACTGATAGTCTTCTCAGAGTGCGTTACCCAATATTTGGTTATCCTTCCTTGGGTCTGGAAAAGAATTATACTAGCAACTTCTGATATGTGTGAGTCTATGTTAATGAAGTATGATATTAGATCACTTGAACAGTCATTGTCTATGTTGTACACAACCATGAAGAAATAAAGGGAGTTAGTAGCTAAGAAAGAGATTTATTAAGAGATTTATCCAGAACTTAAGTATGATATAAGGAGAAAAATGAGCTGAAAACCTCATTTCCTTTTTGAATATTTGCAATAGAAAATAATGCTATACTTCTCCTGTAATTTTTGTCCTTCTGCTCAGCTGCCCTAATTAAAGAATCTCTTCTGGTGTAGAGGGCTGTGCAGCCAAACTCAAGCAGGCTCCCAAACCGTGGGAAAATCCTGGTCACATATGCATGGACATTCATAGAAAGAGGGGAAGTACCAATATTGAAAAAGGGATCATGAAGGTGTTTACATGCTTCCTACATTGTTCCCTGCTAGAGTTGCAGGGCTTCCCAGCTAGCTGCCCTCATGGTGGCAGCTGTTCCATAGTGACAGTGCTCTTCTGTAGGAATTGTGACCTTGTGATACATCTGTGACACAGGAAGCCTTAGAACATGTGCCCAACCCACTAGCTTTGTTTTGTTGCACTTTACTTTTATGTTTTAATAAAAAATACACTTATTTTTTTTTGTTACTTTTATACGTAACTCCTTCAGCCCAAGACAATTCCTCTTCACTCAATGTGGCTCAATCAAGCCAAAAGGCCAACATCTTTGATATGTAGAAAAATGAGTATACCTTATGCCAATTCAATTGTGTAAAAATAAGCATTATTTGGAAGAATCGCTGGACAGAAATTATCTAGTAAAGTCAAGGCACTTTAGTTCCAGAAGCAAAGGTAAAGTGAATGGTAGCAGAGTATATTCTCCAAAAGCACATCATACAGTCAGTGTGGAGATGTAGCTAGGTACTGATTTTGGGCTAGAATGGCATCCTTTATTAAGAAAAAGAATACTTTGTACTAATAATTTTGACCTGTGTGTTTTTGTGTTTTCTATGTTCCTCGTGCATTGCCTGTGAGATTCAGCAGGTGCTACAAGCAAGTGGATTTAGGGCTGTTGCTAATTTAAGCTGCACTTAATAAAACACAAGTTTGAGATATCTTACAAATCAGTGAATGTGGCATAGTTTGAAGATTGCTTTTGTCAAGTTTGATTAGCTCAAAGAGAAACCTTTTCTAAATATTGGTTGTGAGATTAATCAGGCAATGTAAGACCTTGAATTATTCCTCATCACAGAAAAACATTGTAATGTATTATCTTGTCTGATGACAGTAAAAATGTAACTTAAGAGGATTTAAAATTTATGCTTTAAAGATTGAACCAAGGTAAAAACTTTAAGACCACTTTTTTTTTTTTTTTTTTTTTTTAGCAGCTGAGTTGTTATTTTCCCTATTATACCTCACTTTCCTTGTGGTGTATTCCCATATTACAAGCTGATAGTACCAACATCATTACAATGAAGGATGTTCTCATTATTGACTCCATTCTCAGTTAATTATAAGTTTGTCGTGTTTTAATGAGTAGGATTAAACTTTCATATTCCAAATATATGTCTCATGTTGCTTGCTTAGAAGCTTTCTAAAGGAGGTGGTTGAGCCATTTATCTGAATAGTGTGAACAAGGAGTAGTTTGTTTCTTCATGCTAAAAAGTGGTTACAGTTTTTACAAATGTGTGCAGAAGAGCTTAGCAGCTCTGTTTGGGAAAAAACTTCTGAAATTTGAGCAAAAGCATTCTTGTTCTTTTCTAGTTTTTGGTCACAGGCGGAAGCTTCCTGCACTAAAATAAAGACTCACTTGGACTAGAGTTATGTCCTGTTGATATAGGATAGGAGAAGGAAGAATAGCCCTATGTATTTTAAGCATACTGTAATTTTCAGAAGTTGCTCTTTTTTCCTCTGTAATACATCCTTACTTCCTTCTACGGCCTTATTTAAAGAAAAAAAAAAAAAGCAGTATTTTTCATCCTTACTTAATTGCCTCTCTTGTAAATGTGGCAGGTTTGCAGCAAAGCCACCATCCCTCATCATTTTCAGATTCAGATTTCATCCAGTGCAACTCTGCAGAGCATCTATCAGTTTTTCTCTCCAAAATTCAGTGCATTAATAGGCCCTGATTTTTTCTGTCACCTTTTCTGATGCTTGTTCATCTTCTGTTTCCTCTCACAACACCTTGCTCATGAGCACAGATCAAATCCTTTCTCAGAACGCTTGTTTTTTTTGTTTCTGTGCCTATAAAATGCCGAAGCAGGGTGGGTATGTTCTAGCCCTGGCATTGTTGGAGTGCTCCTGCTGAGCTCAGGATGGCTGTTTGGTTGTTGTCTTTTTCTTCCCCCAAATCTGCCAATAATAGGTGCATATTGCTTACAGGTATGTAATAATAAACACAGACCCTTGTAAGTAGATGTTTCTCATAATACAGGTGGGTCCTGTTTTTGTGGCTGCATAAATCACAGCAGGCTCTTACCAAAGAGAGCTGATTCCTTACCAAAAATAAAAGCCTTCATTAAATACGTTTTATATTGCTTGTTTAATGGATATGAAATTAAAACAACAGCCTTGCTATTTGAATAGCAATGTCAGCTAATACCATGTGAGCATGATTTGAAGGGGATTGGATCAGCTTCCCCCATGCCAGGCCTTGACCTGAAGTTCTGGTCAGCAGCTGACACCTAAGGCCAGACACAGCCCTTCTTGATCCCAAGCTTTGTACATCACTTTGGCAAGGCATGAATTTCTTCATATTGCTGTGTGTGGCTCAGTTGTGGCTTTTGCGCCACTTGAAAGTAATTCAGTAGGCTCCTGCATGGCAATGGGAGCTTTATCCTCCACCCTCCCCCACTGTCGTCCATCCTCACGCATATTTCCTACGTGTATCATTATTATCATCAGCATCTGTCTTTTAACCGATGATTTATTCGTCTCCCTTTCTACAATACTAGATCTAAAATTACATCTGTCTAGAGATAAATGCATGATCTCAAAGATTTAATGCTGGTTTCAAAATTTTATTACCAATAACTAAATATGAAATTGCTTTAAATTAACCAGTAATTATTTAGAATGAAGAAAGAAAGAGTTAAAAAAAAATTAAATTAAATCTCTTTCCCAGTCAAACTAGACCCCTTCCTTCCAACAATGCTGTTGCAGGAGGTTTCAATGGTATGCATAAATGTATTTCTTTTAACACTTTTGTTTAAAATGCTATTGTTTCATCTGAGGTGTGAGGAAATGTGCTAACCTTGTCAATGTGGGTGCAGTAGAGCAGAAATGATAACTGTATATACTTTTTTTTTTTTTTAACAAAAATACAGCGTGTGTATGTGTGCGTGTGTGTGAGGGAAAAAGGGAAAGAGACAACTTATTTAAATCCTGAATACAGTCAGACCTCATATGCATTGTTAAAAAAAAAAAAAAAGCCCTAAAGAATTGCATATGGATTAGGGGGATGAATATTCTATTATTTCAGTCTGTTCTGCTGATCTTCTTATTGTGACTTTGCGCTTCAGAAATCTGCCAGGAATTTGGCTTTGCTGTACTAGGCAGTAATTTTAAATGTGTATCAAGCACTTGATAGTGTATGATTTGCGTGCTGTTGCATTCCCATTCCCTAAATTTTCCACCAATTTATTACTTTTTTCATACTGTTTTAATATTTCAGGATGATGAATATATACAGCATCATTAAAGGTAAATAAAAAATGCATGAAATTAAAAAATGGAATATTAGATGTTTCTTTGCTGTAATCCCTAGGTCCAATAGGAATGAAATGTCTCTGTTCTGTCAAGTAATCCCTAAACATGATTAGGGACCTTGTAGTTTCCACATAGCCCACATAATATTTGTATCGTATAAGCCTATTTATGTAAGGTTTGAGTAAAAGTTGTTATTAGAAGACCTATAAACCTATTTTACAATTCAAAAAGATATTCTTGCCTCTTAATCTCTCTACTTTTATTATTTTGCTGGAGTTGATGGCAATACGTCCTTAATTCATTTTTCAGAATTCTGTTACATCTTTTGGATACTTATGTCGTGCATTAACGATCCCTATGTAATGTATTTTAAGGCAGAGAACTGAGTTCAATAGTTCATCTACTAGTATAGCTTCTCCTGCAATATGAGTTGGAAGGGACATGCACTTCAGTTGAGGCCCTTTCTTTGACATCCGGGTCTGACCTGAACAGGAAATCAGGAGATCTTTAGGGTGTTTTTCTGATTTTGGGGAAGAGGAGGTGGAAAGAACAAGAGAGGGGGATAATTTTCTGTTTAATTCATGTTATATCAGTGGTGTTGGATGCTTCTGGCAGCAACTCAGGATGTTTTGGAAGTTAGCTTCTGATTTGACTGGTAAGTAGGACGACTGTAGGATGAAAAGACTACAAAGGAGAAAAACATGGGAAAAGTTTTGAGTGGCAAACAAAGAGACAGAGAGGGTGGGTGTCGATGTTATTCTGGTGAAAGTGATGCTGGAGATGTCACAGCCCAGGACCTCCTGTCCCTCCGTGGCTTCTTCCTTATCAGGAGGCTGCTGTGGGCCCACCTCATAAGCTGCTGGGCTGAGCTCATCGCTGTTAGGGGTGCTCCAGCTTCATAGTAATACAAGTGGGAGCAATAATGACTTGAATAAAAACAGTGACTTCTGTGGTTTGAACAGACCTTTGTGAAGGAAATATTTTCAAATGATAGCAGGGGTCAGCTGTGGTAATCAGATGTTTCCCATAAGGAAATTTGAGACTATATAAACCTGGGGATACCTGCTCAAAACCCCCCATGGAAATACATCTGTATTTCTCTGAGATTGCACTGAAATGTTACTCTTATTTCATTTTTAGCAGTTGGGGTGGCATTTTAGCAATAGCTCTATTCTTGTATTTATGAACTGAGAGAAGCAAAACTGCTCACTGCTGAGCCCAGGGATCCTCTTCCAGGAAAACTGAGATCAATAACTGTTATCAAGCCTACATTTATAGGGAGTGTTAAATGACCACAAAGTCCTGATGTTCATCAATTAATACGGTGCGCTTATTACTGTGCTGTGCCCCCCCCCTCCACCCCAACCTGCTGTAGTCAGAACTTTTGATCTTTGCTATCATTTTAAGCAGTCACTTTCGGTTATCAGCATTTCTTTTTAACTGGAGATCCTGTATTGGTGCCAGTAAGTGAAAGGCAGGTGACGCTTTTCCTCACCAGCCTGCTCCTTTCTGCTGCCAATGGAAGGTAGGAATGCCATGCTGAAGCTCAAGGCTCGTTTGGGGCTCAAAAGCGGGGAAACATAAGCATTTTACTATTCAGCAACAAGGCACACTGCAGTCAGAAAGGTGCAAAGCCTCGAAAGTGAAAATAAAAGCCTTATGCACAGGCTCATTTTCAGTTGCCTTTATTGCCTCGGTTTAAGTGGAAAAGAGGGATTTGGTAAAGAGAGAGCTTAATTTAACAAAATAATATTATGCTTTCAATTCTTAAAATGAATGAATTATTTGGATACTTAACGGTGTAATGTCTTTGAATAATGTTGGTACTTAAGATAGAAAAAATGATATTGCGAATGTGCTGTGTTTGCCTCATGATGTTTTTACCAATTTCGCATTTATGGGAAGCAATATCGTTGTTGCGAAGTTTCCAAATTGCTTCTTGCAGAAATCTGCAGAAATTAAATCTCCTCCTTGTTATGAAAATGCAGCGCTGGCACATCAGTACAAATCTGAGGAGAGGATGAGCCCAGTTCTGCTTGTAGTCGTTGTATATCCCCTATTAGCAGCTGCACAACATTCTGTTAGGTTTAGGTTGCCATACAACGAAGTAAATCAGCGTATGTTTAAGTGTAGCGTGTGAACAGCAGCGCAGAAGTCTCCCAGGACCTCTTGTGCTTCAAGTTAAGCCCACGCCTGACTGCTTCCATGGAGAAGAATTTAGCCCACAAAGTGGAGTAGTGCGTGATACAAGAGTAACGGCAAATTATGTAAATGGAGAGTCTGCAGAGAGAACATCACAGATCGATTTCAGGCTCAAAGAAAATAGCTTGAATACAAATTTGTGTGGGCCACATGAAGATTTCAGACTGTGGCTTTACCGTGTGGTGCTACTCGGATCTGGTCCTCTGTGGAGATCTTCAGCAGAAGTCTGCTGGCCTTACGCTGCTTTCTTTTTGGAACAGCTTTAGGAAAGGCCCCACATGTTGTCTGAGTGATAGGAGATGTGGGAGTACAGGGACAAAGCCACTCATGCTCACGAGAGCCACTGAGCCCATACTGGGAGGGAGCTGGGTTCTCATGTCAGGTCTTCTCCATCTGGATTTAAAGCTGGATTTAGACTATGTGAAAGTGCTGTCTGGAATGCATTTAAAGTCAGTGATGGAATTAAAGCAACTAATTTTTACAAATGTGAATGGTTCTAATGGAGGATCAAATTTTAAGAGCTAGGACCTGATTTACCTTCATCAGATGTTTAATGGGATGCTTAATTTGATTGCTTCTTCAAAAAACTGATCACAATAGTCAAGCTATTGCCTGAATGTCTGGGTAATCAAGGTCTCTGTGTGCGTTTACACCTTGATTTACATGTGCAAATAACCAGAAGTTAATGCTGCCAATTGACTGCAATGGACAGTTTTAGGCTCAAAATGGTGACTGCAGAACTGTGGGGCTTTCCAGCATTATTTTTCTGTTTTGGAATGACTATACACGCTCTTGCAAGTCTACATAGCTTCTGCACTCAAGTTGCAAAAGGCTCTTCATTGTAAAAGCTATAAAACATCTCTTTTCAGCAAGGTTGAATGTTTTAATCACGAGATTTAGGCTCTTTGCATTAAAACCAGTACATTAGCCTACCTCTGTATAGCCTAAAGGCCCCACTAGGTGGGTTTATATTTCCATACAAAAAGAAGGAAAAAGGAGAAATGTGTAAATGAAAGGACAAGAGCAGTTATATATATTGTAGGAAATCCAAGGTAATCTATACATTGTTCTTTGTCAGGACCGAACACATTTTGAATATAAGGACAACAGTTACTGTTGTCACCCTTTTTATTATCGGCGATATTGTAATGTATACGAAGGGTATAGGAGTATTGGACATAGGTGCTTGAAAATGCTTGTTCTTCCTCGTTATTTTTACTGCAGTAATTCTACAGTAATGAATTATCAATTACATTAAGTCTTTTTATTTCCTATGGCACAGTTATAACAACTAAAATTAAGGGAGTTATGCTCACAGTCCCTCACACCACTCATTCTGCTATGGGCAAACTTTTGCTGTTTTCTCAAAGTAACCTTTACAAGGCAAACGATAAACATAATTTCTGTTTTAATGACTCCCAAATAATGTCATATTTAAATGAAATGCATTTTGCCTCAGCAGGGTTCTTTGAATTTATGAGTATTTTTGTCCCATATCCTACAATAACGTGACAAATATTATTTGCATTTTTACTGTTTTCTTGAATACTTTTAAACACCCATTTTTAGGAGACTTCAGATTGCTTTTGAACACATTTGAATGCATTTTTAGCTATCACCAAGCTTAAAATAGGAACCCTTTTTTCAGCTTATCTTTATTAAACACCTGTAAAAATCAGTAGTATTTCTCTTTTCTTATAAAGCTTTCTTCCTTTAACAAATGCCAGAAATGCTGCACAGTTTCTTCTTAGTGTGGACTTCTTTTCTAAGAGGTAATGGCCAGTAAATGGCCTGGTAATGTCTGCATCATACACTCACTGTCATGAATGGAAACATGAAATCTTAATGTAATGCATCCATTCTTTACCTACAATCAATTAATAATTTCCAACTTTTAAAACATATGGTCCTGACAGAAATTGTAGAAATGGCTGATTTTGTATGAATGATTGTGCTTACAATAAACTCGTGCTCTAAAGAATAGATGACAGTGACTGATACTTGTCACATTTTTACTTTGCACATTTTAAAACCACAGGGTTTTTTTTTTGTGTGTGTGGGTTTTTTTTTTTTAATTTGAATACTGATTTTGCATTTTTTTTTAATAATTCATTGCTTTCATGACCTAAAGTTGGACTAGCAGTTTAGTCTTGCTCTTCTTGCATACAAGTGTCCCAGTCATTTCACCGAGTGCTTCAAGTTGGCTGGGTTATACTTTGTTTTCTTTTTATTTTTATTTATTGATATTATTTTTGAAGGATAACAACTGCCTGATCGCTTTAAGGCAACGTTTCTTGGCTTAAATTTTAAAAATCATTCAAGGCAGTTCTCTGAATAATCATACTGAGTTGTCTGTAACATCGGGAGGTGTCGGTACGAAGATTTCTTTCAGCTGGTATGCTGCAAATATAAGATCAGTGTGTATTTTTGTCACTCAACCCCCCTATTTAAATGAGAAAGAAATAAAAACAGGCACGTGTCTGATACGGATTTTTTGTGAGTAAACCCAAGTCATTTAAAGTAACACTGCAGACATTGTGTTTTCCATTATATCCCTGTGCTAGGAGCAAGCTGATATTAGGACTCCAGGATGGTACAATGAGGAAAGGTAGGAGCAGAATTGAGAGAAGGTAACAAATACAGGCACAGCGGGCTGCCTGTGAAAAGAGAGGCTGCCTGGTGTAATGGGAGAGTGGGGAGGCCTGCAGTGCACGGCTGCTGCTGCTGGAACCTCTCCGATCAGATTGTGTGAGGTGCCAGTATCAGCACGCAGCCTTGTAGTGTGTCACAGTGCTTTCACGTGAACTGAGCTGAACTGTCTCCTCACACTCCCTCCTGCTCTTCTCGTTCCCATTCTCCACGCTCATCGCATTGAAGTCAAGGGAAGGAAAAAAGATTTGAGGATCGCCCAATTTGTTCTGACATAAAGAGATGTTTAGCTCTGTGAAAGGTGGTGGAGGCAGAGTGCCTGACTGACATCTCAACAGGCTGTCTGCTGGGATTGCTTACTTCACGTCCCTTCATATTCCTGCTGTGTCCTGTGCGAGTGCTCGTGTCTAATCTTCATAGCGAGAGTGCCACGAGTCCCCTGGGCTTTGGTGCTCAACACCTTGTTAGATGGGGCATGCAGTACCACAGCTCTGCTGTTGTTTGCTTCTGTTCTAGTGTTATGGGTTCTTTTACATGTCAGATATTATTTTTTTTCCTCAAGAGAGTTGCTAAAATAATAGCATACGTTTCTTAATTTCCTTGGTCTTCCCTTAGCAAGAGTAGATTTGGGGTATATCAGATAAAAACACAAGGAGGGAAAGAAAACAAAAGACCCCAGTAAAGCAAAGCTGTAAGCAGCATTCTGTGCTTTTGTTTTTAAATGAAGATGCATTGACCTGCTTTTGTTGGTTTAGAGAACAGATGAGAGAAAATACCCACTGAACCAGCAACACAAGGTGTAACACTTTAATAATAAAGGTAAGACGGCATCTGATCACGAATGCTGGACTCTGTGCCAGGGGCTGCAAGGAAGCTTAGTTGTTTAGGACTTGTTTGCTTTTATGATGCTGCACACGTTGTGATGCATTCTGGCATGCCACATCCTGTTACATCACATCAGGTTAGCCACGATGCTGAATAGCACCAAGAACACAAATTAATGAGAGCTAATGCTCACCTCTTGTTGTTGGAGCATTAGCAGGTGCCTTGTTCACTACAGCTGCTCTCTGCATTCAGTCCTTCTAAAGCAAACCTGATACTGGAGATATATATTTATTAATTTCACAGATAGAAATGTTATTTTTCATTAGGCTTCTCAAAGTACATTAATTAACAGATGTGGTTTAATCCTTGTTAAGACATTGAAAACAACCCAGGTTCTGTGCTCAGGGTCTACCTCTGCTGCTTTTTAAAGGCATATCTTCTCTGCCGGTGGCAATTGTTGGTGACAAATGACAGCACTGCACTGTCCTCTGCTTCCTGTAGAGCTGGGGTTTCACAGCTGCTATTCCAGAAACAAGCTGTGCATATCCTGCAACCTATGGCTGTGTGTGAATGGTTGTCACTGTTCAAGTTTCACATCAGTTTCAAGTTTTGAATAAATGTCTCTTAATAAACCTCTCCTCTTGAGGTAAATAGCATCACCATCAGAGAGATTTCTGAAGAAAAATCATATTTTCAGGCAATTCTTTTTCAAAATTGGTGATCTAAAGCTCCATCCCAGATGCGAGGATGTGTGCGGTGACTCTGAACAGCTGTGTAGCGAAAATGAGATCACCATCAACAAGCATCTCCCCATTATTTCGAATTATGAGTTTGTGGCAACGCAGTGAGTAAGGGGATCTGCTTGATTGGATTCTCTCACTTTTCTTCACTTCTGTAGCACAGAAGGGCTAAACTCTCACTGTTCTGTTAGTGGCTGTTGCAGTTACAAGACGCTGCTGGGAGGCCCTGCTTGGCCAAAAGACCAAATTTCAGTTCTCAGAATCGAGTTATTTGGGGAATTTTTGCCACAGCTATGGGCCTTATCCTACTGGAAAGCATTAGAAAGAAGTGGTTCAGTAAGTCTCGGGCACTCAAGAAAAGGCTCACCTGTACATCACAGTCAGATCTCTTATTATCCGGCATGACTAATAACTGCGCTCATGCGGCAGCAGGTATAATTGATGACTGGATCATATTTATGTAAGAGCTGCTGTCGTGCTTCATTCCCATTTCAATGTGTCTGTCTTTATTTTGCCTGTTTGTTGAAGTCAGTATAAGCAGTTGTTACCATCCCTTAAAAAAAAATGGTATTGCAGCATCTGGCATTTTCACTTGGGGAATGCTATGGGTGCACTTCGGCCTGCATAGCCTAATTCTGCACAAGACATTCTATAACACTTCAGCTACATGATGAACTGTTTTTTTTATAAAGATGTATCTGCACATATGTAATGGTACAAGCCCACAGTGTTAGCTCATGTTGGTAGTCTCCAAACAGCTGGTGACAGAAGTTACCATCAATTAACAGAAATCGAGTGTATTTAAAAATTGACTTAAAATACAGTAAATGACTCATTAAATCAATTTAAGAATTGACTTAAAATACAGTAAGTGACTTGTTAGTTTAAGCTTTAGAAAGACACCCAATAAAAAGAGGTGGGGGGGGGAAAGGAAAGAAAGAGAAACCGAGAAGAAGCAGTAGTTTGGTATCTTGTCTTATTTTTGGTAAGTTGAAAATGAACTAAACACAAAAAGTGGAAGCAAGGACATCTATCTGAATATTACCAAATACCCAGATAGTGAAAACGTGAAAGTAAAGCAAGTGACTGAGTGTCACTAAAGTGTTTCTACGATTTTTATATCCTTGAGTTTCACAACAAGGCTTTAGCTGAGACATGCTTAGTAGCAAACCGAGGAACTATTAATTTACTAAAATTGAGTAACTGTTCTATATGTCCCTAGGTTTGTTGAACATAATATCTATATGTTAAAGAGTTTTCCGTGGTATTTAAAAAATGACATTTCAAAGAGTGTAATAGTGTAATGAAATGTAAACTGAAAACAGGAATGAGTTAATTAGACTAATGATCCCTTGACTCCTTTATTAGCCAGCTCTTTAGAAATTGGGATTAGTTTTGTTTTCTCTGCTGAATAAAGACAGGAAGGATAATGTTGATTCTAGTAAATGACAGCACCAGAAGAAATGAGTGTTTTCCTGTTCGTTATAGGTTTCATCATTTAAGATAAAATCTAGCCTTCCTACATGCATACCTAATTTCATTACAACTTGAAATCAGCTCAGATGGCAAGAGAGAGAGCGGGAAGATAGTTTAAGAACACCTACTGGTTTCATAGTAGTGATGACTTTAAAAATGATCTACTTTGTGTTGTTTTGGGGATTGAAACTTTAATGTTCTTAGTGTGGGGTAGACTGAGTTTGAATTTAAACAAAGTCCTCAGAAAAAAACAATCTTGACAACTTTTTGATCTAGGTTTTGAGCACTTAATTTGCTCTCACTATAGGAAAGTGATTTACGCATTTCTCTTGCTTTTAAAGGCCATCAAGAAGCGTGAGAATTATCTTTATAGTGGTTCAAACCAAGCATGCACAGAGAAACAAAATTGTTTTTACGACAAATAGGAGGATTTGTAAGTCAGCAGCTGTTAGTGAAACAGCATCATTAAAACTTCCTGCAATTCCAGACCTTGCTCTCGGGAGTCGCTCAGGCCAAGCAAAACCTTAGCTAAAGTGCTGAATTATAGGCAGGAAAAAGAAAAACAGAATTTAAATTGGTGGGAATTAGTGCCGATTCACCAGGCTGATTCCTGCCCTCCGTGCCCCTCGCGTACCTGTTCTGCAGGGTTTGGATGGGGAGGGTAGAACAGGAGCTGCTGACAGCCAGCTTTTAAGCTCAGTTTCTTTCAGGTAGGTCTTCATCTTGTAAAGTAATAAATTCCTCACCTTCCTCTGAAGCCTATAGGCATAGAGGGTGCCCAGTGCCATGCAGGATCATCTCTTTAACAAATGCCCAAGGAATACAAGATTTATCATGCAAATGAGGTGATGGAGAGGAGTTGGCAGCAGCTGAGTTATGAAGCTTTTTACTTACTTATAAGCAGGACTCATTTACTATCCCACACGTGCTCATTAAGCATTCTTTAGAGTACTGCACTGAAACAGAAGAAGGAACATCACTAGTCCGTAGTCCTGCCTCGGGTTTTGGAGAGCATAGTTTGGGGTTGACAGGATGGAACTCAGCTATCTTAAGTCCTGTCGTAGGCAAAGAGCCTCTGGCATGGACCAAGGACCACCAGTTGGGTTGTGGATGCTATGTATGTTCTGCCTCTTTGGCATAGATTAACTTGATGCTCAATTTTCTGCAGTCCCGATGGGTTGTGCAGTTACACACGGAAGAACTGAATGGTAGCCCAATGCTGTGCCTGAAATGCTATGCCTGACCTTGCAGCTCAGTATTAATTCGGAGTGGAAGAATTAAAATTTTCCATTCTTTTGCATTGTCATGCCTCACATTGATAAGCGCAAAGAAATGTAAATAAAAAAGACCTATTTCACAACCCTAGCTGCAACCTTTTTGTTTTATGACAAAAGACAGTTAATTAGCATACTAGCAGTAAGCAGCCTTCTCAAACTCATGCTAATTATGTATTCTGTTGACCGTGACTCCAGTCATAAGGTAATTGGCTTGCAGCAACATGACATTTCAAATCATCTCTTGAAATTACATCAAAAAGCCAGCCTGTTTTGTTTTGATAGGGGAACAATCAATTTGATAAGTGGTAACACAGCTCATTGTTTCACATTAATTAGACTAATTGCAGCATGTTAGCCTCTGAAATAGACAGAACTTGGAGAAGACAAAGGCTGTGGCCTTTAGCATGCAGTGCATGTGATGGTTCCACTTGCTTGCACATACTGTAGGCAGAAAACAGAGTTGTTAGGATTCAGCCTTGTGGGAGGCTGGGTGTTAACGGGTTTGATGTGTTATGCTTAATCCACTGGCTTTCAGTTGTAAGATCCAAATTCAAAAAATCCTTGGGAGAAGAAGGGGAAAAAAAGCCATTTTGATATTAATGGTACCAAAGCTTTCGTTGATCTTGGGCTTTGTCTCTTACAAGAAGCACAGATCTGGCAGCAGGATCTCTCTGGCATCTGTAGGCTGTAAAGCCTTTCTGTGAGAAGGACTCACCGCCACCTCTGTTTTTCTTGCTCATTTCTACTCATGTTCATTTCTCAGTATACCTCTGCTGGACTATTTTGCTTTTATCACAGCATCACAGGGTGGGTAATGCTGGCAGGAACCTCTGAGTCTATGCGCATTCAGTGACACCCAGAGCAGAGTGCCCAGTGCTGTACTCATATATTCCCTTAGGAGTAATGAAAAAAACAAACCATGAAACAAAAAAACTCAGAGGATGGATCACTGAAGGCAGATAGTAGAGATACATAACCCACCCACATGTTTCTAATTTAGAGTATTGCTGCCCGCTACTGAGATTACGAGTAGTACTTAGCTCTGTGATGATTTTTATGATCAAGCTATGTCATCTGTAGATTGACACGACCAAATGGATTTCACTTGTGACCTAATTGAAATGTAAACCAAAGTTTTAAGAGATGAAAAGTTTAAGGGGTTATCTCAGTCCACAAGTTAGGCTAGTTTTGATGTTCGCAGCTTAGTGTACAGTGTTTCTGGCATGCCGAACATCAGGCCACTGAATCTGTAAAAGGCGTGCTCTTTGACTTATACCTTGCTAATATGTTCAATAAATGGAGTCATAGTTGGCAGCTTCTCTAGGATAGAAAGGAACGGCGTCAGACACTAAATTCCAGCATTGTCAGAATGGGATGAAATCTTCTGCATTAGGCCAAGCCTGGCTCCTCTTCCTACAGCTTTCTAGTCCACCTGTGTTTAAGCTGAAAAGAGTGTTTCAGCTCTTCTAATTACCTCAACTCAACAAAAAAGTTTCTCCAGTTGAGGGGGGAAAAGAGAGAGATTGTGTTGGGAGGGGAATTGTTGATACTCATGGAATTTCTTACATGAAAGCTGTGATTCTCTGTTTGCTCTCTATGGAAAATGATGTTTTTCAAGTGTGCATCAGAGATATAGATATCTGCATATTTGTACAGCTCACTGGGAGCTCATCACAGAATTTACTTACCCATTTTTGTTTCCATTACCCTCCTTGATCACTGACTGGTTAGACAGAAAAAGAGCAGAGATTTTTAGTTAAACTTGCCTGTAGTCTGTTTGTAGGAAGTAGAATTTTATTTAAATCAAATAATTTGTTCCCATAGCTTAACACCACCATTGCCATTTGAAGCTATATTTTTACTGGTTTTGCTTATGCTTTATGCTGGCCCCTTAGCAAATGGTCATAAACTCTCTTTTAAATCCAGCTACTAGTGACTTCATACCTCTGATTTATTTCTATCACTTACTGGCAAGAATGTATTTTTAAAAATGTATTCTAAGCAGTTCACTCCTCTCCACTTCCTCTCTTCTGTGCCTTGTTTCTCTTTTCTCTTTTCCTTCAAAGAGTTTCAGTTGTCTTTCATTGAGCTTAACATCATAACTGCATTAGAGATGCAACTCCTGTGCCCTTGCGCTATGAAGTCCTAAGCTTGTTCAGGAGGTAGATTAGAAAGAAGTAGGAAGCAGAAGCCTCCCAGCACACAGTTTCAGCACTGGTCCCTGTGCCGTAGCACTGCTGGGATGCAGCCTGCGCCCTCTCTGCCACTGCAGCACCTGGCTCCTGCTTGGGGCAGAGCAAATCTGTGCTCAGCGTCACTCACAGGAGAGCTTGGCTGCCAGCCCAGGGCTGCTAGGCTCTTCCCAGCTACACCTGAATGAGATATTGATGAGACATTGCTACCTAAACACAGCCAAGAAACACTAGATTAAAAAAAATAATTAAATTGTCATTGGGATGACAGAATAATTTTGGAAGTATAACTTAGACTTCCTGTGCTGGACCTAAAGCTGTATAGAGCCTGTGCTACCTGCTTGGTGACAGATCGTGGGTGATCTTGTTTAAATACCTTTTTCTGTTTTCTTGAAATTCATGACAAAATGGTGACTCTGAGAAACAGGGGCATGGGTAAATCATTGCCAGAACAGACTGCTATGATCCAGCAAGGTGCTGAGCTCTTCCAAAGGTGCGAAATTACTGGTTTCAGCTTACATTGAGAGCTGACACTCAGCTGCTTGTAGGACTGTGCTTTTAAGTTTGGTTATTATCCAGTCAAATGAAATTGATGGGGTCTTCTGAGAGGCAATGTGAAAAAGGAGCAGAGAGGAATGAAGTTGCTGAGTTTTGGATTGCATGAAGGTCCTGCCAGTGGGAATTTTGCATGGATCAGAGAATAGTGGAAAATCAGGAGCAGAGCAAAAGGAGATAAAATAAAAATAGTTTTAATATAGGAAATGCTGGCAGAGCTATTAATCACACACGTCTTTGAGCACTAAGGGTTGCACAAGTGGAGCTAATAGTGGAGGAGAGTTGTTTTTTTTTTTGCCAACATCTCAGAATACACTATTAAAAGCAACACACAAAATTAAAGGGAGATAATGTCTGAACAGATTAATGACATGTAATAATAATTAATACAAACAAACAAAAACCCCTGAAGTCAAGATCCAAATGCAAAACCCAAGTATTTTTGAAAATCCAATTCTTTATGTTGTGGCTGTTGATTATTAAAAAGGATATCCCATAAAATATAGTTTTGCGAGTCGCTCATTTTGGCATACAGTCGCAGCTGTGAGATTAGATGCTGATCTCATTTACACTAATACAAATAAATCACAATTTCTTCTGTTTTTCTGGCTGCGTGCCGCAACTGTGACCAGAACGTGGATGATGTTAGAGTCTGTAGGGTATTTTTAAAAGAGATTTCTCAGTGCCTTTGAGTTGAGTTAGAATAGGAAGAGAAAAATGCGTTTCTGTTGCTGTCTAAGTTGGCCAATACCTGCGCTTCCCAGACACACACATGAAATGGGCTTCATGCAGGTAGAGGCCTTTTTTCTGAAAGCAGGAATCAAGCCTCTGAGAATATCAGGCAAATACCTCAGACAAAAGGATGGTTATCGTATTCCTTTCCAAATTTTACATTATTGTTTCTGGAGTGATGTCATTTCAATCAATTTAGGGCAAGCTGAACACAGTTTTCAGAATTTGCAAAGGGGTCATTATCTCCTTATATGGGATGATATATTCTCTTTAAAATCCCTTTCTTGCTGTTTCTTTGACCTTCCACTCCTAACACACAATTGAACACATTTGATGAAAAAAAGAAACCTAAATTCTATATGGACCTGGAGTTGTGAAACAGGCAGGGTTTTTAGTGAAGCCTTCGTAAGCTGTAAATCAGTGTAAAATTTAGCTCATATTGCATTCTCATTGGAAATGGGTTATATGATAATTTATGTTGAGCTGATCATAACTAAGCACCTCATAGTAGTGTCCTTCAAAAAATTTTAATCAAGATTGTCTTTCTCTCTCCACCTCTCTTGGTGCAATTTCAAGAGGTTTATTTGCATGTCAATCTGCACGTGTTACTGAAGTTATTCCACTGAAGCAAGCGCAGCGTCTTGACTGCATACGTGTTTCACAGTGGCCTCATGAAAGGTGACTCTTCTCATTTGTTGCCAGCTTGTGCTCCTGTCAGAGTTGGGCCTTTCATTCTTATAAGCCTTGAAAACTGGCGTATTTTCAGGTACCTGTCATATCTGTATCCCACGTATTTTGGTGCTTTGTGGTGAATGAATACACGCAACCTAGGGAAAGTATCTGTTGAGCCCATGAAAATCACTGAGATTGTCCAGCTTTTGCTTAAAAGTCTTTGTTAAATGTGTTTCTAAGTGCGCTTGACATTTACTTTTAGATGTATGTTTTCTCTTGAGGTTTTTCTCTGTTTATCATATGGTAAACAGCAGAGGGATTCCAGAGCCCTGTCTCAGGCAGCAAATGCCGGAGGAGTCCTCTGCAGGACAAGCTTGCCAGAAGTTTTTTAATGAGGACTGCCTTGTTTTATGATACTTACGCAATGTCTAATACAATGGGGCTCTGCTCTGCATTGGAAACAGCGTTACTCCATAATTGACCATAATAAACAGTTCCCCATATAAGGGTGCATAATCATGACAACCAGTGTAAGAAGTGGTGTACTGGGAAGAGTGGGGGTGTGACTTTTTATGCAGGCCTTTTTTGTCATAATTAAAGGATTATATTATGCAGTTACACCTGGGTGGATTCTTGTTAGAACCTAGAAAGGATAAACAAGATTTAAACAGACTGCGAATGGATATTGAAGATAAAGTTTATGAGTTAAACCCAAAGAGATTTCTGTCCAGAAACCTAGCTGAGTGTATTTTTAGTTAGACTGAAGATTTAAGCTTTCTTGTTGACAGCCAAGGCACAAGCAGCCCTCATACTATGGGGGAGCTTTGCAGTCGAAGGTGGAGGACTTGGGATTTGTTGAATGGCTGAAGAGGAGGGATAGGAGAACTGTAGTACAGAAATCATACCCAGGTAACCATAGCTGCAGCAGATGAAGTGATCTAGGGGATGCTGTGGCCACTGGTGAGGGAGGATGAAAGTAGAGATGTTGGTTCTTTGGCAGGCAATTCATAACTTGCTCTGTATGAAAACGTCAGGAGATATTCAGTTTGTTTGCCCCTAGATCCTGCTAGATCAGCAGTCATTGCTAGGCTGGAGGTTTCATAACAGTCTTATAGAATGGACTGAGATATTCCTACCAAACACTCTTTCTCTTCCCACCCTTTAAATCTTTGTGGGTTTTTTCCCCTTATTTTTCATTTTTTTTCCCACCAGTAAACATCAGAATTTGAGGTCTTTCCCAATTATCTTTTCCTCCCACCAGTCATTTCTGGCTATGTTCCAAAGAAGAAAAGATGACAGATTTTCATTGGTCACTTAATTGTGTATGCCCATTGGTTTCAATGACTTCCAAATTCACATTTTTGTGTGCTTGGAGGCTTTTGTGACAAGGTGCTAATGGGTTCCTGGCTGGGCAAGCACCTGTGTCAGAAAGTGTTTCATAGTGCTCCTTATTTATCCAGCTCTGACTGCTTCCATTAACTTGTATATACCTTTATTGCAACCCCTTTTAGTTTTTGCTGATGCATAGCCCACTCGTGCAGAGGAAACTATTCCTCAAACATACGAAGGAAGCTATTAATTTCTCTACAGAAAGAACGTGGGAGTTTCAAACGAGAATTCCACTTCCACTTGTGCCTGAGAGACAAGATGCAGAAAAGACTGATGCTGACTTGTCCAGGGATTTTCACAAAACGATCTGTGAGGATCCGTACAGTGGGCTCTGGGTAGCTGGTGGGTATCCTTCTGCTGGAAATTTTCATTTCCTAATGTTAGCCTGCTTTAAATGGTGGATAACATACCGTACATGGTTTCCTAATAAAATACTGTTACTATAGCTGCTTCAGCCGTATGACTGTAGCTTTAAAAGAGAAGCAAAACACTTGAGGGTGGTAGACCAATCTGCAGTGTGATGAATGAGACCTTAAGACCTTTCAGGATATTTTGTCCAAATCTGGGTGTTTGTCACAGCAACACGAGTACCTTTGCTTCTGAAAAATGGGTTTTCTGTTCAAGTTCCTTGCATTTTCTCTTATTTAAGTTATTTCTTGATCATCTGATGTATTTCAAGAGGTAACTGGTTACTTGTCTTAAATCTGTGGAGTAGCTTAGCTTTTTCTCCCAATCCAAACCTGGGCCAAAAAAATCGTATGGATTTTGTCCTTATTACCAGCAAGTAAATCCTGTGTATGCAGTGAACTGTCTAGGATAGTTACATAGCATGCTGTCCATTGTTCTAAGGAGCACTTTCCATAACATGACTGTCATCAAAGCTTTTAATGAAATTTTTTTTTATACTTTAATTTGCTTCTTAGTCATCTCTTGGTTTGCCCTTTGCACGTCTCCAAATTTGAAGACTTGGATGGTTGTGTAATCAGTGAATATATCAGTGTTATAATTAGGGAATACACAGAAGAGTTGGGCTAACAAGTTGTTGTGTTAAAGAAGAATGGATGGAGTTTACCCTTATCCTGGGCTTGCTGAAAGTTTCCACAAGGAGTGATCTCCAAAAGAGATCTGTCCCCAGTGGTAGTCAGCTCTTAAATGGGATCTAGGAGAGCTGGAGCCGGGCTCCACCCCTTCCAGTAGCACAGGGGAATTACCTTCACCTGTGCTCCCAGGGCTGACTTACTGCTCACCTCAGGTGGTTAATCAGATGTTCAAGCAGTGATTCAGCAGTTCCCATACAGATGGTGAACTTCTGGGTAGGGAAAAAGCAAGGTATAGTAGGTTTGGTGTCCTCTGAAAATAGAAGTGTAATAGATTTAGAAATTTATTTAGTTAACAGATCTTCTGAAACAGAAAACATATATGAATATCCCAAAGACCTTAACTTCTAAATGCACAGGATAAAATAGGAACAATAAAGGATCTCTTGAGACCGTTAGAGTACATCCTGGCACAGGTCTTTAAAATAATTTTTGTTTATACAGTAATGTATGATAGAGATGGCAGAGAACAGAGAAATAGAAAAGTGAGATATTTTATGATCCAAATGTCAGATGATAGGAAGGAATGACTGTATTTAAAGTCAATTCCCTAGCGAGGAACTTGCCTTCAACACGAGACTTTTCTATTTTCCCTTGCGCTCCGAAGACAAAGGCTGTATCAAGCTACAGAATGTGATGATGTCTAACCTATATATCTATTATTTCTACATTCTCTTATCCAACCAGATTAGCTTCTTTTATGCTTCTCAACTGATATGTTAAAAATATTTCCCCCCCCAAAAAAATGACTTAATACCTTAAAAAAAAAAAAAAAGAAAGAAAGAAAGAAAAAAAAAAAAGGAAAAAAAAATTGTCTATGACAAGTGCTGAACTGATTATAATGAACAGAAGCTTTTAATTTCTTTGTACAAAGAAGCATTGTTAGAGTATTTGGGGTTCTTTTTTTTTTTTTTTTTATTTTTATTTTTCTCCTCCTGCAACTGTTTTTTCCCCAACAACTATACCGTTGTTGGAGGTTGGGTTTTTTTGGTTCAGCAATGTATTATAAAGCTTACCCACTAGGAGTTTTTGTAATTACCCCTGGATGATATCAATGATGATGGAGTAGGAACTCAACACACAGCTGAGCTGCAAGCAGTGCTCTGCTTGTGTTGCTGGAAAAGCAGCTGCTGAGGAATCTCGTGAGATTCTCCAGGCTGCCCTGTCCTCCCTCACAGCACTGCTGAGCTTCAGAGTATCTTCAGAACGGTTCTCTATTTGTAGATGGATATCTGTACATGGTACCCATAAAACCACCAAACTGCAGGAAAAACATATTTCTGTGGCCACTGTTCAAACCCAGAACTCTGCACTCCCCAGGACAGAAGCTCTGGATTGGATGGATTTGGGGTTCGAGTGTCACACATTCAGTCTTGGTAATATGTTGTCCCCACCACCAAATTCACCTTCCAGATATGCCGCTGCAAGAATTTCTGAGTAATTCATTACCATCAATTACGTTAGTCTAGAATTACTCTAGTGTACCTGGGAACAAAATTAAGCCTCTAGTCTGTTCTGGGAAATTAGACAGATATGTTTTTTTTCTAAGTGGTTTCTAATTCATTTCATTAGGAAATTATTTGATGAATGTAATTTAGGCATTTGGGATTGGTGTAGTGTCTGGGGTTTGAACAGTGACAATTTGTAGCTAGCCAAAAGGAAATGAATGCTTAATATCTTCACAGAACATTTCAATATTTTTATCCCCAAGCATTCAGTGCTTCAAAGATGTTATAAAGATGTGCAATATTAGATTCGTTCTTAAAGATGGGAGAGCTCCAACTTATTTTCCAAAAATGATTTTGGATATCTTTAAACTTAGTCCTCTCACGGCATAAGTTTGTGTCAGTGGCAGTTGTTGTAGTTTTCACAAGTTAGAAGTCTGCAAACATGATGCAGAGATTTGGTTCTGCTTTTCTTAAGTTGCAAAAAAGTCACCTAGGTATTTTTCTACCATGACTTCACAGTATTTAAGATACCAGAAAAACTTTATGCTAAGTCTGATACAGTGTTCTTGGCCGCAGAATAATTTAACTGAGTTCACTGGAAACAGGAAGGAAGGTGAAACAACCAAGGTTAGTGGCATGATGGTACTTTTGCAACGTGAATAAACAGATGTTCACTTTCATGATTATTCACACCTATGCTATTGGACATTAAGTAATGTATCTCAGCCTACTGTTATACCTAAATTAGGATTGTTGCTGCTGAAGGCATATGGAAAACTTTTAAACTCTGTTGGATGATGACAGAAATACTGAATATAATTCACTATAGTTGATTTTCAATCCCATTTCACTAGTGTTTGGAACAAAGGACTAGAGTTGGTTCTATGTTAGATTTTCAGATTTTTTTTTTAATTAGTGGGGTACTTATAAATCTGGTCCACTGGACCTTTGTTGATTCCTCTACAGGGTCTTATTAAAAATTACTTTCCATATGCAGGGAAGAAAAGAGCTTCTTGCCCAAGAAGTAGTCCTTGAATTTGGGGCATTTTGGGGGGATAATATTACAGTACATTAAGGTAATCATTTTCTTCCACATCAAAATTGTGTATCAGATTTTCTGGTTTCTCCAGTTATTCTACATCACTTTCATACAAAACAAACAAGCAAATACAACAACAACAACAAAAACCCACAACTATTTTCTCTGTTTATATACCTGCAAATATCTTACATACATTTGATTTACACTGTCAGAGCAACACTAAGCTGTTGAAGTGTACCTGTAATTTTGGCATAATGGACTCATTACTTCTAACACAACAGCTCTTTCCTTGTCTTTGCTATGTCTCATTTCTTTTAGCCTCTCTTAGGTAACTTTACTCCCCTCTTCTGTCATTGTACTCTCAGGCCTGAACTAATTTCTCTTTTTTACATATATGCCAAATAACTGGCTCTTCTTCCATCACAAACATGCCATCCATTAGGCATGTTAAAACCTAGCTGTGAGAGAAATGAGAGAGGTAGAAAAGGATTAGGAAGGGCGAGAAAGTTTGAGAGCAGATCAGTCCATATTTCTGCCTAGTCTCCATCTTCTTGACTAAACTGTATCAACTGTAATCTTGCTCATACCTAGTTAGCAGCACAAAGCATCACTTTGGCTGCATGCAGAGGTGAACCTACGTGGCCTTTTGCTGCTAGGGTTTAATGATGATGGTAGAGTCGTAGTAAGAGAACAAGAGAGAAATAAGTAGAGGATCCTTTTCTGTGAGTGAGATTTTCTGTTTCTTTCTTTCAAGATGCAAGTGTTAGCCTGACAGTGGTCAAAGAGAAATTTGGTCAAGATGGGAAATGGGAGAGCTGAGAATATTTATTATGGTGGTTTGTCAACCTCTTGCACGCCCTATATAAAACCAGGAGATTTTAAGCCTATGATCTGAAAGCTTAAAATTATATTAATAAATGTCAGTATAATCCAGTGCAGCTGGAGTCCAGCCACACCTGTATGAATATCTCTGGTTATCTTTAATCCACTTCTCACAAATAAAACCCCACCCCTGTACATGTTTATTAAAGTACTTTGCTGTATGCTTTTGTCTTCAGTCTCTCTTTGGATCCATAATTACTAATAGCAGCTGGACAGTTGCATGCAAGACTTCTAGTTAACATTCATGGTAAGCTTCACTGAGCAAGGTGGACGTTGTATGGTTAATAAATAGATATTTCTAAAGCTCACTGTAGCTCAACAGCGAATATAAATGGTAGAATAACCTCTTCCTTTGTCTTTCTTCGAGAAGATAGTAAAAGCAAAAAGATAATTTGTCCAACTAGAACCTTACTTAAAAATATCTCGTGGAAAAACTGAGAATAATATATTAATGTGTGATATACATATATAAACCTTCTACCAAAGAATCTAGATTGTTTTAAATATTCTTAGTTGGTGATGTCCCTGTTTAAAAAAAAAACAAAAAACAAACAAAAACAACAAGTAAATTAAACATTACCTTTTCTTTTACAAATATATAGGTTAGATGATTATGAACAGGTTGCTGGAATCACTCAGTTGTAGAATTAAGAACATAAAGGAAAAAAATCCTCATACTTGTCTTCTCCTCTGACATGCAATGTTGTTGCAAACAGATTGAAATAACTCTGAATGTGATGTTTAATACAATTTTGCCAACGAGAAATGTGTCCAACTTCAAGCCAGCCATAGCTAAGTGAATTATTTCTTTTTTTGACTCTGACAGTTATCTTGAAATAGTCCTTTGATGAAATCCTCTCCTCTTTCAAGTCCTTGGAAAAACTCCTACGATGAGATTCATTTCACCTAACTTTAGACATCTGAAGTGTAAACTTCTATATCTGAGCTCCCCATCCTGGACTCTCTTTATAGCTGATGGAGAGAAAGCAGGCCTTCTAGGGTACGATTCATCTTGCTTGTTTTGGATAGCTTCTTCAGAAGAGAGAAATTCAACCCTGTAAGTGACTGCCTCTCTCTGCTGGCTTTAAAGAGATACGAGGTGACCAAGTTCAGCAGCATCGCACTCATCTGGTCAGAAAAAAACAACTGTTGCGACTTCAGACGGAATTTGGATGCCCACGTGTTTTACTTGGGAAGATATGACAGGCTCTGTGTAGGAAAGGCTGAGGTTCTTGCAAGTTGGCGATATGTTTTGGTTATGCTCCCAAGTGCTTTCACACTGCTACCTGCGCGCTCAACATTCTGTGAAAATCTGTTCAACTGAGGAAAATCTGCTGGCATTGTAGATAGGATGTTAAGCTTCTTCTCAAAGGTACTACTATTCTTCACGTACAGTATCTTCATTCTTCTTCCTGTAAGCACACAAATGCTCTTAATCTGTGGCCTAGAAACTCTCTCATTCACTTCAAAACATGCTGGCAAAACTTTAATTCCTTCAGAGGAATGCTAAAAAGCAAAAAGTTATTCTGATATCTCTTTTCTTCTCGTTACTTTCCATTCCTAGCTTAAGACAGAGATGAACCAAGGAAGAAATAGACATAAGCCAGAATGCAAAATGTGAGATTTATGAAATCATGTGCAGTAGCTACACAGATATGACAAATAACTTGGGAATCATGATAAGCAGCAGACAGTATGTAGCAGTTCTTCTCTCAAGCTTCATCACAGTGTCTTGTGAAATAAACTTGATCACATAAAGATGGGAAATAATCAGGCTTTAACAAAGAACAATGAAAAGGAAGGGAAACATTGCAGGGATTTGTCCTTGCATCTAAATTTAGAAATAGGACTATATTTTCAGTAGACAATCAGAGAATTACTAGGGTAATACTGGAGGTGCTGTTTAAGATGCTTTCACTTTTTGTGTTGTGTTTTAAAGATGCATTCCTTAGCAAAGCTTATCTGTGTAAGGATTGGATAAAATCAAGTTCAGCGTCTCCAGTGTTCAAGATGAAGTAATGTGTTGTCAGTGTGCTGTTGTGTATGTTGAGGAGGGCTGGTGGCGTTACAACTCAATTCACTGGACTTTCTTCATTGGGGAGTAGGCACACTTCAAGCCTGTTGTTTCCTTGCAGACCAGGTTTTTGGGTGCTGGTTGATATGGTCTCCATGCTGTGATAATCACCTGGGCATTGCTGAGCTTCAATTAGTGCCAAAAATGGCTGCTTTAGTCAGTGAGCCATCTCCTTGTTCGGTGTACACAGCTTGGCTGAATGCAGTTTGTGTGTTATAACTGATAGATGCCATACTGAGTTTTGAGATAATTTACTTTTCTGTAAGTGGATAGGATGAAGAAGAAGAGATGGTCAACCTAAATGAAATAGCTGGAACTTGTGCATTAAAATGATCCATTAAAGAATTTGGCGTGCAGGGGGGTATGGGGAAAACTGGAACCTTGAGGGAGCTGTAAAAAGTGTCTGTGGAAGAAAAGCAGGAGAGAAGTTTGGTTGTGAAGGTATGAGGAAAGACAGATCAAGTTTTAGGTAACTCGTTGGAACCTTAGAGGTGGAGTTTTGTTCCGCTCAGTTACAAATGTACATATCCAGAACAACACAGCTACTTCTGCCTTCATATTACACTGAGGTGAGAGCAAAGCTGATGAAATTGAGGCTGGTGTTGTTTTGTCCCATGAAAAGGGAGAATGTCAGATCACTTTTCATCTGTCTTGGCACTGACCCTTTGTGTTATTTTGATGGGATCCTAAAGAAACTTCATAAAGCCCTTATTGTGTCAGTGAAACAATAGCATGCCTCATAAAGATGAAGAATCTTCTGTACAGGGCAAAAAAGGTTTGGTAAAAAAATGACATGGTTGTGTGTACATTAAAAAATATACATATAATTTATTATTTTACTCATCTTTATATAATTGCCTGATTTTTAGGTACTTAACTGGAAAATATTTTTACTAGATTGGAAACTAAAAATGCGTTTACACATTCTGTGTGAAGTGATATAGGATTTTCTCAGGACAAGTTGTTTTAGAGCAATCCAAAATATGTTATTGGTATCCTCTATGATACCATTGTGTCTTTTTGGATCTGTCAGTCTTCCTCTTTTGTTCTCTCCGTTCTCCCCACAATAATGCCTACTTGTGCTTTTGCTGAAGTGGTGTTACTTTGTAGTTTGTTTCATACAACTAACACATTTCTACTTACCTGACTTAACAGCTATTAGAAAGTGCGGGAGCATTTTCCAGTCAAGCCTGTGAATTTCAGATGTGACCCTCAACAGACAATTATCAAAATCTGAAATTCACATCTGAATAACAGGAGGTTTTTTTGTGTATGTATGTAGAAGTGCTTTCTTTAGCCTGAGGGGTAACAGTAAATACAGAAAGTGAGATGAAGAATGAATTTTTCAGAATGGATATTTCATTTTAACTAAGTATTTTATTCTCTTTATTCTTCTCCTTTCTGCTAGAAAAAAAAAAAAAATATGTTAAACACGTTGAGTCAGGGAGACATTCCTGTGCTGCATTAGAATAGCCATCAACGTCAGCTGAGACCATTTGGATCGTGTCACTTGTCCTAAAGTGTGTAGCTGTTTTTAAAGAAAGAGCATGTCATGTTCTGTACAGGGATCTTTAATGCATGAAACTTGTTTGAAGCAATAATAAATCAAGTCCTTGCTGCTAAAACCAGTGTCTGATTTTCCCATACGACAATCTCTATCTTTCCATGTGTAAAAACTTGAGACGATAGCAAGAATAATTCTGCATCCACAAGTATTGCAAATGATTTTGATCACGACTAACTAAATACATAAATCTAGCAAAAAAAGAAAAAAGAAGCCCACCCTGAAATGTAAATGGCCTGTCCGTTTGTCACAATGCTTAATAATGTACTCTTTTTCTACAAGCATTGTTATAGGAGATTGCAAGATGTATAGAGATATTTTCATTATTCATGCTCTATTCAGGAGGCAGTTCTGCAGACATTTTTCTCACCTCTCCCCTAAAAAGTGGAATAATTAAGAGCAAGCAGAGGGTTTGAGCCTTATTTGCCTATCATCTTTCACTTTTACGTGCAGGTATTATTTCTGTCAGATTCAAACCATTTACCATTTACCATTTTAATCAAGCTTTTGTATTTTTTTTTCTTGCTTTTTATTATTTCTCTTTATAACTTTGCGCAGCCATAACAAATACAAGTAAAAGAAATGCAAATGTAAATTCGTATCAATTAATCTGGAGTATTTTAGAATTGCAGACTGTTTTAGCAGCTTGACTTACTTTCAAAAGTGCTGTGAGAATCATGGAATCATAGATGAGAGGAATCGCAATGCAGGCAAATGTTGTTACTGTCCACAGTGTAAAGCAGTGTTATGGTAACTGCAGACGGGTGGTGCTGAGATCCCCGTTTGGGCGTGGATTGAAGTTGAAGCTCAGTGAGACAAAGGGTTCGAGGGACTGACTCTGCCACCTTGTGAAGTTCATTAGCTTTGGATTTGGGCAAAAAATGAAAAGCATGGAAAAACTGTGGTAAAAAAAAGTGTGTCGAAGCAGCAGCATTGATGGCTGGGTTTCTGCGACAGCGGTGTGCTGTGCCCAGGAGCAGCCCTGCACCAGGAAAGCTGCACCAAGGGCACTGAGCAGTGCCCAATGGTAATGCCCACCAGTCCTCACTGAGACTCCTCAGCAAAGGTGCCCAGCAGACCTCACCAGAATGGTGTTTGCTTCATAAGTGTGTCTGGGCTCCAACCTGCCGAGGAACTGCAAGGAGGCCAGAGTGCATCTTGCGTAGGCTTGGGTTTGAATAGCAAGTTGTAATGACTTTGAGTTACATCAGGAGTGAGCTTGCCTTCAACCAGTGACCTTGAGCTGGAAAACGTTAGCCCCTTATCAGAGACCTGAGCCCTGAGGTCGCTTTGTATTGTTTTGAGTGTTTTTGCTTATGAAGATTGTTGTATTTAGTTTTTTAATCTGGTGCAGCAGAGTAGAGGTAACCGTCAGTTTGTTATAAAAACAAATGCTCTGCTGACCTTTTCCCTTGCACTTGGAGGGCTGCAGAAACCCGAGGTGGCCATCACCTGCCTGCTTGTTGTTCCACTCCTGGCTTGCTCCAGAACTTCCAGTTTCCAACAGCTCAGCTCCCGGTGGCAGGCAGGAGCGTGGAGCATGGCATGGGAAGTGTTGTGATTTGTTGCCATGCTGACAGTGTCAACTTAACTACAGCTGACAAACAGTTTTTAAATAGAACATTTCAATTCATTATAGTATTCTCCATCTGTTTTTTTTCAGTGTCTGCATACATGCAAAACATCTGAGAAATGCTACCACAATGGTTTAGTTTACTTATCCAGCCACTAACATTAATTAGTTGTTGAGAGTGCTAGTTTAGTGAGCAAGTAAAATGTCAATATTCTACTCTCGCTAAAGGAAACTATTTTATTTATTTAACAACACCACCAACAAAAAAAATACTGCTACTTTTAGAGTTTTTCAAATTGATTTTTTTGACTGGAAGTTCTATATTGTTGGTTTGGTTTTTTTTTAGTGCTTTGTTACCTCTTGCTTTTGTGAAACTTTACTTCCTTCCAAAAGCATCTGCCATGGCTATTTCCAGTGTGGGACTGATAACAGGGGGAGCATCATTTCATGATTAAATCAGGCTGCTGGGGTCAGATTTATAGGGCTTTATTCGAGGCTTTGCCACTGGCCCACTCTATGACCTTGAGCAAGTTGCGCATTGCTATATCTCAGTTTACCTATAGGTAAACTAATATTGACTTCCCTTGAGGGGATATCATGAGGCTTAATTAAGTGTCTGCAAAGTTCTGCGAGATAGAGGGCTGAAAGCTGCTAGAGACATACAAATGATGACGGCAATGACGATGATTGCACCACTTTCCCCAGAAACTGCCCCTGTAGCCGCTCTGTGGAATAGTCACCAGGTGAGCTATGAATCCGTCAGTTCATCCATCACTTTCTCCTCTTAGACTGAGCCCAGGTGACCAGTTTGCTTATTAGTAGCTTTTAATAAATCAAATCATATTTGCCTTTTTAATTGTATTTTAAAGAGTAACGCGGCTCTCTGCTTTTAAATTAAAAACAGGGTGACAACATGTACATTAGAAACTGTGCTGCTGCTCTGTACTCTACTCTTCTCAAGGTATTGATGTAAAAAATGGGTTAAAACCTTAAGTTCAGAAAGCATATAATTAAAGCACGCAGCTATTAACTTCTGGCAGAGGGCTGCTTCTTCGAAGTGTGGGCATCACTGTACTTCCTCGCAGAGTATACATTGTGCCTAAGTGTAAAGTATGCTCAGTACGTGTATTTTGAAAATGGCCATCTACCCATCCACAGGAATCCATGGGGAAAGCAGCTGGTGTACTGCTTGTTGGCTCTTCATATATATATATCTATATAAAAGTAAAATGAGATTCTTGAATTATTCAAGTTTACCTCATTGTGCTTTTTACTTTTAAATAACAGTAGCAAAAAGAAACTACAGGAATAACAAACTGAGGTTTTATTTTTAGTTTTGAGCCAAAAGTGTATCTCACCAATCTCATTAAAATGGAGTAAATCCACTAAAATATTGATAACATAATTTCGTTTGAATTTGGTTCTCTCAGACGTGAAAAGTGAGTGGCCCATGTGGAAATGGATACTCTTAGAGGAGACCTGCACACTGAGATCAATGGAAGAAGCCCAGCTGGCTACTTCTCCCTATTACTAATTTATAGCAAATCAAGCAATACTTCCTCTTCTAACATAGCCTAAATGCCAAGTCATATAGGAATTCCTTCCCAAGTACCGGAAGGGATTAGGGTAAAACCAGCAGGAGGGTTTACCACTGATTTCAGTGTAGCTTTTGCCCAACGTCTTATTGTATTTTAGATTATCAGCCTTGCAGCTTTGTGGAGTTTGCTTTTTGATCAAGTGGTTGCTTTTAGGTAAGGTGAAGGGATACATGCCAAGGCAGGCATCACCCTCTGTACTGGTCCTGTTGTGATGCAGTGGAATGGTGCTGATGGCAACTCCAACTCCGCATCGGCAGATAAGAAAACCAGGACCCTGTTTGTCATTGATAGCTGCTGTCTTTGGAGGGGAGATCAAAAAAGGAGGGTAGCAGGGAAGAAGAGCAGCCATATGTAAATGTAAAGGAAGAATTATCTGCAACTGAGATAGCACCATGAGGAGATAACAGAAATCAAGATTTCTTAAAAAGGTTAACGAGGTACTTAGTGGAGAATTCAACTACTGGAACATAAACTAAGCAGCAAGCGGAAGCAATGTATTTTGGGGCACGCTGATCCTGTATGTAACCCAAAGGCTCCCTTTCACACCTCAGTAGCATGTGGAAAGGACAATTGGATTTGAAGCCCTTACCACCATATACAGGTGACAGGAGGGAGGATTTCTGTTACTTCAGCAGGGGAACAGGCTTAGAATAAATGGAAATCTGGGCTTCCCAGCAGGAAATTGCAGGAATAGCTAGGGAACTGCACACCCAGGCCCTGCCTTCACCATTCCAAAGCCTTCACACCAGGGCAGGACACATGCACAACAAAAAGCCTTGCACCCTCCCAACCATGGACTGCTAGTTCTTTAGAAACAAATACATATAAATAAAATTATGTGTATATAAATATATGTGTATATTTATACATATATAATATGTATAGATATATAATATACATATATAATATGTATATAATATTTATATGCATATAAAACAGTGGCTATAGGGATTTGTTGTTTTAGTACTGGCAGCCTGTAAATTGGAGGGGAGTATTTTGTGTTGAAGCATCTCATCTTTTCCACTTACAGAAAATTTTCCTCTTGCTCCTTCCCTGTTCTCTCTACTTTATTTTTCTTAAACACGAACAGTGACTTCACTGTGGGATCCCGCAGTCGGATAAAAAGAACAAAATACAGAAAGATAAGTTCTTAAAACCACTGTGGGCTTTCTCTAATGGTAATCATTAGCCCTGGTCTGAACTCTATTGACAAAATGTTGGAGTAGTCTTGAAAGCAGAGCGAGTGCTCTTTTAAAGGAAGAACTGGTTAATTAGGAGATCTAATGCAGCTGACCTAATTCTGTGGCTCAGTGCTAACTTTTTTTTCTAATGCGCTATAACATAAAGATTGGAAAAGATGCATATTGATTCATGCAAGTCAACAAGTCAGAATTTTGATTGGAAAGTTAATTTTGCAATTGCTATGAAAAATCTTCTTCCTTCCAGAACAATGCCAGATATTGTTTGCATGCAGCTTGATAACCAGCCTGGAGTTTGTGAGTAATATTTTCAGGGAGCCACAGATAGCAGGGAGAATACTTTATGGCACAAGAATGAGGGATCTGTGTCCTTACTCATAAATGGCACAGCTGTGAGTTACTGGGTCCTCTTGTAGCAAGTGCAAAAGTTCTTGGTTTTTAAAGAAAAATAAACAAAAAGGAATTTACGTGTAATCCCTGGGATGGTTATTTTTTAGGACTGATAGCAATTACTAGGGATACGTTAATGTTTTCACTGTAAGTTGGGATGTGTGAGAAGTTGGTCCATTTCTCCATCCAGACATACCTCTTCTCCTGGCAACACTAATTCCTGTTGTTCTCTCTCCTCAACTTCATCAAAGTTGAAAAATACAGGTTTTCTGGCTGCCAAGGGATCTGTTAGCGGTAACTCCTCAGAAGGGCAGGATAAATTCTTCCCTAATAGGCTTGGTAAAATTAAATGCCTCATCTACCAGCATTGTTCTGGTTTCCTTTTTCTGTAGATGAGCTGCTGGTAAATTGTGATTGTCTTGCTGTGTGGTATCTCACCCAAACTTCAATGACAGTTTGTATGTTTAAAAAGGCATACAGCCACAGAAGGATCTTCACATCCAATTGAGACACCCAGTCAGGAGTTGTGAATGACCTGGAGGAACTCCGTCCATCCATCGACTGTATTTAGTGTCTGGCTTTTGTCTTGGAGTAGGTGTATGAGCATCCCCCCCTCCCACCAGCAGCATTGCTGTGAAGTCCGCGTTCAGCAGGGCTGTGCTTCAAATCTGTGCTCCTGGGCACACAGCTATGTTCCAGGGCTTGCAGTGTATGTTCCTGCAATTGGCCTGTGTGATGCAGAGCAAATGTGATAATTAGGAAAGGAGGCGAGGACTTTCCTGGTTCCTGTGAGATGATACTCTTTTGTTAGCATCTAAAATACACATTTGTTTTAGGAGTGTTTCGGTTTTGGGGCTGCCAACACTTTGACAGAGAAACATTTTGGTTTCTTATTCTTTCTCTAAATTACAAAACTCTTCTAGTCTATTTCCCCTTGACTTGATATTGGGTCTAGGGAGTTTTCCCATCTATAATCTGACTGCGGCACTTTTCAGTCTTTGTGGGTGTTATGTATGAGTAAGATATACAGGATTTGTCCCAGAAAAGAATGTGTTTCAGTTACAGTTTTGTTCTATGGTAGTGCATTTGAGTATGGAAGTGCTTAGGTGGCGAAGGCTCCAGAGTACTGGTGACTGAATGCTAAGAGGACTGCAGGTCTGGCTGCAGTAAGGGTAATTTTTGTCATCTTTCCAAACAATCTGTCCAAGGTTCTAGTCTTTGTGAAGCTCCTAAAAAGTATTTATAAATAAAGGTATGAGTTTCTGTCAATCCAGCAGCCACTTATTTCAGGCTGACTTAATAGTTTCATAGTGCAAAGGCCAAGTATGGAGATAATGACTGAGTAATGTAGCAAAACTGGTCATTCTAAGGGATATTTAAACTCTTTCATTTATCAGATGCTTTAAATTAAGTGTGCATATTTCAAAGAGAGAATTTGTGGGGATCAAATGTATGGAAGAGCTAGCTGAGAAAAGAAGAACTGGAAAAAAGATTTATAAATGGCAAAATTATTTAACTCAGATTTTTAGTCATAAGGAATGACTGTTGTATGAATACAATGTTCCTAATACTCAGTGTGGGCCAAGCTTGCTAGCTCATGACTATTTCATACCTGAGACTCTAACATAGCACAGTGTGATGTTTGTCTGCGATATACTCTGATGGTGCAACTTAAGTTAAATCATTACATCTACTCAATCCCTGGCCTAGTGTCCCTAGCTTTTTCTTGCTCAGAAATTAATCACTTACAGGAACAGCTTTTTGACTGAAGCTGGAATAAGAGAGATAAAGGATGTTCTGGCTGAAATCATGAGGGGTGGGACAAAATTCACATACGTGGATGTTCCTCTACTAGGAGAGATTCAGTCTGCTTTTGTGCTTTGAAGAATTCCAGTGTGTTGAATGATAATGAAAGAAACTGAAGTAAAAATCCAGCATGCTGCTTTCAGTAGAGCACAAATTCTTGCACAACACATCAGCATTTACTTCTGGTTAGAGTTAATTCAACTCCAGGCTGTAGTAACTGAAAATCATTTCCAGCTGATGGAGGCATAGGTGGGTGCTTATTTGTAGTGCTCAGTTGCATATGGATAACTCTTTAGTATGTAACAGATTTTTCCCACCTAGTTGGTAGTTTCACAACAAAAGTGGGCATGAGAACTACTTTCACTTTCTCACTTCAGTAAGGTTTTATTTCTAGATGAGATTTGAGGCACACTGAGAACATGAGGAAACTGTTGCATAATGCCATTATGCAAATAGTGTGGGCTCATCAATATAGAATATTACAGAGGTACCAGGAGTTCAGAGCAAGGCAAGAAGGATGATCAGGTGTATGGGAGAACTCTCATGAGGAGAGATTGAAAAGAGTGGGATTGCTTACCTTTGAGAGGAGATGAATAAAAAAGACATGATAAGAATCTAACATTTATTATTTTGCATAGAGAAGGCAGTTTGGGAACAGCTTTTCTCTCTATCTATCTCATGATACTAGAAAAAGGCAATGCTATAGAAAGGTGGCTGATAAATTTTTCACCTGGTGTGCAATTAGATAATGGACTTCTCTGAGAGGTTACTAAGGGATTTAATGTGTTTTAGGATAAGGTCTGGCAAAATATGTGAACGAGAATATTCTACATTGTTAGTATATATTTAAAAAAATAATAAAATACTGGAAGAGGTCTGAAATGATAGACTTTGGGTTTCCACTCTAATTGCTCGGAGACATCACAAGGACGTTTTCTTGGGGGATGGGTTATCCCAGATCTGCCTAGTACACGTTTTTTTCATTTTCCGCTGACGCATCAGGTTATGCTTATAGTTCTAGATGAAACTAGATTTGAGCCCATGTGGCAATTTCTGTGTTCCTGGTTGTTTCATTGTCAGGCTATTTCAACGACTGTTGATGCCAGGTCAAATTTACAGCCATATTACTTAGTGCAAGCTACTTGTGGCACGAACAGTCCTTTTGTTTGGAACTTCTTCAGCGTTTACAAGACAGTGGGTCATGGTCTATGAGCACGGATATAGGCACAGTGGTAATACAAACAACAAATAGTAATTGTCCGTGTGAACATTTAGAAAACATCCCCAACTACAAAGATAAATTACTATTGGTAGTTGCAGTTATGCATCATGTATGGGAATTGTTTATTATTGCAATTGTTACGCTTTCTTCTCTCTATTCAGGAAGGAGGTTATGGCCAGACAGGAGAAACAGAGAGTAAAACAGCTTCCCCTTGGAAGCCAGTGTCCAACTCCACCTTGAGGTCCTCAATGAAATAATGTTTGTTATTTTTGTCTAATCTCCAACCAACAGAACTTTGTGTTATAAAACTGTCACATGGACCATGTTAGAATTTTTGCTCTGTATTCGAGGCAGTCAAAGAAAATGAACTATCTTTGGCTATCAGAGGCTGTCAGGGCCATACCCTTCCCATGGTACGTATTTAGCAGTTAGCAGTACTACTACAGCAGGCCCTAGAGAAGAGAATATGATTCTTATAATACTTGTCCCTTTGCCACTCATAGAAAAGCAGCCTCTAGACAACACATGTGCACACAACTGCATGCGTGTTTAAGCTTCTTTCTTCTATATATACAAATACACATTTGTACTCTAACATAAAGGCAAACTTGTATGCATCCAAAAGAGATGATCACCTCCTGCTGTTCAGAATTCTTCAAAGGAACTTGGTGTACCGGCGTGCGGTCCCAAAATAAGGCACTGAAAATCTCAGCAATCCTATGAGGTTAATACAGTTCACTGCTGCTTAAATTAGATCACTGTAATTCACTGCATCTCTAGTGGAAATTAAATTTGTGTTTATAACTAAAGAGCAAGCTAGCCAGGTTCAGGAGCACATTTGGGATGCAAAATACATTAAGCCTATTGTGAGTTGGTTATTGCTTTTGGTGCCTTGAACTCCTCAGATGAAAGCACACCATGATATAAGAAGTTACTTGTGGTATTTTACTTTCCATTTATGAACTCAATTTTTAATTTTTTTTCTCCCAACTCTTCCAAGACAAAGAGGAGACAAATCAAAAGACTCTTATTCTGTTCAATCCTTATGGCAAAGTGCATGGGAACTGTTGAATCTCGGCCTGAACCTCTGGTTGATCACCTGAGGCGATCACTGAGTCACCTGTGTAACTGGATGGGGTTGAGCCTGACTGCAACTCTCCTAGACCCCATTTAAGGACTGACTGCCACTGGGGAAGGATCTCTTTCTGGAGATAGTTCCTCTTGGAGTTTTTCCTGCGAGCCTACTACGTGGATGAGCATTTCTCATCTGTTTCCAATTATCCCTTTCCAACATGATAATCTCTCTTTGCTATATGATCTCTGGATACCAATCTAGCCACACCACTCTGAATAATTGTTGATTATACACAAAGCAATGGAAGCATAAGAGTTTTCTGATGTGTTCTGGAAATGAATGCACAAAACAGCCAAAGGAAAGGGGGTTTGTCATCTAACTTGTGATGGGGCAGGAGCTTTCCATTAATATCAAGCATGGGAGAAAAGCTGGTTTTATGTCATCAGACTTCATCACTAAAAATACAGTAGAGTTATGGTCTCTAAGTACTGGGAAGCTTTTTTTTGTTACAGTGCTACTCTCTAGTAGATTGCACGAGGAAGTTGGAGATGGAACTACTGTATGCAGACAAATCCATATTGTTGCTGTCTGTATGCTTGCTGTGAAACTGCTCTACAGCTATACAGTTTGAAAGCAGAATCTCATGAAAGTAAAATCAGCATAAAAGTCAGCTTTAGACTTCTATATTCATATTTATGAATTGAAAAACCTCAACCATGATCTTATCTGGAGCTGTGGTAGCAGTTGACAACAAATGTGCCCTTGAGAAAACTGTATACAGTAATGTAAGGGAATCATGGATATTCCATCCTACTGCCTCTTGCTTGCATCAATGTTGTTATAATAACAGTAGTGGTAATTATTATTAGAAGCTTCAGTGCCGCAGTATATTTCTGAAGGCATGCAACTATTGTTCAAGCAATCAGCTTTGAGTTTGCGGTAGCTACTCTGAAATGGATTTGCTTTTTTACTCTTCTCACACTGAGGAGAGTTGCTATTCTCTTATACTGCTACATTTATGGGCTGCTGAAAATTCAGGGTAATTAACTTTTTTTCTTCTGAAGTATTCTGGTTATTTCACTACTCCTGTTCAAGCTGCACTTGTTTGTATTGATTTCCGAGTCTGCACTCTCCTCCACCAGGTTTATCTGTAGACCCATGAAGATTGTGTTTTATTTAGGATGGATACTAACCAACTACAAATTAAATTTCTTACCTCTTCTCACTACTGAGATTAAAATATATATGTGATTTTCTACAGTTGCTAATATTCTGTTGAGGCTTTTTTGATGTGGTTGGGTAGAGAGGCCTTGGAGAATGCAAAAATCAAGCAGAAGACTTTGGTTTTCTTTTCTCAGTTACCAACCTGTATTTTTACTTTACCAGGGTTTCAGTATAAGACTTGATGTGGGATGGTAGTCCAGCAGTAAGAGGCAGAACGTACCGCAGCATAAGATGCTCCACTGCAAGTGTAAATACAGCAAAAAAGGACGATAAATCTCGTTCTGATTTAACCTCTCTCTATATACAGTAGTCATGTGAAAGATGTAACACTGCATCTTGTTGGGCCAGTTTTT